>JAMGYX010000027.1:57500-657500 GCA_024713715.1 Morchella sp. 2018-W26
CCCAATAGGTATTTTCTTTACCCACTAGTCAAATTGATAATTCATCCAAAACTGATATATAGAATTTTTCGTTCTTCAATACTTTAAGTGAATTGGATTATTGTATTATTATCCTAACAGATATAGATTTTGTTTTCTAAATTTATCTTAAATTCAAAAATATTACCATAAGTTTGAATACCCACTGGTAGATATTATGAGCCTCCCTCAATCTAAAACAATACAATGCAGCAAACATGACACTGCTCTACATCAGAAAATCCAAGTTATACGGACACGAAAGATCCCACAATAAATAATAATACGTCCTAACAAGCGTCCACTACGGCGGCGCTCCCCAGAGGTGACACCGAGTCTACCTCCGTTTTCTCTACCTTCGCCAACAATATATATATATATATATATTATTTTTTGAATAGAGTCAACAACTACAACAAAAATCTTCCTTGCATAACCTAGGAGGTAACGGATAACTAGACATACAGCGCCTGAAAGCAACTTGATAGGCAACATACATTCTCCGAGCAGAAGGAATCCTTCTGGAACGACCACCCTTTTGCTGGGTAGTTACTGCAACACTATCCCTCAAGGAAAACATCAAAAATCTGTTACAGCAAAGTTCATAGTTCAGTTGAACTCCCTCCCCATATAGCTAAAGGTCTCAATCATGTGCAAATTCTCCTTTAAAGTGAAGGGAATCCGATAGTTATTGACTTCATATTATTTTTGTGGACTCTATAGTTTTGTTTTGTGCCGTACCTGCTTTGTAGAGTATCACTCGCTATCATGAGAGATTTCGCTAAATATCATGAGCTCATGTTTTGTCTAAACAGCACCTCGTGCCTTGAACTATTTGGTATCACATGACTCCAGACTCTCGATCCCTAATAGCTTGCTTAGTCCTGTAGGTAGGCCATGAATCTGACAAATTTCATCAGCCCAAGGGATATAATACTTATGAAGGCGGGAATCCCTGGCTGTTAATAATTAACAAAATGTTCCTCAAGCTCTGTGGCTACAGCTACTACCCCAGTACCGGCATTTAAAAGCTCCCATTGAACTCAAGGGGTCTTATCTGAATGATAAAATTGCAGATTGAGATAAAGAACGAACTCATAGCTATATGGTATGAAAACAACGAAAGAAAAGAATCATAGAGAGTGCAATACCCCCGAAGCAAGGACTTCGGGAATTTTTTAACTATTTGCGTTGCGTCCAAAAAGAGCATCAGTAGCCTTCAATGCCCTACTTTGCTAGTCCCGTCAATCTCAGCTACGGATATCACCCTTCCACCGCACCCCCTGGGAAAGTAGTCAGCTTTGCACAGCATCTGGAAACTTGGTTGGGGTCACACCATGCGAAAAAACAACTATTCTTCCCATCTCGCCCTTATAATATCTTCTGTGTACTCCTTGAGATGTTGAGTAACGCGGGATAAGGAATCCTTGATTGCTGAACTATTTATTTTCATGATCGCTGACAACATTCGGGCGATATTCCTTTGCACATGCCTGACCTGGGTCGCGTCAACGCAATTGGAAAGTTTGTCCTGGAGGGCTGTCTCAAGAGTATCCAGCTGACCGTAGTGTTCAAGATCTTTGAGGATTAGAACAGTTATTTCTAGGCAGACTTTCTGTGCGGTTCTGCAGTTCCGTCCAATCCGACTCACTCTCTCAGTCGCGAGCAGAAAGTCAATACAGAAGGTGGATATTCTTTTCAGCTCTGTATCATTACACTGTGAAAGCCGGTTGGCGATATGTTTTTTGCCTGTCAAAATGGCAGCACAGAGAGCGTGCGTGCCAGCTCTACCAAAGGTCAGGACTATATCTTCATTCCGTATACTACCTGCACTGACCCATTTCTCAGCATATACTTTAACTATCCCCATGATCTTCACCTAGTGTTGCCCGCCCATGGGACCGTCCACAACGAGAACTCATTTCTTATCAACAAGCTCAATCAAACCTCTCCCCCCTGCCTTAACAATCATGAAGAGGAGTTCTATGCCACCGATAATGATATTCCTGGCCCTTTCATCCTCCCCGGCATCAAGGTAGGCCCTGAAGCCATCTACGCAGTCAAATAACAATGTCTGACCTAGAGAGGTCCTGCCTTCTCCAAGAGCATAGGTCAAGGCATCTGTGTATAGCCGTGTGATGATATCGATACCGGCGGAGAACCTCTTTGCGACTGCATCTTCCAGTACTATGAGTGCCGTCCTCACGATCAGGAGAAGGAAGACATCAGCTCCTTGTAATTTGAGCGCAAGCTTGAATGACCTGAGACCAATCTGGAGACGTACACGGAGTGCTCTCTCGTTTTTTGAGGCGATAGCGGTAACGAATTCCTTGGCGACCTTCTCTACTATCTTTTCAACAACCTCCATCCTTCCTTTCTGAAACTCCCCTCCTACATGAGCAATTGCAGTTATTGTAGCATCATCCAATCGTGATGGCCTGCATAGCATGGTTTCGGTGGTTGAGAGAGCACCCTTAGCCTTGAGGAGCTTAATCATCTCGGTATGTCCAGAGTACGTGGCGGCGCCTAAGGGGCTTCCATGGGCTCCTCCAGTGGAGTTCACATCTGCATCATGGCTAATAAATGTGGTTGCAATGTCAATCAATCCTCTATATGCTGCCGCCTGAAGAGGACTTCCATGACATCCCCCAGCAGAGTTGATAATCGCCCGATTTTTCACGAGAAACGCAACAACCGCGTGATTTCCCTCCGGTGCGGCCGTCTGTAGGGGTGTGCCATGTTTATCATGACCTAGATTCACGTTGGCCCCCTGTTCCGCTAGCCAACGGACGATTTCGATGTGCCCTCCAAAGGCAGCGGCGTGGAGGACAGAGCCAAAGTCACCAATCGGGATATTGATATTAACACCAAGACTAAAAATTAACTTGACAAGCTCTAGGTGACCGGCGGAGGATGCCAGATCAAGTAGTTGGATATGTTCCATCTGTCCTTGGGAGCGATTCAACAACATCTTAACAATTCTCATGTGCCCATAGTCAACGGCCAGGGCTGGCGGTGAGCCTTTTGAGTCTTGGGCGGTGTGGAGTATCTCCTGCAGATTAGGTGTCTTCTCTAGCAAGGTGGCCACTATTCTCTCATGCCCGTTTGCTGTAGCCCAGTGTAAAGGTGTTCTACCCACGCTATCGGGGCGAGTTGTTGAGGCCCATTCAACATTTGCAGCTTTCGCCCCGCCCCCAGCGATGGACTTTGTTGATTGCTGGATCGAGAGTGCAAGTTCTATAAGGCTATTTATCCCCAGATAGCACAGGATATGCATTGGTGTGGTTCCACGTGGGAATTCTCCTTTACCTTTGGTACGCTAATATATCCGGAAAGATGTCTGCAAACTGCCATCTGGGCCAGTTTTGCATGATCTGACCAGTGGGTAGCGGAGTATTTGATGAAGGGATGTTCTTCAATGGTTCGAAGGTCTGCCTCCTCTACTACCGTTCAGTTTGTGTTTGTCGAGTAATCTTTTGCAAAGTCGGCAAAGGTTAGATAGGTGAGACACGCCAGGGGAATTTCAAGACGAGCGTGGTAATGGGCATCGGTGAAGCAGTAGTCCCCAGAGCCCCCACCCAGAAAATACTCTTTGATGGACGAGTGTACTATCTTGATAGTCTGGTCGGCGCCCACAATCTGCACGAAGGGATAGCACCTTGACTTGACCTCGTTGGCAAGAACGAAGCATATGCGCCCTTCTATTGAACGGAGATTTGTATCGCCATTCCGAATAGCATAAGCGTCACCAAGCTGGCGCAGTCTGAGGGGAGTGTGGGCAAAGACTATAAACTGAAATAGTTGCTTTGTATCTTTCCGGTGATTGCCGGGCACCCGATCGAGGATTGCTGTGTAGAATCCATGCTCTGCCCGATCCACTGACCGTGCTAATCCGTCAACTCAGCTGAATGGTATAAACCGTTCGCTGAGGTCCATAGATGGTTTCAACTCTCGATCAACTGTCCATAATGAGGAAAAGATGTACTGTTCATCAACAGGCTATAGGTTGACAAAAGGTCCAGCTGACGGGTGGTCATCATAGATTGATACAGGAAGACGAATTCGCTTATGGATGTCACTGCTTAAGATAAAATAGGATAGAGAAATAAAACACTCATGCGATTGCTACTTAGCATAGTGGTAAACATCTGAGATATCTCCGAAAGTACTATGCATCAGCAAACTACTATTTGTGTATACAGTCTCCCGACAGTCTCTCAGGTCTCCTGAGAGTCTCCTGAGGCTCCTGGATATTTTTTGAGTCTCCTGAGGCTCAGGAGACATCAGGAGACAAATGAAGTCTTGCTAATGTGGTTCGAACCTAGGTGCTGCCTAATTATCAATGAGAAATGATTTTTAGTCGCTCAATGGTACTCAAGCTTTGATCTTAGGAAAGCCTTGTTGAGTATATTGAAGGGGAGAAAAGGGCTGTCCACTTGACCAGGGATCCATACTTTCCCCGCTATGTCAAGAGCGTAATGCTCCGTTTGTTTATCATGCTAGTCTTGATCCTGCGCTACTTTACATTGTACATGAGTAAGACCAATGGAGCCAGGCTCGCACAATCGCAAACTTTTTATTTCGTCTAGTTAGAAATTAAACTTTAGTCTCCATGACTAAATAAAAGAACAGATGATGTAGGTTCTTTCAACTACCGGCATCTTTTGCAAACTGTTGGGCTGTATGTGAGGGTATGACTCTAATATATTAGTCTGATAGTGATCATTATCTCATTCATTACTCATAGCTGAAAGCAGCTGCAAAAGGACCCACATCTGACGAATTTGCATTGACGCATAGTAGTATCATATCCTTCGAATATAATTTATCTTTGATGACACTCAACCTAACATCTATCTTGATGAGAACATATCTTCAAGGGATGACTCTTTATTTGTGAAATGTGATTTTCTAAACTGATGTATCATATATGTTTCAAAGATTCGGGTATCCCGAAAATTCATGACGTCAACACGCTTTAACCTCTGATGACTCGAAGCATGATATAGGTGAAAAATTGGGAGCATTTGCTTGATTAGCTTTGACTGTATAAGCAATCGGAGATCCTCAAAGCCATATCATAATAGCGGAAGTAGGATATATCTGTAGTATAAATATGCAGGTTAAACCACTCTAACCTATAGATGATCTCCAAAACCAACGATCGAAAATGTCACAAACAGCCTTATCACATTCATTTCCTTTCTCCAAACAAGCAAAGCTTTCCTAACAAGAATACCTTGCCAGTCCCAACAATAAAAACCAATCTCGCCCTTCGGTAGAAAAGATCTTATTAATCAACCGTATTCTAAATGGGTATGATCAAGGGAACAGAGCTTCAACGCAATTAAGATATGAAATCAAGGTGAAGTATGAATTATCAGATGGTAGATTAAGATACAGAGTTCAAAATCGGGAAGAATATCGATATGTTGTCAATGATTTTGAGGTTTATGACGTAGTTCTAAGGGCACATATCAATCTAGCACATGCGGGAAGACAAAATACATTCGATGAGATTGACCGTGAATATTATGGCATCACAAGAAATGAGATTAACATTATTCTTAAACATTGCAACACCTGTGCAGTAAAAAGATCACAAAAAAGGACCGCACCAATTAAACCTATCATCGTTAACAAGCTCTTTGAAAGAGTACAAATCGATCTCATTGACATATCCTCATCTCCGGATGGTTCCTATAAGTGGATCTGTCACATGCGAGATCACTTCAGTAAATCTTCGCCGGCATATCCTTTGGAAAGAAAAACAAGCGAAGGTATAGCAAAAGTAGTTTTGCATTGGATATTATATCTAAGAATACCTCATATCCTACAGTGCGATAATGGAGCTGAATTCAAAGGGCGCCTCTTAATTCTCCTTAGAACTTATGGGATACAGGTATAAAGCCCTATAATATTTCATATTCCTGAGATTTTGAGCTTAGGTTTTCTAGGTGATTAATGGATGCGCACGTCATTCACAAAGTCAAGGATTGATTGAGCAAGCAAACGGAGTCCTAAAGGACAAAATATCATCATGGATGAGGGACAATCAGTCTGGATCATGGAATCTTGCAATTCCAGAAGCTCTTCTTGCAATGAACACTCAGAAACACACCGCAACTGGAAAACCCCCATATGATATAGTCTTCGGTCAAAAAATGTATGGTGAGAGGGTAATCTATACAGAACGTATTCAGGCTAGAGTATCAGATGAGGTCATACCGCTTGACTCTAATTTACTAGAACCAGAACCCACTTTGAATCCAATATTTACACTTAACGAGGATATAAACATTGACCCACAACTTCTTGAAAACCCACATACAACTGATCACGAAAGTATATTGGACTCTGTTAGAGTTTCGTCCGCAAAGGCACGGGGTTATATGCTGATTATGGATGGGAGAAACAATCCTTTAACATCAATTAAGGCTGGAGATATAATATAGTCTCACTAAAGGTTCCTGATGCGGATAGATCTACTTTGGATCCCAAAAGATTGATCTGTCGGGTACACGAGGTAATACACGGGCATAGAAATATATTCCAGTTATTAAGTGAATGGGGTATGATTAAGGATTTGTGTTCGCTGGATCAAATAGAAAAATTGGAATCAACTATCGAATTCACAGATAGGAATGCTGAGACTGGACCAATCTCAATTCGAAGTGCTGCCCGCCTTACTGCATCAGCTTCAATAATTAATGTACGTTTAATCGACATAACCATCTCCAATATCTCAATATATACATTTATATTTGATTTATTCAACTATGTGACAAAATATAGGAAGTACGTTTACCACCATGTTTGTGTACAACCAAGTGTCAGACCAATCGTTGTTCCTGTTTTCAAGCGAGGAGATCATGTCATACCGACTGTCATACACGTACCACTAGGATAAGGAATATCTCCTGCAAAAACATGTTTCTATCAACAGATCCTGTTAATCTACCTATTTTAGACAACTATAACGAAGGTAATCTATTCATGTTTTGTTTAATTTGCAAGCTAATCAAATCAGTTGCTACCGACTATGAAGAAACAATAACACTGGCACAACCAACATCTGACAATCCTATGGTCATCTACATACGTAACTTTGATCTTGAGGAAAATTGTATTAAGCAGGTTGTTCAAGAATCAGGTTGGCCAGAGCTTAATTGGCTTCGTCAAAATCTGACAGAGGCAGCTCTTATTACCCGTTTGGAAACTCCCTTCTATGATCTTCAAATCAAAGAAATTATAAAAGACTATCAAGCATCTAAGTATTTTGAAGTATTTTTACGAAGAAGGGATATAAGACATGAACCAGGACAGAATCACATACATGTGGAGGCTTTGAGACAAATGGATGAAGTTCCATCAGGGTATTATAGCGCAGGTCAACAATACTGTTATCCGAATCCCTTAACTGGAAATGCATACTTATCATTTATAAAGGTCCATGCAAACGTTGGGCCATTGGCAATGGAAGCTGATCATACACTTGCTTTGGTTACTAGAATGCAGGAACAACAAATATCTGAGCGCTATTACGTACAGCTTCTCTTGGAAGTTATTGTACCGGAAATACTGATCGAATTTTTACAAGAGGATTTGCGTCTGGATAGGGAGGATGCTATCAAGATATTGGAGAATCAGGATGCGATTTCCTATGGGGCATTGATATTTGATAGCAAGGAGAATAGAGATAGATTGGCTAGATATAGGGCTAGCAGCGAAGGCGAAGGGAATCAGAAAAGAAAGGACAATCCACATATCATATCAGCAAGACTTCATTTGTCTCCTGAGGTCTCCTGAGCCTCAGGAGACTCAAAAAATATCCAGGAGCCTCAATAGACTCTCAGGAGACCCGGGAGACTGTTGGGAGACTGCATACACAAGCAGTAGTTTGCTGATGCAGTAGGAAGCGTAAACGTTTGAATTAGGGCAGTCATGATTCTATTCTTTCAAAGTTTCTTAGTGTACGGCCCTCTTCAAAAGAGTATTTTGTTATTTTTTAAATGAGGGCGGTACCTAGTGATATAGCCATATGAAATACAATGTATGATTTTCTTCCATACTCCTTAAAATATGAATTCATTGACCAGCTGGGCGCCATCAATCAACTGTTGCTATTGATTAACCGTCCGGGCGTTTCAATCAAGTTGACGGATAAGCAAGGTTGATGTATCGGACAAAACATCCATACAGATCTACTAGTGTTTGTTGCCTAGAAGAATTTCTCTATACCTACTGTGTTATGGGAGTAGTCCGTCTGCAAAGATCCCCAAACATAGCAAGGCCATTGTCAACTGTCTCAAGTGTCCATCTACTAGCTGCTAGTACCAGGTCCTGCCAGCAGTGTTCGCAATGGGGCGGTCCGTCGGTCCTGGGGGTAAGGACTACACTGACTACGGGCTGTAGTCGGTCTTGAGCAAGCATCGGGGACCGACTACCGGCTATTGGGTTAGGACTACCGACTGTAGTCTGGATTATAGAGTTATAGCGTGGCATAGGCTGTGGGGCTGTCATGCAGATATCTGCGGTCCTAGGACTGATCTATGGTCTGTAAGGGTCAGGACTCTTCCCACATACGAATTTTGTACAGGAGCTCAACATATTGATTCTCCCACACAGATAATTCAATATAGTCGCCCAAACCAAGTGATCTCGCATGACTCCATAGATATCTATCATCCGGCACGTTATCTATAGTCCTGACAAAGTCAGGGACTGGACGGACCATGACCATGTAGTCCGTCCGGTCTGGAAGCACTGCCAAGTCATCTATAGATATCTATAATCTGGACCTGACCGTTGCGAACACTGGGCTGCCTGAGCACAAAACATCTCCCACGCCATTGACGCCCATAGAAAGACGCCAGACGTCTGCCCAGATATCGTATTCTTCACTTTTTTGCTTCGAGTCTTTGCCCATTCCTTTTAGACCTGGGGTGGGCTCGATCCTCTGCAAAAGAAGCCTGTCAATGTCCTGTTTGACCTCTTTCTCCGGTAGCGACATCTTGACAATAAGCTTTCCAAAGGACGGGTTCTGGAATGCCTGGTCGAGCTCCTGCCCGGGATGGATTCTGGTGGTCACCAAGACTTTCACACAGCTCGAGCTCTGGGCTACTTGAAAGATCTTGTTAAGGAGCTCTCCTCTGGCGCCTGAACATTCATCCAGCGCATCAAGGATGATGTAGACTTTACGTCCCTGAGTGAAGAGCTCTCGGATGATATCCATTTTTTTCCCAAGGGTAACTAAGAATGAGTTGGTTCCACTGCTTGTGGCATGTCTAATCCTGCTTCGGTGAGGTACTCGGTAGTGCAAGATCTGACGCAGAAGGCATGAGAGAAAGTTCAGAGGATCTGATTTTGCTGTTTCTTTGCTGTCGGAGAAGAAATAAAGAACTAAGGGCCGAACACGGCGCATGAACATCGAAATGGACTCTTTTATCAGTTCCTCAATGACAGACCCAGCCATCACTGTTTTACCGCTCCGAACTATGCCAGTGAGCCAAAGAACCCTTGATCGCGGGGAATCCTTCCAACTCCGAAACACTTCATTTTTGAAGATCCATCGGGCAGTCTCTCGTGACCTTTTCGCCAAAGTGTCTTCTAAATGGGCTTCATAATTTACCCTGTGCAGTGCCCGGCCTAGGTCCTTGTCTTCTGGAGAAATGTCTACAAAAGTTCCAATTTAATACAAGAACTGATCACAAAGAATTGATACTGATGGGTACTAACTATCTTCCTATCTCTACACCACCCCTTCCGCCAATGTACGAACATGCTCAAATAGCATTTTGAAAAGGCCCGAGTCCGCAGACCTGAATTTGCACAATCCTCTGTGATCTGTTTCCATCACTATCTGAGTTTCAATCTCCCCGGCAAGTCCCAGTACAGCTGAACTCCTGGGCACAACCTAACCATCGACAAATACCTATATTAGCTTATTTCATCGAATAAGTGGTTGGGAGTTGAGTATTGGGTAACAGTATACTGGGAAACTAACCACTTTGCCCAATCCTCGCGTGATCTGCATTTCAAAAATGGAAATTATCTTTTCAAAACTTTGACTACCTCCCGAACAATGGTGCCGGAAATCATTCGAGATTGCCTCGAGGGTTTCTAAATCGACTCTTAGAGCTTTTAGAAGCCCGGAAGCTTTTGACCACTTCGAGGGCCTCGAAATATCCGCCACTGCACTGGCTAGGTTCGCTTGGCTACTGCCTCGGTGCAATGTGCCGAGAAATATTGAACCAAAGACTGATTGAAGCAAGGCCGCATGTGTAGGATTGTGAACTGCGTTCAACATGGCCTGGAACAGAAGGGGGGCGTTAGCTGGATTTGGCATGGATTATACATATTGACGAACCCTTTTGATAATTATACCCCCTAGACTATGAGAAATGAAGATTACGGGCCGCCTTTCCACGACCCTGATTCAAAGTAAGTAGCAAGCACACGACCTCCGATATCAGGTGTCTCCGTTCAACATGCTACCGCAACCATGGGTGGGCCATACCTCATCGCCTTGTCGTTTTCTTCTTATTGCCTCTAGTAAACTATCCGCAATGGTAGTAATCCTAGCCGTAGACCGAGTGAACACCACAGACGCATCATAGCCAAATGTAAAAACCCGTGCGGTCCCTTCTTAATCCTTTGCAAGCTCTTCTAGACGGTTAAACTTTGTCATCTTGTGCTGCCATGTTTTCCTGCAATGTCCGCGTAGCCCATGAACTGCCACAATGCTGTCCGTGGTATTAGCCGAACCCAATCTCAATGACTTTAAGTTTATATATTTATATTCGAGTGGGTAATTACTCGACATCAATACGCTCTCTGGACTGCGGACTGCTATCCACCTCCGGGTTTATAGTCTCGAGGCCGAAATCTGGCTCTGCCTATTGACATACCAGAAGCATTAGCCCCCACAAATCAGCGGAATCATAGATCATTTCGAAGGCGCGCAAGTGAGGGATTAGAGGTTAATTACCATATTCAATGTATTTTTTAGTGAAGGAGGTGTAAACGGAGGGAGACGGAAAAGGCCTTAATAACTCGAGATGCCTATAAAGACCTGTGGGGGATATACAATACGTTAACGAGGCTGGAGGCCACGCTTTACTAAAAAGGACCTTCAGGTATCCCAGGGACGGGTGAATCCCTCCAGCTTTGCGTGGCAACGGACTCCGAATTCAATTCAATTGGTTGTTTGGCAATCGTCAGCCTTCTCAGTAGAGAGCCTTGGCTACACAGCTATGTACTCACACTTTCATAGCGCTACACGCAAAAGACAAGAGCGGTTGTGTTTAGAAACGCTCTGAGTTTGCGAGCAGAATTTCTGTCAGAGTAGGTAGGGAGGTTTTGCACTCTCCGACCAGATATGAGGTGCGCCTAAAGGTTTTCTCCCGAACCTACAGGCAACCCGAATTTACTACCGAAAAAATAGTACTCCGGTGTGAAGGAGAACGAGGCGGCGGCGCGGTTTGCGCTGCTACATATGTACAGTGGCGGAAACTCAAAACCAACCCTCATTTAAGTTGTTCGAGAGGCTATGGGGGAGTGGTTTTTTTTATTTATTTCGAAATCGCTTCTGTAGGGCTGTTGGGGGTAGGTAACAGAAGTCAGTGGGTGAAGGATAGTTTGATGGTCGGTTCTGTGTGTGCGCCACTGTACCTATAAGGAGGATATTGCCTACCTAAACTGATATCCTATTCAGCAGCGCCCAATTGGAACCCACGCCTTGTTTTGGGCGCATTACGCACAGGGAACACCGAGGTCTGGAACACCCCCCACTGGAACAAATATTGGACTGGCGCTAAAGTAGTCTATTGATAATATTATTCTTACGAGCTCCTAAAGTAGAACTAATTGGTCAGAGAGGAAAATCACTCGTCAGCATGGTATGGGGGCACCGACCCGGGAAGGTATCATTTGAGAAGTCATCATGGGGAGACATCATGGGAAGGCATCAAAACAAACGAATCCGAGTGCCTTTTACAAAAGCATACCCTGCAAATCAATCAAAAGATTCATCCCCTTAACACCTGCAGTTGTTCATTAAGGCTGCCACTAATTACCTCTCGAAACCTCCAGCTATTGAACAAACATATAGATTACAGCAATTGAAGATGACACTCTGGAATAAGATCCACCAAATGGCCCTCTAATATCTCTGTATTTTATGTACGTACCGCCTGGTATCAGCTTCTTAGGCGCTCATATGTCATGTAAGCCCACATATCGGGCGCAAAAGGCATTGTCACAGAGAGTTGGCTATATATATATACATTCAATGATATGTTCACGATATCCCAACTCACTCCTCGCCCAACCAGCTCAAGACATTGACTCCTCACTACAGGCCTAATTGTGGTCCGATGCGGGTGTTCGCGCTGGGTCCGGCGGTGTCCCAAATTATATCAGCCGGCCGGGTGCACAGTGACTTTGCCTTAGAGCGGGTGTTGTGCGTTTTGCTCGGCTGCCTCCCCACATCCGGACCATAGGTAAGTAGATTTTTAGACCCGAGTTGGGGGTTCGCGGGCGGGGCCAAGAGCCGATCCCCGTTACTAGGTTCCGCTTCCGTCGGGGGAGCTGGAGGTTCGAGGTGTCCACCCACTATACGGAGGAAGGCATTCATGCCCTCCAACAACGCTTTCATCTCCTTCTGATCTTCCTCCTTGCGCTTCCGACGTTGCTCCTCCTTCGCCTTCTCTTCCTGACGAGCAGCCTCCTTTGCTTCACGTCGTCGCTTATCTTCCTCCAACATTGACCGGAGGGTCTCCTCATTTCCATCCACTCGCTCCTTTGTGCTGTCCTGCTGTTCTTGCAGCCTGATGTACAATTTTTCCAACCGATCTAGACGGCCTTCGCAATCATGTCCGTTATATGTGTCCGCCGCGCTGGTCTGGGTCGTGAGCGGCCCCGCGGGTGTGGCCGGTGCGTATCCCTGGGGGACGGGTATGTATGCCACCCCCCCGCCAGCGGCCTCGTCCCTGGCGGAGATTGTGACCGTGGCCTCAGGCTCGACGCTGCGGTGTGTGTACTTTTCCCCATCGCCATCCCAGCCCGTTTTCCCCTGTCCTTGCGTCAAATCTCGAGGTTCCGATGGCTGACAGGCTGCCATCGGGGGGCTAGGGAGGTCAACATCCATTTCGTCTTCGTCAGGAGTCTCATGATCCGTGACGGGTGCCGGTAAGAGTTCTTTCGCGCCCAGAGCTTGGTTCACGATTATGGTTTCGCCCATGGGAAAGGATTTCTGGATATCACGCATGCCCCAGCGACCACCCGTTGCTATGTCATTCCGCTCTCGTTCTGCCGCACGCCTCCTTTTTCCTAGGGGCGCTGGCTGACGGTCATGATTTTGGCGTTTCCTGAGGGCCGGCATTTTGTTGTGTTTCTTCTTCTTCTTGTTTATCGAGTTTTTACCAACGCCGGGTACGGGCGCGTCGTTAGCGGTCCGCCTAACACATACATATTGCGCTAGGCCCCCCCGGGGCTGGTCAGAGAAGGCTGATGGTCTTGGCACAGGATGTCCTTATATTTAGATATTTAGTAGTACCCTCTGCTGGATATGTCTTTTAGGGTCGCTGGTACGGCAGTCTCTACTTGGCTAGCATCTTGAACAAATTTAATCCCTTTTTCAGCTCTCTCCTTTTCTGAGCGTTTCTTCATTAGATCATGACGTCATGGCGCGAGAGAGTCGCCAGAAGGTGCGAGGAGGATGCTTTTGGTACCGCCTGGGCCCAAGGTGCCCCCGGTCCCGCAGTTCCTGGTGGGCCCCCAGGTCCTCGAGGCGAGAAGGGGGAGACCGGCCCTCGCGGTGCTGATGGTGGGTTATATCTTTTTTTTTCCTGCTCCTACTTTCGCACCTTCTCGGTTGACCTTTCTATGTAGGTGACCCCGGCATCCAGGGGCCCCAGGGTCCCCAAGGCCCTCCCGGTCCTCCTAGCAGCGGTGGATGTGGGGCTGGTTGCCTCGGCCGCGTTGGGCCCCCGGGGCCTCAGGGTGTCCACGGCGATGCCGGTCCTCCTGGTGAGTATATGTTTTGGTTTCTCTAGACGTTATTTTTTGATTTTTGATTTCTCCCATCTGATGATTTCTAGGTCCCCGCGGCGACCCTGGTGACAGAGGCCAGCGCGGTGAACGGGGCGAGCCTGGCGAGAGAGGTCCCCTGGGCGAAACCGGTCCCCCCGGTGCCACCGGCGATAGGGGCTCTCGCGGCGAGAGGGGTGATGCTGGCGATAGGGGCGAGGCCGGTAAGGGTATGATAGGGGATCGTGGTCCTCCAGGTCCGCGGGGGCCTCCTGGGCCCCCCGGTCCCGCCGGTCCCGCCGGCGCTGGTGCCGATGTTTTAGCTGCGCTAAATGCTCGTATATCTACGCTTGAGGCACGCGTGTTCTATTTCGATGAAATGTCAGCTTATTCTTTTTTTCTTCTCCCGCTCCTGTTCTGCTCACCATCTGTCACCCGGTTTTTGTGTTCACTCGGTTGCTGATTGTTTCGTCTCTTATGTACAGCAACCCACAAAATTCTTCAGTTGGTATTGCTGCCCTGACCGCGGAGCAAGACGCCTTGGTGCTTGCGGATGACCCCCCCTGCGGTGAATGTGCGTCTCTCCGCGCTGAGCGGGATGCCGCGGTTACAGAGCGGGAAAGTCTCCGTATGTCCCTTGATCAGCGCACGAAACAGCGGGATGCCGCTATGGCCCAAATAGATAGGCTCGCGGCATCGGAAATCACGTTGAGTGTCCAGCTTGCGCGGGCCAACGAAGACGGCGAAAGGTATCGGGGCCTGTGGATGCAGGAGAGGAAAAAGGCGGGCTAGTGTTGTCAACTCAACCCGGCGATGACAGGTTCGGCTGGCTTCCGGCATGCGGAGATGCCTTCTTCTTTTTCATTTATTTTTCATTTATTTTTCATTTATTTTTCATTTATTTTTCATTTATTTTTCATTTATTTATTTTTTATTTATTTTTTATTTATTTTTTAATGTGTATCTCAGACCTTTTGGTTTTTTAGCCCTCTTGGGTTTGATTTTGTTTCTAACTACATTATATTATGAATATCAGGTAGAGTTTTCTACTCGCAGTGGCTGCCACTCCCACGTTATTTAAAGGCTGAGAGTTCAATACAACCTAGAGAGATTTGACTGTAAATAAAATGCGTGAGATAGGGGTTACAGTACAATCTCGCTATAAAGATATGGAAATGTGACAATTCTGCATCCAAAAATATCCTTATAGGCCATTTATCCTTATAAGAAGTGCTCAGTTCACCCAAAATAATCCCTATTGGGACTCAAGATATATCCTTATAGGCCGAATATCCTTATAAACAATATCCTTATAACGAGATTGTACTGTAGTATTGTATCGATCTTGATTAAAAACTATCGAATTCATATTAAAACAGAATCGAAAACAACACGGAGTTCAAAATATTTGTGATTCAAATAATGAGAGATGAATTACAACTATTAACTCACCTTGAAACATTAGGATACAAACTACTACACACCCGCTCTCCAAATCTGTTACTCAAGAAAGCAGAAAGAAAACGACTATAAAAAGTATATAGTGGCTCACACAAATGTACCCCTACAAAAGATTGTAAGAAACTTGCTGTCCTTCCTCTTATTCCGATTGCTTACGTTACTTTGTTTCCGTTGGTTTCCTGAGTGAAGTTTGATGAGTTTTGTGTATGCCGACTCCTGTTTATCCCAGTCTAGGTTATAAGTAATTCCTTTATAAGTTTCAGTTATGGCAATTTCCACCTCTCTTACTTACACATATCTACAATTTAATATATTACTTTCTTTTGTCTATTTCTTTGTGAACTCCATATAATACCAGCGGTTATGATTTCATTAGCAACAGGTACGTTTTCGTTTCCATCAATTGAGCCAAAAATACTTATTTTGCTTTTCATTTGCTAACCCAAATCTCAAGACATGGGCAGAAGAGTGAAAGAGCGTACTCAACTGTTTTGATTCTGTCAAGGACGCCAGTGGGCCAGCCCGGGCTGGAAAACAGAATCGGCCTGGCCCGGCCCATGCTATTCAAATCATTGCCCAGGCTCCCACGAATACAGGTATTCGTCACAATTCGAACTAATTGTCTTGAGATTAATGTAGATAGGATCGGAAATTCTGTAATCTAATCTGGCTTTTATAGTAGGAACCGTATAAATGTTGTTTACCTTGTCTCTTGGAGTAGAAAATGCCTATATATCAAGGAAGAACTACTAAGATTGTATGAGAACCTTCAAGCCCGGGCCAGCCCATTTAGCCCGGGCTAGATATTAGCCTCCGCCCCGTGCCGCGTTGACGGGAGCGGAGAAGAGGTTACTACTACTATGGTGTTGTTATACCTTTCTGGGGACACCGTGGAGTCCACTTCTCCCTTATCCTCTCCCCCTTCGCGCATCTCCTTATCGGAGACGCGGCGGACCCTTGTCGCCGCACGTGTATATGGTGTTGGAAATCTAAAAAGGAGACTTAGTTTTTTGACGTGGCTGCACATATCTTGAGTTAGAGCTAATGTCAGCACCTCTCTGAGTTATTTATGTTCTGTTGAGTTGATTGTCTAGTTTGTTCTTGTACAGTGCTTTACTGTTTCTTACTCTTTACAATCTGGCACCAACAGCTTTGTCTTGACAACCCACCTTAAAAACCGGACATGGCGAAACATACTTCAACCGCAAAAGGCTGCATGCTATTAATTTACAAGGAATCTGCAATCTATATAGAGTGTTTATCTATATATCAACCGGCTACCCAGCATCTGTTGGTGATCCAACTGTTCTCTGCGAAACCTCATTCTTTCGTTCCCCTAATGAATACTTCTCAATGGCGGATGAGTATATCTCAGGCGACAAAACCTATCGAACTACAGGCCGTCTTATGCCACCATACAAGGAGGCTCAAGCAAGTATTCGAGAAGGTGGATTTTTAACATTTACTAAAAAAACATGCCTCTGAATTGGTATTGATAGAGGATGCACTTGGGATTTGAAGAACCGTTGGTCATCATTGAAAGGCCTGCCAATTCTGATCAAGAATCGACATAATCACGGAAGACCTATATGTTGAATAACGACTTGTATCGTTCTACACAATTTTCTTACTACGTGCGAAGATGATGACCTTTGTTTGAAAGCTCATGATGAAAGTGAGAAAAGGAGGGAAAGGAGGAAAGCAGAAATCAATACTATCAGGTAGATGAAGGATTGAGTGCTGAAGCGGAGAGGAGGGAAGGAAATGCATGGAGAGGCAGAATGCGTGTGTATTTTAACAATATTGAGCAACAAATAATAAAGATATTCCTTAAATGGAGCCTTTCTCTTTCAATGAACAGTTCCTCTTTACGGATCCGCTCTTGATACTGTAGTTGATTTCGCAGGAATTCAAACTTTCTGATATCAACGGCTATTCGAGTAGCTGAAGGTTGAGTGATTGCCTCTCCTAATATGGCTTGCATGTACATGCTACAGAGGTACGCACAGAAAAAAGTTCGGGATTATGTGTTATTCGCGTACATGTTTCTTGGAAATAAATAGAGCCCTTTTATACTTGACAGAATAGTAGGAGAAAGAAGCTGCGGGTGGACTCGTGCGTGGGGGATTCCTTCCCTTTAGTGTCCCCAACCCTGACCCTGAACCCGCAGATTGAGGAGTCACGTTATCTCGAGTGTTTGTGGGGTGAAGTGCTGACTAGGTTGGAGATATATCTGTCACGTCAGCCTGCCCCTCCTCCTTCTCTATCTCCTAGTTCCCCGCAGGAATGTCAAGCTCCACTGTAAGTCGTGTATGGGTTAACTTTGCCTCTAAGGTCTCACCAAAAACAAGTCCAATCGATGTCAGGGCCTATTTCAATATTCTTAGCGAAAGAAAACTACACGAAATCGACCCCGCCTCAAGTGATACCGAATCTACTCTATATGATCTTATTACTGCACAAACAGGGCGTGGCCATGTCCCGAACACATCTATAATGTCACGAGGCTTCCGGGACGCGCTGGTTAGTCATGTGTGTGACCATTATGCGTGTCAGAGCATAGAGGAGTTTGATGTCTTAATGTGTATGAATACAACGATTAAAATGAAGTATGAGTACCTTGGTAAGCCCCCCACTGGCAGAGATTTATCCTGTTGCTTTTACTTACTCTCCTCACGAGCGCAGAACATAAGGGGCCCCCAAAACCATCGGGGAGGGGGCACAAAAGCAGGAGCGCAGCGCGAAACCTTGTGGATGAGGAGGTGATTACTGATGACAACAGCCAGTATGACCTGCCGAGTAGGCGCCGTCGGCGGCGTGCGTATGTTAATAGCATTTTTCATAATCTGGTGTTGGAGGTGTATGATATTCTGAAGGGGAAACTGCGAGACGAACAACCGACTTTCAACGGCCTCCCGGAGCATGCCCAGATATGGCTTCGGCAGAAACTCCCGAGCGAGCTTGGAATAGACCGGACTGATAAAAGCGTTAATGATTGTTTCGCCTGGGCCTTTAAGCGTGTTGAAAAAGGTATGGCCGAGGGGAAATACCCGAGTTTACTTCATACGCTTACATTTTTGCAGAGCATAAAGAAAACAGCGCCCAACCGGATGCGGAACTAAATACGGATTACGACGCGTTCGAGAGTTGCTATGTCAAAGTCCATCAATTAGTTTCGGAGGTGTATGACCTTCTAGGACAGAGACTGCAATTGGAGAAACCTAACTTCAACGACTTTCCTGAGCACACAAATGTTTGGCTTCGACAGAGGCTCGGTTTAGCTGAATCTGACCCGGCCCTGATCTCCACCTGCTTTTACTGGGCTTTCCGGTGTGTTGGAAAAGGTCTGACCGGGGGAGGGGGGAATACCCGAGTTATTTCATACGCTTACATTTTTCACAGAGCGCGGAGAGAATGCAGCTCAAACGAACATTCCGGTGGAATTAAGCGAGGACTATGACCGCTTCAAGAGTTCCATGATGTCAATAGGGGGGCGGGTTTTCACCACAAAAGGGTAAGGCATGTGCTCAAATTGATTTTTTTCTTTAGCTCGATACTGTCCCACCTACGTCTTATTTCCTTTGTCACTTCTGCCTCTGCCTTTCCTTTGCCTGTTTGGCCTTTGCCCTTTGGTTTTTACCTCTTTTCACACACCCCCGGTTTCTTCCGCCTATCATTATGAAATCCGGTAGTTCTATGTAGTATTCTTATGTATTTAGACTACGGATTATGCTTAGCAATCCTTTAATAATCTGAGTGCGGGAATTTTTGCAAGTGGCCCGTTCAACTATGCAAGGGCCGCGTGCCATGAATCAATAGGAGTTCAATTGTGAGAGTTAGTTACCTAACTGCGCTCGTTGTGTGCATACTAGTCATTAAATATCACTCGCCACCTCACGTCCATCACTCATTGCACAATGCTCTGAACCTACCAAACCCTAATTATAACTCCGCAACAATACTTAAAACCCATGCACAAAGAAACTCGTGATACAATGTTCCTCTCTACCACTATCCCCAGCGTCCCACAGGGATAGCTAGAAAGAACCGTTACAAACATCGAGCGCGGTGTCCACTGTCCACACCCCCCCCCCACCTCTCACCCCCCACCTCTCCCACCTCTCCCACCTCCTACCTTGGCCCACCAACCTACATATCTACTCTTCTTTATGGTGGGGCAACGCGACATTAATCTTGCTTACTAATACATCCATACAAACTGTGCGCTAAGACCAGCAAAAACTCATTTTTTTTTACCATGCAAGCGACATTGCCCCACCCAAACATTTTATAACCAACAATCAGAAATGATTTCAAAAATTCAAGCAGATAAAATGATAGAGCATGTAAAACTGAGTCTATCCATCTAATAATATTAAGAATATGTGTTGTGGTTGTTATTGGGACTACGCCCCCCCCCTCACTCCACCCACCCCCAATTTTGAGCTTACAGTTTTTGGTTCCCGTCGCCCAGGTTCATTTCCTCCAACAGAGTTTTAATCTGCCTGTATATAAACATGTGGGCGCGATTTGGGGTCAGGAACCCCTCAGAAGTGCTCGCTCGAGGGGCCGGTCACTGGGATGATGGGATCCTGTGATATGGAGGGAACAATACTTGGTAGCGCTGCCACGAGCGGAGCAAACCTACGGCCCAAACAACCGGGCCACATGCGGCTGCCGCGGTTCGTGACGCTCCGGTCAGAAGGGTAATCCAGGCTCTCAGTAAAGTTGTGCGCCGCGCTAACCTGGGAACTTGCGGTGGTATTCGGAAGAGCAGGCCAAAGGAACCCCGCCCACTCTCCAAGACCACTAAGCTTCCCGCTCGGGCTAAACCCCCGCAGCACCGCCGCCGCCACCGACCCCGTTCCACCGCCACTGCCGCCGCCACCACCCGCACCCCGCAACGCCGCCCCCAGACATGTACAATATCTGGAATGGAGCCCCCTGTATCAAACCCAATACCATCCTCCTGTGCGTGGAACGAACCATGGCGAGGCAGATCAGGTTGGCCCCGCAGCCACGAAGAAGGGGCGAAGAAACGTAAAATCTTAGGATCCAGCACACTCCGAGCCACAAGTGGTAAGCACGATTGGTGAGGCGAAGAAGCGCTATATTAAGGTTCCGCAGGAACTAGGACCGGCCGAAGAAAATGCCGACTTGATGGAACCCGGAGCACAGAGAAGGGGAATAGGAGGAGGAGGAGGAGGAGGAGGAGGAGGATGATGATGATGATGATGATGATGATGATGAGAATGACGACGGCGAGGACGGGGATGGGAATGAAGGGGCGTAGGAGCAAATGAGGTGCGGAATGCGGAATAGGGTCCCCTTTACGCATTATGCTCTTTGTAACTCCCATTATGCTTTCTTTTTGCTTTTTCTCATTTTAACCATTACACGCACCTATCTCTCAACCTTCCTGCCACCGGCGTATAAATTTGTCAGCGCGATATCAGCGGTGGGGCC
Organism: Morchella sp. 2018-W26; assembly: GCA_024713715.1. Taxonomy (NCBI): domain Eukaryota; kingdom Fungi; phylum Ascomycota; class Pezizomycetes; order Pezizales; family Morchellaceae; genus Morchella; species Morchella sp. 2018-W26. The sequence continues at coordinate 78,477 of JAMGYX010000027.1, forward strand.
AGGACATTGGCCACATAAAATGTAAGAAATGAAATAACCCCGCACGTAGCTGCTATTCCTGCCCCGTGGTTCGTATTGTACGTGACACGGTGTTTTCTTCAATTCCACTTCATATATTCCTATGAGAGCGCCTGGCCCTTCTAATTTCTCATATCTAGCACGGCGATTTTGCTACCAGTCTTGATAATGATGTTATTTTCATCTATTTATGTTCCGAAGGGCGTTTCGCTCGATACTCCATTCATGCGGCATCTGTACTAAACATGTCCTCATACTACGCTTCAATACGCCGTCCCTGCCTTGATGTTCCATAGGGCGTTTCTGCCTATCTTCCCATGGTCCTCCCGCCTTCACAATTCATTCGGCATTATCGCCTTCCCTCCATGCGTACGTTCCCGCATTGGTTACTCATAGATCGTTTCTGGCTGTCTTGATACAAGATTTGTGCCTTAACATTGTTTAATGCAGCGTTACCACCTTCATAATCCATACGGCTCTTGTGCCCCCTGATCTACGGTATCTGTGCATTCTTTTAAATAGACTCTCTTCCTTTATAATTGATCAGGCGTTTCTACCCCGCTTCCGGCGGAATGTTCCCCTTTTTTTATATAACATTTCTGGGTTGGTAATTCATCAGGCGCTTCTGCCTCCCTTCCGACGACATCACTGCCTTTTCTTTTTACACGGCCTTTCTGCCTCCCTTCCAGCGGCAGCTCTGCCTTTTCTCCTAGGGCGCATTTGCCCCCCTTCCGACGGCATCTTTATATGGCGTTTCTGCCTTGGTAATTCATCAGGCGCCTCTGCCTCCCTTCCGACGACATCACCCACAGGCGTTTTCTTCTTATGCGGCGTTTCTACCTCCCTTCCGACTGCATCTCTGCCTTTTCTCACAGGGTGCCTCTGCCCCCCCTTCCTACGGCAGCTTTGCCTTTTTTTTTAATGGCGTTTCTGCCGCCTTTCCGGCGGTATATCTGCCTTCTATACATCACAATCCCTCCTTGGTAATCAATCAGGTGCTTCTGTCCTCCTTTCCGTGTTTTTTTCTATATGGTATTTCCACCTCTCTTCCGACGGTATCTTTGCATTTCTCTAATACAGCATTTCCACCTCCCTTCAGACGGCTACTCTGTCTATTTTGATAGGGCACTTCTGCCTCCCTTCCCACGGCAGCCTCGACTCTTCTTATATAGCGTCCTCCTCAGTAGTTAATCAGACGTTTCTGTCTCCCTTCCGCCGGCACCTCTGCATTTCTTTACAAGGCGCTTCTGCCTCCCTTCCGACGGCATCTCTGCATTTGGTTTCCACCTTCCTTCCGATGGGACCTCTGCCTTTTTTTATGGAGTTTGTGCCGTGGTAGTTTTGTTAGCCATTTCCGCCCATGTTGATACGGCACTTGATCTTATTGCTTTCATGCAGTGTTCCCGGCTTTATAATCCATTAGGTTTTCTAACTCCCTTCCGAAGGTATCTCCGCATTCTTCTGCTATGGCGTTTCTGCCTTGATAGTTCATGTGGCGTTTCCGCCTTCGTGATTCATATAGCGTTTCTACATGTCTTTATAAGGCGTCTCTGCCTGGTAAACCATACGGCATTCCAGTCTACATAATCTGTATAGCGTTTCAGCTTCTGCTACGGAGTTCCTGCCCTGAGAGTGAGTACGTAGTTGTCGCCTTGATCATTCGCATTGCGTTTCTGCTTTCTTCTGACGGCGTTCCTACTTTAGCATTCTTGCCTGCTTTTGTATGGTATTTCTGGGGTTTCCCCGATCGTTCCACTGCATTTCTGCTACTGCATTTCTGCCTATCTTTATACTCCATCCAGCATTCCCACTTGTCTTCACGCTCCCTGAGGTACTTCCGCCTGGCCTTGCCGCCCGTCTTTACAGCTGCAAGGCTACTACGACATATACTGGGGTTGTAATGCACGTGGAGAGAGTTTTCCCTGCCCAAATGGGACATGTGGACTGGCGGTGGAGTGTGGCTAGGTATATAGCATTGGCCTCGAGTCGGTTGGGGTATTCCACACCCTGTAAAGGGTGAAACCCTGTGCTTTTACTATAGCTCGAATAAAAGAAGAAATGCTTCTACTACCGTATTATCTGAAAAAATTCGTTGCGAGACAGCAGGGGTATAGGCCAACCGGAGGTCACCTTTAGACGTCAATCTGCAAGATTTGGTGTGAATAATCCTTGCTGCAGCGCAACGAATTTTCTCAGATAATACGGTATCTACGTGTCGCGTGTGAGCACTACCGCTGGTAGTCCAGTCCGATTGTGGTCGATTGCAGTCGACTGTGCCAAGCCAAGTAGTCCAAAAATTGGGATGGACTACACGGACTGCAGTGGACTGCAGTCGACTGCGGTTTTTCAGCCAAGCCAGTCCGTCAACCTTTTGGACGGACTGGACGGACTATGGACTGCATAATGGCCTAAAAGAGTTTAGTGATATTATTCATTATGATGTTTATAGTAATTAAATGAATATCTATCTACATGAAGGCTGAAGAGTATGATTTGGAACTATTTTGATATTGATTTCATGCTCTTTGAATGTGGTGATACATATTGTCTATGAACTCCAGGTTGGAGCCGCCTCAACCTAGGAAGAAAGCAACTTAGGCAACACCCAATGGGCCCTCATGCAATCCATAGTCAGACCGCAGGCAGACCATAGACTAGTGTAAAGTAAGTAGACCGTCCATCTGGTCACAACACAGTCGCGTTCAGGCCGAGACTGGACGACCTGAGGCGTTGCGTCTAAGTAAAAGGTAACAAGGAGCCAATAGGGATCACTTGGTCCCGTTTGACACGGCCATAATGGGGCTCCCGGAATGCCATTCTCGGTCCGCCAAGGTCCAAAACGGCACATTTTGAGCTATACCCGACTTGAGCTCCGGGTTGTTGATTACAGTAAATTTATCCACCGCCTGCATGGCAGCCATATCTATCTTGGTAATCTGATCGCGCTCAGGAGTCCCCTTTCTACCGGCCGCCCAGACCCCCTATAATTAAACGGGCTGATATCTTGTATATCCTGAAGTGCCACGTTATAGATTAACTTAAAGAACGGCATGTATAGGCTCTGACATTTAGTGAGCAGACGGTCAAGGATCAATTTGGGAGATAGGCGAGTATAAATTTGGGTTTCACATAAACATGAGTATGTAACTGTGACAAGAGAAAAAAGATTCAATATTTTGTATGGCCTCCTAATACACTAGGTACTGCTTCAACTTTGACCGGCTCCTGTACTGAGTTCACTAAGCTCACAATTTCTTCTGGGCTGATCATATCCTACTCTTCCTGAATGGCTACGCGTAGGCTTAAGTTAGTCGTGCAACGAGGTACCATATGCCCTTTATTGGGGGGGATTTAGCAGGTTTTTTCTACCCTGGTATTATATCTTTTGGCATACCATGCACAGACCATCAGTAAGGTTGCAACATTTGTCCCCCATACAAAACTTGCAAAAATCAATGCTGAAGAAATACGAGTTCTCATGCTAAGGTCTTTACCAAACCTATCCACAGACTCTTTATTTCATAAACCCTATTGAACAACCTCTAGGTTCTATAGAACACATTAGATATGGTTTGAAATTTTTCCACGCACTAACGTATTTCACCGTGTTCCTGTTTTACCGTGTAACCGTGGCGCTTGGGAAAAGCAATTAATTGTCATTGACCACAAAGGAAAATTGAATTTTGACTACTATGGAACTAAAGGGCTAATGTAAACAAAAAAAAAACTAAAGGGCTAAGGAGCTGACATATGTGAACAAACAGTTCCTCCTGCTTTGGTATCCCTTACAACATAATGCCTGAGTATATGATGATTAGTACCCGCTTCAACCACTTCTGCCTCCGAATCCGCCCAATAGGATTCAGGTTCGTACTGTATTACAGCTGGCGAGTTCTTTTGACTGCAGGCTCGGCGTCTAGTAGTAGTAGTCTTTTTTAGCTGTACAGCAGCCCGGGTAGCTTGAGCAGCCATTTTGATAGCTTCGACCTCAGCAGCAGCCGCTTGTCTTTCAACTTTGAGGTCACATGAGCAAAAGATGAAACAGGGGTTTAGGCTTTTCCGCCTCTCTGCCTCGAGTGTATGCCTCTCTATGTACGGTGGGTGTGTGGGTGTGTGGGTGTGTTGGTGTGTGGGTTAGGATATTTTATATTAGCTCGCATCATTCGGGCGGTGTACATATCTCTTTTGCTAGTGCACCTGCGAACATTCAAGGAGGGCACAGATTACACCGTGTACCTTCAGAAATATGTCCCCTGTACCTCTGAGTGCTGGTTCATGGTTGTCACAATGGCTCCGTAAAACCTGGTAGAATTTAATCACTAGCGAGAGAAATACCTACTTTACCGCCAGTCCACATATTATTATCAGCCTGATATAGGGTTAGTTGAACATGATATATGGTTGGTTTGGCATTTAATATGGTGATTTTAATTGTGCCTCACTGAAGCTAACTGTTGGCTCAGTCTGATGTTTTTATCGTATGATGTCTACGGGATGTCCTATGTGGTACTGGTTTTGCTCACTGAGGGATTCTAATGAGGCGGGGTCGGGTTCAGGGTTACGAGCAGATCGGGACGGACAGGGTTGGCTCGGGATACACCGGAGCGGGTACGGGTTCAGGTTCGGGGAAACAAGGACGCGTTCAGGTTCGGGTTCAGAAATAAACAGGAACAGAAGGCATCAGTAAGACTTTATTTGTCTCCTGATGTCTCCTGAGCCTCAGGAGACTCAAAAAATATCCAGGAGCCTCAGGAGACTCTCAGGAGACACAGGAGATTGTTGGGAGACTGCATACACAAGTAGTAGTTTGCTGATGGTCGAAGAGCCAAAGTAGTAGATTGCTAACAGAAAGAAGACGTTGCCTACAGAGGCGAAGACATAGGAAAACCCTCACTCTATATATACAGTAATTTCCCCTCACCGCTGACTCATACCGCAGAATCCCATCGAAACACATACTATCTTGTACCACTCACGCTAATCTCAATAACATCATTCTATACATCCATCCCCCAATCCTTCCTAGCACTTATATTCCATCACCCGAACTCCTTCCTAATCTATTCTCTTGCATCCGACATCTACCGATACTATCCAACTACCCTGTTCCAAAGACGTCTAGGCGGAAATGGGGGTACAGGGGGCTGAGCCGTGATAGGGATCCAAATATGCAGGTAGGCCGGTGTTCGTACTTGTTCTGCGTAGGAAGGTTTCACAGATTAAATTCTTATTCATTTCACGATTTAATACTATATACATCTAAAAATCATTACTACAGTGGCTTGCCTGCTTGCCTGCCTGCCGGCGCACTCGTTTGAATTCGCTGGATCCATGTTATGGATCCAATAGGACCTGACAGATCACGGGTCTCCCGACATACGAAGGACACATGGAGGGTCAGCACGCTGACAGGGACGATGGCAGGCTTGTTAGGCGATCTCGTCAAGAGATCGGGGTTTAGTATGACGATCGGTGCGGTGGTTTGGTGCGGGGTTTTTCTTTGTCAGAGTTAATGTTTTTCTATTTCCTTATCCTGTACTTCCTCCGACAGTGCTCGCTTATGGGTTCTGTTCGGAGGATTCCGATGTATGTTGCTTCGCTTCTCTCTTCCCCTTTGGGTTTGAGGTGCGTCTAGGCTGGGCCGCCGGTACACTATGCTACCTTCTGTTATGGACCCAATCGGACCTGACAGATCACGGGTCTCCCGACACACGAAGGGAACATGGAGGGTCAGCACGCTGACAGGGACGATGGCAGGCTTGTTAGGCGATCTCGTCAAGAGATCGGGGTTTAGTATGATGATCGGTGCGGTGGTTTGGTGCGGGTTTTCCTTTGTCGGAGTTAATGTTTTTCTATTTCCTAATCCTGTATTCCGATAGTGCTCGCTTATGGGTTCTGTTCGGAGGATCCCGACGATGTTGTTTCGCTTTCTCTTCCCTTTGGGCTTGAGGTGCGTCTGCCGCAGACACCATGCTACCTTCCAGATAGACGTTGCTGATAGTTTATTGGGTCTTTGTCTTCGGTTTAACCACTTGCGTCCCGAAGACCTTTGTATAGTTTATTTCTTATGTTCTTTCTTTCTTTTCCTTATGATGTAATATCCTCGGGTCGGCCATCAGAGCTTCCGAGGATCGCTGCTTATGTAATTTCAGTAGAGAGGACTATAAAGGGCCGCGGACACACTATGCTGTCTTCCTTTCCTCTCTACGCAACGTCTTCTCGATTTCTTTCGATATATACTTTAAATATACTCTTCGCAACAAACTAGAGTTCCTCAATAGTTTCTCCTCGCCTAAGCCCTGTCCCTCCTGTCTTCGGGGATAGGGCTAGGCCTCATTCATTATGAATCGCTGAACCTACGCCACAATACTTCTTTCCTGCCTACGGGCACAACGCTTCGTCTCTCTTCCCTCGATCGTGGTCAACTCCCCTACGTCTTATTGTAAGTCCAAACCAAGGCCTAGGGCTCATCCCCTGGGTAACGTGCTAGCTAGCAAGAGGTGATTACACCCAACACATAGGTTGAGCATTCCCTATTGTGTATACGTAGTTAGTAGCAAGAGATATCAAAGACTGGAGCCCACGATCCTCTTCATCACAACTTCTCTCTTTCTCCTCAGACATTCGTATCTTACGAATCGCCCCCCTCGGAACCTAATTCCTGTGCCCTCTGGAACAATAACAATCGTACGCACAGGGAAGGAGTGATCCTTCCCTCCATCATCGTCGCCCCCGTGAGACCTTCCAGATAGACGTTGCTGATTACTTATTGGGTCTTTCATCTTCGGGTTGTCTTTAGCATCCCGAAGATCCTTGTATAGTTATTTCTTATGTTCTTTCTTTCTTTTTCTTATGATGTAATATCCTCGGGTCGGCCATTTGAGCTTCCGAGGATCGCTGATTATGTAATTTCAGTAGAGAGGACTATAAAGCATGACACACTTATCTGTCTTCCTTTCCTCTCACGCAACGCCTTCTTCTTATTCCCCGACAATAGACTTTAAATATACTTTCTTACGCAAAACCAGCCTCGATAGTTTCTTCGCCAGTTCTCGCCCCTTCTGGTAGGGCTAGGCCTCATTCAATATGAATCGCCGATAGTATATACGTTGTCTGTTTTTGCTCTTGCCTTCGGGCCCACTTTCGCTTCGGCCAACGCCGCTTCTTTCTCTCCTCTTCTCGATCGTGGTCAACTCCCCACGCCTCATTGTCCCAAACTAAGCGCGGCTCATCCCCCGGGTAACGTGCTAGCTAGCAAGAGGTGATTACACCCAACACATAGGTTGAGCATTCCCTATCGTGTAAACGTAGTTAGTAGCAAGAGATGTCAGAGACTGGAGCCCACGATCCTCTTCTATATACTTTTCCCCTTCTCTCTCCTGACATTCGTTAAAACGAATCGCCGCCTCGAACTAAACTCCCGCGCCTTCCTGCGGAATAAAGATCAGACGACAGGAAGGAGTGATCCTTCCCTCCACACAACCTCGCCCCCGTGAGAATCCACTAGATTGGGTGCTTGATTCACTGTATTGGGTGCTAGATCCACTGGATTGGGTGCCTAGTTCACCGATTAGCTTGTATGCTAATGATCACAACTTGCATGATTGATTGGAAAGGGGGGGGTATAGATGAAGCCGCAGAGATGGAGCTGTAGCAATTCACTGCTTGATTCACTGCCTGCCTCATCGATTAGTCTGTGTCTAAATGAGAAGAAAATGTTCAATTGCAGCGGCGGTGAAGGCATAGTAATGAAGGCATATAAATGAAGGTGTAGGGATGATGGTGTAGAGGTGAAGGTGTAAGGAAGGGTGTAGAATGAAGGGACTTAGAGGACCTGATATCTCTAAGTCCTAACCCTAACCCTCATTCCCGCTGAGATTTTTTGGTCATCTCATTTCTCCGTGAAGATTCACTCCAAAAGGACCCCTAATTGAGCTTGATTGAGGTGTCAATAGGCCCAAATATCAGAGTTATCGCCCGATCAGGAAAGATTGAGCATTTACAGCTCATATCACACTAAAACCAGTACCAGAATACATGTGGTAACACTATCCCTTGGACGGTGTGGCTGCGGGCACGTGACTGTAGGGTTTTGGAGGAGGTTTTGTTTGATTTAGATTAGGAAGGAAAAGGTTTTGATGTTTTCAATGAGTCACGATATTCACAGGGCCCAAACTGGTGCTTGGATTGGTGGACCGTGAAACCGTGATATTGTCGATGATGATGATGGAGAGAGAAACAAAGGAAACGAAACATAGGAACACCACACGATGCCACGTGATTGCTAAGGCGCCAAGGCGCGCTAACCTATGGCCGCGCTCTTGCCCTCGCTTACATCAATGGGTTGCCTAACTTTTGCCCCACAACGGATGAAACTTTCAAATTCGCAGCTTGCCTTTTTAGCTTAGGCAGGCAGCTAATATTTATTTTTGATTGGCTTTATGGTTGTTATCGACCATTAAAAGCAACGAATATACCCAACTCAGTACGTGTGGGGCTAAGATTAGGCAACCCATCGGTGTAAGCGAGAGCTGAGAGCGCGGCTATAGGTTAGCGCGCCTTGGTGCCTTGGCGATCACGTGGCATCATGGTGTTGTTTCGTTTCCTTTGTCTCTCCTTCTTTCTCTTTCTACTATCATCATCAATAATCACGTTTTCATTTGGTTCATCAGTCTGGGCAGTAGTTCAGGCATAGTGATCATAGTGATTCAGAAATCATCAACAAATCTAAATCAATAAAACCTCTTCTAAAACCTACAGTCACGTGCCCGCAGCCACAACGGTCCAGGCTGCGAATTTGACGATTTCATCCGGCCAAGGAATACAGGTTATACATATCAAGTATTTAAAGCTAGTAGTCGCTTACCGTTGTGGGAAATTTGTTCAACCGACATGCCTGTTTGGCAATTTGGCTGCTTGGCAAGGTGGATATATCTTTGTTTGAAAGAATCGGATATCAAAAATAACTATTTTATCTATCTTGGCATTTATCCACCCTCCATCGGGTGATTTTTAATAGAAACATACCGTTGATGATTATGGACATATGTAAGTAAGTAGCTTGTTTAAATTCTCCATGCCATGAGGCTTCTAGTCTGCATGCAGCCTCCATCGTCTCTTCGTACAATTTTGGGCGACGAGTGGGTCTCTCTTGTGTGGTAGGGGCTGCGTGTTGAGGGTCATGGTTGGCAGACACTAAGGAAAAGAAGTCCCCCACGCACCCACAGTCCCACCCACTGTCACTATTTCCTAAGTATATAAGCACTCTATTTTGTATGTAGGATAAAACAAGCAAGTTGTACGCGAACACCACACTTGCACCGCCGACAGTCGTTATTAGCTAGACTCTCTAGCTAAACCTCCTTCCCGACTCTGTAGCCTTAGCGCGTGGCGCCGTCTGTACTGGCGACGTCAAACCTGCTTTCGCCCCTACCATCGCCACACTAACCTCCACTGGCCCACGCGGCCAGACGAACTTCTCAAATAAATCTTCCTCCCGGAGATTTCGCGCTTCCAGCTCAGTGCCGTGGGTTGCCGGGTCAAATTTGAGGTGATTGTGGTACTCCTTCTGTTACGCTCAGTTGTTTTCTCTTTCTCATCCATCCCCTTTCTGTTTATTGTGGTCTGCCATTGAGGCGTGCCATTTTAAGGGTAAGTAGTGAATGTGGTGATTCCTCCGGTCTCGCCCCAAAGGCCCATATACTTCTACAACATCGTTGCCACCTATTGCTAGGTTGCCATACAGTTCTACTTGTTCCCTGTGGTACTAATGACCAACTTATATAACGATTGTGATACGAATTAATACTCTGTACGTTTGCTCAAGGCGCGTTAATTTGGTAACCTCCTGTCTCTCCATATTACGAAGAAGCTGTGTGAGGTATGAACCTTGGCGCCAAGGAATTCGCTGGGCATACGAAATTTGCTATGTACTTCTTGGGGGTCAGCATTTTGCTGGGGGATAGCTTTCTCAAATCTCCGTTATCTGATAGGTTGGCCTCTTTGCCGAGCTACATACTTTGTGAGATGGGAGGTTTTGAAAAGATGGGTTTGCTGGTTCGGTCTCAGACAAGCAAACGCAGAGCCACACCACACCACCACAGAGCCTCACAACACCCCACCACACCACCGCAGAGCCTCATCATCCCACGGCCACCACACAGTCCTAATATTTCAAGTTACGTAGGTATATTAGGGTGATCGCTGCCTACTACCCCGCACTCTGCAGAACGAAGCCTACACCACGCCGCCCCCTTGAGAATGTGGATAGAGAGAAAAGAAACTGAGCCCGCCTATACCATCCATTGAAAAGACGCCACACCGCTAACCTCACTACCTAAAACTAGCCCCCTTGCTCGTCGCCACTCGCATCGCTGTATCGCCGCATCGCCGCATCCGACGTCGTTCATATCACCGCCCTTTTCGCCGCTAACTAATAGGGTAAGAAATCATGTATCAATCAACCATCGAGCAATCGCTGCCCTTTTATAGCTACTACCATGTGCCGTCCCATATTGCCCATCACTACGCCATGATCTTAGGCCGCCGCCCTACTATGTATATATCTCCCTTACACTAGTACCCGCCATGATCTTGGCCGCCGCCCTGATATATATCCCTCCCACTCATACCCACTATTCACTCTATCTTTCTTGCATTGTTCACTTCACTTTTTTTTTGATAAAAGGAGACAACAAATCGCCCAAACATAAATCCCTGCACCTCCATGTCCGAGGCTTCACAAGGTACATACGTACATGTTCGGGTTGTCAAGTTGCATCTGCTCAGGAAGTCGAGATTCCTACTAGCGCTACCGTGATATCGTCCGCACCCAATCGATAAAGGCCTTACCTAGCTTCAAACTTAAGCACATGCTGTAGGTCGACTTCAAACCGCCGTAGCATCCCATAATGATTTGTTCGGAGATTTAGCATTGCCCTCACTTCCGGCTTCCGTATAAAGTCCCCCGCATTCTTTTCGATGTACAGGAAGCTGTGGGTATTCTTGCCGGTGTCGGTGGGTTTCGCACTATCCGCACAAAATGTCATATAATCATCATCAAAGTCTCCTGTTAGAACGAAGCGGGTCTATTGGTGCTTCAATCTTCGGCGCTACTTGCATATATCGGGTTCGAACATGAGTATTTACTCCTGTGCAACCTCTCCCGAATCGCCGATAAGCTTTCCTGGATTATGATATCCTATCTCTAACCGTTTACCCCATACTTACTTTCCTCTCTCCTCTCTCACACTCTCTCATCAACAGCAGCGGCTAAATTTTCCTCGTCAATTACATTGTTATTAACTATGGCTGATGACTCATAGGCACCCACCTTGTCTTCAACCTCCACAAACCATCCGCTAACATCTTCTGTGCCCCCGACACACGGTGCATTTCTAAAACAAACTTAGATACCTGTATCTGCCAACTAATAAGACAGCTTGCGATCTTGTAATTTGATTGTGGATCGGCTCGATACGTTTCACTGGTGTGTTAAACTTGATGGTAGCCTTATTCAGTTTTCAAAACACATTTACGACGCACAAACTACAGGTTAGGACCTGCATTTTCGGGTACTTGTTACCTGTCGCGAATAGTGACAAGCAAGCCTGCATCCGGTAACGTGCTAAAGTCATCGCTAAACCGTTGCCAAGGAGAGGAAAACCACCAATCGATAGTGCTAGTGTCTATGGCTTAGTCGATATGGCGGTGGTTCTCTGCCGGACGATGTGTTGTTGGGTATTCCAATATCTAATCCCGAGCTAAAACCAATTCCTCATCTCTTCAAATCCAACCGATCCCTCTCTACAGCTTCACCTTCTCGGTGCCCTCCGTTGGGACCCTCTAAGACCAGGGCTTTGTACCACGCGGGGGAACCTCCGGCAAACATGGAACACTCCTCACACCTTCACCTCACCGATTTCCGCCGCTTGCTGATCGTTTTTCTATGCTTCTTCTTCTTCTCCTTCTCTAATTTACTCGGGTTAAACCTAACCCTGAATCCGCTGTAATCTTCCTTCTTTTTAAACCATCGTGGTTCGCGTTCAATCCCGCCATCAGGTCCCCGGCGGCCTAAAAGGTGCGGGCTTTTAATCCTGCCCTGGCTTTACCGTTCACCGAGTTGGAGACGGTAAATGTTCTGGATTTGTGACGTGGTGGCATGGCGGCATAGCGTCGGTGCGGTGGCCTAGGCATTCAGTACGGCCATGGGTATGGAGCAAATCGAGCTCACCGCGGGCCACGCGGGGTTTCGAATTATGCTCCACGTTCCAATCCGTGTCCTCGGCGCCTTCACCTACACCTCCCTCCCGCGTTATCATCAGGACACGAACTAAGTTCAGTGAACCCAGTGGAACCATGTACCGCATGAAACAAGGGGTCAAGAGCATCTGGGCGGCCACAGTAAGGACTCTTGGACATGAGGCTCGACAAAGTAATAGGACTTCGGTACTGGCATATATGATTGACTAAAACAGCTTACCCTATTATATTTCACAGCACAAATTGAAGATTACACGACCTGCGTGCACGACATATCAGAGTGACGGAGGATCAACATGATTTGATCAGGATCTAGCTAGATAAATAACATAAAGCTACACAAAATTTGCTTCTTCCAACGGTCAATATCAATTACAAAGAGAATATATGTTACTCGCATGGCGTTTTGCCCCAGCCCCAGCCCCAGCCCCAGCCCCTGCCCCTGCCTCATCTCTAGCCACATCGTCATCATTAGCCTCGGCCTCGTCGTCATCATCAGTCTCAGACTCAGACTCAGCCTCATCATTATCATCAACATCAGCCTCATTATCATCAACATCAGCCTCATTATCATCATGATCATCAATCTCGGCCTCTTTAGCTTCTGCTCCCTTTGGACCACGACGTCTTTCCTTATGGAGCTGACAGAGCGCCCAAGAGGCGTACCACGAGGCGCGAACGCCGATATCGCTAAGCTTTGCCGGACATTGATTTTTGATCCTCTCGTTGGCTTCTTTCACTACCTCGGCTATTTTCCGTGGGTTTGTCTGGATATGTTCTCTCCACGCCTCAGAGTAGTAGGAGAGTGGTATTTTATCTTTGTATGCCCCCCTTACCGCTGCTGCCGTCAGCGTGATAAACTACACTTAGTAAGTTAACAGTACTTCTCACCCTTTCTCAACGCGCGCTCCTCCTCGGAATTAATTCCAAGCAATTTCTTGACAGTTCTAGAATGGCACGAATAGAAGGGGTTAGGTTTGGGTATTATTTCCATGGTTGTTTTGACGTTCTGGCAATGGTCTGCTGGCGAGTGTGGGAGAAGACTGACCAGAAGCCCTTTATGTGTACCCCTCCCCACGGCGCGCGCCTTGGCATGTTACCCTGTCTGCAGTCGGCCAGCAACCAAAATACCAGCATGAAATCATTGATATCCTTAACTTTTTTTTTTTGTTTACATCATTAATCGTATCTTGATATCCTTAACTCGAATACCGTATTATCTGAGAAGGTTCGTTACGCTGGGCAAGGATTACTCACACCAAAACCTGCAGATTGACGTCTAAAGGTGATCAGCGGTTGGCCTCTACCCCGCTGTCTCGCAACGAATTTTCACAGCGTTTTTGAACACGAGTAATATTGCATCTACCGCAAATAGAAAGGCCGGGGCCCATTGGCCGGCAGTCTGGATAATCATCTGGGGTGGGGACTAAAATAAAGCCCCTGTGCTACACGAGTCGAAAAGATAACTTATTGTCTATAGAGGATGAAAATCTCCCACACTAATTTATCCTAAACCAAGGATGCTTTATACCTCCAGTTGCGTAACTTGTGCACTTCCACGAGTTTTTGGGATAGGCATACCGCATTAATTGAGAAAATTCGTTGCGCTGCAGCAGGGTATGAGCCAACCAGAGACAGGATTTGGACGTTAATCTGTAAGATTTGGTAGAGAAGACCCCTGCTGCAGCGCAACGAATTTTCTCAATTAATGCGGTATCTCCACTCTCCGATATGATACATTAGTGGCCTGTTAACTTATCATAGGGGGGTATAAGCTATCATGCAGGCGGCAGGGGGCAGGGCAGCAGGAACGGCAGGAACAGAGTAGCGGGACGGCAGAAGCAGGGCAGCAGGATGGCAGGGTGACGGGGTGGCAGGAGGCAGGATGCCAGGGTGGCAGGGATGGCAGGGCAGCAAGCTAAATCACCAACATCATCATCATCACCATTATCATCACAATCGCCATCACTAACACCATCAGCTTCTCACCTTCAATATCATGAATGCCAACTCTCAAGATCATTAGAACAGTAGTAGATAAACCCCGACCTGTTTTGCTCAGATTCATGTGCAAATACTTCTTGTAGTTATTGTGTTCCCCAACTCTGGCAAGCCCAATAATAGAGGAGATGATCTGAAGGTGCTATTGAATGTGGGCGGTGATGCATACTATAGTGATTCAGTGATGATCGGGTGATGAAGCTGAAAAGGTTCGTGATTGCTCGGCAGAGCGTGGCTGAGCGCAGCAGCTAGGCGTGGCTAGGGGTGACTGGGCTCCTATCAAGATACATCTATATATATCATCCTATCAGGATATATTTATCGTCCTATCAAGATATATATCTATATCGTCCTATCAAGATATATATATCGCCTAGTTAGGATATATATATTGCCTAGTTAGGATATCTATACTCTTGAGAAACACCTATCCTGATAGGACGATATATATTGGTCTATATCCAGAGCGAAGGATAACTTCACTTTTTGAGCCCAAACATGCAGAATTATCATTTCTTATCCTCGTGCCCAGGATAGATTACCGTGTCACCATACAAATCGTTGTACCATAGGGAGTGAGAACTAGTATTGCTAGTGGGTTGTGGATAGCCCGGGTATGGTGATATAGAGTTCAATATTTGGCTGGAAGGAATGACGTCCTGCCTGTAGCTCTAATGCTAGTGAATAACTCTGACAATTCTAAATAACGTTGCAAGGTTTCCTTCATAACTCCTCGGGCTGCCTGCATGTATGAAGTATCAATCAATCAATCCTTCCTAACTCCTTTGGCTGCCAGATGTACCTGGAATCGATTAGTGAAGAATGATGTTTCTATATAGCCTGGCCTTACCTTCAAATACCTATCTCTCCCAGTCTTCATCTTCAGCTGTAACAGTATGAGGATAATCACTCCAGCCAAAAGAGCCCTTCTTCAAAGAACTATATTTATTCCATATTTCCTGGAGTTCATCGTAACATCATCGGCTTGCTGAAATTTTTGTTGGAAGGGAGCAAGGGAGACACCTTTGAAACCGGTCCATCAGCAAAAAAGGGTTGCGTCTTGTGGCGCAATCTTAGCCAAAGCCGCATAAGAATCAATTCCTTACCTATAGCCCTGAGCCCCGGCGCAGCAGGATATTGGGCTCCAGAGTTGCACCTTTCGTATTAGTCTCTAAAGATCCTATCTTAAGTCTCCAAAGCCTTATTTTTACTCTCCAATATCTTATCCTATACTTTTGCCAGGCTAGCGGACATGGCGGAACCTTGACGCTAATTTTCGCTGGGAAATGGCAATTAGACAATTTAAGTGGCAAACCGTACATCTTGTACCTTATTCTATATAGACTAGGTCTATGTACAAATCTATGCCGGCGCGACCTCTCGCCCGCACTACTGTCCCGCACCTGCCCCCCGGGCCTGCCCCCGGGCCTGCCCCCGCGCCCGCCACGGTACCTGCAGAAGGCAACGTTTCGGGCGTGTGATAGGCGTCGCTATTGGTGGCGTTTTCGCGTGTCCTAGGAGTGGACTTAAGCGTGTCCATGGCATTGATCCGGGCATGTACAACGTGTATTTGGGTTATGTCCAAGGCGTGGGTTCGGGCGGGTCCAGGGCCCCACTATGGGTGTGTCCATAGTATCAATTAGGGCGTGTACATGGCGTCTATTTGGGCACGTCCTAGGTATGGATTTGGGCATGCCCTACTCTATAATACATTAGCATATGTGTTAGAGTATGGGTAGGGAAATACTCCAGATAGAAATATATGTTAAGGTTAGGATGAAGGTAGAAGTGGAGGCGGCGGCGGGGGTGCTTAAGGCCTGGAAACTGTGCAATGGCATGGCCTGTCCAGATCAAGCTTAGCCTCTTATAGCATATCACTTTTACCGTCCAACACCGCCAACCGTCCAGTCTTGGGCTGGGCGGGACCAGATTGGCAGTCCATCTTAGTCTACGGTCCGACTATCTGGCGGATGTGTAAGCCCTTTGGAGAATCTCTCTCATGCATTAGCGTGCCTTATCCAGGAAGTAATTAGCCAAAATAGAGCAGCAAATTTCGAACTTTACAGTATATCTAATTTCTCCAAAGACTGGTAAATAGAGTCTTTCAGTGCAACCCTGAAAACGATTTTCAGTAAAAAAGAAACTCATACAGCCAACCCTGCGCCGCCATTGCAGCTGACAGGTCACTTTATCAGAAATACACAGTGTAGAGTCTCCAGTCCTCAAGTATTTCTCAGCATGCAGCTGTAAGGCCTACCTCTATGACTTGTTTGTCAATAAATTCATGTATATAGGGTGGACTCTTGGCTGCATGAATTTCCCTTTTGCTTTGAAAATGGTTTGCAGGGTTGCACTAAAAGACTCTAATGAGGCGAACTGCTTACCCTCAACCAAAATCGAGATTAGATGATATTAACGTGTTTCACCGGGAAAGCAATTGGGACCGGGAAAGCAATTGCGCTTCAATTACTAGTAATGACTGACCTGATGAATATACTATTAGATTTGAGAGGAAAAGTACAAGTATATGATATATATAGAAAACTAAATTTTGGTTCTCCTAGGGCGCAGACTCCGGGAAGGGACTTCTTTGAACTCTGGCTCTTCGTTACTACTGGATACTGGTTCACAATCAGGCCGCTGTTCCTCTCTAAGGACCGCCATACTTTCCAGCCTTTTTTTTTCTCCTCTACGCAATGGCCCTGCCTCTTCGCTCCCAGCTATCCCGTTTCCTGCTCTACGCTCCCTTTTAGTAAGAGCTGCCTTATCTTTTGCCTCCTGCTCCGCTCTCAATTGCAATACATGTTTTACAGATACTACCAATGCTTTGGTTAACACTTTTCTACTTTTGACGTTTGCTACTTCATGTGCAGTAGAAGCTTTTTGACGAGGTCTTTTGTTTTCCTGCTGCAATATTACCAACTATGCGGTAGAAGCAGCAGCTGCATCTGCTAACTTTTAAACCATGATTCTTCTATAAGCGGATTAAGGACTCTAAGTGTTAAATAGAGCCAGAGTTTTTCGGGTATGTGAAACTATGCTTTTTCCATGTTTTGGAGTTCTAGGTGGAACAGGCTTTCCTAAATTTACAGTCTCATCTTCACCTATTTTGACTGTAGTCTTTTCCTTAGCTGCAAATAAGACGGCTTCCAGTATGTTTAGAACTCTGCGGGAATTAAATGGAGATATGCCAGTTGCTTCAAATGCGCTTAGAATATTCTTTGAAGTATAAGTCATTTCTCGTGCTTTTACTAAAAGCCTAAATTTGAAAATATATATTAGTTTAATAAATTTAATTATTATTAATTCCACTTAATTTATAAAAGAATTACTCACGGATAAAATGTCCCTTTATGAATCCCAATACCTTGACTCTCTAACCAATCATACAAGATAGAGCTGTAGTTGCGTTACAAGGGTCCAAACAGACCGACATCCAATGGTTGAAGAAGATGTGTAGAGTGTGGGAGGAGACATAACGGTATGATATTATGATTAAGACAAAAATCAAAAAATTCCCAAGTCATATGTGATATATGACCATCAAGAATCAGGAGCCTCTTACCCCCTACAGCCCGAGGCGCCTTATTTGGTTCAAAATTGTGTTCAAGATACTCTAAACCAATTTCTCGGTTGGACCACCCTGTTGATGAGTAAGAGAAGTATGCCTTGTCATCAGCTTTGACTAATGCGTGCCAACCCATATATTGTGCTGCACCTTTAGAGACAATCCTCGGTGGGATTAATGATCTTCCAGCAGAGACAGTCTCGATGACTGTTATAAGCTCTCGTTGTCCGTCTTGTACTCTGAAGTTCCTCTTCTTCCCTCGTTTAGGAATCATCTTGATACTGGTTGATCTACCCATCAAAAATCCCTTTTCGTCCATATTGTAGATATCTTCGGATAAGATCCTATATAGACAAATAATCTCGTTTAACTACATTGAGGTTAGTATAAAACTAATTTATTCTATAATAAACTACAGTTACCTTCTTGAAAAAAGTCTTTGATTATCGTTGGGTTGTTTGCAAAACTGCGTTGTTTATCGAGTCTAATTGCATATTTATTTTCCAGTTCTGGATGCCGTAATAGAAATCGGGTTGTCCAATTCTTTCCCAAGTTCGGATGCCGAACACCATGGCTACGGACAAAGTTGGTTGCCATGTCTTTGACATACTTTGTATGCGATGGAAAGCCCCATTTATCCAACTGGAAAATTATCACGGCTCAGCCCCCCGCACCCCCGCTACCACTTAGATGGCTTCGGAACGGGGTTGTTGGATAGTATCGGTGGATGTCGGAAGCAAGAGAATGGAATAGGAAGGAGTTCGGGTAATTGAATGTCAGCGCTAGGAAGTATTGGGGGATGGATGCATAGAATGGTGTTATCGGGATTAGCGTGGGAGGTATGGGATAGTATGTGTTTCGATGGGATTCTATGGTATAAGTCAGCGGTGAGGGGAAATTACTGTATATATAGAATGAGGTTTTTCCTAGGTCTTCGCCTCTCTAGGCAACGTCTTCTTTCTGTTAGCAATCTATTACTTTAGCTCTTCGCCTTCTGTTTCTGATTATTCTTGAACTCGAACCTGAACCGGCTTCTGTCGCCCTGAACCTGAATCCGTATCCGCTCTGGTATATCCCAAGCTGACCCCGCCCGTCCTGTTTTATTCCCGACCCTGAACTCTGACCCGCCCCGTTAGAAAAGTCCATTTAACTATAGCTGATTCTTCATGTTCGGTGAGGTGTTGCTGGTCCAGATGAGCTTTTATCTTTGGTCTAACTCCTTTTATCCTATTCCAGACCTGATTGTATTTTAAATCAAACGCGGTTGCTGCATCCATGATACTGGTGAAGGTTCCGGCCTTGTATACCTTCACACAAGCTATCAAATTATTCTCATCTGTCTGCTTTCTCTTGGGACAACGGGTCATTTTGATTGCGGGTCTTGTTGAGGCAAATAGTAGTAAAGGATGTACTCGGTTCAGTGTCAAAGCTTAATGGTATTATACTTCAGCTTGTGAGAATCTAGAAAACACATATTATCTAAGAGCCGAACCTGTTGGATCCCGGTTCCAATTGCCTTCACGGTTCCAATTGCTTTCACGGTTCCAATTGCTTTCACGGTGAAACACGTTATGCATGAGAGAGATTCTTCAAAAGGTCTTACACATCCGTTGGATAGGCCCGTTGGAACTGCCAGTTTGTGGTGACCCCAACCTGGAGCTTATAGACAATATGTATCATCACAGCCAAATGGAACCAAATCAATATCAAAATAGTTCCATACTGAATTCCTACACTATTACGAGGATGAAGATCGATTTAATTACCATGAACATAAGAATAAAGAAGGTAATTAACTAAAATCATTTAGGCAATCCATGCAGTCCATAGTCCTCAGTTTGGATACACCTGACTCAGCCTCAGCCTTAGCCTCACTAGCAGTGGCTGGAAAACTACATGCAGTCAGACTGGACGGATGGCGGTAACAGTCAAGGTAACCTACTGCAAAAATTGGACAGTAATGAACGAGACCGGATTGAGGCTACATGAGAATGAGTGGTTGTGAGAGCATACATGCAGGTGCAGGCCAAATTGCAATATAAATTTCAAAGTAAGCCATTTACAAATACTTTGCAGAACATTCCTGAGCCCTCTTATTGTGTCCTTGCTGTTGACATACAGAACATGTAACTTGACACATTCTTGATTCAGAACTTTCTGATCATTTTTTGCTTTCTATCACGGCCCAGCCTTCTCCACCCCCTCTGCTGCCCAGACGTCTTCGGAAGAGAGTTGTTGGATAGTATCGGTCGATGTCGGAAATAGCCCAATGGAATAGAAGGTAGTTTGGGTAATAGAATGTAAGTGCTAGAAAGGTTTGGGTAATAGATGCATAAAATGATAGTATCGGGATTAGTCTGGATGGCATGGGAGTGTAGAAATTTCTATGGGATTCTATGGTGTAAGTCAGCGATGAGAGGAAACTATTGTATATATAGAGTTCTGTCTTTCATATGTCTTCGCCTCTCTAGGCAACGTCTCCTTTCTGTTAGCAATCTATATCTTTGGCTTTCGCCTTCTGTCCTGTTGTTCTCGTTTCTGCTTGCTCCCTGAACCCAAACCTGAACCCAAACCCAAACTCAAACCTAAATCCAAACCTGAACCTGAACCTGAATCCAACCCCACCCCGTTAGACTTTCAGACAATACATCAGCAAACTTCCAGATTTCGCTGAGGGCTCCAGACGCTCAGGGCGTTGAGGGCGCACGGGATAAAAACTCATTCTCCTGAGAACCTCGCCCAACCTCCGGGCGCTCCCATCAGCAAACTACTACTTGTGAATGCAGTCTCCCAACAGTCTCCTGGGTCTCCTGAGAGTCTCCTGAGACTCCTGCATATTTTTTGAGTCTCCTGAGGCTCAGGAGACATCAGGAGACAAATGAAGTCTTGCTGATGCCGGGTGAGGCTTTCAGCGCCCTGAGCGCCCTTAACCAAATCCCAACCTCGGCTAGCACCAGGAGTTAGGTCTTCTCTCAGGTAACACCTGGAAGGGTACCTATCTCCCTGGCGGAGATATCTTTCACCTGGTTCCGCCTGGCTCCACCTGGGCATCACGTTTCCGCCCCAATCTCCCCTGGTAATATACTTTTCATTATCCATCGCGCCTGGGGAGTCCCTGGCACTCACTTCTAGCTCCTGGTGCTGCATTAGCAAGACTTGATTTGTCTCCTGAGGTCTCCTGACCCTCAGGAGACTCAAAAAATATCCAGGAACCTCAGGAGACTCCCGGGAGACCCGGGAGACTGTTGGGAGACTGCATATACAAGTAGTAGTTTGCTGATGTGACGGGTGCTTTTCATGTATTTACTCACTTCACGGTAGCTTTCAGAGGCCTCTTCTGTTCCTCGAATGGTATGGATATATTCACTTATGTTCTCGCCACTATATAATCATTGTGGTAATACATATGACCTTATTACTATCTCTACGGACTTCCCATACCTCTCAGAGATCTCGTTATTTTAGTTAGGGTCCTCTTCTGTTGTTTCTCCACCCTCTTCCACTATTTCCTCAATTTCTTCCTCTTCCCCAGGTAGGTCCGGCTCTCCATCCGTACCATATTCAAGCCCATGTGGTGGAAGATTAGTTTGTCCGGGTTTAGATTTCTCGCTTTGGCCTCCCCGAGCACTCCTGAGAGCTTCAAGAGCCTCCGCCAGAGCATCATCGTCCTCGCTAAGACCCTCGACTGGGATATCCTCGACCATGACCCCCTTCTTCTCTTGTATCTACAAATCATTAGTTTAGGTTATAACCAGTGATTAAGATCGGGTTGTTACCTTGTCTCGGAGATTATCCTTTATATATTTCAAGATGCCCTCTTGGTTGAAACGACTACATGACGTCCAAGTGATTACCACCCTCGTGAAGGTTTCTCGAGCATTCGTAACACCTTGGTTAGCACTCGCCATATCTCTAGGAATTATGAGAAATACTTACTCACTACACTATCATTTTGAGTCTGGAAATTTTGCAGCACCACATAATTCCCCGTGAACCATGCGCGAATCCCATGCCAAATGGCGGTCGCTATCAGGTATATCAACGTATGGTTTATTCGGTCAAGGCAATCTGGTTCACGGGATCCTCGCCTCCTCGCCCTATCAAAAAACCTATAGTATAAAACCTTGATGATCTCCGGAGCCAAGAATTTGCAGCTAGATGTCTAAGGTTTGTTTGAGCTATCTCCGTGGTCCCTAAGAATTTGGATATACCTCATAATGTGCTGGATGGCTGATGAACCGATCATTCCGCAAAAGATAGTCAACTCTCTCGGCCCTCTCCACTTGTGTGCGAATTTTTGCAATTCCGTAAATCCTAGAGTCTGCTAGCCGTTCCTTCACTGCGCTCATCAGGTGTGAGCGCACTCGGGAGTGCAAGCTCCTAACCTGTGGGGCCTCCTGAGTTCCCTAGAAGCTATCATTGAACCATCAGGGACACTCACCTACTTTATAATAACCTCGTCGATTTCTGCACTGACCCCCAAACTACGACTTGCTTGTACCCACATATTCACCACCAATACCGAGAGTCTCGCAGGGCTTGAAAATGGCTCCTCAAATAGTGTGTGATCACCTATCAATATACTACACTTTTTCTCAATCCTCTGGGCTTCCAAAGGAAGCACACTCGCACTTCTAGAGTTTGGAGCAGGTGTACGAGTATCACGGAGGCTTGGCGGAGCGGAGACGAGACGTGCCAAGGTACACAACCGAGGCAAGGCGTGGGGTAGCGAAGTATAAGTCACGTAGGCTAAAGAGGAACGTCCTAGGAAACAGAAACGAAGTACGAGGAATGAGTCCGAAGACTCTTCACGAGGCGAGACTATGAAGGTCCTAAAGTATCGTATTGACTAAAAGGATAAGAAGGTTGCGTGAAGAGAAAAAAAGAGAAAGAGAAATCCTACAAGCGAGGGAGAAAGCTCCCTATATATAGACCGGAAATCCCTTCGCTGACTCATTCATAGAAACCCATAGAAACCTGAACACACCCTCCTATTAGAAATACATACATTCCACTGACTCACCAAACCCCTGCAACAGAAACCGGTAGAATTCAATAGAAACACCTGACTAATCTTTCTTCCCGTAACCTAGCCTAGAACATTTCACGCCGTGATAACGAGCTATCTGGCCAGAAGAGGCCTGATGAGAGCTTTCAGTGGTTTGGTAATAATACATGTCGTCATCATGAGGCTGAGGTAAAGAAGGTGAAGGTGACAGATACATCAGCAAACCATTACTTGTGTATGCAGTCTCCCAACAGTCTCCCGGGTCTCCTGAGAGTCTCCTGAGGCTCCTGGATATTTTTTGAGTCTCCTGAGGCTCAGGAGACATCAGGAGACAAATAAAGTCTTGCTGATGTAGTTAGAGTTCACTGTATCATTATTCCGGGGTGGTCTCCCTAGTGGGGATGGCTCCATTCTTCGAGGCGTTCGAGAGCTATTCCCAAAGCTCGGAGAACTGCTCCAGGAGCCATCATCGCTTGGTGGCATGGATACAGGATTCAATGCCATTGGTGGTGACGATTCTCCAAACCTAGAAGAGGAAGGGAGCGGGAAACGAAAAGGTGAAGAGTAATTAAAAGCACTCAGTCTTCTGGGGGTAGCAGTCGGAGCCATTGCTGGGTCCACAGGAGTCATCGGTGGTCTTTGTGGAGCGCTCGATGGATCTCTCGTTGGCTTCGACGATGTATGATTTCCCTTCTAAAATTTTTTTCACTTCAGTCACTTATCAAAAAAAAGATTGGGGTTAATTACTTCAATAACGTTAATCTCCACTTCTGACGACGCAATTGCCTCAGCAACCGCACCGGTGGGCTTTCTCCGGGCACTCGCCACACCTCTGGCAGTCGTTACCTGACTACTCGGAGGTCTCTTTCCGGCAACTCGCATCTGGTCTTGTCTCCGACCTGACGCTCAGGCTCTGGTCACAGAATCAAGTGTCTAGGCAGTCATCATCACATTCTGAAGAACTGATTGCAGGGTGCTCTTGAACCTCTTGCTCCCCCTCCGACGTGTGTCTTTCGATGTTAAACTCCACCCGCGCACCGGATTTTCTAGATTTTTTGTTCTGTCGAGAATGGTTTTTCAGAGACGATTTGGGGACTCGCTGAGCTTTGGCCGAGCGGCGCAATGGAGGATCAGGTAGATCCTCATCCGATGAAATTTCATTTGTGGGCCTCGAACGTTTACAAGAAGAAGTGCTCCTTTCGAATACTGACGGCTGCCTTCCTTGAGCTTTCTTCGTGGTTGTGCCTACTCTGGTGAGAGTGTTAGGAACTATCTTGGGTACAGTTTCACCTTCGTCTAGATCTTCCGGTGTAGTATCCCTATTGTGCCCTTTAGGATCAAGGAGACTTAGAGTAGATTTGGTTGTTTCGGACGTTGAGGGACGCTTTGCTTGAGGCATCTTCATGCCTTTGAGAGCTCCGAATCGTCAGTTTCCAGCTCGGGGTCATGAGCGTCAATCTCGGTGAATTCCCGGTTTCCCAAGCCCTTAGAGACCTTTTCCTTACGACTGACATCGACCACTAGCCAGGTAAGTGCTTCCTGTATCTTGGCCCTGGCGCTATTCCTCTGACCTCCCATGACCGTGCCCAAACCTACCAGAGGCCTCTGTTCCCGTAGCCATGCCACCAACTCATTATAATGTTTAAACCCATTAGTTCTTTTATTGACCCATCCTATTCTCGTCATCTCTGCGGCAAGGTCTTTCCTCAACCTATTGTAACTCTTTGGCGAGGCAGCCAATCCCAAAGTCACCTTGCAGTGCTTGCATCCATCGAAACAACCTCCTTTGACCACCTTGCCTCGGGAGCCTTTGTTTTTTCTGTCTCTGATGAAGTCCCTGTGGGGCGTGGCGAGATTTGTCTTCGTCCTCGTCTTCGTCTTCTTTGTCTTTGTCTTCGACTTCGACCTTGTCTCCATCCTCGGAATGATTGTGCTCGTTTCTATCTTCGTCTTGATGTACGTTCTTAGGTGCTGCGATAGCTCTGGGAGCTTTGAGAATGGCTCTCGGGGGTGTACTAGCAGGTTGGGAATTAGTAGTAGAGGATACCCCAGACTGCAGATCTTGGCGAGCGGTTGGTGCTATTGCTGTTGCTCTTGGAGCTTTGGAAGTGTCTTTTGGAGTACTTGGGCCTGCCGCAGCAGTCTGTGTTGCTCATGCTGAGGTGGTTTTAGAAGTTGCTGCTGTGGTCCCGGAAGCTGCTGCTACGCATTAGCAAGACTTCATTTGTCTCCTGATGTCTCCTGAACCTCAGGAGACTCAAAAAATATCCAGAAGTCTCAGGAGATTCTCAGGAGGCCCGGGAGACTGTTGGGAGACTGCATACACAAGTAGTAGTTTGCTGATGCGGCTCTGGGAGATGTGGTGATGGTCTCTGGAGTGCTTTGATAAGCTTTAGCAAATGCGATATCTGCTGCTGCTGTTGCCTTTTTCCAAAGTGGGGGCAGCTTGGGTGCTTGCGAAGGTTTGGGCGGCGCGTGAGCTGTCTTCGTGGGTGTCGGCTGCTATTTAAGGGCGAGGTCTGGTGGGGGACCGTCGTAACTTCAGGGAATTCCTACTCTATGTGAGGGGATAACCAACTCTTCCTCTTTGGTTTCGGGGATAGGCTGTTGCAGACGCTTTCGAGGGGTTGGTCGAGATCTTTCAGGGCTTTCGCAAGTGGTGTCAGGACTATCAGGAGCCTGTGGGTTCAAATGACGGGGTCTTATGGCAATATCGTCTTCGGATTCAGGGACTGGTTGGCGCTGACGCTTTCGAGGGGTTGGGATCTTTACTCTAGGGCTTTTGGCAGTGCTTTATAAAGTATCGTGAGTACGATGGGAGGGGCCTTTCGACTTGCCACCGGACTGGAGGTATGTTAGAAACTAATGTATAAAGATTAGGGAACAACCATGTGGTGTTTATATACTACCTTCCCAGGGGTACTCTTAGTAGCATTGGGAGGCATCTTTCAACTAGAAACTCTGGGAGAGGTATCAAGTTGGAGTTGTCGAAGTGGATGATATCAAGTTGAAATGAAATTGAAAAGGCTGGACGAGAAAGAATGATTAAAGTAATATAGGTAGAACGCACCAGCTGAGTGCCTAGCGAGGTTGTGAAGAGTAATAGGGATGGTGAAGAAAGGTCTTCCGAGGGTGGAAGAAGCGGTTCTTATACCTCTTCTTCCAACACTCACACGAAATCAAATTAGTCATTAAGAGCTATGAGAGGATCTTTCGAAAGCTTCCACAGTCTTCGCCAGAACGCACAGAGCCAGAATCATTGATTGCTCGCATGTGTTTCGATGCTTTTGAACAAGTTACTAAATGACGTAGATCAGCATGAGTGTTGGTATTCGAGTCCATTTTGGTGTTGGCATGATAGCTTTTCTTCGAATCGTTAGCTGTTTTGATCTCGTTTTCAAGTACAGATATAGTCATTTGGGTATAAAAGATAGGAATTTCTCGGCATTGCCCACGATGTCGAGCCACGATCTCGAGGGGACTCGTGAAACCTTTTGGAGTAGTGGTGGATTCCTAGAAGGTTTGGCCGATATATGGGATAAATGTTGAGTTTGTTCTGAAAGCATATGTTGGTCAGTTTTCAATGTGAATATATGACATTGCTAGAAAGCTTATTTAGCAAGAGGTTGCCCTCCAAGACACCCTCACAAGTATTAATAATCTACAGGCTTGGTAGTAGTAATTTGGAAGCACCTCTGAGAGCTATGAGAGCTATCGCAACACCCAATGAAGTCCTCCTGTCCTTTTGCAGCAAGCGATATAGCTCCTCAGCGAATTTTGAGAAGCACCTATGGAATCTCCACCCTAATGAAGCGGATGGATGGTTCACAAATCAATCCGATCTTTTGCAGGAGAATCACAAATGACTACAGGAGTCTCACGATGTTTCAGAAAGCTCTGATCAGGATGATGCTAGTTGCGAGGACGGGTCATCTACATACTCTAACTTCTCTCAACAAGCTGCTGGATATTCAGACCTAGAATCAGAGTCTTACTTTGTAGACAGTATGGAGGATTGTGAGGAGGAGGAGTTGGGAGTTACTCGCGATGCATCCACAACGGTCTACGAAGGTGCTGGGGAGGCTCTATATCGCTCTGAGGGCTATCAGGAAAGCGCACAATGGCTTCTCGGCAATCCATGGCACACTTTCAACTCATCGTATAAATTCCAAATGGCGCGGCACTTTATTTCGTCCAAAGCATCACAAGGAAGTATTGATAGCTTCTTTCTACATGCCCCTGGAGATGTTACGGAGCGAAGCGGAGACAATAGACAGAAGGCCTAGGTTCACAACAGGGGCAGAGACGAGATGAGGATTAATCAGAGGAGTAGTAAGTCGGGGACGTAGTACCACAGAGAGTGGCGAGCGTGTGCGTAGACGTAGAGACAACAGTAGATCAGGGTTTCCACTTCCTCGTACATATACGATAAGGGACAGGGACTATGGCGAGGCGAAGACTGTGGCTAAACGAAGACTATGGCAAAGCGGGGACTATGGTAGAGCGGGGTAAGGTCACGTGGTTCCTGGCACTATGCCAAGCGAAGCGAAGTATATAGACGATCGTGTATTGCGTAGAGACAAACGAGACTAAAGACAAACGATACGAGAGACCCTTGATAGTAGGGTTGATAACAGGAAGACGAAGTAGAGAAGAAAGAGAAAGAAAAAGGACAAAGGAAAGATTCGTAACAACATATATATACCCATCCTAATCCCTGTACAATCCTGACTCATAACGTCGTGTAACGGAAACCCATAGAAGAAACCCAAGACCCGTATCCCATTCCCTAATATCCTTCTTCCCATAGTAGTCCGTGGTACGCCGTGATAGGAGACAATCGCCATAGCTCCTATAGAAATGGCCGAGGTTTTAAATGAAAAATGGAGGAAATGAACGATTGGCTAGGAAGATCAACATGGAAGCATGCGGAGGTTGTTATAGGAGGGAAAAACATACCATACTACTATCGCGACCCTATGACCATTATTCAATTCCTCCTTGGACAACAGAGTATCTCATATTTTATCACGGCTCAGTCCCCTATTCTAACGGGGCGGGGTCAGGGGTTCGAGTTTCAAGGTACATCAGCAAACCATTACTTGTGTATGCAGTCTCCCAACAGTCTCCTGGGTCTCCTGAGAGTCTCCTGAGGCTCCTGGATATTTTTTGAGTCTCCTGAGGCTCAGGAGACATGGGTTCAAGTTCAGGTTCAGTAGTAGATTATTAACAGAGAAGAAGACGTTGCCTAGAGAGGCGAAAAACATAGGAAAGCATCACTCTATATATACAGTAGTTTCCCCTCACCGCTGACTCATACCATAGAATCCCATCGAAACACCTACTACCCGACACCGCCCACACTATTCCTAATCACACCATTCAATGCACGCATCACTCCATCCTTCCTAGCGCTCACATTCCATTACCCGAACTCCTTCCTATTCCATTCTCTTGCTTCCGACATCTACCGATATTATCCAACAACCCTGTTCCGAAGACGCCTAGGCGGCAGTGGGGGTGTAGGGGGCTGAGCCGTGATACCTATACTCCTACTACCGACTAGACGTCTTCGGAACAGGGTGGTTGTATAGTATCGGTGGATGTCGGAAGCAAGAGAATGGACATCAGCAAGACTTCATTTGTCTCCTGAGGTCTCCTGAACCTCAGGAGACTCAAAAAATATCCAGGAGCCTCAGGAGACTCTCAGGAGACCCAGGAGACTGTTGGGAGACTGCATACACAAGTAGTAGTTTGCTGATTGAATAGGAAGGAGTTTGGGTAATGGCATATAAGCGCTAGGAAGGATGGGGTGATGGATGCATAGAATGATGTTATCGGGATTAGCGTGAGTGGTAGGAGATAGTGTGTGTTTCGATGGGATTCTATGGTATGAGTCAGCAATGAGGGGAAACTACTGTATATATGGCGTGAGAGTTTCCTATGTTTCCGCCTCTCTAGGCAACGTCTTCCTTCTGTTAGCAATCTATTACTTTGGCTCTTCGCCTTCTGTCCCTGTTTATTCCTGAACCTGAATTTGAATCCGTCCTTGCTTTCCCGTATCTGAACCCGTACCTGCTCCGGTGTATCCCGAGCCAACCCTGCCCGTCCTAATCTGTTTGTAACCCTGAACCTGACCCCGCCCCGTTAGATATTTGCACCGTCAATAGAGCACAACGAGAAGAGAGAGAGAATCTACAGTGAAATGCATACAAGGGACTAGTGGTGGGAAACACAGGTGAGGCTTTCCAAGATCTTTAGGAGGTTTCATTAGAGCTAGAAAGGTTATGACTGATCTCAAAAAGAATTCTCTCCCTGAGGGTTCGACGTTAGTTCCGGTAATCTGTGCCTCGGATGGCACTCACCTGATGAACTTTAGTGGTGATAAGAAGGCATGGCCAATCTATCTCACAATTGGAAATATCAAGTCCTCTGTGAGAATGAAAGCCTCTGGGCACTCGTTAGTACTCCTGGCGATATTACCAGTGCCCCCTAAGCTCAGTTCGAATGCGAGTACGAATGCAACTTTGCGTCGGAAATGGCAGATGGCTCTGCACAACGCTCTCAAAGATATCTTCAAAAACCTGAAAAGTAGTGGCGAGGAGAGCGAATTGATATCCTGCGCGAATGGATATGAACGGCTATGTTTTCCTGTGCTGTGTAGGTGGATCGCGGACCAACCTGAGCACGCCTCGTTGTAAAACATCAGCAATTTTGCCTGCCCAAGATGTGAGATGGAGTATAAGAACTTTGGAAGCTATTGACAGAGCTTTATACGTGATCAAGAGACCTACCAAGAGATGGTATGGCAGTTTAATGAGAACCCGACGAATACATCACCAGTATATTACCTTGTATCGTGGTCTTTGAAGACTCTCTTCAATGCTTTATGGGATATGCCGGGATGCAAGGTGTACAACTTGAACAACCGGACCTATTACACAACATCTACCTTGAAATGTTAAAGCATGTGATGGAATGGGTTCAAGGGTTTCTCAAGAAACACGGGCGTCTCGACGCGTTCGATATAGCATGGTCAAAGATTGGGCCTTATCCTCGGCTTGCAGTACCAAACAAGCCTTACAGGGCAACCACGCAATGGCAGGGGAAAGTGATGCGAAATCTAGCGCGTATAGTTCTGGGAGCTTTGGCGGTGGCTCTGAGAAATCCAGGGAGTTCTGTCAGAGCTGACTTCGGAAAGGCTGTGAAATACGTTCGGGCACTGATTGACTTTCACCTGATGGCTCAATACGGGAATCATACCAAGAGTACACTTAAATATCTAGAGAGTTATCTTAAGGACTTCCATAGGTATAAGGATATCTTTTTAGAATTTCGAGCCTACAAGAAATCCAAGAAAGATCTGAAAGAATCGAACACGGCTCCGCAGGAGAGCTCTCAGAGGATTGACCGTGGCTTAGAAGAGGTCTGCGAGATCGCGAGAAATCTCATTTCAACTTCATCAAATTGCATCAATTATCACATTAAGGAAAGAATATTATTACTTCGTAATATTCCTACGTTTTCACGGATATCAAATATAGCCCACGTACACCAAATCAAAGAAGCATAAGCCGCTTCAAACAAAGTTGATGCGGCGACCCAAATACTTGATTATGGCGGAAGGCGATTGGCACTAGAAATACGAATACTGAACCTCAAGGATATCGTGGGAGCTGACGGACCTTCTGAGAACCGCAACGAGAACCTATGGGAGCATCGTGAGAACTTGCGGGAATTACTTGATATATTTAAGATAGAAGACCGCAAGAGAGCACCGAATGAATGGCCTATAATCGACTCAGAGTTACCCTTAAAAAGGCTTTGCAATCGCTCTCCTAGGTTAGAAAGCTTATGTGATATTGCAGATGGACTTAGGACAAGTAGAACAAAATTTTATCGCATGATAAAAGAATATGTGAAGGATGCGGGATGTTCAGAGAGCTTTGACGGAAGCCTTGGGGGTCTTGGCGAGCTTCGAGTTGAACGATTTACCTGCCTCCAGGTTCCGGTTCCTATTTTTCAAAGACCAGATGCGTACGAAATTCATAACCTGCGCTGCACGGGAAATGTAGCATTTAGAAAAAGATCACCGAGGAGAGATTGCATCAGCAAGACTTCATTTGTCTCCTGATGTCTCCTGAGCCTCAGGAGACTCAAAAAATATCCAGGAGTCTAAGGAGACTCTCAGGAGACCCAGGAGACTGTTGGGAGACTGCATTCACAAGTAGTAGTTTGCTGATGTGGACATGGGTAATGGTGGGGACTCGAGATCAATGGGGAGCGTTCGGGGGGAGGCTACCAGGACGCCTGGAGGCTTTATTTAAGCTACGGGATAAAAGGGGACGGACGCACCGGCTATGCGCGATCGAACTCTTGGAGGCCAAAGACCTAGGGATTCCAGATAGCTCTCATGGTCTTCTTAAAGCCTCTAGAAGGAGTAGTAACCAAATTTGGGTAGTGAATATACAGTGTATTTTAGGGATGGCACATTTATTTAAAATAGATGAGGGA
Organism: Morchella sp. 2018-W26; assembly: GCA_024713715.1. Classification (NCBI taxonomy): domain Eukaryota; kingdom Fungi; phylum Ascomycota; class Pezizomycetes; order Pezizales; family Morchellaceae; genus Morchella; species Morchella sp. 2018-W26. The sequence goes on from JAMGYX010000027.1 coordinate 109,847, forward strand.
AACTGGCTTGTGAATACTAGAGTTGATCTGCAAACATGGAATGAATTTAGTTAGATATATAGCCTACCTGAAACTTGGTAGGGATTCGCGATAGTGAAAAGAGCTATCGCCAAATCTCCTGGAACGCCAGGTGCCACATGGGAAACAGGAAATCTCCTGGTGTGAATGGTGAAAAATAAAAGTGAGCCTGGCGAAAAATGATTCATAGGATGGCGCCTGGTGCAGAATGATTCACGGGATAACGCCGGGCACAGAGCGACTCCTAGGAGGGCGCCGGGCGCAGGGTGATTCCTAGGGTGGCACCTGGCACAGGGATGCGCCAGGGCGGAGGATTATGCGCCCGGAGACAACTGCAAGCTTGCTGATGTCTGATAAAGGCGGAGGGTAATTTGGATGAGTATAGCCAGTTAATGAGGGAGGAAAGAGGGAGGCACCTTTGGAGGCGCCGGGATTATTGATGTTAGATGCCTGTTACGGAGCGAAGCGGAGACAATAGAACAGAAGGCCTAGGTTCACAACCGAGGCAAAGGCGAGACGGGACTTAACCGAGGAGTAGTAGATCAGGGACGTAGTACCACAGGGAGTGTCTAGCGTAGGCGTATACGTAGAGGCAACAGTAGATTAGGTTCTCAACTTCTTCGTACATATACGAGAAGGGACGGAGACTATGGTAAAGCGAAGACTATAGCGAAGCGAGAACTATGGCGAAGCGAAGACTATGGCAAAGCGGGGACTATGGCGAAGCGGGGTAAGGTCACGTGGTTCCTGGCATAATGCCAAGCGAAGCGAAGTATATAGACGATCGTATATTTTCTAAAGACAAAGAAGACTAAAGACAATCGAGACAAAGGACCCTTGATAGTAGGGTTGATAACAGGAAGACGAAGTAGAGAAGAAAGAGAAAGAAAGAGACAAAGAAAAGATCCACAACACCCTATATATACTAGTCGACATCTCTGCAACATCATGACTCATATCCGTGTAACGGAAACCCACAGAAAACCGGAAACCCGTTCCTCAATATCCTTCCTTTCATATCAGTTCGTAGTACGCCGTGATAATGCCTGAAGGAGTATATTTTTAGTATGTATTTCCTTACCTTGGCTAGCCATGTTGTATTAACGTGTATAAGTAGCTGAAGTATTATAGACATGTGGACTGGTAGGTGTTTTCTTTCTCAAGATAAGGTTATTGATGAGCAGTTACTGAAGGATTATGGTTTATCTTTAGATTTTTCCTCTGAATACCCAGCGCAAGACGCAGAAAGCAATTACGGCTCGGACCTTGAGGATCATGATATGCTGGATTTGGTAGCCACTTTAGAGAGTTCTGAGGGGGGGAGGTTTCCTTGTCCGATGTTTCTCCTAGACTTTCTGTTTCTTCCTCTGTTTCGTGTAACGCTCATATTTCTTCTAGTTTGGGTCCTTATTTTTGTATTGTTGTTACAAGGGTTTTTTTACAGGATAGTGGGTCCTGGTCGGTCTTTTTGGAAGGTTTGTGCCCAGAGGGCTCTGTTTCTTTTGTTGGTTGTTTGACTACGGAGGAGTCTTCAGACCATTTGTTGATTCAGAATGGTCTTGTTTTTCAGAGGGTAGAGTCATCGGATGATGACTTGTTTAAGTTCTTTTTTGCTTGTGTTTCGCCTTATGGGGTGTCAGAGTTTTCTATGTTTTGTTCTCATTCTTGATATTTTTCTTTTCATAAGACTTCATCAGCAAACTACTACTTATGTTGCAGTCTCCCAACAGTCTCCCGGGTCTCCTGAGAGTCTCCTGAGGCTCCTGGATATTTTTTCAGTCTCCTGAGGCTCAGGAGACCTCAGGAGACAAATGAAGTCTTGCTGATGTTTTTTTTGTAATGAGGTTTCTTAAATGTTTTTGTAGCCATTGGCAACAGAATGACATGTTGCGTCTTGAGAAAACTTACATATTTGTTTGTTTTATGTTTTACGTTTTTACATAAAAAGAACAGGGAAGGGGAGTTAAAAGAAAATGTATTTAATTTTGCATTACTCTAGCATCCTCCATACTTTTTTAATAACGTTGCACTTATTGAGCTAATCCATTTCCTCGTATAGTATGCTTAATTGTTGGGAGGAGACTAGGGTGTATTCCCTGTCTTCTTCGTTCTCGTTTCTCCAGTATTTAATGTTTCCTATGTCGATGAAAACGACGTTCTGGCAGAGCCACCTAACATCAGCAAACTACTACTTGTGTATGCAGTCTCCCAACAGTCTCCCGGGTCTCCTGAGAGTCTCCTGAGTCTCCTAGATATTTTTTGAGTCTCCAGAGGCTCAGGAGATATTAGGAGACAAATGAAGTCTTGCTGATGAAGGTCTATGCCTTGATTATTCTCCTCTCGCGGATCGTAGTTCGTGCACCAAATAGTGGCTATTCTGTATCTTTGGTGGGTGTAGCGGGCGTTGTACTGGCATAGTTTGTTGTATTTTCCATTGAGGTAACCCGGTTGGCTCTGTATGAGCATTTTGTAGTCGTCTTTTATTTGTTCAATCTTGAAGTCGTCGAAAAGTAGAAAGTCAACCTTTAATCAACGTTATTTGGGGTCCCCTATGGGGCTCTCAAGGCGGGGACACGGTATAGACTTCATTCCGCAAGGTGCAGGTTAAGGGACGGCGATAACTCCGATACTACAAAGGAGTTATGAATTATATAGTAGAGGCAGCGATAGTTTCTGAAGAGTAAACTATAATAGATTGATAATTACAGAAGACGTTGCGTAGAGAAGAAAGAAAGGAAAAGAACGACACAAGTAGGCCTCGTTGCCTCCCTTATATATCCCACAACCCCGCACTAAACATGACTCATACTTCCGCGTAACTCAACTATGACTCACTCTCTTGTGTAACAGAACCTCATAGAACCTCATCTGACAAATCCTGCTTCCCAAACGCACAGTAATCCTAATCCGTCCAGTCCCAATCCTTCCAACCCGCACAGTCCATTGTATCCATGAAAGGGGCATATATGTCTTATGTTAATTACTTACATCTTTGTCGATTTCTTAGGGTTTCCATTGGCCCCGTATTACATGATGTTTTCCCCACGCTTTTGTCATGAGGCTTTTCCTTGTGAGGGAATCTCCTATTATCCATAGCCCCGTTTTTCTCCCCTTGTGATTGTTTCTGTTGTCGAGGTATACTCTTTTGTAGTCCTCGAGGACTTTGAACCTTTTGTAGTGATTTTGGGCCCTGATGTTGTTGGTTTCTTCCTGTTTGCCTTTTGGGTATTTGGCCTTTACGTATTTCTCGTATTTGAACATCTCCATCACGTAGGATTTGGGGTTTAGTCTCTTTAGTCGTTGGAGTAACATATCTACTATGGGAGATTCGGAGATGTCATACCAGGCACATCTTTGGAATTGGCCGGTCTTTAGCTTGCAGGGGTCTTCGAACATCTTTTCAGGGTCCTGAAATGTTTCACTGATTGTGATTTCCTTGCCTGCTTTAGGGGGCTCATTGCGCTTCTTTGTGTAGTGCCAGCAGTTGTTTATGTTCCCGCAAGGCTTTCTGTTTGTGTAGAATCTTGTTTTCATTTTTTAGTTTCTTGTTGTTTAGTTTATTCTTTTTGGCTTTGTTAGACTTACTTTCTTTCTTGGACTTGGATGTCGAATTTTTTTTGGGCTTGTTTGCCCTTTATGTATAGTGGTTTTTTTAAGTGAGGGTTTACACCAAGATCGACGAGCATGTGGAAGTGTGGTACGAGGTGTTGTTCGACCCTGTCGACAATCCTAGGTTTGTGGAATTCTTTTGTGGAGAACCACCTTTGTGGTTTGTGTGTCCATTTTGTTATGCTAGTTGTGAATTCGCCTTTTGTGATGTTGCAGTTTGAGAAGGTGAGGTATATGTACCTAGCATTTGTTTCGAATTTTTTTGGTTTGCCGCCGTTGTCCTTCCCGTCTTCGTGGGATTCTCCAATTATTTCATATGGAGGGAGTATTCCCTCCATGTATTCTTCTGTTGTTGCACCGCTTGGCTCAATATGTTGTATTTGTGGGGCTGGCCCCCGCGGAATTGGTTCTGTACCTAAAGCAAGCTTCTTGTTTGGCCTATTTTCTTCGGCTTAGTCTTTGTGGCCGCGCTTCCGTCCTGTAGGAAAAGGTGATCTGTGCTCCTCCTCGGAGTTGTTGATGAAGGCTAAGTCTTCTTCTGTAGGTATTTCAGGGCTTTGCTGCCTGCTGTCTATGTCGCTCATGGGCAAGTCGATTTCTTGGGACATGTTTAGGAATAGTGGGGAGTTAGGCATTTGAGCTTGTGTTTTTTTGAATTTTTTAATGGCTTTTTATGGTTTTTTATATATAAGGGGGGTTTCTTATTGGGGTTCCTCATTGTACGCTGGGAGTGAGGGATTTGGGCGGGGGGTGGTGTTTTCCTTAGCACCCCTATACACTGAGCACCGCCTAGCCTTTATAATATTACCAGGTGGTACTCCCCTCCCCTAACTACTTCCTGCGGTAAGTAGTGTTTTGTACCGGTCTTTAGCCCTGTATGACAAGGCAGTGAGGTTTTCAGCTTCTATGGGGGGCGTGTCTTTATGCTGGGGGGTGCCTTGGCGCTCCCCAGCGCTTCTCAGTCGCCCCCCATACAAAATTTATACATTTTGAAATACTGTTCAAGTACCTTTTGCTGACTCGATTTAAGTGTCAGCAGCCCTTCCGCATCTGGCGGAGGCAAGCGCGCCATTTTTGGGAGGTTTTAAGTAGCACCCCAGATGCACATGGTTATATTTTTTTCTCTTGCGTGTATTTTGTAATACGCTCTCCGGTACTAATTGGTTTTGGGCCATGTTTCATTTCGTCTGGCTGCGTGTTTTTTTTTGCAACATGTTGTGGAACTGTTGTTATGTATTCTTTTTTTTTAATTTGTCATTGTTACCCCCCTTTTTACCATGTCCTTTGTTGCTGTTTCTTCTCTTTTTTCTTCTCCTCAGTTCCTTTTTCTAACTTACCTCTGTCGTGATATGGCTGGTAAGATCATTTACATTAACAACGAGTCTTCGTCTTATTCGCGTAGTTATCGTCGGCGTTCTTCGGGAAATACTTCATCATCTTCTTCCAGGTATTATAGGGAGTCTTCTGGGGCTTCATCCTCGTCCTTATCCTCCCGGCGTTATTGTTTTAGTGGTTTCTCTAGAGGTTGCTCTTCAAGGCGTTCTAGTTTAGATTCTAGGTCGAGATCGCACCGCTCGTTAGTTAGGTCTTTTTAATGTCGTACGAGTACGAGAGAAAGAGGACGGAGGAGAGTACCATCAGCAAGACTTCATTTGTCTCCTGATGTCTCCTGAGCCTCAGGAGACGTAAAAAATATCCAAGAGCCTCAGGAGACTCTCAGGAGACTCGGGAAACTGTTGGGAGACTGCATTCACAAGTAGTAGTTTCCTGATGAGCCCGATAGGTGAAGCGATGGATGCCATCATGAATGGACTGTAGTTGATGGTAAGTCTCTTATCTTGTGCGACGGAACCTTGTCTATTACAGCTAGCTCCCCCGTTTATAGGGTTAGTACTAGTGGTGGTATGTTACATAATGCTATAGGCAATACACGCAAGACGTTTACCATCAACACTAGTATTAGGGGGAAGTTTCTTTTCCTATCCCCTCTCGAAATTCTGTTTTGGGTAGGTCTCATTTGTCGTGGTTTGTTTTTGTTGATTTGGCGATTCTGCGTGGTTTTCCCGACAAGGAGACTGTTCAAGATGTTTGTTATTTTCCAGGGGGTTTGATGTGTAGCGTTAGTTATGGGGAGTCTAGGTAGATTTTTTTTTTTGAGTTATTTTTCATTGGTTGAGCCTATTAGGTATGGGTTTTGGGGGAGGCAGATGTGCCGCATAGTCGTGGCAATATGGAGGGTTAATTTTTAGGGTTTCTTTTTCTTATGGAAAGTTTTTTTTGTAAGTCATTGGAGCAGGAGAACAATGAATTGGTATTTATGGATCAGATGGTGGCAATAGATTATAGGCTTGATGTTGTTGTAGGGAGTAATGAGATATTAGATGCTGCAGGTTTGAGGCAGTTTGTGGGTAGTATTTGTTTACGTAATAGGAGAGTTTAAGAATAAGTGTAATGATCTCATTTACAAAGCTTAGGAATTGAACGGCACGGGTATGGGTAGTAAGTAGTATTGTGAGTAGGGGTAGTAGATTAATAAGATTCTTAGGGATACATGCTGATGTTTGATAGGTAGGTGATTGGTTTTTAGTTGAATACATGAAGTTCATATATGAAATTGTTCCCCTACTTTTAGCAGGTAGTTCTGCCTTAGCATTTATAGGTGTGCCATCCACCCTTACGGATATACCCCCCGTGTTGGGCTCTCCGAGTACTCTTAATGTTTATAGATGGAATGAAATGAAATGAAGTTAAAGGAGACGAAACAAGATGAAACAAGATGAAATGAGATGAAATGAGATGAAATGAGATGAATTGAAGTTAGTGAAAGGAGAAGAAAGGAAAGGGGAGGAAAAGGTACGGGGTACATGGCGTTCTATCCCCTTTGCGTTACTATTGTTATGTGTGCATAGTGTATGCCGTCTCGAAGTAAATTGTAGTTTGGGATTAGCAACCTGCATACTTTTTAATGTTAGTTTTTGTATCTGTTTTCACGTGCTAGGTTTGGACTTGCTTTAGTGTGTTCTGTTTTGTTCTTGTCCTCTTTCATTTTCTATCCGTATTGCTTCCTGCAGTTCTTGTTGGTGGGTTCTTAGCTGGTTTCTAGTCATTGAGGTCGGATCTGTTCGTATGAGGCGATATGTTGATGAGGGACTGGAGGATATTAAGATAGAGTTTTCTGAGAGTTCTCCTAGGAGCCATATCAGCAAGACTTCATTTGTCTCCCGATGTCTCCTGAGCCTCAGGAGATTCTCAGGAGACCCGGGAGACTATTGGAAGACTGCATACACAAGTAGTAATTTGCTGATGCAGTTTGGGATTGGTTTTGGAATTCTTGGTGCGCAGTGGGAGTTTGTTGGCTGCCAAGGGGCCGGGGGGTTGCTGGCGTGTTTGTTGGGGGTGAGGTAGGTGTAACAGTTGAGGGTGAATATGAGGAGTCGTGTCTTTGTAGCATGCTGTACTCCTAGAGTTCTTGTAATTTTTCTCAGAAAGCTGCTTGCGCGTTTCTTGTATTTGGTAAGTATATGATTTGTAGGTGGTTATGTTGTTTGAAGGAGCTTACTGGTAATTGGTTCTTGCCGTTGTGACTTGTTGCGGCTTTGGTAGCTCTTGCGCCCTTGTTGACTTTCTGAACTCTCTATTGAATGTTTGAAGGTTGTCCAAGCATTTGGAGTTTTTGACTAATGCTTTGTAAACTTTGTGTGTTTGTTTGAAGAACTCTCCTAGGAGCGTTGGGATCTCTTCGAAATGGCGGTCATTGATGATTTTGGAGAATATTATGTAGGTGGCGCAGTAGGCGTTCCTGACGGACATCCATCTTTTACAAATGTTTGCTTCGAATTCAAATCTTTCGGATTCGATTATTGCTTGTACTCTTTGCTGGAGGAGGTTGAGGATCCTGTTGATCCCTATGGCTGTTTCTAGTGCTCTGTGGAATAGTCGATATACAGGGTTGGGTCTTGTATGCCTGTACATATTTTGTTGATCGAAATGTGATTCAGCCACTTGTACGATTGGAGCCATTTGTTCTTGCCGTATTGTTTGCTCTCTGTGGGAAGGTATTGAGTGCTTGAAGGGTAGGAATAGCCCAGCTATATAGAATAGGCAGTTGAATAGCGCTGTAATAGCTGAGTTAAAAATTATTGATGGCATGATTGAAGGATTCTTTTGTATTTGGTTTGGGTGATTTGTTCATAAGCGTGGTGGGTTGGTTTTGATTCGTCTTTTGTTAAGGGATTTTTAGAGTATATATGTCCCGATTCGGAGGGATAGTTATGCCGTCGGGGTTTTGTTAGCCCGTGTTTTTTTTTATTTTTTTATGTTTAGGAGTTTTTGTTGTGCATTATATGACACAAAGCAAGCCCATACTCTTAGCTGTGTTTTCGCTAGATAGTAGATAGGGACAGTGGGAATCTCGTTAATCTATTCATGCGCATTACTAATTGGATGATGAAGCATTTGGCTACGTTAAGAGAGTCATAGTTACTCCCGCCGTTTACCCGCGCTTGGTTGAATTTCTTCACTTTGACATTCAGAGCACTGGGCAGAAATCACATTGCGTCAACACCATTTTCTGGCCATCACAATGCTATATTTGAATTAGACAATCAGATTCCCCTTGTCCGTATCAGGAACAGGTCGTCCTTAATGATCATATCTACATGTGTGTTACAACTTAATAATGGAAGGTTATGGTCTTTATTTTATGTTTTTGTAGGTTATAATAGTTAACTGCTTGTGATTAATTATGTGTGGTTGAGGCATTTAATTGAAAAAGTGTTACGAGACTTGCAGGATGAATGAACGTGGTGTCATTCATCAGCAAGACTTTATTTGTCTCCTGATGTCTCCTGAGCCTCAGGAGACTCAAAAAATATCCAGAAGCCTCAGAAGACTCTCAGGAAACCTGAGAGATGGTTGAGAGAACACTTTGTACTCATGATTTTTCAAAGAGGGACTCCTTTGGTTTCCCTTTGATTTTAATTCCTTCACTTGTATGAGTTGTTGTTTACTTTTAAAGATAATGTGAGATGCAATACGTACTATATGTACATCATTTGATTGAAATTATTTACAATTACAGTATTTAGAATTAGAGATTAAAATTATATAGAATTAGAGAAGTTAGATTATGGATTAAATAATAGGGAGTGGATGGTCGTAGCGGATACCCTATGGAGAGCTGCCCTAGAACGATTGCTCATTTTTTGTGAGTTAATATTATCTATAGTAGCTTCTAGTGATTTAAGGAAAAGTTTTGTTGGTTTATAGGGACAAGCGAATGTGTGTTATTTGCTGCAAATTAACGTATTTTACTCGATACTGTTTGCTATAGTTAGTTCACGGTCAGGTGGGTTTAGTATACCTTTTATTTACTTTTGGGGTTTTCTGCTTTGATGACTATCAAGATCATTCGGTGGAATAGGTCTTAGCGTTTTTGGTACGCAGTTTGGTGGCTTCACCAGGTCCCAGGTATGTTGACGTCCTTGGCAGGAAGTACATATAGGCTACCCTCTTTATTTCCCTCCAGCATCAGGCTATTGGCTCGGAGACTTACCCGGAGACAGTTTTCTTTTAGCTGTGGGTAGTCAATTCTTTTTTACCATTGAGAGGTTTGCCTTATCAGCAAGATTTCACCTGTCTCCTGAGAATTTGGGGTCTCAAGTGATTCAGGAGACTGTCAGGAGACCTTCAGGACTCCAGTTACACTTGCTAAAGCTTGCTGATGCAGTATCGCCGATTGCGAGTAGGTCGTAGTTGGTCTAATGGGGCGGGGTCCATCAGCAAACTACTACTTGTGTATGCAGTCTCCCAACAGTCTCCCAAATCTCCTGAGAGTCTCCTGAGGCTCCTAGATATTTTTTGAGTCTCCTGAGGCTCAGGAGACCTCAGGGGACAAATGAAGTCTTGCTGATTTAGTAGGATGATTTTGCCTGAATAGTAAGTATTAACCCAATGATTCCTTATTAGATATTACTAACATAATCGTAGTTAGCAACAATATTGAAGGGAGATTGATAAAGCCAGGCATCGGCAGGTAGCTCACATATGGTTAGTCAATTCATCTCTTCCCATACTCTTCCCACATAACTAATAGCTATCTAGGTCAACTAAAAGTTACGAAAAAATTGATTTGGTACTGTATTACATCAGCAAACTAGTACTTGTGTATGCAGTCTCCCAACAGTCTCCCAGGTCTCCTGAGAGTCTCCTGAGGCTTCTGGATATCTCTTGAGTCTCCTGAGGCTCAAGAGACCTCAGGAGACAAATGAAGTCTGCTGATGTAGGTCCGCAAGGATCAGTTGGATGCTGAGTCAGGAGTTTTATTATTGAATTTGTATTTTTTATATGTTGTATGATTTAAAGCAAAGATGATATTTTTTTATCCTCTTCTATCCTACTATCAATCAACCCTCAGAACTCGCACAACTCGCGGTCGCGAGGTGTCCCACCCCTAGTCTACTATGTACTAGATGAACATCGATTTGTGTACTATAGTGTAAAGGGTAGTTATATGAGTAGAACGCAGCAATGCAAACCGCACCGCCGCGTTTTACTCACTTACTCTTCACACCGAAGTACACTTGGCACATTACTCTGCCCGCCGTCAGGTATCATAGCAATCCAGAATACGTATACTAGTATATAACAGGCCTACAGGGCAATAAGCATAGCGGAAATAGGAATTAGGTGAAGACCGGAGGAAGGGGGGAAGGGGGGGCCAAAGGCCCCATAACTACATCCAAGTGCCAAACTATCCACTCCCTCAAAGCAGTTAAAATTTTGGTGTATGTCCAATGGGTACCACAAAAACTGACCTTTTCCGACAGTGCACTTTAAGGTTAAATTTGAGTGTGGCTGTACTATTGCGTAATATTTTTAAGCGAGTATCAAGAAAAAGGATTTATAATCAAAACAAACAACCAAATATTTCTTGTACGGTTCTACGTATCGACCAACTCTACCGCCTCGCTATAATCATTCTCTTCGCTTATATCTTCTTCCGGAACTCCTACAGATTGAGCATTCATCCCTGCAACTCTCTCCGTTTTCTCGTCTAAATTCCTCCAATTTCCAATACATAATAGATTTGGGTTAATCCCCTTAACAGACAATTCATTGTCGCATGAGCCATCAATAGGTAAGGAAATACCTAATTTGCGAAATGTATCAATAACAGTATCTTTTTTCTCTTTACAAAACCTTTCCCATGCAGTCCCAACACAATGCGTAATTATGATCCGCCGTTCAGCAACCGAATTAGCATCCTTGTCACCTTCATCTCTCAAATCCCGTTGATGCTTGTCCTGATACAAGTCCAAAGCCTCATCCAAACAATCACGGAAAATATTCTTTAATGGTTTGTTGATGGATACATCAAGCGGTTGCACAAGTCCAGTACATCCTGCAGGTACAATTGAAGGAATAATATCATGCGAACATAATGTGTTGAGAATCTTATCGGTTTTGTGGAACTTAGCTACATCCATGACCAACATTCTAGGACCTGAGGGTAGTGCCGGTACAAGGAGTTCATTTATCCATTCGATAAGTAGGTCTGAGTTTGCGTATGCTGTTGGGTTCCATTTAACAGCAACACGGGAGTCGTATTTTGCCATCTCTTCTTGACGTTTCCGTTCATTTGTTCTTCCATTGCGTGTATTTAAATCGTAGGACTCGCAACCTTTAAATAGAATCAGAGGTTTGACAAGTGGTTTCCCGCTAGCAAACGCTGTAAGAACTAAGGTTGCTTGTCGCTTATCCCAGCCACCTCTTGAACTTTTAACTTGTACTGAATGACTACCTTTATCCGCATATGTTTGACCATTAAAGTATTCAAAGGGTATCGGTGTCTCGTCCATATTGCAAATACTGTCAAGCAAATATCGTCCTACAGTTTTCATGTCTTCACCTTTCCTCAATTGTGAATTACGTCTGTTGAACTGAATCCAATTGATAATGACGGTTAAATATTCTTCTGGAATTTTTTGAGACGTGTTGGTTGTGAATCGTAAAGTAATATTATGGCGGGACAAAAAGCCAAAAAACCAACTATTTGAGAATCGGAATTGTGAAAGATCGAGTGTTGGATAACACTTTTTAAAAGCAACAATTGCATGTCGTCTAAGCCATCCTCTTCTAATTGACTTCCGCTCATTTCTCCGTTTCTTATAAGATTTATAAAGAATTTCTTCCATTTCAGGCCAACGACCAACACGTGTATTTGTCCGATTTGCACAAGCGGAACGAACACTGTCAACAATCGAGTTGACATTTTCTTTCCAATCCCAAAGTGTTGTCATGGGGACCTTGTATCGCTGTGATACCTCTTGCCGAATTGGTGGACGTGATTTTTTGGAGGTAGAAAATTTGTCGCATACAAGACCATGTTGCCACAACAATAATACTGCAATTTTGAATTCTCGTGTATATGTGTATTTTTTTTTGGTAATAGGGGGGGCAAATGTTTTGGGCGGAGGTCGGTTGATGATTGGTAGTGAGGTTTGACCTGGTCGATGTTGAGATTGATTAAAGATTAAATTCGGTACTGTGACTCCGTACTCCATCGGTCAAGAATTTTCAGGTGGATTCATATTTGGGTTGGCACTGAGCTTGAGATTCGGGTACGCGAGAATGGTGCAAGATTATAATAAATTCATAGACCAAATGAACGTTGGTTATATAAATATAGGTGAGTTTGATTTAACAAACGAGCTACTAAAAAACAAACGTACTACCGGATAAAATAACAGACTAAGAGGAAGAATACAAACGAAAACCGCCACTGTTCGATGTATTTTTAAATAATCTTATACTAACTAATTCATAGTATCCCATTCAACCATTTTTTCATCAACTAATTTTTTTAAAGCATCTTCCGAATATTCTCCTGCCCTTCTCAAAATTCTCTCAAATTTAAGTTTTGCTGCCCCCATCGCAGAACAGCGTTTTGCTTTCCTAGCATTTTTTTCTCTCCACCGCGCTGAATTAATTCTCTCCCTTTCCTTCTTATGTTCTATAAACATTAGTAAATTTTTATTAAATTGAAAAGAAACATACCGGATTTTTTCATAGCCTGTTGAAGAGAATCCCTTGATGCCTTTAGAGTAGCGTATGCCTTTTCATGGATTTTTTCTTTATTTGTTGTGGAGAAATAAAGAAGTTGTTGTAAAACAGCTCTGTGAGGATCAGAGCGATGACTGAAATCAAAAGGGCAGGCAGGGCATTTGAAAAGTTTGCCATTAGGTGCTGGTGCGGGTGGTGCTGGCCTTTGAGCATCCTTCTTGGTAAACCTTTTCTTGACTCTACCAGTAGGAGTATAGCCATAGGGTGCTTCTTGGGAAGGAGGAACCTGACCCCATAGAGAGTTATCTTTGCGTGGTATTAATGGTAGATAGGAGGTGATGGTTGTTGCTTAAGCGAAGCAAAAGGTGAACAACCCGATGATTTATAAAAGAGTTCATAGGCTGAACACCCCGATGATTTGCACCCCGGGTGAATACCCCGATGATTTGCACCCTGGGTGAACACCCCGATGATTTGCACACCTCAATGATTTGGTTGCGCCCGTGCACCCAGGCTCACCCAGGTGCACCCAGGTCCACCCACACCTAAGCGAAGCCGGTGCCAACCTCAAAGTGCACTGTCGGAAAAGGCCAGTTTTTGCGGTAATCTACCCACCAGTTAAAATTTTCTTTTTCAAAAATTAAGGTAAAATATATTGTTTCTTGAATATTTTAAGTTAGTTGTAATATTTTATTAGTATAGCATCAGATACGGATTTTGTTCTCCAAATTCATCCTAAATTCAAAAGGTTCTAAAATATATTAACATAGGTTAATGTACTACCTGGCAGAAACTAGGCGGTTTTAAACACTTCGACGCCCCCGCTACATTGTGGGAATGTGAGGAAAATATATTTGGACATAATTGTGGATTTAGTCACTTTTTGTGGCATTTATAAATTAGTCAAAAGTTCAGAATAACGACCCAATACTCGCGCGTTAATTAAGTCCTGAGAAATTTTGTGAGCCCGTTGCTACCAAGAATTATCAGGACTCAATTAATTCGTGAGTAAGGGTGGTCACAATTGTGAGCTGTGTGTAGCCAAAGCGTCACCACTATGGTCTTGAAAGAAATGTGATATGTGGCAGTCCCACCAAAACGAGAGCAAACTGTATGTCCTCGGCCAGATATTGATAGTTTTTGAACTTGGATTGCTAAGCCCGATCCTAGGTTTGTTTGTCGACACGGCTGCTATGTCTCCGTATGTTTCAGGATCTGGGCTAAAACTTGATCCTGTCACGCTCGTCGCCATTCCTTTAGCAGATTGTTCTCTTTTGGTAGTGTGACAGCCCCAATAGCAGCTAGCCTGTTGAATATACGCGCGCCAATAAGTAGGGATCTTGGCAACCTGGCTTCCTATGACACGAACCATTTCCTCTTGTTAGCGTTGACGTGTTGAACAGGCTAGGCCTCTTCACGGGGGTATGGTGCACACTAGGGTGTGGTGCAACGCCTCAGAACATCAAGATTGACCACAGAGGGTACAAGGTAAATTGATAAAAACAATGTATGGATAGAATTCTTTGTGAAAAATATGTCTTTTTGCTGATTCCCCCCCAATTTTCTATGCTCATTTTCGACGTTCTTGTTTGTTGCACCATACCCCCGGTGCACCAGACCCCCGTGAAGAGGTCTAGCTGCTGGGGCTGTCACGCTGCCAAACGAGAACGAAAAAAAGGATCTGCAGAAGGAGGGGTAATAAGCGTGACGGAATCAGGTTTTAGCCCACTCAAGGTCTCCGCAGGTGGATGCACCACTTTAGATCGTACTACGGCGTAGGGGTAAGTCTCCAGAACTACGGCCATGGTTGCAACAGGCCATAGTTCTGGAGACTTACCCCTACCCCGTAGTACTCTCGGTGGCTTGGGCCACCTCTCTAGTGGTAAATCATGCTGGATAGTAAAGGTTCGGTATTGAGGTCTGGTATATCGGGCTGTGACTACTCACGCATTAATTAAGTCCTGATAACTCTTGGTAGCAACGGGCTCACAAAATTTCTCAGGACTTAATTAACGCGCGAGTACAAGCGACCCAAATATTTGTGGCAGAACCTAACACCGAATACGGTAGAGATTTCGGGCCAAGCACCCAGCAAAAAGATCCCCCTGCAAAGAGTAATTTTATCTAAAGTGATTGTTGGGTTATCTTCGCCCCGACGTTTTTATCCATGAGTTGCCCAACACCAGAAGCAATTTTACACACACGAGGGTGGAAGGAACCAAGTAAATAGTCCGCCAAGAATCCTCAAACGTGCTCTGGTATCCCAGATGCGAAATAACGTTTTGGCGGGGTACCGTGCCAGACCTAGAGGAGTGTCAATCGCGCACGAGCATCTAGGTCTCCAGATTAATCATCCTCTGCTGTGGTTATCGTGGGGTCTTCTTGCCATGCTACACACTTCCAAGTCTGACAGTACTGGGTCGAAAACGTTATCGCCTGGGGACCTGGACGTGCGCCCTCAGAGTAAAGACTTTTTCCATCTGCTAAGGACAGACCCAATCACAATTACCATGTAGGGCTAGTGATAGCTGAAAGAGGAAAGTCGCGAATTTGACAAAAGTCATCCACCCAAGCAATACCCCAGGGACAGATAAAAAGTCTACACACTCACTCGCCAGACCTTGTGATCAGTGTTCTGTACAGCAATCGTTGCGCAGCGAGCCTGTCCGGCCAAGATCATTGATTATCACTCGCTGAGCAGCGGCGACCAAAGTTCGATTGAACCCCCAGGACAGACGGATAGATACCTAGTGAGATGTGAGGAGGAAGCCTTGCACAGCCCACCGTCATGCACGAAGCGGACAGCTCACAAACTATCTCTGCTTGGCATGGATGCCTTCCTGATACGGTGCATTGAGCTGGGTCTTGAGGCTACGGCCCTGCGATCGAGCGTACAGTCTTGCAATCCAAATATCCCCTTCTGTCCATGTAGTCTGAATATCCGAGACTAGTGAATAGGCCATGGCTCCCGCCACAGGCCCTCTGCTAACACACGATTTTATCTAATCTCTCGCTTCCTCTGCCCCTCACCCCTCACCCCACGTCAGCAGCCACACCAAATTTCCCATTGCGGCCACTTCCAACTCGCGTGCATCCCTCCTAGGGTGCCAGAGCCAGCGTCTCCCGCGGAGGGCCTACCGCTGGTAATGCGACTGGAGAACAGCGTGGTCGACTCGATCAGCTGACTGCCACCGTTGGCCTGGTTCGATTGAGGGGAGGACATGTCATGTCATGCAATCTCAGTGTGTACCTCTTTTGGTAATAAAGATCAAGGGTGCATACTCAACCTGAGGAGTTGTCAGGATCGATTTCCTGGTCAGTTATCAGTTGCCCCCGAGGCCGACAGAGAAACAGAGCGTTCGTTCCCAATCTGGCCATCCTAGACATTGGCGCCCAGTGTTTGGCGAAGAACCAACAATCTGGGTTGCAAACGCCCTGCTATTCTTTCACAAGCAACGAATCCCGACAACTGACAATCGTCCTGGAGCCGCAATAAGGGCTCGCGTGGAAACTCAGTAGACGGGCGAAGGAACAAGGCCTAGCGAAAAGACAGTGCGAACTCCTATCCTACACCACGGTCAACCTCGCAGCCTCGCACTGAGTTGGGCACCCGCTGCTGGTAGATAGCCATAGACCCAATCAAAACAAGCGCTGCACACTTAGTTAGCTCAAACAGGCAAGCTATGAATTTGACCTGTCATCCATCCCCTCTAGTGGCTTCAAGCCCGCTTGGGGTGCTGCCACAAAGGCTGGGCCCTTCTGAGTGGCCGTAAAGTTCTCTCCCCAGTAATATTCACCCAGCGCCAACCGTACAGATTGGGAGGTCTGTTGACTGCTGCCACCCGATGGCGGTGCTGACGAGATCTGCCGAATCTCAATACGCCGTCTGCACGAAACCCCCGAGGGATCTTTTTGCTCGGTGGGAAACGGCATTTCTCAGAGCTGACGCTTGGTCCAAAATCTGTATTTTCTTCCCACAAAACAAATCTGCGTATGTAGCGGCGACTGTATCAGCAGAAGCCACCAACTCTTCCTTTTCTTGGCGGGGCGGCGCCGACAAACGAAGAGATACAACTTCCGCGTGTTGGATATCCTGGTGATAACTCCCGATTTCATCTTCCAAGATTGTGAGAGGCCTATTCTGGGTTAGCATATCTTACTCCGCCCCCTCCTGGTAAGCCTCCAGCGCGCACATGCCTGTTGGTTATGCGCACAACCAAGAGTAAGCCCGTCGTTTCCGGCTTTTCCTCCCGCCGACGAATGACAAGGCCGAGTGATAAGGTGTGATTCAACCCGTTCGACGATATTTACCGTTCTCGCAAACGCCCATCAAGGCGATCCTCGAGAGGAAGTAGCAGCCCGAGGCCACCAGTAAACGCGGTTCCTCCGTTGCCGACATCTTCCGCTGTTGACAAAGATCCGTTTCACGTCTTGTCGGTGGAAACAAAACATTTGTCCTTCGCAGATCAGGCACCGTGGCGAACAACGTAACCCCCGAGTACGGCAGCACACCGTACCTGTGTCGATACCGAGCTCGTGGGTAAAAAAATCCGGCCAACGACCGTCTCTAAACCCGCCCGCGAGCCCAGCAAACACTGCCGAACTATGTATCTCCATCATCACCCCGACCCCTTTCCATGTCAGGCACACAAACATTCGCGCGCCGAATGCAGTGAGTCAGGGGGGCTGAGTCACCCTTGAGCCATGCAAGTGGGGCACTCGCTTGATACTCGATCCCGGCTCTGTGTGGTGGGAGGTTGTGCTTACCTCAGCGCAACTTCTCACCTCTCTTTGAGCCTGGTGAAATTGAGGTGATCGCCACGACCATGAGCAAGAATATTCGTGACAACATCTAGTTTTCTCTCAGATAATTCTCTAAGCAGCAATAGGCCATATGTGCTTTTTGCATATTCTGCGCCAGCTCTGGTTGTTGAGTTATAAGCGCAGAAGGTCTCCATTTTAGTATGATTTTGGCTGCGCATGTTGCGTGTGTGCGTTGCCATCCTCAATTTCACCAGGCTCTGAGATGGCCGCGCAACCGGTTGCGCCCCAAATATCGAGCGCGCTCCGAATCTCGAGCCTGGAACCGGGGCTAAGGCGCGCCCACATCGCTGTTGTTAGCTCCGCACTCGCACACCACAGAAAACGCGTTTTTCTGCCTCTAGTCGCCGAGCTTTCTCCCCTGGGAAGTTGTGGGGGTGGGCGGGGTTTTTTTTCTACAAGTGCTGGTGGGTGGTGGGTTGGTTCTTGCTTCGACTACGGACGGCTATGCGGGACATTTTTACTCTCGAACGCCGTGTTCGCGGTGGTATGTTCTGTCAACCCCTCCATCCAGAGCTCAAGCTATCACCAAGATTGATAAGATTGATAAGATAACCCTCGCCTGGCCAATTTCAGGCCCACGAAATCACAACCCGATGTCGGCAAAAACATCCTCCCCAGTCCGTCGAGGGGCAATGACGTGGAACCCCCCGCAGCCAGAACATGTGCCGGAAGCATGGGGCCTCACTCGGGCCGCGCACATATCAGTGTCAAAGAGCAGAGTGGGGGGGGGTCGGTGGAGCGGAAGTTGGGTTGATACCTTTATTGTCTACGAACTGTCTGCTGCGAGAGAGACGGGCTACCTGCCAGGCTTCAATTGATCTTGGGCTCCTCCATCTAGACTGATAATCTAATCCTATTCTCTGCGACAGCAACCTATATCCCACGACCAATGACGTGGTCCACCGGTCTAGAACTGCTCCAGCCACACCTTCCTTATCGACACCGCCCCAAATAAGACAGCGCGGCTGGGCGCGTTCTCTTTCGGTCGGGCAGGGTGAATTTGCGATATCACTTATTAATTTATTCCGGTTTGCGACCGACAACAACAACAACAAATAGACTTCCCTATGCGGTCTAGCGGTCCCATGCCAACGGCTCCGACCGCTGTCACTACGTAATGGAGGATTACTACGGAGAGGAGGGGAGGGCAGCGACTGTAGAGTTGTGCTGGTGGTGGCACACCCGGACACACAACCGAGGCTAAAGGGGGGGTGAGTGAGGAGTCGCACAGGATCTGGTGTGCGGGGTATCGCTGATAGATCTCGGATTATTGTTATCGATAGCACCCGAGCGATAAGATTCTCGCGATTAGATCTGATTAGATTGGCGAGCTCTCCCTCTTCTCTTCAACTCAACTCAACTCAACTCAACTCAGCTCAGCTCAGCTCAACCCTCAACGTCCGGATCTCTCTCGACAAATCACCACCACCACCACCACCACCACCACCGTTGAATATCCTCCTGGAACCCCTGGACTCCTCAAACAATGGACAACGTCATGGCCCCTCACGCCCGCCCAATCCAGCCACACCCCGCCAGATGTGATATGTGACAGCTCACATCTGCCTTTGCATCCCACGGGAAATATCGAGTCTGCAGCAAACGCCTCCCCTCAGTAGAACCCGGGAAATAGCATTGCCCCGGTGTAACCGCCGTCCGTGTTGCTGTGTTGCCTCAGTACGTTCATCACACCACTACCACAGCGCCGTGTACACATAAATATATCCACCCCCGGTCACCCACACCCACCCACCCACCCACCCCACCCCTCTACCCCCCCTCCTCCCCTCTTTCCCTCCCCTCCGCCCTCCATGAGAGACGGCGCAGCAACAGCAAACATGTACCTGCTCTACACGCTAATCGCGCTTCTCCTGATCCTCCCCGAGCTCCCGCACCTCATCAGCTACCTCGGCGCCCTCAGCAGCGGCACAACCTCCCTCTTCAGCGCGCAGGCGCTCCTCTGCATCCTCGTCGTGGTCGCGCCGGTGCCCGTGGCCGGCGGACGGGTGTGGGTGGGCTTGCGCTGGGCCTGGCGGCTGCTAGGGTACGCTCGTTCGTTCCTTTCCCCCTCCCTCTCTGTGCTTGCTGACGAGTGATAGCGCTGTCGCACGCTCGACGGCTCGCATCTATGGGTTGTGCTTTGACGGCGCTCGCGCGAAGAAGCCTGTTGACTCGGGGCTCCGAATCATCCCGACGCCGATCCCAATCTACCGCCCGCCGCCGCCGGTCCAGCAGAAACCAAGGAGCAGCGCTGCCGGCGCTGCTGTGATGGCGCGCGGGGCTCAAGGGTACCTACCACCACCACCCACCACTGCTCACTACCTGTGCCTACCTCTACCAGTGCGCGATACATGGCTGGCTGCATGTAGCGAGCGGCAGCTAACGTCGGCGCGGTTCGATCTAGAGCTAGAATCCCCCCACCCCTGACGTCCAGCAGCTTCCAACCCCACCACCGTCCCACCACCTACCGCCCCGCCCCCTCTCATCCTCCACAACAGCGCAGCGAACCCCGCCGCCCGCCCAGCTTCGCGCCCGCCCCCACGCCCGCCCCCATCCCCGCCTACTACCCGTACACCGCCGCACCCACCGCACCCCAGCGCATCCACGTCGCCGCCGACTTCTACAGCACCACGCACGTCTACGCGGCCATGAGCCAGCGCCTGCTGCTGACACAGTACACGCACCAGCCCGCGCACCAGCGCCGCGGGGGCCAGTGCCGCGCGGGGGCGGGGTGCATGCTCGGCGGGTACGGGCGGTGCACATACACGCACACACACCCACACATCCACATCCCCGCGGAGAAGGAGAAGGGCAAAGCCAGGGTGCTGAGTCCGCAGCGCGGGGGCGCGCGGGTCGAGAAGGGGCGGCGGACGTCGCCGGTGCCGAAGGAGAAGCAGCGGGTAGAGGCGGACATGCCCGCGGCCGTGGGTGGCGGCGAAGCCTTGCGTGTGGAGGACGCGGCAGTCGACGGCGACCTGATGGAGCTCGACACCCCCCCGCCGTCCGCGACGAGTAAGGAGGGTGAGAACATGTGGGAGAGTGCCTGGCGGGCCATGAAGGCTGCCACGCGCGGGCGCCTGCGCCCCGCAAAGACACCTGCAGCGAAGAAGGCGGTAGCCGTGCAGAAGGCGAAGGGGTCGGGACTGCTGGCGGTAGCGGGGTCGGGGAGGCCGCAGGCCCATGCTTGTGTGGAGGGGCGGGTCGCGAAGCCGAAGTCGGCGGTGAAGCCGGGTGTGAAGCGTGCGGGGGTCAAGGTGGTTAAGCCTGCGATGAGGCGGGGGGGGATGGTGGAGGTTGAGGTGGACATGGATCTGGGAGAGGAGGTTGAGATGGAGAAGGAGAATATGAGACCGCAGGTTGCGACCATCCCACCACCTGCACCTGCACCTGCACCAGCACCTCCACGTCCACCTCCACTAGCTCAAGCTCCAGCTCCAGCTCCAGCTCCTGCTCCTGCTCCTGCTCCTGCCCCTGCCCCTGCTCCTGCACACCTACCCGCGCCCGCGCCTATGGCCATGCTCCCTCCACCCCGACCTGCGCCCGCGCCTATGGCCATGCTCCCTCCACCCCGCCCACCTCCTACCCACCACCAAGGTACACCAGCTCCCCCGCCACCAGCCCCGACGGCTACAAAGCGATCTCTCACCCCACCCCCAGCGGCCGAAGCAGAGGAAGACGACGCCGGCTACGACTCCTTCGACGAGGAATGGAACGCGAGTGTGGCCGCCGAGCGCGCCAGCCTCGCAGCAGCAAAGCCCCAGAAAGCGCCAACACTACACTCGCTCCTCAACCCGGCCCCCGTGGCCCCCATGACTCTCCATGCAGCACCATCGACGACCCCGCACAAGAAGGTGGCACGCTGGCTGGAGCCCCTGCCCGACCCGCCGGTCGCCAAGACGCCGGCCGTGACGATGACGAGGCTGCCGCCCGTGGGGCCTGGGGGTCTCGCGGTGAGGACTACGAAGGTGGGGCCTGCTGCTGTGAAGGCACGTCTGCAGGCGAGACAGAGGAGGTTGGATCGTGATGGTACGCGTTCTCCTTTTTTCTTCCCCTGTTTTTTTGGTGGGAGGGTGGTGGGTGGATGGGAGGGTCAATCTAGGGGTGGCGGTGAGATCGGTATGCAGGCTAACGAGTGTGCTGGGAGATAGATCCAGATCGATGAAGTACGTTTATGGTCCACTGTGCGATGGAGTCTGGAAACGAAGAGACAGGAGGAAAAGATCAAGAGATGGAAAGTCCAGATAGGCTCCTTCGTTTCTTTTTCCACCCCCCCACTTCTCTCCCTATTTCCAATTTCTTGTATTATCCTTGATGTACCCACGCGGCCATGAGTCGCATAAGTATACCCTGCCCCTCCCCGCCAAGCGCCGCACTACGCTCACTCCCCGCTCCTGCTCCGTCACCCCTTCAACGACCCCTCCCAGCCAGCCAGCCCGGCGCCCCACTTACCTACTGACCCCCCCACTCCCAACCGTCCCTGAATCATCCCTCTCCCCACGCAGCGGCACGTAGGCGCCTCACCTCATCGCCAGTTGGGCGCAGCACAGCACAGCACAGCAGCGCAGAGCAGAGCGGAGCGGAGCATACCACGGGGTCTACGGTGCGCTCACAGCGCGCCAGTGAGGGGGAGCTGGCAGGAGTGCAGTGTGGAAGGAATGTATGTTTCCTGTGTCCCCCCCCTCGTTTCCCCTGTAGCGGTTGTGGCGTTGGGCTGGGCGGGTGCTGACGGGTTTACATCGTGTGTTGGTGAAGAGGTGGGGGAGTGGGGCGGGCTGTGAGCAGACGGTGTTCCATTGTTGTGTGCTCTGCTGCTGCCGCTGCTGCCGCTGCTACTGCTGCTGCTGTGTTGTGCTGTTGGTGCCCAGCGGTGGGTGGGTGAGGCGCGGTAGGTGCGGCGTGTGTTCGAAGAGGGCTGGTTCATGGAGGGTGTGTGGTGTGGTGGGTTGGAAGGCTGTGGTGTGGATGTGGGATGGTGGATGGTGAGGGGGGCTTGGTGGAGGGTTGGTGTGGTAGGTTATGGGTGTGGGTGCGGTTGTTGGACCTGGGCGCGGGTTAGAGCAATGAATGTGGAGGTTGGGTCTCCTGTGTTGTAGGCGTTTGGGGGTCCTGTATAGCTGGGTGGTGGTGGGATTTGTGCTTGACTATTGTAATGGGCGCTGATATTAGCCCAAATCTCTTTCGTTGTTGTGTGGGGTGCAGTGCAGCGCGGGCTTGTTGTATATGCTAGGCGGGCAGGCGTATCTAGACGGTAGTGTCTTCTACTTAGGTTATGGGTATTAAGCGTTATTAGATGTATTTCATAATTTATAGCGGAATTGGACCTTTGTCTGAGCTACACCTTCACCTCCACAACCCGGTTCCACAACCTCTACACATTCATCTGTATGGCTGTCTTATCTCCACGGCCCCACCTCTACAGCATCTCTACGGCTTCATCTCTCCGGTTTCATCTCGATTCTTTCTTCAATTCTCTGCTTCATTTCTATACTTTCATCTACGCCTTCCTCTACGCCCTTACGCATCTTGAGGAAACGGAGAGGTCATATTAACGAGCAATCTTCTATGAGGGACATTGGAGGAGGTTGAATGTAGGCTAGTATCCTATAGCATTGAGGGTATTTTAAACAACAAAATGTAGTACATCAATACGGGGCATCTTAGAGCAAGGCAGGGAGGGGTATGGCGGCCACCGGATGTGGATCTTGGGTCGTTTTGATCTCGAAATAAACCACATTTACAAAGCATGTGAATTAAAAACATCAGGTTGACCCCTATCCGCCCAAAAGCCGGTGCCATTACCATTTTGCGTTGTAATAGAACAATCCCCGTGTGAGCGCGTCTACCCCTGCTAGCCGGGTTGGGCTTGAGTAGAGTGGCCTTGGGTCCGTTTATCTATATAGGCCGCCGCTTAATTCAGTGGACGGGTGAGGGGAACATCGTTGGCCCGCCGGTCGAGCTGGGGGCTAGTGGCACCCATAGGTACATACTTTAGCGCCAGTCCACATAAAAAGACCTTTTTTAATTTTGAGTATTATTTTTAATTGTATTTTATTGACCTATGTTTTGATTAATCTTTACATTAGTAAATAATTTTAATACATGATAATGGTTTTATAAAGGTTTTTGTTTGGTGAAATACCCCGACTGATGATTTGCTGATAAAGGTTAAGACAAAGGAGTAGACACGAGGCATGAAAACAAAAAACAAGGCAGAGCCTATAGTGGTTCTTCTGTCCAATAGGGAATCAACATCAGCAAACTACTACTTGTGTATGCAGTCTCTCAATAGTACCTTGGGTCACCTGAGAATCTCCTGAAAATCCTGGATATTTTTTGAGTCCTCTGAGGCTCAGGAGACATCAAGAGACAAATGAAATCTTGCTGATGTTGCCTTTTTCCGGTAAATATGGTAATGCAAGATTCTCATTAAAACGTGGTTCAATACCATAGTTAGTTATAAAGGGGGATTAGCTGCGTGGACTGCGAAAGATGATTATTGGAAGCAAACTCAGCCAGCGGAAGGCAGTCTACCCTGTCATCTTATTGATAGGAGACATAACTCCGGAGGTACTATTTCATAACTGCGTTAACCCATTCCGTCTGAGCATCCGTTTCTGGGTATAAGGCAGAGGACATGGCGATATTAATCTTCAGTGTCTTGTACAGAGACTTCCAGAACTTTAGCCCCAGCCTCAATCCGCCCTTGCTATGACTCTGGTGTATTCTAAGCCAAACCCATGTTTGCCTCTGTCTCCAACCTTGTCTTAGTCTCTGTAACCAAACCCAACACAGCTCTTTAGGGTATTAAACCAATATCAATATATCTATAGTATCTTTTATCGGAGGAAAATTAATAACGAGGGGTTTGCGAATTCAAAGGATCGTATATGGGATTGATATAGCTTTAGTGTATAAGAAGCGGCGCAAGTTGATTCAAATAGAATATGGTGCTTTAACTTTGTCGCTCAAAAGTAACTTTATTTTCCTACTTTCTTATTCTTTTCTAGGGGTGTTTGGGTCTTGGATTTTCTTCCAGTACCTAGTCAAAATAGCTACTTTTTAATTTGCTTCCTGTAGTATTTTATCTACATGTATACCTCTTTTTTCTCAAATGCCTTTATATCGTTTCTTGTCTTAGCCTATCTTCTACTCCAAATGTGTCTTTTCCTAGCACCCATTTGAGGCGGTCATGACTTTAAACACTGCTAAGAATGTATCCTGTGAGAAACAGTTATACCGAAAACATAGTTGCAGACCTACACTGATTATGCAGTGTATTCGACCAGAGGGCCTTGCAAGGGAGCGCCTCCCCGGTAACAGGAGAAGGTGAGTGGGCCACCTTTGACGACATGATACTCATACTTCTGCACCAGCAGGAGCGGGACTGGCAGGACAATGCTCATTGGTTGCCTGGAAAGTCAGCACCCTCCTGTTGTCGCCGTTATTTTGACTTTCTGCTTGCAAGGTCTTGTTCTCTCAGATCCATATGCGGCGTAAGCAACTTTGCACCTCGCTGTTCAGGCATTCTCCGAGGGACAGCAATGCCGAAGGGATATTGGCTATTGTAGCTACCAAACCCCCTCCTCTGCCCCATCCGAAGCAGCCCCCCCCCCCTTACAAGACTGCGGGCAAACGGTAGACCGATCCGGTGGTGATCAGAACGAGTTCGCTGTCGCGGAGTGTTGTAAGTGGGATGTCTATGAGGATGTACTTATCACTATTCTGAATTCTTGTGGCTTTTGCCAGGGCTGTATTGCCCAAGTGCTACCCGGAAGATCTGAAGAAGCTAGTTTCATCAATATATCTAGCTTCATGTCGAAGCGAGACAATCTCGATGGATGCAGAAACGACAGACAGCGCGGCCAAGGGCTGGGCTACTGGCTGCCGTTCTGATTACCTGAGATCTTAGGTCGCCGGGCTAAGTGTTTCATTTGATTCGATTTGATGTCATAATTTTACCGTTCTGCTTTGCTTATTCGGGTGGTGCTAGATGGAGATTTTATCCGTGGATCAAGCATCTATATCCTGTGCTAGTTTGAGTATGTGCATTTGAGGGCTCTTCATGTATGATATAGTCAGCGTATGTATGTATATTGGTGAAGGTGGTTTAGTGGCCCAACCGCTTGGCGAGATGGTCGGTCAAAAGATGTTCATGATAGTATCACTAGACATTTGTTTATTTACTTATTACATCGTACTATCATCACTCGACATTGAATCATGAGGAGAGCCCCTGGCGAGGTCATTATTATTGTAAGATTATGCTCGGTGCAGCTATTAAACCCCCATTTACAACTTACTACATTCCAGAGATATTAATCAGGCTCTCCTAACGCGCTTGGATTAACGGTAGGCTTCCCTGTGCTATGGAGACCCATTTTCCAGCCCCAGGAACGGTGAGGCGGGATGCTGGCTGACCTTTGTATATTACAGCGGAGAAGATCATGTTGTATCACGATATGGTATTGATCACCGGCGATCACTCGGTAGCGGGAGTACTCCCGCCCCCCCGGAATTTCCTGATAGCCACTAAATCCAAGTCATGGCAACCAAGAAAGGACCTGTAGTTCTTTAGATAGGATTAGTTTAACACTAGTCTCCCAATCAATGGTATTGTTCAGGGTGTATATGAACTTCCGCTCACCCTCTATGGGTAGGTCCGCCAAATATGTAACTTACATAGCGGGCTAGCCTATCGCGCAGATAATGAGGTTCTATAACCCGTAAATGCTATGAAGATGTCAACATTTATTGGTAGATACCGCCATGGGCTTTCATCAGCTACTCTCCGATAGACCATCCAGGTTGTACCGCAAACGTCCTTCTGGTAAGACCAGTCGCTTTTTACAGGCTCGCGGCGTAAGCCACACCATTCTCTGTGGCTTATACCGTGAACACGTAAGAACCGACCGCTCTTATCCAACGGGCTTTTGCGGAGTACAGTGGCCACTGAATGGTGACATAGGCAACCCCCCCCCCCCAGTGTCTGCATCATACTACCGTGGTATTTGAGAAAATTTAATGCGCTGCAGCAGGGGTATGAGCCAACCAGAGGCAGTAATTAGACAGATTTGGTAGACAAGACCCCCTCCTGCAGCGCAACGAATTTTCTCAAATACCACGGTATCCATACGTGCTAGCCTCGCCTCTAATGCCCTGTTCCGCCTGCGGATGCGTTTGTTGGTGGGGTAGTGGTTTGCACATCCCATACTTTGTCACTGTTGATTACATATACATACCTCTGATTAATATGTATATACATAAGGTATGCATGACGGCCAATGGTTCTTAGCTTTTCCACGTTTATAAATGCTTTCGGTGATTATTATTTAAATTACTCAGGATTTAAGTATTCCAAGTGCATACACGAGTGATAGTAAATGACCGAGTGATATATGATGAGATTATCAAATATATTGCATTCGCTTGTTGATTCCGTTGTAGTCTATGGTGTGATGGAATAACTACGGCTGCAACCAACATTACATAAATCTTAGCTCAAAGCAAGAGTATATGCGTTTTTCGAGGCGATTAATCAAGTCGTCCCCCATAAACCCCGCTGCATTGGGTGCTATGCATCCAGAATGATATCCCATTGATAACAGGCTAGAGAACCCTTTGGTAATATGCACGACACGCGCCGCCAAACCCAGGAATACATGTATGTTAGGGGGGCGTTATTCTCCGGGGTTTTCGGTTATCCCTACCTACTCTGATATCGATTTCTGGAAGTCATCCTCCTAGTTGCAACACTCCTCTCCGGTAATCTAACCATTCATATATACCTAGATCATTCCCATTGGATGAAACAACCACTGCGCAATTCAGCGAACTCAGGGCGGGAGAAGGGGGGGGGTGCCATGAGTTCACATCCTAATGACCAACCCCACTGCGAAAACATGGGGGGTGCTAAGTACGACAGCCACAGTCGGAAAGCATTCGGAATGCATGAATGGCCCCGAACGGTGGACGGCGGGGAAGGAGCATGCCCGACCTTGCTCGAGTAATCTACTGGGGACTGTCGGAGAGGAACATCGAGCGAACGGCCAGGGGGGCAGGGGGGCAGGGGGGCAGGGGCCTGGAAGCGTAGCAAGACCAAGTTAGGCAAAGGCAGACAAATCTAGGGGGATCAGTTGTAGCAAGATTTTTATGTCCTCAGTTGGACCCGCCGCATCTCCTAGGGTGTGCGGGCCTTGTGTTCCTTCCTTGATTCTTTCTCGTTCAAAGATTCTACTAGAGAGCCTTTTCGTCCTAGGGTAGCTTTAGTTTGTAATCATTGTGGTTAATTGTGCGCGTGTTCGAGCATTCCATGTCCGCAGTGAGAAATCTGATTGTTCATTGTTAAGGGATATATACAACTCCTGCCATATCTTTACAGAACAGCTTCATGTGTGAATATATATGACATGTTTGGGTATGCTTTCTTTCTCTCGATCTGCCGACCATGCTGGCTACCTTTATCGAGTGGTACCCCTGCCCCTCCGTACCGCCCCCCCCCCGCCCTGTTCTTTTAAAAGTAGCTCCATGAAGTTGGTTCTGCGCCAGATGGTGTTAGAGTTACCCCTTCTTTTGTTGACCGCTTTTTCTTTGGCGCATAAATGGTGTTCGTCGAGGTTATTCGTCTCACAAGCACGACCTCTCGGACGTGCTGTTTTGCCATGATGATTTGGAACAGGTCCATCGGCTCGCCTTACATTTAGCGTACACTAGCGCCGTTGCCCCTTCCCCGCCACTTAATTCTGCGAGGGATGTTGAGGCCTGGCGTTGCTTGGTGTCGGCTTGTTGTCAGCATGATACAGATTATTTCAATGACCGTCATTTAGTAACAGTTTGTCGTGGCTGTCGGCAAGCAGGTCCCTGGCAGTTTCTTCCATCGTGAACTCGGCAATATTGTTGATGAGATTTCGTTTCGGCGGGACGTTGATAAGCGGTCAGTATCTAGGCTGTCTGCTCATGAGGCTTATATCTCTGGTGCGATATGTAACACTCTGGGGGATGCTCTGTACTTGGCTGGCTCTGTGTTGGGCGATTTGTCCTTGGGAGATTGACTCAGTATATATTATCTGGTTGTTATATGTTCTCCTTGGATCTTGTTCTATCACTCGCTCGTACGCTCCGAACAACTGTTGGGATTATTGTTGATTGATATTGATACTTCATACATGCATGCAGCCCGTAGGCTATATATATAGCTATGGCAACCATCCCTCCCCTATCCCAACCTTTTTTTTTGTTTACATCATTAATCATCCCTATCCCAACTGAATACATGTATAGCGAGATGAAAATCTTCCTCCCCGGAGTTGATCAAGACACAAAAAAAATAAAAACAAAGACTGAAAAAATGAAAAACTGAAAACACCTTCTCAAGGCTCAACACTGACCAGCCTGTTACACTCACTATCTCAAGCCTCATCATTCACCGGACAAGTAAAAACAAATCAGTCATACTCAATTTCAAACGTCGTTCTTCCTTTTCCTGAACAAATTTATCGTTCCGAGTTCTGTTTCTTTCACAAATCTCTCTGGTATTGGGAGGATGAGAAATCCTTTTCTGTCGCTATGTTTGAAACAAGCGCATTCTGGTAACATTTTTTGTTCCCCTTTGTTTTCCGTCTTTTCGTTCCTCTTGATAATTCCTTGCCGCATGTATTGTACCTGGACGCTTGCTGGGATCTCTATTTTCTTTTCTTTGGTGTACATACATGGCGGAGGTATCTCGCGCCTGATCTATAGGTGAGAATAGTTTAGAGAGGGCAGTAGGCCTATCCTTTTCTATTGACGTATATGGGGGTAGAGGCTAGTAGGGTTTCTGGTAGCATTTGTCTATGTGCTGGCATGGGTTTTGGCTAGGTTGGGGTTGGTTTTGGAAATGAGAGTGGAGTAGTAGGGGTGGTGGGGGTAATGATGATTATGGTGACTGCGACGACAATGATGCTTCCTCTTCTACCACTTTCATTGTGCAATCGGATCCGTGTTTTGACATGATACTATTTATGTTTGGAGTCTCCCAACCCTGTCCTGAGTCTCCTGAGAGTCTCCTGAGACCCCTGGATATTTTTTTGAGTCTTCTTAGTCTCAGGAGTCTTGCTGATGTTGGTAGTATCTTTGGGATTTTGTTGCGAGCCGGGGAAATATCCTCCATGTGATAATTGTAGCAAGGTCTAGAACACTCTTATATTACGTCATTACTGTTGTTTGCCAAGGCTATTACTGTTATCAAATTCCCTCCTGTATTACCAGAAGACATCACAAGAATTATATTCGCTCCCAGAGTCATTATTCCCAACAGTGGGGCCCGGACAGGTGCTCCGTCAGCTATTGCGTCGCCGAAAGCTTCCATACACTGTCCCCGTGAATGTCTCCACCACGGATGGATGGAATGACATATTCCCCGGGGTATATGGTGGAGAGAGCTTCCGGAGCTTGTTACTCATAGACGTCTTGGCGCGAGGAATAGTTAGAATGGCGGTGACCACGCTCCCTGGCACGCTACACTCGATGATAATGATGTGATAGCTAAGTGTTATGCGTTCGATGAGCGGAGGAAGGACATTACTACGCATGAGCGTGACTTTCGCTCCAGCTGTCGACTGGATCCCGATCGCGGTAGGTATGCTAGAGCATCCATTAGCGACGGGGCCTCCTGACGTGTGATGCGTCGTGTACCCCCTGTACGCTCAACTAGGACTGGAGAGCTTCAAATCGACGGCGTCCGGAATCTCTCTCCACTGTTGAGACGAGTTATTCAGGCTTGGCGTTCTGAATATTGACTCTGGCAGCGAATATAATTCTTGTGATATCTTATTGTAATACAGGAGGGAATATAATAGCCATTTTATAACAATAATAGCCTTGGCAAACAACAGTAATGACATAGTATAAGGGTGGTCTAGGCATTGCCACAACTACTACAGGGAGGATATATTTCCCCGGCTCGCAACAATCATCCCAGCACTTGGGTCTAGGCTTGGCGCGAGTGATATTATGTGACTAGCTATACAAAGGCAACAATGTGAAAATACAGGGGTTACCTTTGGGACCCTTTTCTCTCGAAGATTCAGGTGCATTTGATTGTTAGTTTGTTCTTCGCGAGACAGCTACTATAGTAACCGTATTAGCCACATCGATAACTCACGACAATTACCGAAATCAGAACGATCATCGGCTTCACGATGTGGCTCACGAGAATATTCAGTTTCACAGCATATGCATAGGGGTACCGAGAACTGATTTCGTACAGGTTATTGAGACACTGGTTTGCATACCAACGATTAAAATTGAGTCATAATCATAATGGCCTAAACCTTATAGCTTACCTCCCTTCCCTCTTAGACTTCTAACTCGGCATCTTTCTCTGCCAATTCCGGACTTGCTTTGTTAGCGCTTCGATGCGATAGGGCAGAACCTTGGCGGTACCTTCTGACCCCTCTTCACCCTCTTTAGGACTTTCTTGCTCTTCTTTTCGGCTCCTCTTCGCTACTCCCACTACTGTCACTACTACTTTCCGAGCCCGACTCAGCGCTAGCGTCGCTGCCATCCTCCCGCATTCGCCTTGTGGGACTAGGAGAATCTCGAGCTTAGCTTCCTCCTGCTCCCTGGGGTGGGATAGACCTTGGATTTTGACTTGAAGTTAGGTTCAATGGATTTAGTCGGGGCCTTTTGTTTCCTTGAGCTCATCTCGAACCTCCTCAGATCCTTGGTAACCTTCCGGGCGTGGGCAATTGAGGACGGCGGTGTTGATGGATACACCACGTTGTTGGCTATATGGTAGAAGGGTTTTAGACTAACAGAATGACTAAATTCAGATTCGTTGAACCTAGAACTAGTGCTCAAAGCCATTACGCGAACGATGATGTATTCAGAAAACGAGCCCGCCTATCCACCAATAAGAAACTAGCTATCAACACCTACCATGCCAACGCGCTAAGCGCTAATCCAATCCGTTTGCCAGCCGCGTTGGAGATCACATGACTTCCACGTACGACATAACATTTCGAGTTGATCAAATCCTCTCTACGGTACATACGAAATCGACACAGAACCTGATGAGAGAACGGCGCCACTCCATACAAATTACCTTTTAACTTAATCAATTATACTTTTCTCTACTGTAATACGCGCTTGTGTGATCCAAATGATTCGCTCGTGTTACGATACAGTTCTATCTAAAGAAATTCGGCCAATATCAATTACATACAAAATCTATGTAGCCTTTACTTGCTGCGTGTCGTTCTGACCGGTCCCCAACCTCAGCCCTAGTCCCAGCCTCATCATCATCATCATCAGCCTCAACCTCAACCTCAACCTCAGCCTCAGCCACAGCCACAGCCACAGCCATAGCCTCATCATTAGCCTCGGCCTCTTTAGCTTCTACTCTAGGTCCCTTTGGCCTCTTCTTATGGAGCTGACAGAGTGCCCACTCGGAATACCATGGGGCGCGAACGGCGATATTTTTAAGCTTTGTCGAATTAAGATTCTTGATCCTCTTGTTGGCCTCGCCCGCGACCCGCGTCATTTCTCCTCGCTTTGTCCTCCAAAGTTCTCTCCAGGGCTCACCGTAGTCGGAAGCTGATATTTCTTTTCTGTATACCGCCATTACCGCTGCTGCCGTTAGCCTCATAAACTATACTTGTTAAGTTACCAGTAATTCTCACTCTTTCTTAACGCGTGCTCCTCCCCGGAAGTCAGGTTTAGTAATGTCCTGATATCTCTGGACTCACATGATAGGAAGGGTTGGGGCTTGCGTATTGACATAGTTGTTTCGAAGTACTGGCAACGGGGTGGGAGAAGGCTGGCCCGCAGCCCGCAGCCCTTTATACCACACCGTCTTTTTGCGCTCGCGCCTTGGCATGTTACCCTGTCTGTAGGCCAAAAGCGGGCATCCCTCGCAACCCCGTTCTCAACAGCGCCAAGACCGAGAATAGGGGATCACCCTCCACCAAAGACTTTTCTTAGCCTTCATTGTCTTTAGAAAGTCGGCACTTCACACTCACTTTGTCGGACCTGACCTCCTCTGCAAGGTCGGGCGCCACCACTACACCGCCGTCGTGCTTGATTTCACATTTTCCACCAAATGAATCTAATATTACCGCCAATGTACATTTCAGACTTTCTTAGGTTCTCAAATACAGACAACACTGCTATAGGCTCATCATAACTCAAACCACTAGCCCCTGCATACACATCCATCAGCAACATGATTGCTAACTCCGTTTTGCTAACATTCAAATTCTCTGCTGTTTTCTGCGTGCTAGGCGGGGCATCTGTAACTTGACTCGCTCTTCTATTCCATTCTCTCTTGATACGTCTATATGAAAGCCTAATTGATTTTCCCTCTTCTAACCTGTCTTGAACTGTAACAGCTGACTGAATAGTAAAAACGTGTTCATCATCTTGGAAACTAAATTACTATTACTAGTATAAAGGACTGGGTACAGGCAGTCTAGATAATCATGTGGAGTTAGACTAGAAATAAAGCGAGAACCAGTACTGTCGGTGGGTTGCGGATAGCCCGGGTGTGATATAGAGCTCAATATCTGGCTGGAAAGAATGACATCCTCCTCCGTAACCCTAATTCGAGTACATTGCTCTGACCATTCCAAATAATGTCGCAGAGTTTCCTTCCTAAATTTTTCGGCTGATGCATCTGTAATCGATTAATCAAGGATACTGTTTTTATTTAGCCGGGCCTTACCTTCAAATATCTCTCACAAACTTCATCTTCAGCCATAACGGTTTGATCATAACCACTCAAGGAAAACCATTACTACTCTTCAATGCCGTGGAAACATCAGAGCCCTTCTTCAAAGCACTATATTTATTCCTTATTTACTGTAGTTCATAGTGCATCGACCCGCTGAACATGTTGGACCGGAGCAAAGGAGACACCTTGAAACCAGCAACGATAACTACATGGTATGGACTGCATACAGATGAACTGGACGGACTTATCATAACCGAGCCGGTCCGGTCATGTAATCCAGCATAGGCCGGCAGAGGTGAATGTTGAAATATTAAATATAAGCCTTTTTGAAAAGAGGAACAACAAATACTGGGAAATGTGAAAAGGGAGGCTTTGTGTGTGGGAGGTTTGACTGTACGAGCCGCTGTCGAGGTGAAGTTACTTTTTTATGCTGTACGGCAACCGAGATTGTAAGAGGTCAGATACTTCATCAATCTCAATCGTGCACTCATCAAATCAATTAGTTTTATTTGTTATTTGGTTTGCCTGTATATACGTATGTGCCTGTGGTACATTCGCGGAAAAGATAACTTATTGTGAATAGAGGATGAAAATTTGTACCCGACGCTCACGTTGCAAACATGCAATAACCAAATTTTCAAATTGCTTCAATTGAGTCCACATTGGAATATATGATAATATGAGTATATAGAACAACAAAGATGAAATCTCATACATTTATCTGTTTTGGTTGTGGTGTAGTCAATGTTGAAGTTGCTTTCCCATACAAAATTTGGTTGCAACGCCGTGTTTCCGGTTAGTTTTGCAAACTAGCAATATCATCAGTGCTCTCTATATTTGTATGGTGTGTGTGATATGTTACTCCCGCTGGAATTTAGTATACCGTAGCCACTATGTTTCGCAGTAAGCTATCGCAATCAGAAGGTATTATGCCACCACCGACCGGCTCCGTCGTTGCAATGCGCTCCTTTTAGAGAATAGTGAAGCCTCCGGAGGGATGTGGAACCTGTGCGGGTTCCGCGGGGTGGACGTGTTCAGCGGGTTGTACGTGTTGAAAATGGAAAGGTTGTGCCCTTCTTGTCGAAAGAGATCTTACACGACGCCCCAGAGCCATGAGCCATGAGGGGTAACCTAATGGCTATACCTGTGAGCCCGGGATCCTATCTGCTAATGTCTATCAGCGAGCAAATATTCTACAACCGCGAGGCCCTAGCTCGGAAGGACTGGATACATGATGCTTCGTCCATTGGCCTTCGGATTCTCCATGATATTAAGAGTCGGAACTTCAATGTTAAAGCGGCGGTCAGTCAGTTCTGTGCGGGGATAGTGGGGGTGACTCATAAAGGCTACCATAGCCTTAACAGGTGGAGTGCGTTGAAGCATGGGAGGCGAATAGGTGACTGTATGATTGAAGTGTCATGGGACAAGAAGTTGTTAGGGGACAAACAACTAGCCGCGTATGTGGACGTGAGATATTTCGAAAGACCGGGAGAGGGTGAGGGAGTTACTCAGTTCGCAACGTTCGAGACAAGGACGGATTGGTGCAAATTCCGTGGTCAGGATCGCGGCGACTGGGAGATTTATCGATTTGCGAAGGATGTGGACAACGGCTCGATTCCCCCTTCCCTTGCTATTCAACAAGCACGGTTGAAAAATGCGTGGAAGCTTATCAGAGGTACCGCCTCTCCTACGAGGAGCAACGCAAAGAAGGCTTTAAAAGTCGAATTCACATATTCCGATTCTGAAGCGGAATCCGACGAGGAAGGCGACGAGGAATCCGATGCTGGGTTTGATCGATATTCTGATAGTGGCGACGACGTCGACTGATACTCCGCGGTTTCAAGGTAACGCATAACATGTGGATTTCGTCAGGTAAACTTGCTTGCTTTTCTAGATACAAAAATAGGACTCTTATATACTGTAGGGAACTGTAGGAAATAGTGCGTGGGTAGGACTGTGGGTGCGTGGGGGACTTCTTTTCCTTAGTGCCAGCTCTTAGTGTCAGTCAACCCTGACCCTGACCCTGAGCCCGCAGTTCCTACTACCACAAACAGATCCACTTCTGAACACGTGCTAACACGCCTTGCCAAGGCTTCTGCGCTTCGTTGGGCGCCACACTGGTCAGCCCCGATATGTTTCCTGGGTGGTGTAGAGGAGGCCGTGGGGAGGTGGAGTAATTATACATTTTTTTTATCTCATAATTTCATTGTTTAAGGAACAAGAATGTCGCATGCAGGGAAACCCTATGGCGTAAACAAGACCCATCATCACTCCTCCGCATTTTTTTTTCTCCGCATGTCCCATTTGGCTGAAAAACTCTTCCCTATGAAGGCAGAAATCATTTCACATGCTAAGCCAGGAAAGGAAACCACGATTAATATCCCCTGAGTCACCATGCCCCTACAGGATTCGAACCTGCGACCTTGCCTATCGGCGTGAAGGTTGGAGTTTTGCTTCATCAAAGTGCAGGAGAGTGTAACGAGAATTCTTGATTTACCGGAGGTGGTTTCACTCGTGAGGTTTCTTCTACGTCTTCCCCAAAGAGTTCTTTCTCTAGGTGGCTTAGAGAGAGATATTTAACAAGGTTTTCATAGAGGGAGGGTGGAGGTGGCATTTTGAAGCCGAAGTGTTAAAGACTTTTCTACTTGTGTAACCTGGGTGCTTAGTCAAAAGCGGGGAAGGAGACTAGGCTTGGCGCGTGTAAGATGTACATCGTAGGATAAAGATTCCTACTCCCTGCTCTTTGCCCGTTACTCCTCTTGCTTCTGCCCCTACGCCTTGTACCGTGCTCCCTACTCACCCCGCCCATAGCACCTTCCTTCCCCCCTTCTACTCCCCACCACTCCCCCCCCCACCCACGTTAAATACACCACACACCCCGCTCGAAGGGTGGAAAGGTCCATGTCCGACGTACCTCCACTCGCTCCTGCCGAAGGACAGGTAGCGCAAACATCTCCTCTCGCTCCTGTCGCCGGACAAGACGTGGCCGGAGAAAATAATGAACCGACAGTGACGGTTAATGATGGAGAAAATAATGAACCGACAGGGACTGTTAATGATGGAGAACCAATCCCATATCCTCCAACTTCTTCCGCCGGACGGCCCCCGGCTGCACTTGTCTTTGGGTTACTGGGGCTTCCATTCAGAGACGATAGGAAACCTATCTACGGTGGTAAATACTCTCTCATGACGTCTACGAAATATAGCTAATATCCATTCTACCAGCTGTGAGGAAAGTCTGGGATGGTTGGTCTTTCAGTAAGGATAGATTAACTTGGTTAGAGGTTCCCGAAGAAAATCGGCTCGCGCTGGAGGCGCAGTTGCGCAAAGAGCTGGATCAGCTTTTCACCGAACCCGAACATCACGAGACGGCAAGTAAAATCAGGAGGTGTCAAGAGTGGCTACCGAGGTATTTGCTTACTGAGAAGCATCGGTTGAGGAGAAGAGAGCGGAAACGAGCTATGTAACACATGTATTTACAGTACCTCTCACCGTCACCCCCTATCGACCAATAGCCTATACTGTGGTGGCGGTGTCTGGGCCAAGCGGGGGGTACTGGATCTATGAGTGGTTTTGTCGTGATGTGCTTCTATGTTCTTGTTTCTTATTAATTATTAAATAAGACTCACTTGTATGATAAGGCCGGTTGGTTACGAGTGATAGTGTGTGACCTTAACGCAAAGAGACTTGCCGAGGTGGGTCGGCATATGTATGAGTTCTTACAATAATTCTCCAATGATTCGCTGTGATACGCTGCCAGAGTCACTACTCAGCGGATAATAGCCCGCCGGTGAAAAAAATCTAGACTAGAAGTAGGAAGGCGCCCCGTGGAAATTTTCTTGTAAGCGGGGGGAAATGCCCACCCATCTTTCAAATATGCAAGATATACGCGCCTAGTGGGAGTTAAAAGGGAGCGATATCGCTCGGAAGTTGGAATAGCATCGCCTCAGAAAATTGCAGCAATTTGAATCAACGAAATGAGCAACGGACTAGTCCCCCCCGAATTCCACGGCGCCGTCACAGAGCAGGAATGGGAAAGGTTCTTTCTGGACCCTGAAAACGACGACTTGCCTTTGGACGACCCGAAACCAGATGATCAATTGGCGGCGCTCCAATCTCAATTAGAAAGATTAGCGGAAGAGGAAGTAGTTACTCCATTTACACCAGGACCTGCCACTCTCTAACACAAACCAGATCTAGGTTCAACGCGATCGTAGGGAAGATGAATGAAACCGAGCGGCGACTGCAACTTGTAGAGATATATATCAAAAATCTGACCCCATGGACACAAAATGCAACCAAGCGCCTCGAAGATTTGGCAAGCATTATATTTTGCGAGGAGAGATGAAGTTTGATGGGGGAACTTCGTTCTCTGTTTATTGAGCGCGATACCTACATGTAGTTTCTAGACAAACCTCGAGAGCAAATCCCGTTCTTATACACCTTCCCCCCCTTGTTTTAGCAGAGAGCTAGCAAGGACACGTTGTGGGGCTAAGAATCTTAGGCAACCCATTGATGTAAGCGAGGGCAAGAGCGCGGCTATAGGTTAGCGCGCCTTGGCGATCACGTGGCATCATGGTGTTCCTATGTTTCATTCCCTTTGTTTCTCTCTTCTTCATCATCATCAATAATATCACGGTTTCACGTTTCATCAGTTCAAGCAATAGTTTGGGCCCTGTGATTATCGTGATTTAGTGAAAACATCAAAACCTTTTCCTTCCTAATCTAGATCCTATAAAACCTCCTCCAAAAAAATCCATAGTCTCGTGCCCGCAGCCACAACGTGGTGTGACACCACAGGTGGCGGTCGTTATTGGCCGCGGTGCGGCGCGGTGGGAGTAGTATCCAGATATAAGTCAATTTCCCACTTTGAGTAAGAAACTCACGTCAAAGTCTCTACAGGGCTAGCACCCGTACGCCTTTTCTTGCCTCTAAGAGGTCTGAACACCCACAGACCGCTTTGAAAACCCCCGCAGGCTCTCGCCAAGTTTATGTATCTGATCCTGTAAAAATTGGTTATCATATTCATAAACCTCCCTAGGCAGATTCTTTTTAAAAAACTCCGGCGCAACTACTACCTCAGGACTGTGTTCTGTAAGCGTGCCCGCGAAATGGTTTGATGTTTTTTTTTTTTGTTTACATCATTAATCGTAGAAATGGTTTGATAACAATTGGTAGAATGTTCGGGTCATTAAGAGGTTAAGGTCAGGCGCAGTATGACTGGTACACATTTGCGAGGGGGCAGCCTAGCGAGGGTATTTTGTCTACTATGAATCAAGCACTAGCTGGTAATTTGATCTCGGGCTCGAATAGGTGGCAACACGTTGGATTTGTTAGATTAAGTCTTGGAGTGAGAGAAAGTTGTGTATGTTTGTTGTGCATCGAGTTTATCTATTTTTATAAAAGTTCCTGAATATTGCATTGTACTGAATCTGCCATATCAGCCCTCTAAATAACCGTGGCGACGCTTAGCTTTATTGATACATGCATATCACATTGTAGGAAATATGAAAGAAAACATATGTGAAACCTTGCAGATGACCCCTCCGTCGCCTGCACATCCTCCTACGTACTCCTTTCCCCATTGCCCTGTAGTTGGGTGCGCTTGCTCTCTACTAATTGTTAGGAGCGACCATATCGTGGAGGTATAATGCACTTACCGTTTCTACTCCTTAGGCGATGCCTACTACAAGTACGAGAGTTATGGCCAGGTTCTTTGCAAGATGAACAGCGCTGAACAATCAGTTTAGGCACCCGAACCAGACCGCCCCTTGATTGTAGTAACTGCACCAACCTAGACCTTGCCGTCCGGGTAGTGGTGTCAGTACAGTCTTTCGCCGGTTTATAAACGTCTTTATGTGTCATTTGTGTAGGGATGAACACAGTATACCGGAATGCTGAGATGTATGTACCGGCGTTATGAGGTATCGACGAACCAGCGAGCATCCAGGAGAAAGAATATCGTCGGGCTGGCGTATCTGTGTCATTCGCTGTTTCTGGGACTCTCAAGATAGCTGTCTGTTTCAGTAGACGTTGGGATCTAAGCTGGTGAGGGAGAGCTGCTGGCTTATAATCTTCAATCGGGGGTAAAATAGTACTGTCCATGTGGAGTGTGGTTGAGAGTTTGTGCCACAACGTCCTAATCCAAGGTTTTAAATCGAGGAAGGAATCATTATGGGGCTCGGGGTGGAGTGGTCAAATCAGTCAATTGATTCAGGCAAATATTGCAAGCTTATCATAGTTAGACAACTAAATTTACCTGCATAAAGAGTGTACGTACGGGAAAACTCATTTGGGAATGATCAGATAAATTTAATATAGTTGAATTTCTGAAAAGGGCACAGAAGCCAAGGAAAAGGTAGACAAATAAGAAATGCAAGATGAGGACGGGTTGAAAACGAAGGGCTGAACAGAAAATTTTAGGCAAGCGCAAGGTGCCAGAGCAATAAATCCAAGAAAATGTTTGCGAAATGGTAGAAAAAACAAAGCAAACGACAGGAAGAGAAAAGGAAACCAACACCATGTACCACCGCATGAAGGAACAAAAGACCAGAACCGAAAATTCCAAGACCGACAAGGAAGCCAATATGACAAGCACAGTGAATTGGCACATAATCAGATTTATAAAAACTATGATTGAGCATGATATAATACTTACCTAGCAAGGATGAGCAGAAAAAGAACGACTAAAGAATGTGATTCTTTTTCCAGAAAAAAGTGAAATGCGAAGCGTAAAGACGAGTACGCTTGGGGGGGCGAAAACACGGGTGAGGGGATATAGGTGCCGACGCCATTGAGAATTGTTCAATTTCTGGCGACATATGGAGGAAAGATAATTGAATTTGGTGAATGGAAAAAGGAAGAGAAATGGGCAGAATATAAGGAAAGAGCCAAGAAATAAGATATGATGACATAAATAAAAAATGTGATAAGAAAAAGAGAAATGGGCTCAAACAGGAACATGCCCAGCGAGGAGACGGCACTATAACCAGGTGCTGTACGTATTGATAGAACGTATGAGAATGATATCATGCTCAGCCTCATCGAATATTTCATCCCGGGCAAGGTTAATAAGGTCCCGGGTTGTTTTTCTGGGATTATGGTTTCGTATGCCTGGCAGGTGAACCATGAGTCACTAATGACAACAAAAAACGAAGGTTTGAGGGGGATAATAAGCGATATACGGCGGAGTCTGGCACCAAAATTGACCAAATGCCTATCATTAAGGTTGTTAACATTAGGGGAATTGTATAAGGCATTCAACTCCGCGAGTTCAATGAGTCTTGATATAGAGATTCCAGGATGAATATTTTGAAAATCTACACGACTGAACATGAGTCACATATAGAAAAAAAAAAGGAGAAAATGAGGAGAACATACCACGAATTAGTTCCGCAAAAGGGGACATAACGGCCGAAGAGAGAGACGATAGAAAGTTTTGGCTAAAATCCACCGCGGCAATAAATGAATGGGAAGACGCAAATACCAATCCAGGAGGATCTGGTTCCAGATTGTCAATAATGCGGTACCCATCAAATAAATCAGCTGAAAATAGTGTTAATACAAAATCTGTGAACGGAATGAGTGTAACTAACGATTTGGTGGGACTAAGCGCAGGCCAGGTGCCGGAATAACAGAATAGCGGTTTTGGTTTCGGTGGAGAGAATTAATGTTCGCGGGGCGGTTATTGCCCGAATCGCGCATGGATCCAGGGGGTAGAGGTGATTGACGAGCATTGGGATTTGGAGCAATGGATAATAAATAAAAATCTAAAGGACGAGGGGGGTTAAAATTCAGAAGACCAGGCCTATGGAGTGGAGAATGATGTTGAGATGAAGATGGGGAGATTGAGAAGTGTTCATTGCAAAGTTCAAAGATGTTAACTATGGAGGTTAAAAAGGTGGGTGACGAGGTGGGTGAGGAGGTGGGTGAGGAGGTGGGTGAGGAGGTGGGTGACAACGTGGGTGACGAGGTGGGTAACAACGTGGGTGACAACGTGGGTGACAAGTGGGTCACCAGGAGAGGGAGTGAAGCGCTCTTTAAATAAAAGAAAGCGGAAGTACAAGCTGGAGAAATATTAGAGATCGATGTAGGGATTATCACACGCCATCACTCGGCTCGACCTGTCAGCCCTGTAGCGCAACGAGCACGGAGTAAGGATCAAGGCGCAATTAGCACATAGTATCACTCGATCCCAGGGAATTATCATACGCTGATAGATCTCATATTGCAGGTGCAACGCGCACGGCGTAAGGGTCAAGGCGCAGGGCGTAAGGATCAAGGCACGATTAGCACCTAGTATCACTCGATTTGAGGGAATTATCATACTCTGATAGCTTTTTATATTGCAGGTTGGACACTATCTGAAGGTGCAACGCACATGGCGTAAGGATCAAGGCGCATTAGCACATATTATAACTCGATATAAGTGAATTATTATATGCTAATAGATCTCATATTGCAGATTTGACACTATTCATTACCTGAACGCTTCTACCATACGCGAGCAAGCAGTCAGTACGGTGTGAAATGTCAAGCGATTATCGTAAAAAATGTGAATTACGATCTAGGATATTGGCGATCATAGGTGCTGAGCAATTAGTAATCCTTATCACTAGCCCTCACTGCTGGTACGTGCAATGGTACAAATATATCCATAAACCAATAAACCAGATATGCTGTGAGTTTCTAGAGAAAACTAGTGTTAGCGGTGTGATAGTGGAACAGTGGAGAAACAGTAAACTCGGTAGAAGTTGTGGGAATTATAGAAAAATGTCAAACCAACAGTTAAACAGAGTTGGAACAAATGACGTGCCGAATAGCGAGCCGTAATCTAGCGGCCTACTTCCCTACGCACCTCCCACCACCGCCTCGATAAACAATCAACCAATATTCCTATGTGTGTTGGTACCGTATTAGAGCCTTCGCATTTTGAGATCCAGCTCCATTTTAGCCCTACTTGGCAATGTAGATTATTTGGTCAGCGCAGCCAGCTCTTGATTTAAGGCCGGCTTTCAAAATGGGGGGTGTAGTTTAGACTTCGTTCCGCAAAATGCAAGTCGAGCGATGGCGATAACTTCGATAAGTAGGGGAGTTATGAATTGTGTTATATAGTTAGCAATACATCAGCAACATCAGCAAACTACTACTTGTGTATGCAGTCTCCCAACAGTCTCCCAGGTCTCTTGAGACTCTCCTGAGACTCCTGGTATTTTTTGAGTCTCCTGAGGCTCAGGAGACATCAAGAGACAAATGAAGTCTTGCTGATGAAACTACTATTTGTGTCTGGAGTCTCCCAACTCTCTCCTGGGCCTCCTGAGAGTCTCCTGAGACTCCTGGATATTTTTTGAGTCTCCTGAGACTCAGGAGACATCAGGAGACAGATAAAGTCTTGCTGATGTAGTTTCTGAAGAAAAAACTATAGTAAATTAATAAATACAGAAGACGTTACGTGAAGAAGAAAGAAGAGAAAGAAAACGACACAAGTAGGCCCCGTTGTCTCCCTTATATTCCCGCCAACCCCTCACTTAACATGACTCATACTTCCGCGTAACCCTACTATGACTCAGTCCATTGTATAACAGAACCTCATAGAACCTCGTCTGACTCATTCTTCTTCCCTAATGCACAGTAATCCCAATCAGTCCAGTCCCAATCCTTCCATCCTGAACAATCCATAGTATCCATGAAACCGGCTTGACAACCTAATGATGGTATTAGACCTATGAATCAACGAGATCGAGTTTCTCAAACAATTTTTAACTTTTTGAGACGGGTTTTGAAAAGCTGAGAAGCGGTTCCTTCTATGGCTGACTTGGAAAACCTACTTCTAGAATTTACTACTGATGCGACTCAGCTGGAGGTTTTGGCAGAAATAGTAGGCATTATTGGCAACAACTCTCAATGGAGGGGTCAAGAAAGGGAAGGAGGGCGTATAGATTTAGAGTTACTGGAAAGCGAAGCATGAAAAACCCACTCTAGGTAAATAACTTCCCACATCTATATATGGTGCCACGGACATTAAAGATGACATAAATTGCATCGCTTATAACCTTTTAACGAGACAAGATATCAAAAATCTAACAGGCCAAATTGTAGATATACATCAGCAAGACTTCATTTGTCTCCTGAGGTCTCCTGAGCCTCAGGAGACTCAAAAAAAATCCAGGAGCCTCAGGAGACTCTCAGGAGACCCGGGAGACTGTTGGGAGACTGGATATACAAGTAGTAGTTTGCTGATGTATCTAATATGAAGATTTTGATCTATTAGATTTTTAATATCTTGTTTGGTAAAAAGTTATAAGCAATTCCATTTACCTAGTTTTGTATGTAAAAAAGCCAACACTTGGTGAAGTGAAACAGTATTATACCAATTTATACCCTACATTACAGAATTACAGCCAAGATCTAGTTTTCAGCCATAACATGTCTGGAATCTAAGGATCTTATTGGTTCATAAGCAATCAGAGTGTTCCAACTCAGATACCGGCACGTCACCTTTAAGACGCGCCGCACCATACATCTATTTGGTAAGTTTGTAGGTTTACTAAGTATGAGGTTTATTGATTAGCCGAATGTTTGAAACTTCCTGATAAAATCCGGTCTTCCAACAACATCATAGAACATAGAATCACCGGTTTATGCATGCTTCTTGTCCGACTGTCATGGCTGAATAAGCTAGCAGATCTTTACTTAAAGTTCGGTTGGAAATCAGAGAGAGTTTCAAAAACCGTTAACACACTATTTGAGTTTATATACAATACATAGAAATATTTGCTTGTTTTTGATGCTGAGAGACTCATACTTGAATGACTTTCTGCATTTTCATTTGCAATACGTTCACGAAATGCACCTTTGGACACGTGTTTTGGACTCATCGATGGCACATTACGGGCAATTGCAAGGCCTATATATGGTTAGGAGTCCGTTTACAATGGTTAGAAAAGAAAACACTGTTTGAAACATCAAGTAGCCGTTACTCCAGATGGTATTATTATTCATTTGTATGATCCTGTTGAGGGTACAACACACAATGCAATGGTATACAACCAGAGTGGATTAGCAGAAATTTTCGGAAGACATGCATATGCGCCAGATGGTATTAGCCTGCAGCTGTATGGAGATCCTGCTTATGGAGTTAGTGAACATTTTATATCACTATTTGCTGGAGCTC
Source organism: Morchella sp. 2018-W26 (assembly GCA_024713715.1). Lineage (NCBI taxonomy): Eukaryota > Fungi > Ascomycota > Pezizomycetes > Pezizales > Morchellaceae > Morchella > Morchella sp. 2018-W26. Next base: position 154,240 of record JAMGYX010000027.1, read on the forward strand.
TTATTGAAGAGGATGAAAGAAATTAGAACGGAACAATCTGACGTGTACGAATTGTCATTGAATGGTGTTTTAAAGGGATATTCCAGTTAATTGGTTCCTTGGACTTTTCCCGTACCCAACAAGTTTTACTTCTACCAGTTGGTCCACAGTTTCCTGTAGCAGTGCTGTTTCATAACGCACATGTCTGTTTGCATCATCCACAGACTCCAAAATATTTTCAAACCGGACTTGAAAATGAGTATCATATACCACTTCCCGCATACTTTGAAGGACATGAAATGCCTAAGTTGGCATACCCTCCAATGGTGGAGGAATATTTCCATTGAACCTATATACATACTAGTTCTTTTTTATTTGCACTCTTTTTGGTTTTGCATTGACTGCTGTAAAAAGCAGTCATCGTTTGTGTCAAAATATCCAATTTTGTGCTAATTTCTTTCTGCGTTCGGAGATTTTCCCTCTCCCGATCATTTCTTTCTTGAATTGCTTTCTTAACATCCTCTGATTTTCTTTGAATTCCTTCAATTACCTCCCGTATCTTCTGTGCAAGTTGATTTTTCGGAGTCTTTGTCTTTTGTCTCTTACTATTACCGTCCCCATAAGAGCCTGAACCATATTCATTTAAAAGATCTCTTTTGCGAACCTGTCCTTGAATTGAGGCTGCCATAATCTGTTTACCCTTATCAGCAAACTACTACTTGTATATGCTGTCTCCCAACAGTCTCCTGGGTCTCCTGAGAGTCTCCTGAGGCTCCTGGATATTTTTTGAGTCTCCTAAGGCTCAGGAGACATTAGGAGACAAATGAAGTCTTGCTGATGTATTTATATATGTAAAAGTATAAGTGTATGCCTCCGCCGCTCTCATCGCCCCACCCCAGTGTGCTTGACTGCCTGCGCGACTACCCTACCTGCAGAAATCGTCATTTTTGACGTGTGATAGGCGGCGAGCTTTTGCGTGTGGACAAGGCGTCATTTTGAATGCGAGTTTGGGCGTGAATTTGGACTTTATATAGAGAAGTTAGCATGCGCGTCGGGAGGAACTCGAGGCGAAGGTGGGCAGAGCAGCTAAATGGAGCGGACAATTTAACTGTTCGTACTTCAGTAACAGCTAGTATTTGCAGATGGCCCGATTTGGATATCGAACTTGGAGAATATTAGTGGTTTTGAAAAATGTACTGTAGGTGATAGAGCAGTATTGATTGTAGGTGATACTTGATATAAGTTTCGTATTGAAAAACAAGACATTAGTATGCAAACTTTCTAAGGGATTAGACTGGGAGTATTCATTGATGGTAATACGGACTATGTGTTGAGTATCGAATATTTTGATAGGGTGTATGTGTCAGTGACTGGAGCTGTACCCAATCTGATGCACATAACTTTGCCAATGTTAGTAATATATATAATAGTCTTGCAGTGGAATTTGTAGCTCATAATGAATAAATCTCTTTCTATACCTATATAATACACTAAATATTGTGTTGTGAATTGTTAGTCGCATGGACTCTAATAACCTTTATTACTTTAGTAGAGTTTTATTATTGACCCGATCACTAATCCCGAACCTGCACCTTTCTATGCTGAACCTACAATTCTTTGATATGGCATAATGGCATTAAAGTAACGAGATATATAATTTCATTAGTTCTATCAAGGAGGCTTGGCGGGGCTAAGACGAGACGTGCCAAGGTACACAACCGAGGCAGGACAAAGCGAGGTGAAGTAAACTAAGTAGGTCAAAGTAGAAACACGGAGCGAAACAGGGACAGAATATGAAGAACGAGCCTGAGGGCTCCGACGAAACTATGAAGGTCCTAAAGTATCGTATTGACTAAAAGGACAAGAAGGTTGCGTGAAGAAAAAAGAAAAAGAAGAGAATCCTACAAACAAGGGAGAAAGCTCCCTATATATAGACCAGAAATCCCTTCGCTGATTCATCTATAGAAACCCATAGGAGAGTCTCCTGAGACTCCTGGATATTTTTTGAGTCTCCTGAGGCTCAGGAGACATCAGGAGACAAATCAAGTCTTGCTGATGCATGCATACCTCTGACTGACAGAACCCCTACAATAGAAACTCGTAGAACCCAATAGAACCACCTGACTAATCCTACTTCCCGCAACCTAGCTCAGTATGTTCCTTGCCATGATAAGTTCCTACTATGGTCAAATATCATCAGCAAGATTTCATTTGTCTCCTGAGGTCTCCTGAGCCTCGGGAGACTCAAAAAATATCCAGGAGTCTCAGGAGACTCTCAGGAGACTCAGGAGAGAGTTGGGAAACTCCAGACACAAATGGTAGTTTGCTGATGCAGATTTTGTGTGTTATAACTGCAACATATACCTAAGACATTCAACATCCACTGTAATAGAATTCCGCTGTTCTCTTCTTTCATATCACGGTGTGGAACATACTAGGCTAGGTTGTGGGAAGAAGGATTAGTCAGGTGTTTCTATTGGGTTCTACGGGTTTCTGTTACAGGGGTTCTGTGAGTCAGTAGAACGCATGTATTTCTAATAGGAGGGTGTGCTTGAGTTTCTATGGGTTTCCATGGATGAGTCGGCGAAGGGATTTCTGATCCATATATAGGGAGCTTTCTCCCTCGATTGTAGAATTTCTCTTCTTCTTCTTTTCTCTTCACGCAACCTTCTTGTCCTTTTAGTCAATACGATATTTTAGGACTCTCATAGCCCCAGTCCCCAAAGGGCCTCCGTGCTCATCTTCGTACTCTGTTTCGCCTCGTAGATTTTCCGTTACCTTCACTCCGCCTCTCGTTGTCTCACCTTGCCTCAGTTGTGTACCTTGGCACATCCTGTCTTCGCCCCGGCAAGCCTCCGTGATCCTTCAAGTGCAATACAATATACTCTCATATGTACTAAAAACAGTTAGAATAATGATAATAAGCTTCATTGTTTTCTTTCGAACTTCAGCAGAGAGCTTTGTAAGACCTATATAAAATAAATCCTTTTGCATGTTGTCGGTAATCTTTGTACTAAATTGTTTAGTTTCAAAAAAGTCCTATTAGACTGATCGAAAATACAGGTTCTCTTTTAATATAAGTGACTAATTTAGATAACAGCTTTCTTTGTAGTTTGCCTTAGTCATTTATGAAATGATTTCAAACATACGTGCCTAGAAACTCTAGATATTTTTGTCTGCATAGTTACTATCTATCGTTGATTTTTCATATTGAAGAATATTGTTAAATGTTTTGTTTCTAATTCTTATAACACAAAAGATTGTTATAATACTTAGTATTCCAAAATCTTTCACAATTATTTAGAAATATTATTTCTACATTAGCTATTTCCATCATCTTGTTGTAAGTTTTATTGAATCCCTCATGGAACCAAAGGATAATTAAATTCCAATATTGAATGTTGTAATAAATAAGCATGAGGTTATAGGTGAATAAGATCGCTTTCCATAATTTATAATAGAAGATTAATTTATTGGCAAGGAATGAAGTTTAAACTCCTGAACTTCATTAGCAATACTTCATTGCTCTCTGGATATCTTTCTGGGCCTCAGGAGACTCAAAAATAACCAGGAGCTTCTGGAGACTTTCAAGAAGCCGGAGGGACTATTAGGAGACTGCATACAAAAGTGGTACTTTGATAAGATTCTAAATAGCAGGAGATCATGAAAACCTTGCAGGTTCTCATTGTTTGATATCGATCAATTCCCTATAACCTATTTGGCGAGTAACAATATCAAGGAGCATGAATAATATAATGTACACCCTAAAATCATTTGTTGAATTGCTAGATAGAGCTATTGGTATAGTCAATAGAATTCATGCTTCAAAATATACTGGTCCTATTAGATTATTTGGAATCAGATGTCTTCATTAACGGGTACCCTCATCAGCAAGGCTTTAAATGTCTCAGGAGATAACAGGAGTCTCAGGAGACTCAAGAAACTCCAGTCACACTTGGTAAAGCTTGCTGATGGAGACAAAGCCTTTGAAACTAAAGACAAAAAATTCGTCTTGGTAGTCCATTAGGAATCCAAGACGATCTTGTTATGCCAGAGCGCAGAGATGTAGGTAAGCAATTGATTTTCATGTGTCTTTGATGTCTTTTATATTTTGTGCCAATTGTAGCAGCCCAGCGCCACAAGACACAACCCTATTTTTTTGATGATGCAAATGTGACATATCTGTTTTTAGAGGAGCTTAGACAAGTGATATATGACCTGACAATATTTGGAGGGTCACGATGTACTTGATGAATCCAGACGAGGATCTTTTAATGTCTGCATTTTGGGAAACAGCATTAGTCGTGTTGCAACCTATTTTTTCCTGATGAGATTGTCGGGAAACTCAGGAGACTCCACTCACAAATAGTAAAGGTTTTGACGTATTTTTGGAGACTCTTAGCTAATATTAGACACTGCTAGGAGACTGTAAACATAAATAGTACTTCATTGATGCACCTAAAATTATATCTAGGGCTCCACTAAATTGAGGTTATAGATAAAAACAGATCAAGGCTATTTCTTCATGACAGGACAATCTACAATCAATGCCAGTCTGACAAGCTAGTTCTACGCCTCTACATCCCTTAAAAGTTCAAATCTTCCTTTATCAATATCTCCTAATTCCTTTATATTATACACGAACTATACAGTACTTAATCTATTCACCACCATCCAAAAATACATATTTTAAAATATAAATAGTTTCTTGTACTTTGTGATATATGAATTCTCAAATGTATAAGTAGACTTAATACGATTCAATTTCTTGTAAAGGCGTACACATAATGTTTTAATTGAAAATCATCATTTACACAGGACGAAAAATCTTTTCTTCAGAGACGAACATGTCACCTACCACTGAAAGTTAATACCATACATTGATATTGCCAAAACTCACCCAATTTATTTAAATATGCATTTCTTTACATATACTCGAAGTTTTACAGCATACAAAGAGTCTGTCAATTCTAAAACACTTTGAATAATTTTTACCTATATATGTAAAAACTTACATTGTTTATCATTGGAAGTGTCAAGTGAATATCAAGTCTTTTTTTGGGTTGCAATATTGAAAAAGAAACCTTTTCCCCTCACACCAAGTCCCTAGGTCATCGACTCCTTCCTCAACCTAATCCCCCCCCTGTACTCAACTAAGGGTTTATCATTTCAGTGGTATCATCTTCAAGTCGACGCAAGCTCACAGGATACGCAGCTCTCACTGAATATACTAGCGTATAACCATCAAAATATCGCAATGTCCGATTTACATCATTCCCAGCTTCGAGAAGGAGTCTAGTTATCTCTACATCTCCATGTAGCAGAGAGATAAACAGTGATCTTGTTTGATGGACGTCAAAAGTGCCGCTGATGGCCCTGTGCTGTAATAGCACCTTCACAATATTCACATGCGGTATACTCACGGCCAAAATGAACGGGGACCTGGAATCTCTGGAATCAGTCGGGGCTCCGTATTCGAGGAGGTCACGGAAAATATCAGTGTATCTATTGAGTATGGCTGCGCGTAGTGGTGTCTCTGTATGTCGACATAAAGTTGGGGAGCTTATATCCGAGAGGGAGTACACGCCGAAGATCATGAGGATGGCATGTCTCCATAGCCCACGTAAAAATATCCACACTGAGGGATACGAACCGAGAAGTAGGTTCGTTGGAGAGGAGACTATAGAGCAGGCGACATGTCCGAGAGAGCACAGACAGGCCCCGCCCACTATGTTCTTTGACAATAAGAAAGAGAAGTTTGCACGGAAGACGGATAAGGGTGTGGGCTTGGTTGAGCGTAGGATGGCTCATGGTACCGGTCTTTGAGGAATCAAGGCCTCCTAGTTATAGCTGAGTGTTGCGGTGCAGGTTTGTTTAACTGGGTGACTTGAGTTTTTTATCCCCTAAGATGACCCTCTATAATACAGAGCCGGAATTAGTATGGGAGATCAATTATTTGCAAGATCTGTGACCAAACGCCACCAACCTTTGATTCCTCTACTTTAGGGGATTAGCATTTACTGCCAGCTTAAGAGATAAACTGATCTAGTTGCATAAGAGTCTCTTCTTGAATTCCTTTTACACTATGAGATGCACATGTGACTACTTGTACGTGTAGGGGGTTTAAAAAAACATTCTGAATACAACTTGAAGCGACACACTCAAAAAAGTAGTTTTCTAGACTTCAAATTTGAATCGAGGGAGAGGGACCTAAAACCAATGCGCTGTTAATTGGGAGGTACTCTTACAAGGAGTACCGGTTGCTACTACTCTGCACCCATATCGAAATCCAAGCCTTCAACCCCCCAGGGAAGGCTAAAGCCGGCTATGCCTGAACTCAATACCTTATATACTATCTCATTATGATAGGAGTTATCCATAAATATATGATATAGGGACATCTCATGTCACTGATCATGATTAACTACGAGACCCCCCTTTGTCCCGGGTGGACGGGGCAGGGGATTAAATCTCTCTCATGCATAAATATCATGTGATCTTGAGTTCTTACTATAGAAGCTATCCGGGTAAGAATTTTGCCGCATTATCAGCCCTCAAAATACTCATTAACTCTAGTCTATCCTTTCCCGCATTCGCCACGGCAATGTATGAGATACATTTCGCCCACCTAGGACATAAAAGAGGGTCGGAGTTTGATGATAGATCAATCATTTCATAAGGGAGGTAACAAAATCTATTAGCAACTTTTGATTTTTCCTGGCCCGGCATTTTACTGACAGGTTAGGGGATACCACGTGCGATGAGTCTTTATTCTGGAAAATTGCGCAACTATCCATGTACATATACGCCCCAGAAAGCAATACAACGCCTAGCACCCCAAAGAATGTCTTTATGGGCACGTACACATGGGAATCTGACATACAAGGGAGGCTAACGTATGTATTACTTGGCCATCTAACGTAGAAACATGCCAAAACGGTCTTTGCAAATAATAAAGTAATTACTACCGGATATCGCCCAATGGTTTGATTATCTCTCGATTTATCAACCATTGGCCGGAGTAGAAACTCAAGACTTCGTGTATCATGTCATCTCCGACATAGGGCTTCGTGTTGTTTATCTGTCACAGTGGATGTTTTGATTTAGGATTATTTGTCAAATTCATTACCGTAGCCAAGCCTGTCTAATTACTAGAATCTGTGATTTTGCTTGTTCTTCTCATCAGGTTATGGGTAGTAAGCGTTATTAGATGTATTTCATAATTTATAGCGGAATGGAGTTATATACATGTAGATAGTAGATGAGATGATTGTCGTGGGTACCCTTACTAATGTCGGGCATCACAAAACATGACGGCATATGTTCCTGGCACCTAACCCTGTAGGACCCTACATCCAACACATATATGCATATATGTGACTGACCTATATGCCTATTAGTTACCTTGATCAATAAACACTATATCTTATTCATATTACAAAACCTAACGCCATGTTAAGTTCGAGTGATATTTTGTGTCTCGGTTATAAGACGACGGTCCCCTTCTTGGGGTATGGGCTGGTGGAGCAACAGAGGTCATCTTTTTGGGAACATCTTTCGTATATCCATACATACAATCGTCCTAAAGATTGAAAAAATAATACCTCAAAGTGAAAGATACATATGAAAAACAAGTTTAAGGAGAAGTACAGTGCGTGCATACCAACAAACATAGGTTTTCGGGATCTCCCTAATCCTCCATCCCAACATCGAGCGGTTCCTTCATGCGCCTCTTCCCCTCTTCAATCAGACTCTTGCGGTGCTCCTGATATACCTCATCCCAAATCTTCGTCGAGAAGTTCCACTCTGAGCCTTTGTATGTCAAGGTTACCTGCTTCTCAGTGCGCTGACCTATCCATGTGGGAACGTTCACGGTTTTGGACTGGGTCTCAAGGGTAATGAGTCTAATCTTCGGATCTACCGTCTTTGCAAATTTATCGCCCACGAATACAGTGGCTAGGAGCTTATGCGTGATCAACTTTCCCTCCATATTCCTCACACAACCCACCACCGACTCTAGAACCTTATTCAGCGCCACCTTGACTGTCTCAGTCACCGGAAATCCCTCTGTAGTTAAATCCATGATTGTAGATTCAAGGTTCGGAGTGCTCGAAGTGATTGTTCTGCTAGCGCTGAAGTCATGTGTGCTTGTAAGGCACACAGTACGAGTCCGGAAGACGGTTTCGAGGACTCGAGAGCGGTACCGCGAGATAGCCTCAATGTCAAGTTTCCCGGAGCCATCCTTGAATAGACCTTGTTTTTGCTTATCGCTTACAGCTTTCTCAGTGATATTGGTGGCCCACGAGCCAAAGTTTTCAATGCTCTCTTTCATCTCCTTGAGCCCCGGGTAAAAGTCACCACGACCGGGAGGGGTGAGATCAACGTGGTAGAGTGTGGGGATGGCTTTCCATTCTTCCTCAGGATCATTGTATGACGGGGGTGCGTCCACCTTAGGAGCTAGCGACATCTTGGGGAGAGTGGAAGATATGAATTTCTCGTGTATGGATTTGAAACCAAAGGCAGGTAGTAATGGCAAAGCTTGTGGAGTTTGGATCATGAAATCTGGGGTATTTAAACGGGTTCTAATACAGCCAAAGGTTAAAGAATGGACTAGCTCCTGTCATTCGTTACTTTCCGTGTAACTAAACAGATAACGACTCACAATCGGAACCGAGGCCGAATTATGTTTGATAGATTGCCAGCCCGAATTACCAGCTGGGACACCCAAATCCTTCTCTGTTTACGCCTGAGCTTCGTAGTATTATCTTAATTGGCTGTGGACGAGTCGAGGATGAGGCTTAGTATTTGCATGGAAGTGGTGTGTCACAAGGTTGTCGAAGCTGCCCTCCGCGCTGCGCAGCTGGATTTTGGAGCGATCGTCTATGCGCTGCAGTACACCAAAAGTATTCCTCAGTTTCGCATATCATCCGACGTTATTCAAATAGACATGCATCCACATGATATGTGACTCGTCGTAAGTCAGAGGTACCAACTATGTTACCTGTCGAGAGCAGTTCCCTCGAGTGATAGTGGATGCAAGTGTAAGGACTAGTACTACTCGCGGCAGGTAAGTGGTACCCGAATATGCAAGTCTTGAGATGTAATTTTTATTGGATTAAAAGAGGGAAATATACCAATTTAGTGCAACCGCATTTTTGCGTGAGTGATGACTAGAGTCTTAACTACAGTCGCTTGCGAAAACCTGTGGCCAGGCGTTAGTCCTGTACCCTACCGATAGTTCGTTGCAACAGACTGCCCTGGCTTATTGCACAGATTTTCGAAAGCGACTGTATTTAATTTATTTCCAAGACTTCCAAGACATGCAGGTCGGATGCAAGTAGGATGTGATATGATATTTTCGACTGTAGGACTCAAAGATACGCATGGAGATATATTCAATCCTTATGCATTTCTCTCTAGAGTGCTTGTGAGCCCCTATGAAGCATACCCTCGGGAATCGATAATTTTTTGTTCGGTCGGATGCCTGGCTTCCGGCGGGGTCGGCACGAACCCGCATGATCCTAAAGTATCCAGACTCACTGGGCTCTCATGCACGATTGACGCCAATCTAGCCGGAAACGTTATAAAATAGTATCAAGATCTGACGTACCTGATTTTGTAAGTTGGGTGGGAAACAGATATATATTCTGTTAACGACCGTTCTTGAGGGACGAATCACTCGACCAAAGATTCACATTGATTACCACAAGTCATACCCACGGGGGACAAATCCGAAACTATAAACCAAGAACAATTCTATCATATCTTATGTCGCGCTCCACCGCGGCTGACGTCTCTGTTTTTCATTCGGGCGGAGCGGAGGAGATAGATGAAGTGCGAAAGAACTTCCTGGATCCGTCCCTCCACTTTGATCAGAGGTTCCTGCTCCTACGAGACAATCTCCATCTTACCATCTCCTGGGCACGCCAGTTAGCAGACTCTTTGATAGCAAAAAAGTTGGCCAGTGAGGAACTGGGTTCAGAGGGCGCATGCAGCTCAGCCATCTACTATTCGAAGCTTATCAGAGCTGCCTTCGAGAAACGAGCGGTATGGCTCACTCCCTCAGTAGAATCCAATAGGTCCGGGACCTTCAGTATCCCCGACAACGACATAACAGCAGGACTTCTCCTCAAATCACTTGAGGTTCCCATGACCTCCTGTTTAATGGCTCTTGCAGAGGGTATAGTGGAGAGGGTCCGGGATTGCGGACCTCGCAAGAGCGGGGAATTGGTGGAACGAAGTGCCCAGGTGAAGACCTTCGTATATGACCACCACACGAATAGTTTCAATGCAATAATCACAGTGTTGGACATAAAGCTACTAATAAGCTACCGGGTGATGCACAAGAAAACAAAAGAGAAAATACACGAGGGGCTACGGGGATTCGCTTTCGAGCCTCTGCTGGATTTAGGCTATGGGCTACAGACTCACTTGACGCCTAGCTATCTGAAGTCGCCGGCTGGTGGTGGTGGTGCTGGGGCAGTTTGCGGGAGTCCCGGCTACGTGCCTGGATCACTGGTTCTGAACGCCGAAATCCCACATCGCGGTCGCATAGAGAAGGAGAGGATTCTTATACATGTGGAGTCAGAGATTTCAATGGTCCAGTATGAATTCAGTAATAATATCTTCATGGAACTTCGAGATACGATTATTGAGATGATATCGGGAAGGGAGAATAATGTAACTAATCTTGGGGATTGAGGCAAAAATTAGATACATACTTGTCATTGTTTTTCTGGTTCGGCTAGTTTGTTAAATCTCCAAACGATATAAGTACATGTATGCTAATCTCTATGTTTCTGGGTGAGGCATGATTGAGCCAGTTTTGTAAGAGGTTGATCGGTTGAATGGTGAGTTAAGGACATGTAGCCCCCCGGCTGATCAAAGTTAAGTAATGAAATAAGAAAGTCAAAATAGAGCAACAATCCCAGGTAGGTACACTTGAAGTCTTTACAAGTCAATAGACATGAAATTCAGTCCTCAATCCTTCCCTCCGACTGACCGTGTGAGCCTACCCCAAGAGCAACCCCAACCCCACCACCGCCGCCCAACCGTCCAAAATGTCCTCTTTGATTCCAATATCCAGTTCCTCCGGCCTGCGGTTGTGCAGTCCCCTCCAGTCCTGACAGTTAAAACGATTCACCTGAACTATTTAAAAGAATTGAAAACAGCCCCAACGATCGGATTACAGAAGTAGATTAATGACCGAACCAATTTTCCATCTTCTTCTCGCTCTATAATATTAGACCATAAGAGATGCTCTAGCGAACAGGTTATGCATCGCAGGGAAATCTGGGTTAGATCGTTTAAGAATTAAAAACGTAACTGATCATTCAATTCAACTTGGTACCTACAGGAAATCGTAAAACCAGTCAAAATTAGACTTCAAAGGTATTTAAAGGCTTATTCTGATTCAGATATAACCGTTTCCATACCACAGAGCACAGAGCGGCAACAAAAGATTTTTCAACAGGTCTAATTATCATTACAAGGCTTTAATCATAGTGCATAGTGGCGGACACTCGACCCTCAGTTAAGTTGTTCTAGAGGCTGTGGGGAAGTGGTTTTTTATTTATTTCGAAATCCCTTCTGTAGGGCTGTTGGGGGTAGGTAACAGAACTATTTCACAGAAGGACTTTCTTCCTGGACAAGTGTTGTGGTGTTGAAGGTCAGTGGGTGAAGGATAGTTTGATAGTCGGTTCTGTGTGTCTGCAGCCACTGTACCTACACCAGTGCTGGTAAAGCATCGCTATCAGCCTTGACATTGATTTAGCGATGATGATTGAGGGGGAGGCTGTAACTCTAAATTCAGAGAAGCACTCTTGATCCTATGATCCTATGCATATGCAGTTCTTTTGGTGTCGAATTTGCCAGGTCCCCAAGGCTTATCTCCGATAGCGAAGGGTTCGTTAAGACCGGCCCGAGCCGCTTGGTATTTCTGGGGAGGCATGCATATTGACCTGCAGGACAGCTGGTCCTTGAAGTTTCAAAACGGGCTGTTATCGTGTAATAGTGGAATATCTACCTACAAAGGTGTGCCAACCCCGCAGTCGTCGCTAGAGCTGAGCCTGCGCAGGATCGGCATCCAGGACGTGCCCTCTAGCCGCTCCTAGCCTTAGACTGTGTTGGCAATCTTTAGACGTAACCTCCTCATCACTTACTAACTGTCGATGTCAGTATCCGTGGGGCGGACTATTTTATCGGACCTTTTCGAATTAGCTACATACTTACATATATATATAATTAGAAATGCCAACGAGGACTGCCCGTTTTGAATTGATGTTTCCCACCAAGACCTACCTTAAAACCGCCGACTCAAATCGATGCGGTTTCTGATTAAATCGAGTGACAGGGCATGTTGAATAATATCAGCCTTTGTAATCTGTTACCTGGCGATGCGGCAGGGTACTCGGGGGTAGGGGAAAGAACCAGAAAATGCAATAGGGCTATTTGTATGGCAGAGCTCCGCCACTCCATACAAAAAATCCCTGTATTGTCACTTGCATTTTCTGGTTCTTATTCCTGTATGCGAGTAGGCTCCTGACATCCTCCTCACCACCGACCGAATGTGAGGTCCTTTCATACGCAAAAGGTTGCGCTGCAGCTAAGAGACACTGAGGTGGAAATTGGGTGCTGCGCTCGGTGGGTGGTGAACACGCTGGGCGGGGAGCGAGGTAGTTAGTCATAGGCTAATGTCACCGGGGCGGAAGATAGGCTTTGCTCTCCCGAATAAGAATCGGAGAGAGAATTCCTTGGCGCATGAAGATGAGATACGCCAAGACCTAGATTTGGGAATTGAGCAACGTCGATTAATTAAGTGAAGGGCTCTGACAGGAAATAAATGCAGATTGAAAAGTACAGGATGTCTACCAGCGTGTTTTTCTTGGGAGGTAGAAATTATTTCCACGCGTTAGCAAAGCGAGTTGAGAATCAAAAAAGGTTCATGCCTGTGCTCGTAGTGATAGTACTTCTGATGATCGCGATGCTTTCGCCAATAACTGCACCCATACCATAATTGTATTATCTTTCTTGAACTTAGGAACAATACAATCCTAAATGTGTTCCTCCATATTCATCCTACAAACCACATTGATTCCACAACCAAGCATTTCCCAGTCTATATATCGCCTTGCAGTAGCTTTCCGCCGCCCAGTGTTGATATTTTAGCGGCAATGTAAGCTGCTTTGTCTTGATCTGAGGGTTAGGGAATGACCTTTTGCATTCGATTCGAGTATAACATTATCCCACAGTTTGGCAGGTTAGGGACATCTGTGGCGACATGATAGTGCCCTTTGCTGTTCTGGAGATCCCGTTTGTAACTTGGACACACTGCCCCGTAGATGCGGGATATGATCGGTACAGTCGGAGATTTCGGAGCAAGCCTTGGTGAGCATCCCTAGACTAACCTACCAGAGCTAAAGACTACTCCGGATGATAACCGCGCCCCCGAACGATCGCGAGGATATCGCCGCTAATATAGGAGGACACGGAGATGCATTTTGCTGAATGAGGATATCCGCGGGGATACCTTGGTGGAACGTTCAGGACGTTGTTGGTACCAAACGAGTTGTTGGCAGCGTATAACGTTTGCAACATGGGCATTTTGCAGCATTGATACTTTGAATTGTTGACTAAAAACACTTTTTACCACCACAAGAAATGAATTCTGGGCTGTGAACGCTGCGGGGGAGATAGTCTGGGCTGTCGTCGCCGAGGTAAGCTACTCTTTCGGTAGTTAGGGACAACATCTTTACCCGACTACAACACAGATATATGAATTCAGCGTCTGAGAGAATCATCGATGACCTGTTGGTACTGCTCAAGATATTGAGGGCGTTGCCGCCGCGCGCTAAACATTGAAAACGTGTGAATCTTTCCCTCTCATATATGAACGGTTCTGCAATAGGCTCATAAGGTCAGTGACGTACTTTGAAAATACAGTTTACTCGGTTGGCGGCTCTATAAAAATGAGTGGCGGGGTCTTATTCTTCATATCCGCTCATATATATGGCGGGTACTCCCACACTAGTTCTCCTCACAATAGCGCCCCGCTTTATTATACATATAGTATTGCATAGCTCGGCGACCTATCCTACCCTCAAACTTGCTTAATACTATAATTGCTCATAATCATCTCTCCTCGTATGTGGTTCTCATTCACAGCCAGGCGAATTCCTTTTGGCCTAGGACAGGCTCTCAATAATTCCATCCAACCTTTCATCACCGGCCGTAGCTAGTTGTGTCCATCTGTTGATGTTTGGTCGCTTGGAGGAAGAGGTAGACAGTTCGAGACCTCATTCGCTAGGCTGAATGGAGGACTCTATATGTAGATAGGTCTTATATACTGGTAGGTATATAGCATACTAGGTTCTTTGACTAATGACCTGTTAATATGTGCCGGGGGGAACCTCTGGGTCCTGCCTGACTCTGCTCCGAAGCTTGCGGTGGGACTTGTTGAATTGACCGACTCCTGGGCACTAGGGAATACTATTAAGGCTTCCGCGTTCCTCCAAAACCCACAACGAACACCATTGTTTGTACATGCAGCGAGTGACGTACTGTGATCGAGTGATCCTTCATGAACCATAATCCCAAGTTATCACAAAATTAATTTGTGAAAAGGTGTCAATCATGGATACCTCACCCTTCCAGAGGTATGAGTTTAACTCAAGGTTTCTCCATACTCCTGGGTACCTGTATTGTTGGTCGGGTCTGGTTTTGAGCCCCCCCATAGTCGCTCGGCCAGATGGGGAGTGCGGCAATTCCCAAACGCCGCAATAAATGAAAGGTTACATACTCGTATTAGGACTACTCTCACTCTACCAGAGGCTCATGGCTTGGGAATGAGGGAGACAGAACTCTAATGATAAATATCTGGTATATAGATAGCATAATGCTCGATCTAGGAAGCAGATATGTCCGTTCAGGGTCTATTGCATTTGAGGGTTTAGTATTCGATGGTATCTTGGGGCCGTAAGCTATGGGCCACAGAGTCTTTATCAGTCCCTTGAACGGTGTTTGAGAGTTATTTATGTGGCCCTCTGGATAAACATCTAGACAATCGATCAAAACCCACGTTAAATCTTTATAGTGTTGTTACTATACTTTCGGATAGACACCTTTCCAAATTCCGCACAACTACGATACCTATTACGTCCGCCTCATCTAGTACTATTTTGGCAAGCTGGGATATATAGATCTACCATAGGTGGTATATATATACATGTATACGGTACCTTGCTCCTTAGCGTAACTTCCGGGCCTTCGTTCAGCCTATATATGGAATCCGAAGTGACGATAGCTATAACTTTGGTGATCTCCTCATACATTCCCAGTGAGTACATGACCCTCCTACCTCTGATCCACAAAATAACCCCCCATTCTATAAATGCCTGGCAGAAATGGGTCTACTCCGAGTAATCTTGGTCAGGAAGACCAGGGCTAGGGTTCCTATTCCTCACATATCTACTAGCTCCGGATCTCATGGGACCACTCCTACCTCGTATGTATTCACACTGCAAGCCCAAGCACGGTCGATATCCCGCTTCACTAATCCCACGCAGCCTACTTGTCAGTTCACACCTCATCGGTCAATGCTTACGGGCCCTCCCAATAGAACAGTCTTATCAACCCCACATTCTTAGCACACCTTGCCCCTCCACAGCCTATCTCTAGCTTGCCCCCCCCCCTCTCTAACCCCCTTTTTTTTTTTATCTCATAATTTCATTGTTTAAGGAACAAGAATGTCGCATGTAGGGAAACTCTATGGCGTAAACAAGACCTATCATCACTCCTCCGTATTTTTTCTCCGCATGTCCTATTTAGGCGGCGGGTACCTGGAAAACTCCTCCCCATGAAGGCAGAAACCATCCCACATGCTAAGTCAGGAAAGAAAACCACGATTAATATCTCTTGAGTCACCATGCCCCTACAGGATTCGAACCTGCGACCTTGCCCACCTTCGGAAAAACCTCATTGGGAGAACTCGGACACCTGGAGGCCTACTCACTCGGCCACTCCAGGGCGCTCACTCGGCCATCCCAGGGCCTGCATGATAGCTTATACCCCTCTATATGATAGCTTATCATACAGCAATGATATCTTATTAGGGAGTGGAGATATACCTATTCCGAAAACTCGTGAAAGTGCAAGAGTTACGCAACTGGAGGTATAAAGCATCCTTGATTTTAGGATACATTAGTATGGGAAAAGGACCCGAGATTTTCATCCTCTATAGACAATAAGTTATCTTTTCGACTCGTGTACCACAGAGGATGGCTGGGGGCGGCATCAGCAAACTACTACTTGTGTATGCAGTCTCCCAACAGTCTCCTGGGTCTCCTGAGGGTCTCCTGAGGCTCCTGGATATTTTTTGAGTCTCCTGAGGCTCAGGAGACACATCAGCAAGACTTTATTTGTCTCCTGATGTCTCCTGAGCCTCAGGAGACTCAAAAAATATCCAGGAGCCTCAGGAGACCCTCAGGAGACCTGGGAGACTGTTGGGAGACTGCATACACAAGTAGTAGTTTGCTGATGCATCAGGAGACAAATGAAGTCTTGCTGATGGGGTACGGCTGGTGGTGGGCACGGCTGAGGATCCATGATTGGGCGTAACTCTGCCTGTATATCCTCCTGTCAGGATATGTATCCTATGTATCGTCCTGTCAGGATATTTATCGTCCTGTCAGAATATCTATGCTCCCAAGAAACACCTATTCTGACAGGACGATATATATCCAGTGCGGAAGATAACTTCACTTTTTGAGTCCAAAACATGCAGAATTATCATTTCTTATCCCCGTACCCAGGATAGATTACCGTGTCACCATACAAATCGATGTACCATAGGGGTACAGACTAACGAAACGAGTATCATACCTACTCTGCTCGT
Organism: Morchella sp. 2018-W26; assembly: GCA_024713715.1. NCBI lineage: Eukaryota > Fungi > Ascomycota > Pezizomycetes > Pezizales > Morchellaceae > Morchella > Morchella sp. 2018-W26. The sequence goes on from JAMGYX010000027.1 coordinate 171,110, forward strand.
CATTTTTCAAGTTTCCGGACCGGATTGGGTCTGTATGGAAGTGTTCTTGACCCGCATACTACTCAATAATTGAAATTATTTCCGCCGCTATTTACAATACAGGCTTCTATCCTATGGGACATAGACATGATATATTTATTGATCCTCTCTACTGGATATAATTTCCATTCATCTTCTGATTCTTTGTGCAGTAAAACCCCTCTAATGCATGTGCAATGGTCTTGGGTGTTTTTATTTCTTGGAACTTTTCATTTGGACCTTTCTACGGGCGATGGCTAAAAGATTCTAATAACGGAAGCAAATTGAAATATGATTCTCGTCCTGCAGGCACTACGCCATGCAAGTTCCGTATATGTACCGGGTGTGCACCTTAAATACCGAGACACCTGGATTGATTGGGTGAATTTGTATGGGCGCCATGTGTGGCAACTAGTGGCATCCAATAAATTTTGGCCTTGGCTGCAAGATTTGTATGAGGGAAAGAAATACGGAGACACTCATCAGCAAGCTGCTACTTGTGTATCCAGTCTCCCAACAGTCTCCTAGGTCTCCTGAGAGTCTCCTGAGGTTCCTGGATATTTTTTGAGTCTCCTGAGGCTCAGGAGACATCAGGAGACAAATGAAGTCTTGCTGATGCTTCACATATTCTCATTTAAAAAATCTAAATATTTTCCTAAAAATACAAAAAAATAACTGCTGTATAGCGCTCAATCTGAGCTTTATCTGAGTATTGATTCGAAGCCATCAAAAATCATTTTAGTGAAGTTCGAAAAAAACGAGAGTAGAAAAAAGGTTAAGGGGGTTGTGTTGTGAGAACTGCGGGGCACAATATCCAAAATACCTGCTTGGCTGCCAAGTGTTATTTTTCAAAAAATTATATCTGCCCAATCAGATCCTTTTGCAGGCTCTCACTTTTTAAAATTCCCTGAAATGGGCGTCTCAGTACTTACCCTTACACCCCGGTACTAGTACTCTACTCTACCTACCTACTCGTTCTAGCCATAACCAAAAAAGGGGAAGGGGGGTCTGTTGATCGGGAGCTAAAAATAAATTTTCACACAGCTAATTCTCTGAGCAGCAACTGCGTATTTGGACTTCCATTTTTGATACGCTGGTGTATACCAGCTGCACAGAGCCCGGGACTAAGGCTACACACGCCCGAAGCCACAACCACCAGCCAACCACTCAGCCACATCACCCCGCACCCGCACCCGCACCCCGCATCTAGCCCCGCTAGCGTAACTTCTTCCACAACACTCTACTCCCATACTTACACTCCGACCATCCTCCACACCGGAGCCATAGCGACAACCTCTCTTTCAGCTGCACAGACTCACGAGCCTGCTAACCTCCTTCAATCCGCTCCCATTGCAGTGCACCGACATCCCCTCCCGCCCCGTTTCGCGGTGGGTTACGCTAGCTGAGTAGTGATGCTACCTGGGGCCGGGTGTGCATAGGAGAAGGTGAAGGGGTGGGAGGGCCTGGGTAGGAATAGGCGCGGCACGGGACGATAGAATGACCGAATCGAGGGAAGAACTGCTCTGACGGCGGGTGGGAGATTGAGATTATCTACTAACCCTCTGCATTTAACTCGTGACAGCTAGCAGCCTCCACGCTCCGAGCCAGCGTAGCACAGGAGGGATATGCTCCAACCTCTCGACTTCCCATACTCCCTCTCCCTCCCCCCATCCGCACGTTCGGTAAGACTGCGGCGGAGTGGGCATCTACAGGCTGCTCAGGCCGTGATCTAGACCCCCCCCCTCGGTGATACTCGGCTCTCCCTTTCCACTACACACAGCGCCCCCCCAAATAACTCCAACGCCACGGGTATACCCACCGTCACCGGCAAATCCTTCGTACCAATTGGCTGATGTCGCCTTCACAAGCAATAACCCTGCCGCCACGTCCCCGATGGCCAACGCTACGTCAGCGTCGTGTTGTGGGAGTAGATATTGGACGTGCTACACTCGGCGGTGGTGTGTGTCAGTATTGTACGGTGGAAGAGTGAGGGGAGGTGGGGGAGGTTACGCATCTTGAGTCGGTGTTTGAGGGGACGGAGGTAGGGGGTTATGCATCAATGGGAGGAGCTGTGGGCCAAGTGGATCCGATATCTGTCATAATTATGTCCTGTATACCCCATCATGTATGTACCTGGTAGATGTGACGGCAGCCACATCTAGTGTTACATTCACTCCTCCCCCCGCCTCTCCTAGCATTTGTGCGATGTATGTAGACAGTAATAAAGCAATATGGAGAGAGAAGGAGAGAGAGAGAGGTCTCAGCAGGTCTCACGCTGTCGAGAACTAGATCTGTAGGTCTGGTCTTCTTTGATCCCCCACCCACCCAGTGTGATATCCTCCTTATCTACCTTTCGTCCGCTGCCTGGCGGTGGGAGTGTTCACGCCCACTTATTTGACTTGGCCGCGCCACTCTCGTAGTCCCATGTGTGGGTGGCTCAGTAAGATAATGGAAGGACACAACTGTACTTGAAAAGCGAGTAAAGATCTCTCTCTCCTAAGATAATAAGTGGGGTAACACATTATCACACACCAGCACTGGGAACCCTTCATCCACCCGACGCCACGCAGGCTGAGGGCCCCACCTCCTCCCACATGTTGAACGTATATCAGTGGGGCTATCTACTTTTACATAACCTACTCACCGCCTCTGCACCCTTGAGAAGCCCGACGCGTATGGTACCTAGGTGTAGTTGATCCGACCTCCAAGACCTGTGGCAGTGCGATATCACAAGCCTAATATAAGCTTTTTATGTTAGTCCCGGCACTACCGACCGGTCGCTAGTAGTGATATACAACAGCAGTCATGAAGGCGTAAGGCGCGGCGGTCGGGTCTGCCCCACGCAACAGAACCGTCGTATTCCCACTAGCTCCTGGAGTGTTGACGGAGCGGGATGCGGGTAGCGCGGGCGTAACGACACGTTTGGTGCCGCTGCTAGGGCGGTATCTGTCGCGGGAGAGTGTCTCATACCTCAAGGCCCCAGTCTGTCACTCCCTCTCGCATACCCGCCAAATAGACTGGACAAGGAGTAATCATTAATCATAACACATCACTCGCACGCCAAGACACACCGCGTGTGGGCGAGTGATACACGATGACCCAAGCTCCCGCGAGCGAGGAGGATACAGAGACAGCTTTATGGAGGGTGTGGTATGACTAATGCTGGAAGCTGTGAGCAGAGGTCAGTTTGGCGGATCGCGGAGGGGTGGCAAGTGAAGAGGGTTGGAGGCATGGCCATGTTGGCTGGTAGTTCCTCTGTACGTACTGGTTATCGATGTTTCCCTTGGAGACACGCGACGCGTGAGTGGGATGTTGGGTGGTAGTGTGGATCAGTCGTAGTGCTTGTTCTTCACTTTTCCGCGGTGGAGTCTCCTCTCGTTAAGAATAGCTACGATGATAAAGACACTTTTCTCGTCGCATGCTATGCTAGAAAGTATGTACTTTGTATTTATAGAATATCTCGGCCAATTCCTGCAATAAATCATGAAGAAGAAGCGACATTAGCATAAACCACCAGTCCAACAAGTGCTAAGCTAGCTGCGAGGGTGCTATGTAAAGACTAGAACTAGACCAGACTGGCATCTACGTCCATCCACCGAATTCTACCTCGGCGGCAAAAGAAAAAGAAAAAACCTCCTTCATGTATGAACCACTCAAAAGACACAGAAGGAAATTCAGCCAACTTACGCAGATATTCTCAACCAACACACCCCCGACCGCCATGCATTCCTGGAACCAGAGAAGGCTTCTTATAATACTCATGAATCCATGACATCATACTTACATATCGACTTCACACTAGAGCGCATCGTGATTACGCGGCTACTGGCCTTGATTCCATGGTGCGTCCTCAGCCACGGCGGGCGTGCTGTCGCAAGTAACAGGGACGGTGTAGCGACGAGCTGGGCAGCAACAATCACGAAGGCCATTGGGAGGAGGGTAGATAGACGCTTGATGCTTTGTAGTTTACATGACTTTACTTAAATCGGTTAGGATAGTAGCATGAAATAGGTAGCAGAGGAGAGTGAGCGGAGAGAGCAACAATATAGGTGGGGAGGGCTGGAGGGGGGAGTGAGACCCCGACGAATGATGAGCCTCGAGATAACGAGCGCGTTGGGGGGGAAGGGGAGGAGAACTAGAGTAGAAGGAAAGTGTTGAGCTTGTTTTCTTCCTTTTCTTTGTTTTTAGTTGAGAGTGGCGGTGGAAGTGCGGGGAGGAAAATTCATCTACTTCGGAAAGGAGGAAGGAGATGGTTGCCATAGCCTAAGGGCTGTATGCATGTATAGACTATAAATAAAGAAATAATGACATGAAATAGCTCTGTTCCTTCCGCTGTTGCAACCTAGCCAGGTTCACTAGCAGGAATCTGGTGCTGTATAAATACCCTAATTCCTACTCATAATGGGGACTGAGGCCTTCGGAGGTATATCTCTGGGCTTGGAGGCTACGATCGACTTGAGAGTTTGTATCTGCACCGGCCCCTCTGGTTTTCGCAGCCCGAAGCCCCCCCCCCGCCTGGCTTGGCTTTTGGTTGGTTCTGTTCCTGCCTGATGGAGACGCAAGTGCGCGTCGAATACGAACAGTGCACCTTTGCCAGGCACGGGCCTGACCTGCCTCATGTGCACATGCCTTTTGCCCCCGTTTGGGCTTTGATACTCGCTCGCCAAGGAAGTCGAGTGATACTCTGTGATTATGATTTGTTGAGACACTCTAATAACCTGGAAATGAATCAATCGATGCCTTTCCCTGCAAGGTTGAGTAGCAATAAACAATCATGCTTCGCCATTCAAACGTTGCTGCTCGGTGAGTTTCATCCAACAGAATTTCGGGAAATGAATCAAAAGATTCATTTCTCGGGAACTTCTCTTGGAAATGGGGCTGTGGATTCATTTCCAGGGTGCCTTTCCATTGACCCTCACACCAGCCTTGTTCCCAGCCTTGTCCTCAACCTCAAAGGATCCGCAATCTCGTCGATTATCAACACAAAGTCACTATTGACAAGAAATCACTGTTGACAAGTCCACTTTATACACAGCAAAGAAATGCCACCTACTGTCTCACAGTACTCTAGTTGTAGTGTAGAACTATCTAGGGTCCTCGTAGCTTTTTGCTGTGCCTATATACTCGCCCATGTATGTGCTGGATTACGGTTTTTCTAAACGCTTGGGTCGGAGCTGAAAACCCTAACCCTGAACAGCAACTAAAAAGGCATTATGAATGCGGTGATCACCTACAGCCGCAAACTTATTTACCAAATCTTGAGCCGTTTTATAGCAGCCCGGAGCAATGTTGGCGCTCCTGCACGGCGGCTCGAGTCGCAAGCTTGTAACTACAGCCGGGGGGACCGATGCGTCATATCCTTAATATAGTCAGAAGTGCAGATGTACTAATAGCTAGTATTGTGATTTCCGGGACTGTTGTCAGTTGTTCTCGAGGTAGACGGAGGGAAAATATATTACGAGCTCCAAAGTAAAGAACTTTTGACAACTTATAACCGACCTGGAGATTGTAATTATTTCGTGGGTAGGGATAATATTAGTCGAGCAGCTTGCTGCTCACCGTCGGGTCTGGAGCATTGACTTTCCGACAAATGTCGGGGGAAAACCCCCCCGACACTCTCCATTTCCATGTCAAACCCTGAAATGTCATATCGGGGTCAAAAGAAACCTTATCTCCCTATCGATGTCCATAATTCTCATGTCGGAAGCTAAAGAGGCTCCGCTGGAAGCTAAAGCAACTTTTTTTTTTATATGTAATTTGGTCTCCGTCAGCCCTCCGACCGCGACAGCAGCCTTTCTGGTGTCGGGGAGTTCCCAATACTACGGCGGCTCATATATACAAAAGTACAATTGATGGATTTGGTGCAGGTGGCAATGGCGCAACACACAAAACATACAACTACAACTACAAGAATAGGAGATTAATAATTTATTTGTATAAGCTCCTGTATTAATCTCACGGAAAATGAAATGTTAGAAACAAAAAATATTTTAAATGACTACTATATGGAAAAGAAAATATATAAAAAGGGAAAAGGGAAAAATAAATTACTATTCTGAGTCTGAATCTTCTCCTTCGGTTCCGTTATTATCAGTCAAATCAGACTCATTTTCTCCTAAAAACTCAGCTTTCAATGTATCAATTTTTCTTTTTTGCTTATTTCTTTAGGTTTCAGTAAAAGCGATAAAGTAGGGTTAAGATTTCCATGTTGAATATGTCTGGCTAAATGCGTCTTGAGAACCCTATACATAGTGTAGTGACTTTTTCTTCCGTCGGGTAAAGTATCTTCATATGCTACTATTGTAGGAAATCTATTTTTTTCCAAAACAGCCTGACAATAATACATAGTTTCTTTCAGCAGATAAATATCATGGTCTAAGAACTATTAGTTCATTCACTAAATAATATATAATAAATTGACAATACTTACCATAAGATTCATGGGTGGAGGTATTCTTAAGTTTTTCATCTCTAAATTTTTGTATGACTGGAAGCGAAGGAATCTGTGAATATTCGGTTACATCCTCACACGGGAAGTAGTAATAATTATAGTATAGTTCCCAGTTGGAATATTTGTGCTGTTACTTTGTTTACGTATCTTATGATTGCTCGAAGCATTTACAAATTAATGGAGTTTAATTCGTATAATAGGTAGATAAATAAAGAGAAGAGAGATTAGGTCCTCAATTGAGTCATTGCGGAATAGATTGTCTTGTTCCAATGACAAAAATATCTTTAATAATAACAATTAGTAATAAATAAAGCTTATAGAATTAATAACTATACCTTCCAGTCTGCTGTTGCTCCTTTTGTAAGCTGACCCCACTAACTCTGGATTCGAACGTTTCTAGTATGAATACCATACCAAAATACTTCTGGGAAGGTTACATACAGTTTTTCAACCTTATGTAATTCCCAAAATGACTCAGCTAAAAACATTGTTTTGATACCTCCATCCGCTCCAATATGTAACGGGAGACATTTTTGTTCCCTTAGAGTTTCAATAACATCAGCAAGATTTTACAATTCTCAAGAGATTACAGGCCTTGTAGGAGACTCAGGAGAATGTCAGAAGACTCGGGAGACTCCAGTCACACTTGGTAAAGCTTGCTGATGAAGTAGTTTTATTGTTGACCTTAAGGATAAAAAAATTATCAATTTGTTTTTGTTAATTAAAATAAATTTCTTACCTCAATAGCAGTAAGTGTCATTAATTTGTTATAATCAACAAAGATAATACATATTTATTCTCCAATAATTGCTGCTGCAATTAAAGTATGTGGACCAGGCTCTTCCCGTGATGTTAAAATACTCTTATACTCTAATAAAGTAATGGGAAGCCCATGACTGTGCAAAGCAAACTGGATCCTCAACCACACCCTAAGTAAAAGCACCCCTAAAGGCACCCCTAAAGCCTTTCCCCAGTACCTTACATCCTTCCCACTAAAAGCAAAGCCCCTAGGAAACCTATCCAACAGAGCGTTCTGAATTGTCCTGCCATCCTTTCTGTACCACCTAGGATGCAGCTCCAAATGGTAGGTACCGAGTCCCACTTGAGCACATATCATTCACAACAGATGTATGTTGGTAGCAGACTTGAATAGAAGAGACAAGTAGTGATAGTAGTGGTGGTGGTGGTGGTGGTAGTGCTGAAGGTAGCGAGGTAGTATACAGATAGTACAATAGGATAGCAGAATTGGTGGTTGCGCATCAAGCTATAACCTTTTCCACAGGGCACAGAAGGACTTGATATTTGTAAGGTTTTATACACTCACTTCGAAATATTATCACTATTTGTTCAGATAACACATCTAAATTGAGTTGAGTATAGTTGCGCTGCCTAACATCAGCAAGACTTCATTTGTCTCCTGAAGTCTCCTGAGCCTCAGGAGATTCAAAAAGAATTCAGGAGCCTTAGGAGACTCTCAGGAGACCCGGGAGACTGTTGGGAGACTACATATACAAGTAGTAGTTTGCTGATGAATTGTGAGTTTCCTTCCTTCGCCAAAGTCAGAGTTGGCCTTCCATCACTAAAGTCATAGTGGGTTAGGGTTTGGTTGCACTCTTGCCCAGAGCCCACCCTCGGCAAAATCACGGATTGTACTTTTGTAGATATGAGCCGCTGTACAATACTCCCACGAAGGGATCTCAACAAAGGTTAGAGTGATAACATCAGCAAACTACTACTTGTGTATGCAGTCTCTCAGCAGTCTCCCGGGTCTCCTGAGAGTCTCTTGAGGCTTCTGGATAATTTTTGAGTCTCCTGAGGCTTCTGGATATTTTTTGAGTCTCCTGAGACTCAGGAGACATCAGGAGACAAATGAAGTCTTGCTGATGAATGCCCCATGCCGTTCGGTAGTAGGGTTGGGTAAGTACGAGCCTACAAAGGTCCAATAACCAGTAAGGGTTAGGGTCAACTAATAAACCATTAAAGTAACGAATTGAACAAATAAATTAATGGTCTTGACGACCATAAATCTATTTTACAGAAATAAAACTATATTCACCTAGACCTACTCTAGATTGCCCTTATGTTTGTTTCAACTCTTGATGTTGTGGTGAATTAAAAACTTTTGGGACCTGAAGTAAGGTCATATGGCGCGTGAAGCTATAGGGGGTGGGTGTGTCAACTTCGGAAGATTTGGTGGGCGCACGGGTTAGGGTTGGCTGTAGGGCCCAGGTGTTGTGGTTAGGGTTGGGTGTGGGGTGTGGTGGTTAGGTTGCAAGTAGCCTCGCTAAACTCAGCTTTGTGCAAATCATATTCCCGTTCATCACCTTATATGCAAATCATATTTGCGTTCATCACCCCTATTTTCTCCTTTCCCCCTCAACTACCTGCGCTTTCCCTATCAACCACCTTCACCTACCACCAGCAACTACCAAAAAAATGCCAACACCAGATACTGACAATGCCCCTTATGGCTACACAGCTACAGGAAGAATTAGAAAGAAGCCTTTAAAATCTGCAAAACCCACTGTTCCAGAAGTTCCAAAAAAAAAACCGTATGAAAAGTGGAAGGATTGGGGGTCAAAATTCTTTGAATGTCCAGTATGTTTGAAGGACTTCAGTCACCGGCCAGATTCCCTTATAGCTGTTTGGCAACATCTTCAACATTTCTCCTCCAAGGATACAAAACACCAAGAGGCAAGAGATGCTTTTAAGGAAATTAGAAAAAGGGAAAAACTTTCCGGTATGTTTGCTATTGCTATAAATATGAATTAAGACTAACTATTAATAGCAGAAAGGAAAAAAAAACTCGAGAGAATTGCTTCAAAAAATTGGAGAATGAGGAATGCTAGGAAGGCAAAGCGGGCATCAGCTAAAGGGGCAGTAAAAAGGAAAATTGAAAGAAATCTAAGAAGGGCAGGAGAGTTTTCGGAAGAAACTTTTAACAGATTGGTTGATGAAAAAATGGCAGAATGGGATTCTAAAAATTAGCAATATATGTAGAATCTTTATATTTTATAGATATATTAGGCGGAATTTAAAAAACCCGCCATTTGCACCCGTCTATGACTTTTATATCGTTTTTGACTGTGCGAACCCCATCCAAATCCAGCCCGATAAGCTTCCATGATATCGTTTGACTTCCTCCAATATTTCCAGATAGATTTCCTTGTGTGCTCTAACCCTTTAGGTATATTCATCCGTAATGCAGAAAGTGAATATGTACAACTTTTTCTAGTATGCCATTTAGCAGCGCACTAAAAATATTCAATACAATTTAACTCGCAGTGAAACTTTGGATATATAATAACTAAATGACCTCGATCGGTTACTAACTGTTGAACTTTACTAATTTGTTCTTTGAAGTCGGGTTGATTTGTCATAAGATTCTCTGCACAACAAGCTCGATCGCACCCACCCTTACATTTACGCTTCAAACCATCAGCCCACAATCTACGCTCTTGTAAAATAATCTTCAAGCTTTTTGGTTTACCCCGCCATGTTTCAGGAATTGTCGAATCATCTTTGGAGAAATTGAGTGATTGTTTAACTCAGTTGCCATTATTAGGATCAATAAACCAACTGTCTCGCATATTTGGAGCTTTTCCACCGGGCCTCATATTCATCGATGATGCTTTAAGTGCATCTTTAGCTAATGCATGATGTGACGGAGCGTTATCAAAAAGGAAGACTGCTTGACAACCCGGAAAAGCTAATTCAAAAATAGGTATTGCATAATCGGTAAGTTGTTGTAATAATTTCTCGCTATCCCACCAAACATCACCTCCACATTCAATCATCTCCATCGCATCGCGACGGAGACCTAATCTTTCAAACTCAAGATCAGACATATAATCTGGTACTTGAAGAGTGGATAATGTAGTTAGAAAGTCCGACAACATAATTCCTTTGCCCAATTCATTCTTCCTTAGGGGTTGACTAGCACTTTTAACTCATTGGTGTATAGGACCTTCGTTGGAATGGAAGGTGCATTCATCATGCGTAACTAGTACACACGGAACCTCTCCAGTAGCTGTTCTTATATCCGCTAGAGTACGCAGATAATTTCCATTTTTATCCCATTGTAATAACCGTGGTTTCAAAGTTTCCAACTGTTGTAAAAAGATATTTTGCCAATAATCGATTACGTCTTTTCTTTCATGTCCATCCTTGTATATACCCTTCCGAACCTCCTTCCTATCATATCCTAAATGGTGCAACCATTTAACTGTCGATCGACTGGATAAAGACCATTTAGCTTCATCTAAATCCATATCTCTTAGAGCTAAAATTGTCTCTTGCATGATATTTATTTCCTCTGAATACATCAGGAAACTACTACTTGTGAATGCAGTCTCCCAACAGTCTCCCAAGTCTCCTGAGAGTCTCCTGAGGCTCCTGGATATTTTTTGAGTCTCCTGAGGCTCAGGAGACCTCAGGAGACAAATGAAGTCTTGCTGATGTATCCTGAAATATCAATTTCACTCTCTAACAAAGAATTTTTCCAGTATTCCACTACAGCATCGGCAAGGTTTTGTGCTGTAATATGTTGTCCAGCTTGGGCAATATATTTTCGGGCAGCTATTAAAGTACCTTCGTCTTCTAGCATTGATTGAGCTGAGGATGTTTTGCCTTGTAACCTGGGTTGAATATATCTTCAATTATTATTATTAGTATATATATAGGGCTAGTGGAGTTTAGTAGTTTACTTACCGTTTTCTAACCCAGCTTCTTTCTCTTTGTAAAATAAAACTCGCAAGCTTACAACCCCCATTAAATGAATTTGCAACTTGTAATGCTAGTTTTTCTCTGGTATTGGCAGAAGAAAAAGCAACCGGTCTTTTCAATTGAAGATTCATAAAACACTGAACTTGTAGATGTCGGGTATAATCTTGAACGTTCGGGCATTTAGATGACTTAAGAAGTTTTTTCATGTCAAACAATGCTAAATATATCAGCGGATGAAAGAAATTAAAATAAATCTTCATTAGTTAAGTACCTGTTTCAAGTATTTTGCCCCGCATTTCCATATCTGTTTGAAGACCTAGTGCTAATGGCCATTTTTCAATAGTTTCTTCATTAGCAAGACTTCATTTGTCTCCTGATGTCTCCTGAGCCTCAGGAGACTCAAAAAATATCCAGGAGTCTCAGGAGACTCTCAGGAGACACAGGAGACTGTTGGGAGACTGCATTCATAAGTAGTAGTTTGCTGATGTTCCAGTTGACTCGGAGTGTTGAGCTGCTTCGCTTTCTCTCTAGCAAGTTTGTTTCTCTTCCAAACTGCTTGGCGGCTAATTGGCTTTCCGGTACGAACACTATATTCCTTTACTGGCATCTTTGCTGTAATTCGAGGTCGAGAAATCAAGGGCTCTCTTTGCTTGCGCTATCTTTGCTTGCGCAAATATCCCTTGATGCGTTTGCACATCAGAAACCCTTACCCTGAGCTGACATAGCGGCCCAATCACAATTTTTTTTGACCAAAGTTGACACACCCGTCTCCTATAGCTTCTGGCGCCATAGTTGATACTGCGATTGCCTACATGTACCCAGAGTGTCGGAAAGTGATACACATTCGGTGGTTTTATAGCCACAAAGATTAGGTTCTACACAAGGCTATTTCAAGCTCAATACGAATGTGTAAATGCTCTTCGATTGTATTTTATTGTGATGTCCCGGCGTCTTGGCATCAGACCCGGAGCTTCGGTAGTAGTGGGACGGATATGCAGGATAGGCAAGAAGGGGAAAGGATAAGCGAGGATGGTAGGAGGGTGACGTTATATTTTCTATGAGGACTGGTGTGCAAGGGGGATTGGTAATGGAATTGGATGAGGATGATGTTATGACTTTCTATGGGGATCGAGGTATGGGAAGGATCGGGAAGGAAACTCTATGAGACGGTGGGGAGAAATACGAGGTGTGGTGATACGAAGTTCTATGAGATTCTATGAGCTGATGTAATGAGATTCTATGCGATGTTGGAGGTATTAGAAGTGAAGAGGTGGGGAAGTATGTTAAATAGCGAGCGGAGTTCTTTCCTTTAGTTCTTTCTTCTCTTTTCTTCTCTGTCTCGTCTTTCTGTTCTCTCGTCCATAGGAATACAGTTATCTCCTATCCATAGTCCTCGCTTATCGTTCCTGGCTCGAAGGTTGCCTACTACCGCGACCTCTATTGATCTCCTCTTGTCTGGCCTTGTGGCCTTCTTCGTTTTGACTTTGGCTGCTACCTGCGATCCTCGTTTTCTCTGTTCGTCCTTGTGGACCTTATAGTCTTGCCTCTGCCGTTATCTACGGTCCTCGCTTTCCCTGCTCGGCCTTTGGTCTTCACCTTGGTCGTTGCCCTCGACCTTGTGTACCTTGGCTGTGTCCCTCGCTCTACCTTTCGTCGTCATCTTCATCTGGCCCCGCGTAAGTCTTGGTGCCCCGTCACATGTGATAAAAGTATTTTACCGCCAATCCACATATTATTATCAGCTTGATATAGGGTTTAGTTAAACAAGATATATGGCTGATTTGGCGTTTCATATGATATTTTTTATCATGCTTTGTTAAAGCTAACTTTTGGCTCAGTCTGATATTTTTATCATATGATATATGCGAGAAGTCCTATATAATACTGATTTTACTCACTGAAAAACCTGAATGCGCAGGTAGGCCAGTATTCACACTTGTTCTGCATAGAGAAATTTCACAGATTAAATTCTTATTTATTTCACGATTTAATACTAGGTATGTACATATGTTTAGGGGGTTGTTACTACAGCGGCTTGCCTACTTGCCTGCTTGCTTGCCTGCTTCATTGCTTAATTCACTGGATTGGGTGCCTAATTTACCGATTAGCTCGCATCCTAATAATGATGACTGATTAGTGCGGAGGGCATAGATGAAGCCGTAGAGATAGAACTGTAGCGATTCACTGCTTGATTCACTGCCTGCTTCACCGATTAGCCATGTCTGGACAATGATAGGATGTTCAATTGCAGCGGGAGTGAAGGCATAGGATTGGAGGTGAAGGTGTAGGGAGGGTGTAGACATGAAGGTGTAGGGAAGGTGTAGAAGGAAGAACGTGATATATCCTCAAGTCCCCAACCCTAACCCTTATTCCCGCTGAGATTTTTTGATAATCTGATTTCTCCGTGAATGATTCACCACTAATTGAACCTGATTGAGATGTGAATAGGCCCCAAATATCAGACTTATCGCCCAATCGGGAAAGATTGGGGTTGATTCTGCATCTACAGCTCATATCACACTAAAATCAGACCTCGGGGGCAAAATCAGCCTGATATTTTTATATGGACTGGCGATAAAGTATTTGACACCCTAGGTACTCAGGCTTGTAGGCCTACGTACCCACCTACTAGTGACCCATCAGCGACTCCCACACAAAAAGGAAAACAAAAATAAAGAAAAAAGTAAAGAAAATAAAAATAAGGTGGGGATAAAAAGAGGAATACAAAAGTAAAGGAGAAGGAATAAAGAAGAGAAGGAAGGAGATAGAGGAAAGAAGAGGGAAAAGTAAAAAAGAGAAGAAATTTGGTGTGTTGCTACTCGCCAGTACGTCTCCCCTTTGGTATTGCAGGTGACAGAACTACGGTACGAAAAAATGGGGTAGGATCACTACTGTAGCACTATGGTAGTGCGGTATTCTTTTTTATGAGGGCATTTGAGAGCTAGAGGATATATATACTTATTGTGATGTCACCGAGAGGAACGCAACACAAATAAACCGTGAGTGATCCCGCCTCTTCGGCCTTGAGAGACACTTCTCTAGATCTGAATGTCGATAGAATCATATAGCGACTTTCAGCTACACAAACATCAGCAAACTACTACTTATGTATGCAGTCTCCCAACAGTCTCCCGAGTCTCCTGAGAGTCTCCTGAGACTCCTGGATATTTGTTGAGTCTCCTGAGGCTCAGGAGACCTCAGGAGACAAATGAAGTCTTGCTGATGAAAACGATCCCCAAATCGATCCTCTCCTTTAGCTTTAGAGTCGCAGACTCCAGTTAGGGCTTGGCAAAATACTGTGTGTGCATAAAAGCAGCCGCCGTTTTGCAGCAAACTACGACCATAAAGACGCACAATATTCCTGTTCGGCTCCTCTATATCTGCATCTGTAAAGGGATATCTCAAAGAGAGTCACTTGAGATACGGCTTTTGCTAAGCAATAGTTCTATAGCTTTTAAACTTGTAATATTGTAGACCGGATTCCGTTCGCTTCAGAGGATGATGATCCCCCTAAGACTCCGGGAATCCTGCTAACTATTTATACATAAGAATTCTCCTTAAACCCGCTAACTCCTCCAATAGCAAAACTCCCGCAATACCTTTACTATCGCTCCGGTTTCCTACGAGGTGGGGTAGAGGAATCTCTGCCTATGGCGTGATCGTGGTAACCGAGTTGTAGCCGGGCCCCGCTTTCCTACGTCGCCCTACCTTGCCTTGGCGCCTGGGCACTAGGACAGTTCCACTATCCAACTAGTACCGCTTGCGCCAAGCCATCCTGTAACAGCATCTCTATGTTCACGGTGAAATGGATTTACGTAATGGGCATCTCCTCGACGCCTGGTATCCTCCGGGATGAGAACCTCCGAAGGGAAGTGGGCTAGTAACGTCCTAGGTAGGCGAAATTCAGTGAAGCACCCCTTTAGGCCCCATCCGCCTCGTGCTCCAACGTCTTTCCGCCCTCATATATGCAGCTCCCACCTGCAGCTGGGCATAATGTCTCGAACGCATCACCGCCGACACGACCTCCGGCTTACAAGTCGCTCATACCCTGGCACTCGGGCGGCTAGACCAGCGCCCCGAACTATATCGTAGACGTTAGAAGAGGCCTCTTCCGCTCATCGTGACCACGGATCAAGTCTGTATGAATTATATATGTAAGATATAGCGTATGTACAGCGGTGGGTAATAAGTCATCGGATGACCTAACCAAAATTTTGCCTGCAAACGCGCATTCTGGTGGCGTTCCGTCCGATGACTTATTACCTACCGCTGTACATCCGAAAATTGACCTGCTGAGAAGCCAAGGGGTACAAGTGTATTGTAAGGTCTCTTCCCCCACTCATACTATGGTGTAAGAGGGTGTTTATCCTCTAGTCTCTCAGTTAATTGCTGCCAGGTTTGCGACATCTGATCTTGCCAAACGAAGACCTAGTTTGTCAGTGCGTCAGGCGTAAGCCACACCTGAATTGATTTCTTGGTAAAGCCTGGCAGCTTTAACAAACGAAGGGATAATCGGTACTCTCAATCGCCATTGTCGTCCTAAGTAGTTCTCTATTCCGACTACAAGGCTCATTCTCCCCGTTTGCAGCCTTTCGGGGGATTCTGCCCTCGATCAAACTATTTTATACACTTTGGTCACTGACTCCTTTATTCATAAATACAAGAGAAATAGACAACAAGGAAATATCATTCGATCTTAGATCCTCTAAATCGGTCATACAAAAGGAACTCCCATGTAAACTAAGCCTTCACCAGCCGACGTAAAAACCAAGGAAAAAACGGTACTACGATGATCCCCGCCGCCCCGCCATGAAAACCAGCACAGAACAAGGGGAGAGAGGGCAGATATGGGAGCCACAGTACGAGTACAGGAGAAGGGAAGGGAAGAAAGCACCCGCGCCCGCACGCCACAGCAAACACACGCCCACGGCAAGCACCTGGGCATAGAGTCCCACGACGCTTGTCATCCTTGCACCACTAGGCCCGCCCTCAAGCCGCACCCAGATTCCACGAACACCGCACATCGTCCGCTGTGTCAATCGTAGTTCGCCACGTACCACTGGTCGGGTGTGAAGGCATGGCTAGGGAAAGCTAGGCTTCTCTGGTTGGAGGTCGGGGTGGAAGAGGAAGAGAAGGACACTCGCCAGCGCACAATAATTGGCAAACACCTCCGCTGCCTTTGCCTTCCTCATCGCTCGCATCACCGCTCCTCGCGAGAAGAGTCAGAGCGCCTTTACCTAAGAGTGAGCTCGCGTCGCCGGGCAGTCGGAAGGAATCTAGGACGTACCACCCGATCCATGCCATTGGGGAGTTTGCCGGTGGGGTGTGGTTTAGGCCAATGTGGGGGGTGCGTGGATGGGTGAGAGTCGGTCGATGACGGTGGGAGCGGGAATCACGCGTGGCTTGGCGGGTGCCTAAAACTTGGAGGAGCATCTGATAAGATAATATTTAGCTTATCAACTAGCCTCCGGACACATTCAAACTCCACCTCCCTGGACAGCAATATCTTTTACCTTTGTCCGTATCCGCGATATCAAGATTTGATGGGCCCTTGTTCAAAAGGTTTCTAATATGACCCCTATTTCGCACACGAGAGACACTTGTATATAATTGACCATGTGCAAATATAGGACTTCTGAGATCGATAGCTGCTCTATCGAGTGTTCAGCCTTGACAACTATTAAAAGCTGTTGAGTATGTGAATCGTAGAGGAAAGTGTCTTCTCTGTACTGTCTAAGAGCAGTAATTGAGTTAAAACTCAAATCCGATTCTAGGAAGACAGAAAGCAGTTGTATCTGGTTGGCGGGTCGAAGGGCAGGAAGGTTTGCGTGGAGTCCGGGGTAGTTTAGGCTCGTTACTATTGAAGCTCCTATTATTGATGACGTTGCGGGAAACTATGGATGGGGCAGATGTGGGTCGTGTAGATAGGCGCTATGCGGAGGAGGACGGTGCTTATGAGGGTGGTGGTGGGGAGTAGGTTGGAGGTTCCGCCGGGCTTTCGAGAGGATGGCTTTGTAACTAAGAAATGTTAGTTTAGTTCGCAGACAACCCTTCCCGGTGGCCATATGGGCACACACACGGGAGGACAACCAGCCTTGAACAGCAAACAGACTACGCAGGCGATTTGTGCTCCGGTGATACCCGGATCAACTGGAGGGTCCCAATAGAGAGGTTTCGCAGCTCACACTGTACTATCTATAGGGTGTGGAGGGCTTGAGATGTTTCGTAGATTTAATCTGTACTCTGGGTTGCGTGATGCCATGAATTGTACTAGTCTGTGGAATATTGGCGTGAGCGGTCCAATAAGGTGGTTAATTTGTTTACATGAATTAAGTCTGTATTAATGCTTCACTAACTTCGTGCAGCATTAAGAGTCTGTATCTCGTCCTGTACTAACTTGGCGGCTTCATTCCTGCAGTCACTGTGGAAACATTGAGTTGCGCAACCTCTCTAATGTGTGGTCCGGATACAGGCTTCCCCAACTGTACCCCAGCCTTCTTTTTTTTTTTTTATGTACCTCGGGTTGCCAAGAGAATCTGACTCATTGCCACTTTACCGAGATTTTTCGGCGGTGTGGGGCTTGTGATGGGAAGCCTGAACGTAGGCGGGGTCTTGGCATAATTGGTAACACGGCGCTTAGCGCTTAGTGTCTTGATTACGTGTTCCTAGCAGCTCTATCTCATAGTTTACATTAAAATCAAAACCTCCTATCACACCCAACCGGCCACAACGGCAAACTGTCAAGCAACAGCCAACCTGCGAGATCTCCAGTCCTTTTTAATTTCTATTGGCCTAAAGTCCCCTGTTCGTCAACTGGTGGTATTCGTCAAGCGACGGTGAACGACCGTATCCCAGGTCCCTCCCTCCGCTCCTTTCCCCTTACCCTCCTCCCCTCCCTCCCGCACCCTCCTCCCTCCCTCCCCCGCTCCCAAGGCCTCTCCACTCCCACCTATCCCTTGCACTCCCTACACCCCCCACTCCTTGCTTCAGTGAATCGCTCTATATTCTCATTAAGCTTGTTGATTTCCAGCTCTATATATCAGTATCTTGATGTCAGTATTTTCTAGTTTAATTATTTCTAGTTGAATTGTATCCTTAGCTTTGCAATTTGTGTTCTGGTATTTTGGTGGGGCATTCCGTTGCTGGCTGACTGCAGGGTAACATGCCAAGCGCGCGCGCAAAAAGACAGTAGATAGTAGATAGATGATAGTGTTCAGAGCAGCTTTGTTCGTTATGTCTCTTCTATAAGCTACTCCGGCGAACAGTTTCCCCGGGGAGTCCACAGCACTACATCTCACAGAGGTCCACGAGAGCGTCACCAGCAGAAAGAACCACCCCGACACCTAAATACACCATGGAGATCGACAGGCCTAAGAACCTCTTAACATTACAGTCTGGCGTTGTCCTCAGCATGATAGGGCTATCATCCCGGGAAGAGTCCCAAATAAAGAAGGGTGAGAATTATTAATACCCCGCCTGGTGTCTGAGGCTAACAATGTGTCAGCGGTGAGGGCAGTGTACAAGAAATGGAAACCTTCTTTCAACTATGACGAGCCGTGGAGGAAGCAAGACGAAGACTTAAAAGAGCGCGTCAAACAGGAGGCGACCGAGGCGATTCATGCTCTTAGTCTGCACCCGCCCGAGTTATCTGATAAGATCAGCCGTGCTCCCTGGTATTCCGAGTGGGCGCTCTCCCAGCTGCATAGGGAAAGGGGCCGTCGGACGGCAAAAGCCAGAGATATTATTATTGCAAGCGGGGTTGAGGTTGAGGGCGGGGCTGGTGGTGGGGCTGGGGCTGGGGCTGATGGTGGGGCTGATGGTGGGGGAGATGTTGGGGCTGATGGTGGGGCTGAGACTGGCGCTGGAGTGGTGAGTCGTGAGGGGAAGAGGCCTTGGGAGTTTTAGAACGTGTTTTTGTATGGTAGACAAGAAACTACGGTAAAAGACTACAATGGCAGGCACTATTACCATATATATATATATACCAGAAAGGGTCGGTCCTGACACAAGTAAAGGAGTCAATCTCTTAGAGACATGTTGATCAATCTTTTGATTCGTTCCCCACCAAACGTGTTTTGAGAAACGAAAAAAGCCTCAAAGATTCGTTTACAGTATCCCTCTTCTGTCTTTTTTTTTTATTTATGCCTTCCCAGAGTTATCCTAATATAATAGCTCTAAGAAGCACATTAGAGAGTATTTATTAAGGGCCCGTTCGGACCGGCACGGATTTCATTGATGGATTATTCCAAAGTGTCGATTATCAATAGGTGGGTGAAATAATTCAAATAAGCAGAACTTGAGGATAAGCTCACACCAGTACACCGCAATGTCATTGGAAGAGAAGAGAAAAATAATCACCTCTCGAGCTAATTATTTCTTGGCAGATTAATTGAATAAGCAGAAGTTAGAGAACATAGATTATTCATTCCCCCGAACACCTCTACTGATTACAATAATCCAAAACTCTATAATCCGTCGGATTGTCAGACTGTCCGGCGAACGGGCCCTAAGTGTCAAATCGGACAAAATATGATAAGTGAATTTTGTAGTGAGTTCGTGTGTTTGTCTTCTCAGATTCTGATCATTTTTTGCTGAATAGACGGTCAAGAATCAATCTTGGAGATGAGCGAGGATAGATTTTGGTTTCACATAAACATGAGTATGTAAAAAATAGGGTTGCGTCTTGTGGCGCCCAGGCGCCACACTGGCAGTTGGCACAAGATAGTCTTGGGCTCCCAAGTCGAACTTTGCGTCATTAGCCTCCAAAATCTCATCTTTAGTGTACAAAACCTCTCATGGCAGCACAGCACCTTGAGGCTAATCTTCCCTGGGAATTGACGTCACACTAACGATTAGACAGTTCAGGTGATTAACGGTACAATGTTTTTTGAATTCTATGTAATGTAATTCCATTTACAAAACATATACCTGCCCGACTGTCCCCGCACCTGCCCGCGCGCTCACCTCGCTACCTGTAGAAGGCGTCGATTTGGGCATGTCCTATGCGTCGGTTTGAGCATAGGACTCTATATAGACATTAGGACAGGTGTCGGAATATATATATATATATGGGGTAGGGTAATACTCGAGATAGAGATGGATGTAGAGGCGCGGTGCTTAAGACCTGGAAACTGAAGAAGGACGTGAATGGCATGAACTAGTCCCGATCGGGCTTAGCCTCCTCTGGTATATCACCTTTCTGACGACATATCACAATTGGGAGACTAAACGAGGCGTCAAAAGCTGCGCGTTACCTTACTTGAACTCGAAGGACCTCGACCCAACCATTCCAACCCAACTCGCCTCACTTTGATTACCTCTAATATGGTACTCTAGTTCTATCATGATAGATGGCAATGGGCTGTTGACACAGTAACTTCAATTCACAATTTATTGAGTCACCATGAGCCTCCATGTAGGCTCATGCGGACAACCAACGAGACATCGTTAGTCGCCGTTCAGCATATTAAGCAATTTTGGCTACAGGCGGGTGTGGCTAGTGATGTAACGTGGCTTAAGCATGGTGGGAGTATCCCTTAGGCTGTCAATGCTGACCCCCTATAATAGAGGAATTAAATTTGTATGGAAGATCTATTATTTGATAAAGGAGATGACAGGAGCTGTTAGTAAAGCCACACAAAACTTCTTCTTGGCGGGTCAGCACTTTACTGACAGGCTAAGGGATAGTTGAACATAATGCATGATCATTACTCTCCCCGCGATTTGGGCACTGAAGGCAAAGTTTGATTTCTATCTATCCGGTTGTGGGGCAAGCAATAACGTCTATAGGACTCCCAGTAGGTTTGGACGCGATCATAGAAGGCGGGTGTGGCATGGCAAAGATCTTACCTTTCTTAGGCGGATAGAATCCATCACTTAAAGTGCTATTCACGAATTTTATCTTGATTTTCTGAGGAACAAGGAAGAATTCAAGAAACAGCTAATAAGGGTTACCCCCCCCCGCAAGGTGCACTCTAAGGCCGGCCTTTACACATTCACCAAATGATTGGTTGCTGCCCATATTCCATGCGTAGCGACAATGCCAAAGGCGATCTCGATAATTTTGAGCCACCGGTATAGCTAGCCAGAAGTGCCATTGTTAAGAATAAACGACAATGATTGATCGGATACCAGGGCGGTGGCTACGGAAAAGGATTAGCCGAAGAAAAGCCCTGGATGGAACCTGTTTACCTTGAGGCTCCCCCACTATACCGTGACCTGACTCTGCAGTGCCTTGATCCCCTCCCGCGATAGCTCGACTGCTCTGGCTCTTAACCCCGGTGGTGACTTAGAAATAGCGTTAGCATAGAAGGGGGCGGAATCTGTAACACGGTTTCCTACCTTGTTGGCTACTTCCCTCAATACCCGGCTCCTCAACCACTTGACGCTCCCTCGCGGCGGAAGATTTGGCGAAACCTTGCGCCTTCCGTGTAGCTTGGGGGGTGTCAGCACCGGGATGGACTTGTTTACCTGTAGTTTTGTTTCCGAGGGATCTTTCCAAGTATGGGCGGAGAGCTTTCTTTAAATCCAATGTTTCAACCTCACTTAGACGCGAATATCGGCAACAAATGTCCGTACATATCTTTTCAATAACTTGGGGGGAGAAAGATAGCCACACACGCGCGCCAGGGATCGGATTTTCTGACCATATCTCGTATAGCGTTTCATTGCGCTCTCTTCCTGGAAAGAGCTGCGACTTAGTGATGTAATCACGGAAGTAAATATTCATATCTTCAACTGACTCCCCAGCCAGAGTCGCAAGCACACTCTTCTTTTGAGCAAGGGAATGTTTCTTGTTCACTGGCATCTTGTAGGGGTTCTCGTAGTGGATTCTCGTAGTGGATTCTCGTGGGGTGAGTTCTCGCGGAGGTGTTTGTGGCGGGTGCTGGTCGTAGGTGCTCGTCGTAGGTGTCTGCGGCGGGGTTAGTCGACTTAGTTGTTACCCTATGTTGTCAATCACGTAAAGCGCATGCAAGACTCCCTGCGGTGGCGCCAGCCCTCCTACTTGCGGGGGTATGGTATTAGGCAGTGTTGACAGCGACCCCAGAAGCATTACGACCAGTCCCCCCACCGACCCTATCAATGACCCTAGGTCATAAAATCAGTATGACCTGTTCTTAAGGGTCAATAGACTTGAATAGTAATCAACTCATTAGACCAGCTTGCCCATCAGGGAGCGCGGCCCCTCAAAGAGCGTGCACCCAAAATTTGGTGGGTAGCATCCGTTGCAACGGGAAAAATAGCAGGCAAAGCTCGCTGATGGGCCGTGCTCGTTGATGGGCAAGCTGGTCTAAGTATGAGTAAAAATTTGCGTCTGCTAAAAATATTTTCTACACCAAATGACCTCAAAACTCAGCTGAACAAGATGCCCGAGTGAGGAGCAAAATGATATTTCTTTATACTAGTATATCAACAAAGAACATAATGAAAGAAACTATAAAGTACGGTGCAAATTTTGTTTTATATATCAACGGACCTTAATTATTGAAAGAGACAAATTCCACCAAATGCATCAGCAAAATTTCACCGGTCTCCTGAGATTTTCTGAACTTCAGGAGACTCAGGAGACTCTAGTCACAAATAGTAAAGCTTGCTGATGTACATCAAACTTTGGGCCAGCAAGAAGCTACGACATTGCTTGAACTAGGTATATGAAACTAAAAGCGTACTGTGTTTTCAATTATGCTCATAGATTATTAATAGCTAAGGTGGAGGTTACCACGCACTTCCAAACAGGATATACTGTTTAATCATATTGTCTTAAAATGACTACATGAGAGTCGAGGAGCAAAAGATCAATGTGATTTCTCAAATATGGATTTCCACAATTATTGCTGACCAGGCAGCATTTTATTAGAAACAATTCATCTAGCATTAATGTTCAGCTTTCAACATAAGCAAGATTTCTCCTTGTAATGGAGTAACTAAGACTACAAGGAGGACAGATAAAGATGACGACGAACATCAGCAAGACTTCATTTGTCTCCTGATGTCTCCTGAGTCTCAGGAGACTCAAAAAGTATTCAGGAGCCTCAGGAGACTCTCAGGAGACCCGGGAGACTGTTGGGAGACTGCATATACAAGTAGTAGTTTGCTGATGAAGACAGAAGCGGGGGGCACAGCCAGGACAATTGGGGCGCAGCATCAGCAAACTACTACTTGTGAATGCAGTCTCCCAACAGTCTCCTGAGTCTCCTGAGAGTCTCCTGAGGCTCCTGGATATTTTTTGAGTCTCTTGAGGCTCAGGAGACATCAGGAGACAAATTAAGTCTTGCTGATGAGCATCAGCAAACTACTACTTGTGTATGCAGTCTCCCAACAGTCTCCCGGGTCTCCTGAGAGTCTCCTGAGACTCCTGGATATTTTTTGAGTCTCCTGAGGCTCAGGAGACCTCGGGAGACAAATGAAGTCTTGCTGATGAGGGCAGCGACTAAGGCGAAGACCAGGAATACGCCAAGAAAAGCGAGGATCGTGGGTAGAGGTAGAAGCAGGACTCGGATAGTCTCTACACCAGACAAAAGGGACAGCAATAGAGGTTGCGGTAGTAGGCAACCTTCGAACAACATCAGCAAACTACTACTTGTGAATGCAGTCTCCCAACAGTCTCCTGGGTCTCCTGAGAGTCTCCTGAGACTCCTGGATATTTTTTGAGTCTCCTGAGGCTCAGGAGACATCAGGAGAGAAATGAAGTCTTGCTGATGTAGTAGACAACTTTTGAACAGGAAGAATGAGGACTATGGATAGGATATATGTATATTCTTATATACGACAAGACAGGAAGATAAGACAGAGAAGAAAGAAAGAAATGAACTAAAGGGAACGACTCTTTTCGCTATTTAACACCCTCCTCCGCAAGTCCACTTCTGACTCATACATTTGCCCATAGAATCTCATAGAAACCCCGTATCACCACACCTCGTATTCCTTCCCACCATCTCTACAAATCTTATTACTAATCCCTCCTGCAGCCGAACTTCATAGAAGAAATGACGACAATATCATACCACTCTACCTCCACCTCGCTTATCACTCCTCCTCCCACCACAATAATACTACAGTTACCAAACCTCTGGGACCGATGCCAAGACGCTGGGAAAGGAGAACTAAATAAGTGACACCAAGGAAAAACCTCTGACGAAGTAAATAAAATTACAATAAAGCGACCACTAACTTCTCCGTTATATACATATAAGTATCATGGCACGGAACGTACTTAGCGATGTTATGGGAAAACAAATTAGTTTGGAGTTTCCAACGATTTCTACAGATTTCTAATGAAAGGTTTCTATGAGTCAACGATATGTATGTATTTCTAATATTGTGGCTCAGCTGAGTTTCTATGGTGTTCTATGGGATGAATTAGCAAAGAGCTTTTGAGCAATATATTGTAAGCTTTCTCCTTCACTTGTAGTTATCACGGCGTACTAGGGACTACAGAGAAAGAAAGGATATTAAAGAATGGGTCTGGTTTAGGTTTTCTCTTTTGGGTTCTTCGGGTTTCTATGAGATTCCATTACCCAAATGAGTCAGTATGGACAGGGGTAGGAACTAGTATATATAGTTGGCTATAGACTTCGCCTTTGTTCTTTTCCTTCCCTTTCTTTCCTATTTCGTCTTCCTGTTATCAATCCTGGTATATAGAGTCTTTAGTCCTGTCTTGTTTTAAGGAATATACGATCGTCTGTACGCTTCACCTCGCTTGGCATATCGCCAGGAACCACGTGATCTCTTCGCTTAACCATAGTCTCTTCGGTCTTGTTCTTGTTCTCGTTTTCATCCCGTCTTCGTCCTCGTTATCATCCTTGTCTTCGTCCTTGTCTTCTCTTCGTTCTCATCCTCATCTTTATTTTCGTCTCCGTCTTCGTCTTTGTGCTTGTCTACGCCTTTTGCTTCGCGTCGGTTGTGAACCTTGGCATTCTGTTTGGTTGTCTCCGTTCTACTCTGTAACAATAGGGTTTCTCTTCTTCTTTCTTATTCATACAATCTTCTTCATCAGCAAGCTACTATTTGTGTCTGCAGTCTCCTAACAGTCTCCTGAGTCTCCTGAAAATCTCTCAAGACTCTTGGATATTTTTTGAGTTTTCTGAGTCTCAGGTGATATCAGGAGACAAATGTAATCTTACTTGTGTTGTCTCTTTTGTCAATTAATACTTTAGTACTCTTAGCCACCCACATTGTCGTTCTCTAAAACGGGACATCAGAGCTTCCTCGTTTCTTATTGTATATTTTGCCTTGTACCCCATCTTCATCTTGTTTCCCTTTGCTCTTCGACCTTGCCTCATTTTTGTTCATATCCATATCCCTCTCTTGCCTTGATTTTGTACCTCAGTACATCTCGTCCCAGTTATCGCCTCGCCTCCGTGATAATAAGCAAAGTGAACTAAAGCAAATATTCATGCTAACCGCAATCATTACTACGGATTCCTGAAATGTCAGGACCTACCGCACCAAGGCAAGCACGAAACGTTACAATCTGATCTAGTATGAAAGCTGGATGGTAGTTAGGGTTCCTGGTTCAGTTCAGTTATCAGGCCGACTAGGGTTGAAAGAGGGTGGTGGAACTTGAACAGGAATTCGGATCCATCAAGTGGGGGGAGAGGTGCACTGAATTTACTAGCTTGCACAGTATTGTCGGACTTACTATTTCGTACCAGTTTACTCATTTTCATAGTATCGTGATAGCTTATTATCGATATGTTGGTATTTTGGCACTTTGCGGATACTAAATAGAAGCAATGTGTTGATGATCAGTTGAGAGAGGGTGAGGACTTTGGAGCAGGAAAAGAGAAGTAGCATGTCATCTATCGTGACTAGTCTTTGAGTAGTGAGTGGAGAAGGAAAGACACTCCCGTCAGGGCTTCTAAGTCGACTTCAGGAGGGACATCTTAATACTCAACACAGCCACATCAGCAAGACTTCATTTGTCTCCTGATGTCTCCTGAGCCTCAGGAGACTCAATAAATATCCAGGAGCCTCAGGAGACTCTCAGGAGACTCAGGAGACTGTTGGGAGACTGCATACACAAGTAGTAGTTTGCTGATGCATTCCATACTATGATATCTGGTAAACCTGGCTAATGAACTAATTATATATCTATGAATATTACCACTGGTAATAAGAACCCTATTCATGCACAGCATTTAGTTAAATTCAAAAGTAGACATGTATTTTATAACAATGCTTATCAGCAATACTTTGTTTGTCTCCTGATATCTTCTGAGCCCTAGGAGAATCAAAAAATATCCTGGAGTTTCAGGAGACTCTCAGGAGACCTAATATTATAGAGAAAAGCGGAGTCAATATGAAACTAGCTAAGGTTGGCATGGCAACCAAGGTAGAGCAAAGATGAGAACGAAGTTGTAAACAAAAACAAAGACTGGATGAGGCGAAGACATATCCGAGGAGGAGTATCCCTAGGCATAGGTTCTACAAAAGTTCTATAACATAGACGTGGAGATGTAGATACCAGTAGATGATGCTTACTACTATTATAGACAATAGACTAGAACAAAAACGAGGCGGGGCGAGAATAAAATGCACTGAGACGAGGACGAAGACTATAGCAAAATGGGGATTATGGCAAAGCGAGTTTGGAGCACGAGGTAGAGCCGAAGAGAGTATAGTAATTCAAGTATCTTCTCTAGATACACTTGATATAAGAAACAAAGATTGAAGACTAAAAACACACAGAACAAGAAACCTAAAAAATAGGGTTGATAACAGGAAGGTTACGTAAAACATCAGCAAGACTTCATTAGTCTCCTGATGTCTCCTGAGCCTCAGGAGACTCAAAAAATATCTAGGAGCCTCAGGAGACTCTCAGGAGATCCGGAAAACTGTTGGGAGACTGCATATACAAGTAGTAGTTTGCTGATGGACTAGCAGGAAGTCAACATGTGGTGCCCGCAGCCCGATATAGACGCAACTCAAATCTAAAGGGGAAAAGAGAAGCAAAGCAAGGAAACATAAAAAAACATTACATTGGAGGTGTGCCCCGAAGCAGAACCCACAAGTGAGAACTGTCCAATGCAGTACAGATAAAGGAAAGAAAAGACGATAAAGGAAAACCCAACTGACTACCGCACCAAACCACCTCACCGATTATCATATTATACACTGATCTCTAGGTCAGATTGCATAACAAGCCTGCTATTGTCGCTGTCAGCGTGATAACCATCTTGTACCTTCGTATGCATCAGGTCTCAATACGGGGGTGTGGTGTAGACTTCGTTCCGCAGGGTGCAGGTTGAGGGACAGCGATAGTTTCTGAAGAGAAAACTATAATATATTGATAATTACAGAAGACGTTGCGTAGAGAAGAAAGAAAGGAAAAGAATCACACAAGTAGGCCCCGTTGCCTCCCTTATATATCCAACAACAACCCCTCACTTAATATGACACATACTTCCGCGTAACTCCACTATGACTCACTCCTCCATGTAACAGAACCTCAAAGAACCTTTTCTGACAAATTCTGCTCCCCGAACGCACAGTAATCCCAATCCGTCCAATCCCAATCCGCCCATCCCGAACAGTCCATTGTGTCCATGAAATCAGGAGACCTGTGATCTGTGAGGACTTTGTCAGTCTATGACAGAAACAGAACTAGACACAATCGCAATACGGCATGGGCACTACACAATGGACAGAATGGAACCTGACTTCAGGATCTTTCGGTACCAAGAAAATTATGAGATTTTTGGAGAAGGAAGAAGAAAAGCGACGTTTGAAATTGAATAAATTCTTTTGTTTTCTTTTCTTTCTGGAGAGGTTACTTGCGCAGTGAATAATGAGACCTGAGAAAACAAGCGCCCTGAGTTGGTTAGTGTTGAGGAGGTCTGTCAGGAGTTTTTTCTTTTTTTTGTCTTATTAATTTTTGGGAGGAGAATTTTACCCTGCCTCCAGAATGGTTTTGCTATAGCCTACAGGCTGCATGCATGTATGAATTATCAATCAATCAATCAATCAATCTACACTCGTAAGGAAAGTTGGCACAAGGTTCTTCTCAAGCGGCAAGAGTAGCGATAGGTCTTAACTAGGTTTTTGAAGGTTACCAACTCCCCTACATGATCGTATATCCCGTGCGCCAAGAGCGAACAGAGTCCAGCATTCAATTTTGGTAGCAGGTAGTGACTATGCTAGAGATCTAAATTGATATCTTGCCAGCAAGGATGTATTTACGCCATCAATGGCTTGTTACGGGGCATGTGGAGTAGAGGTAAGGTAGATGAGTAGGCGGGCTGTGATAAGTTTTTCAACTTTAAACAAATTACTGGAGACCTTACCCTGTATTATCAAGGTTCTCGTACAACGATATAACTAGGGTTTGAAGCCGAATGACCACGTTTTTTTGTTGATGTAGGGTTCATCTAAGACTAGCAGCAAATACTAGAACTTCTTACTACACCTTGATGGGCATTTTATAGCACATATCAAGATCAAAGGTTCATGGTACTGTTCTGACCGATTCACAAAGGTTTCTGAATCAGAAGGTTGCTCAATCGGATGACCTATCTGGCGAGCTGGCTGGATTGGTTGGCACGCTACTGATTCGGGTGGGCAGATAGTTCTTAAACGAACCAGCAAGATGATCGTATCGATCGGACTGGCGAACCTGGATTAAGTAATATTAGGAATTCTGCCACTAAACTTAGTTTATAGCGGTATGTATAGAGTCACTAACATGCAAATCGCTGCCTAGTATAGTGGTAAACATCTGAGATATCTCCGATAATGCTATGGTTCGAACCTAGGTGTTGCCTAAAGACTTATGAGAAATAATGTTTAGTTTGGAGGTAACCTAATGAGAGCACTCTCGCTCAGTGCTACCCTCATAGGCAAGCCTTACTGAGTACATTGAAGGGGGGAAAAGGGATGTCCGCTTGGGGAGTGAATTTATTCACTGCGATCCAAGAGTGTAATGCTCCGGTTGTTTATCATGCTTGGTTGTATACTTTGCGTTACCCCATATTGTACATGAGTGGGACCAAGAAGTTAACAATCCAGCCGGTTTTTATTTTTTAACGATAATCACTTCAAGCGGTTTCTATAATCATTACAGTTTTAATACAATTAGAAATCATTGAGCATAAACCCTTACTTCATCAGCAGGACTTCATTTGTCTCCTGAGGTCTCCTGAGCCTCAGGAGACTCAAAAAATATCCAGGAGCCTCAGGAGACTCTCAGGAGACCCGGGAGACTGTTGGGAGACTGCATATACAAGTAGTAGTTTGCTGATGTTGTTGGGAGTCAAAGATGATAAGAAATATATTATCCATATATGCATCCGAGCGTTTATAGAGTTTAGGAGATGCAAAGATAGACTCATAGTATTCCGAAAATATAAAACTATTAGATATATATTTGTTTTTCCGTGTATGACTCATACAAATTATATATAGCATGCCGATAAGCTATTGACACATCTCAGCTCCTTTCCCTCTATTCCTCCAATTTTTGAAAAGTCAACACCAGAAACTACGAAGCAACCGCGTTACACACACACAAAAGTCTTTATTTCTTGTGCTTCAAGCATCACCACCCACCCAAGACAGTACAACTAAACTCTATGACAGTAGACAGAGCTATCTATCTGTATCTAAGAGTTCACTTATACGTCAGGAACAAGCTTTGGTCAACCTGCCCTGTCCTTCTATTACTATAGATAGATAGATACAACCTCCTCCTTTCCACAGTCTCCTTCCCCGCCTCTTTCTCACTTTTGAAATTCCAACACCAAAAACTGCTAAGCAACTAGGTTACATAAGTAGAAAAGTCTTTAACTCTTTGGCTTTAAGATGCCATCCCCACCCCCATTCTTTGAAAACTTCATCCCAAGACTCTCCTTGGGAGCTCTCGACAAAGAACTCCTTGGTGATGACGCCGAGGAATCCCTCCCCCTCGCCAACACCATTAATGACCTGCTCACCAGCGAAACCACCAACAATGACACAAGGATCCTTATCTCGCTTATGTGTGCACTAATTAAACAAAACACGTACCTTTACAGTAAGGTCAGTCAGGTGGAACAAACACAGGACGATACCTTCAGCACTATTACCCAGCTTCAACTCAAAGTCAACGACCTCACGGACTCTCAACACTCGCTACACGCGCAAGTAACTAACTCGCTTGCCCGCCGACCTCAACCCGAAGAACCCATGAGGAATACCGGGAAACAACCCGCCAATCCCCCACCTCCCCCCGTCACTGTCCCCCCCCAGACTTCTTCTCAGAAGAAGAGCAAACAACTACCAGAGGGAAACCTCTCTATTCTCGAAACTATTGATGTTCACGGCAACCGCAGGCAACTTTCGTTCGCCCAAGTAGCCCAAATGAATAAGGGCAACGCAGAAGTCGTATCTAACACCACAAAGAAAAATAAGAAATCAGCCGCACACGGTACCCCTGGAACTCCCCCAAAGGATACCCCCCTCCCCCTCACCCAGAGACGCGCGTTCTTCACCCGCCTCTCTCCAGCCCCCGTAGCAGACCGCATCAAGATCGAAGCCATCCTCGCCACCGAGTTCGGCAAAGTTCTGGCAGACAGCGGCCTTACCTTTCCCCACACCAAAGTACAGGCAACTATCAATGCCAACGGCACCGTGACCTGTACCACCTCCCCCACCACCCACATCTCAACGATTCAGCCCTTCTTCCCTCGCTTCATCGAGCTTCTTAATATTGCAATGAAAGCAGATGAGAACACCTATAAAGAATTCAAGCCAGTCCCCACAGACGTCGACTATATCGTTCACGCAGTCCCACTTTTCTCCTTCCCAAGCGAGGACATGGTTACCCCCGTTATGCAGCAGGCGATTCTCTTCGCATGCGACGTAAACATCACTAAAGCCCGCTTCCTTACCAAGCCCGAAAACAGAGGTGATAAGAAAACAACCTCTGTTGTAATTACTATTCCCCATGAAGACACATCGAAGATTGGAGACTCCATCCGTATCTTCGGACGAACACGCCGCGTTGCAAAGGTATGGCACGCCACACCCCAGTCCATCTGCCAAAATTGTTCTCGCCTCGGCCATGCTGCCGCAGGCTGCCGCGCTAAAGCACCCACCTGCCCCATCTGCGCCGGTCCCCATGCAAAACGCGACCACAGATGCAACAACAACAACTGCCCAAAAGAAGGCAACAAGAAGCTCGTTACTGAATGCTGCTCCGCCTTCCGTCCCAAATGCATCAACTGCAGCGGCCCACACACAGCCTATGCACGCGACTGCCCCTCCCACCCTGCTACACAAAGCACCAAACAAACAGCCGCCCCCCCATCAGAACCCAAAGATTCTCCTCTTAATACCTCAATCCATGCCCCCCATATTTCTCCAGAAGGCCCAGCTGGTGCCATGGAGGGGGTCGTCATCGGCCAGATTTAAATGTTTTCTTCTTCTCCGCCTAGAAGTTGTTCGCCTACACCCTCATTCGCATCATCTATTTCGAACGGTTCCCCACCCTCACTCTCAATTATACAACATAACTGCACAAATAGCAATAAAGTATTTATTTCACTTTTTTCGTCTTTTTCAAAAAATAATCCACCACAAATCTGAAAACCCGACTTATCCGAAGAAAAAACAGCATCCGTAGAAGTACTCAATAAAGAAGAAGAAGAAGTAACAGGGGGCGTCGGGGCAGCGGGAGGGGCGGTCAGAGCGGCGCCTCTTATAGGAGGAGGACCGCGGGGGCAATTTCCTTGAGGGCATTGGGCAAAAACATGGTCAGGGGCAGCGCAATAGGCACAGCGGCCGTTCTTCATTCTCCATTCTTTCTTGGCGGGGGAGGTCTGGTGGCGTCCATTGGTAAAAGTATACCTTCCTTCCGGTGGGGGGCGTGGAGTTGAGCGGGCTTGTAGAGCTGATAAGTCCATAGGTGCAAGGCCTCCAGGAGTATAGGACGGGTGGGGGGCAGCAGGCTGAGCAGCAAACTATCCCATAGGGTTTCTGTTCGCGCGGTGGGCATCCTTCCTAGCCCTAATTCTGTTGTCCATGGTCATCAGCCTCCTCACATAGGCATCAAACCCTTCCGTTGCATTGTCCTGATAGATCATTGCGTCCTTCAGGTCGTCGGATAATCCCATTTCCAGAGCGTCCTTCTTAGCTTCCTCGTTATAGTCCAACCGTCCCATAATGCGCAGAAATTATGTAAGGTAGGTAGCAAAGTCCCCTTTGACTTGGCGAAGGGTCTGGAGCTCCCTTCTGGCTGTACCACGAGGGTCCGGATCTCCAAAGGAAGCTTCCAAGAATTCGACAAAATTATTCACCGAGGGGAATGGAGGAGCGTCTCCTGCGGCCATGGGGATGACCTGGTCCAACGTCTTCCCTTCCAACCGACTGACTGCATAGAAGACTTTGGCCTCCTCGTTCAGGAACCTGTCGTGGTTAACACTGAGTTTGGTGCGAAGGAGGTTCAGAAATCCGGGTAGCTCCTTTCTAGTTCCACTAAACTTTGGAGGGTCCGGAAACTTTTCGGAGCGAAATGTGGGAGGTGGGTTGCCTGGTGGTGGTGGTGGTGGTGGGTTGCCTGATGGTGGTGGTGGTGGTGGTGATGGTGGTGGTGGTGGTGGTGGGTCGGCTCGTGCGGCGGTGAGTTGGAATTCAAGAGTTCGAACTTGTGCTTCCAGGGCATCGGTATGGTTATTGCTAGCCTCCAGCTGTTCTCTTGCTGCAGTGAGTTCGTTCCTAGTAGTAATATGTAGGGCTCGGCTAGCAGCACGTTCTGTCTTCCAGCGATCTCCTTCTCGAACAAGTGTAAGTAGATGAACATAGTGGTAGTGTAGGTCTTCGACTGCTTTGAATTCGTCAAAGGTTTGGGGGATCTGGTAGTTTCCGTCGAGGATGACCCCATCAACAACCCTAGCAGTTGATGAAGGTGGTGGTTGTGTTGTTGCCATTGTAGCGGTGCACGGTGCGGATGACGACGCAACGTCATCAGCAAGACTTGATTTGTCTCCTGAGGTCTCCTGACCCTCAGGAGATTCAAAAAATATCCAGGAGCCTCAGGAGACTCTCGGGAGACCCGGGAGACTGTTGAGAGACTACATACACAAGTAGTAGTTTGCTGATGGTAATCTCAAGGCGGGAGTATGGTATAGACTTCGTTCCGCAAGGCGCAGAGTGGGTGACAGCGATAACTCCAATAATAGAAGAGAGTTATGAATTATATAGTAGAGGCAGCGATAGTTTCTGAAGAGAAAACTATAATAGATTGATAAAATACAGAAGACATTGCGTAGAGAAGAAAGAAAGGAAAAGAACGACACAAGTAGGCCCGTCTTTATATACCCGACAACCCCTCACTAAACATGACTCATACTTCCGCGTAACCCCACTATGACTCATTCCCCCGTGTAACAGAAATTCATAGAATTTCATCTGACAAATCCTTCCTTCCGAGCGCACAATAATCCCAATCCGTCCAGTCCCAATCCTTCCAGCCCGAACAGTCCATTGCATCCATGAAAAGTGGTATTGCAGTGGATTGTTCATTTTGGACCACCAAAGATTTTACAGTGTGATAATAACAGGGAGTTCAAAGGTGCTCTGTTAATTCTCTTAAACAAACATGGAATATCAGTCATCAATGGTAGACCAAGGCATCCTCAATCTCAAGGTTTAATTGTACAAGCAGATGGCGTTCTCAAAACAAAGATAGCTGCATGGAAACGGGATAACAACTCTTTATCTTGGAGAGATACCTTACCGGAGGTAATACTGTCAATGAATAGTCAGAGACACTCAACTACAAATAAAACATCATACCAAATCGTATTCAAACAGAAGCCAACTATCAATAACACTGTACTACCAACCGTTCGACGAGAGTCCAATGTCATAGATGAGGATGGTTCCGAAGGTATTGAAACTATAGATATACGGGAGCAGAATATGATTGATTCTAATGCAGAATCTCAACCATCAATCCATTCATCAATTGGAACTACTGATGAACACCAAAATCTTCTGAATGAAGTAAGAGCGAACACAAACCGATCTCAATTGAAGATGACAGCTCGAACCGTACGAGGCCGAAAAATCACTCAGTTTGCAATTTCAGATTACGTCAGTCTTGCGATACCCTCTAAAGACCGTTTGGCCACTGATCCATGTCGATTATTCTGCAAAGTGATTGCAAAGCCACATACCGATAGACATCAACTCTAGACCCAATTTAGTGTATTAGATAGGATATACCCAACAAAGGAACTGGAACGACTTCCGGCTTCTATTGCTAGTACATTAAAGCCTTTTAATACTTTACGGAAGATCTCTCTTTACTTAGCAAGTAGGCTTAATAGTTCAAGACGGAACCACATAAAAGTATAGCTCCTAATTCAAATTTCATATTATTAAATTCCTAACAGATCAATAGGGAGGTTGCGAATGCAGGCAGTCATGTTCGACTGAAAAATGCAAATGTCTAACGGGGCGGGGTCGGGGATCAGGGTGTAAAGGTAATTAGAACAGGCAGGATCGGCTCGGGATACACCAGAGCGGGTACGGGTTCAGGATCGGGAAGACGAGGACAGGTTCAGGTTTGGGTTCAGAAATAATCAGGGACAAAAGGCGAAGAGCCAAAGTAATAGATTGCTAACAGAAAGAAGACGTTGCCTAGTGAGGCGAGAACATAGGAAAGCATCACTCCATATATATACAACGTTTTCCCCTCACCGCTGACTCATACCATAGAATCCCATCGAAACACAGACTATCTCCTACCACCCACGCTAATCCCAATCACATCATTCTATGCATCCATAACTCTATCCTTTCTAGCGCTTACATTCCATTACCCGAACTCCTTCCTATTCCATTCTCTTGCTTCCGACATCCACCGTGTCCCGGCATCTTGGCATCAGGCCCGGAGCTTCGGTAATAGCGGAATAGATATGGTGGAAAGGGAAAGGATAAGCGAAGGAAGAATGGAATGGTGTGAGGTTAAATATTATGTTTTCTATAATGATCGGTTGCAGGGAGGGATTGGTAATGGAATGGGACGAGGATGACGTTATGACTTTGTATGAGGATCAGAGGATGAGAAGGATCGATAACCGAATTCTAGGAGATAGTGGGGAGGAATACGAGGTGTGGTGATACGGGGTTCTATGGAGTTCTATGGGCTGATGTAACGGGATTCTATGGGATGGTATAGGCGTTAGAAGTGGAGAGGTGGGGAGTATGTTAAATAGCGAGCGAAGTTCTTTCCTTTAGTTTCTTTCTTTCTTTCTTCTCTGTCTCGTCTTCCTGTTTTCTCGTACATAGGAATATATTTATCTCCTATCCATAGTCCTCGCTTTCCCCGCCCCGCTCGAAGGTTGCCTACTACTGCGACCTCTATAGTCTTCCCTCTTCATCAGCAAGACTTCATTTGTCTCCTGAGGTCTCCTGAGCCTTAGGAGACTCAAAAAATATCCAGGAGTCTCAGGAGACTCTCAGGAGACCCGGGAGACTGTTGGGAGACTGCATACATAAGTAATAGTTTGCTGATGTTGTCTGGCTCTCAAACCCTGTCGCCTCGTCTTCGCCGTTACCTACGGTCCTCGCTTTCCCTGCCCTGCCTCTGGTCTTCGCCTTGGCTGTTGCCTTGTGCCCCTCTGTCTCTGGCTGTGTCCCTCGCCCCTGCCTTCATCGTCATCTTCATCGCTCCTCCGGGTAGTCTTAGTTACTCTGTTACACACCGATACTAACCAACAACCCTGTTCCGAAGACGTCTAGGCGGTGGTGGGGGTACAGGGGGCTGAGCCGTGATAAAATGCTATAAAGATCAGAATTTCTGTATTGATGGATGTCATACCACAAAGTCTAGTGGTAAGGCTACATGTACAAATATTTCAGAAATGTCTAGTCCTTCCCAGTACACAGATACAGGCATGGAAGATATAATTCTAATTGACTCCCGCCTTCTCGATATACAAACTACTCCCAAAGTGGTTTAAAATGAGGACCAAAGGGAGACAAGCGAAGATACTATACTCGATACAATCCGAGTTGTTTCCAATCAGCCAAGACCTATTTTACTTAATAGTGGAGCACTTACAGTGAGCAAAGGTTGTATACCTAATGTTGTTTAAAATTGTATACTGACTTGTATGTAGAGCGGGAGGAGATCAACATAAGAATGAAACAGTTCGAGCAAGAAGATTCCCAGTTGGAGGCAATTATAAAACAGTATCACGAGCAGCATCAAAAGATTCTACAATACGGAAAATCACATTTGTTACCAAAGATATCATGGATACGACAGAATGTGGATGAAGGAACTATGCGACTACGATTGGAGACAAGTAAGTATAGACAGATTATCTCTAACCTGATATCTCGATACCCTCAATCACCATTTTATCACTCCTATCTTGAGCTAAAAAGTGAGAAAGTAGTTCTCAAACATGATCAGAATCGGGCTCATATTCGTGCCTGGAAGCAAATGAGTAATGTTCCAAGTGGATATTATGCAATTGCCTATCCCAACATTGCGGCGTTGATTATAGAGGATTTTGGAGCTGATCACAAAGTAATACTCAAAAAAGCTATATCACTCGCTGGAGATGATGAGTACGAGCACTCTTATATTCTTACAGAAGTTGTTATACCCTCATTGTTGATCCGGATGATTATGGAGGATATGAATTGTACTGAGAAAAAAGCATCGGAGATTTTGTGGGCTCCACTCGCTGGGGAGTATGGGAGTTTAGCAGACATGAATAATATTAAAATTGTTAGACATTATGGTTCTCTAAGAGAAGATTGAGTTGAAGGTTTTATTAGCTATCATATCGATGGTGTCGTGGGAGAAAGGACTATTATGTATTCTATAAAATTTTGACTTTTATTAGCTTATGTTTACCAGTCTAATGCTGCCCGTGAATGATATCATACTGGTTCGTACAGCACAAGACTTTTCATATTGGCCCACTGAGTCGGACAGCCCTTCTGGAAAACCTTCCAAGTCGGGTGCACGATTCAAAAACATACTGGCTGGGAAATCTCGCTGGGTCGGTCAGAACAGTACTACTAGTCTATGACCATTTACCCTATTTCGTAAATGATATGAGCTCTTTGATGGGTTTAAAGAGCGAAGCCAAACAACTTGCGAAACAAAACAATGTGCGGAAATGAAGGGTCAGCAAGCCTTTCAACTCATGCAAGGGGCGACATTCCTCTAATAATCTCTAAAAGGAGTGCAGTGCCCTCTAGAGTGACGGAGCTGATATCAACTCCTAGGGCCACGATAGTTTTCACCAATGGTAGCCAGGATGATTGGAGGATAATGTGGTGTAAGGTGTTCATTCCTTCACTTCCCACTGCGTGAACAACCGCCCCTGATCGTATGGGAAATTCCCCGCCTATAGGATTGTGTTTTGGCAAGCTGAACTCTTTGTTCCATTGGTGATGGTTGCAGTGGCTTAGATAAAAATGAAGTGGAGGGCGGCAATCTGCTGTAATCATATTGAAATCGGAACCTGCCTCTGTGAGTGCCTCAGCGTATTTGAGGTACCTCCTTCGGCGGAGAGCTTCATGTAACGCCGTAAGACCACTATGGTTCCGTACTTCTATATCGGGCCCTCTATCTAGAATGGCCCGTATCAGGTCCACACATCCAACCTTGGCGGCAAAGATCAAAGCGTTATTGCCTTCTAGGTCGATACCCAAAACCGATGCTCCGAAATTGAACAAAAGCTCCAAAACCTTCGGATCAAATTCTTTATCTTTTTGGGACTTCATATATTGTATCAAAGGAGTACGACCCTCAGGTGTATTGATTTCAATGTTTGCTCCCCTGACTAGCAGCTCTTCTACTAGCAAGTAGTCGAGCGTTAACTCTGCCTCGTGCAATGCTGCTTGACCAGCCTGGTTTCTGACATCTAGGTCGGGGCCCCTATCTTAAAGAGCGCACATTACCTACGAGCACCCCTCTCTTGCGGAAACCATTAGAGCGTTGCTACCCTCGCTATTTATACTGGTAATTAGTGCTCCGGAGTCAAATAAGAGCCTAAGAAGTTCATCTTGTGGCTGAG
Source organism: Morchella sp. 2018-W26 (assembly GCA_024713715.1). Taxonomy (NCBI): domain Eukaryota; kingdom Fungi; phylum Ascomycota; class Pezizomycetes; order Pezizales; family Morchellaceae; genus Morchella; species Morchella sp. 2018-W26. The sequence goes on from JAMGYX010000027.1 coordinate 209,327, forward strand.
ACTGTCTACCGTTTCGCGACGCGACGAACTCCATCATCGGGGTGTGATCTAGGAGAGATCGAGTCTTGATATCTGCTCCAATCCCTAGAAGCATCCTTACAATTTGAATATCGATGTTGGAGAGGCCTAATGCTTCATGTAAGGGAGTCCTTAGTGAGTTTTTTGCGCTAACGCTAGCTTTCTTAAGTAAAAGAAACGTAACCATATTGACATTATTCACCCCACAAGCGAAAACAGGGTATTCTGGTCGTCTTCATCCATAGAATCGATTGCTAGACGCAGGGTCCCAACATCGTAGCGGGGCCGGTTTGGATTGTGACCAATGTAATCACATAACTCGGATATAACAACCAATATTTCGGTGTATTTCAGTGCATTCGCTCGCCACTCCCCGCTCATTGTACCGTCCGCTGGGATCCAATTCCCATCGAATAACCCGTGTGCGACGGACCAGCACCTTGTGCGCAGAGCGGCATTCAGAATTGGATCGATGTCCAAACCCTTTGAGCCACATCCTTCTTCCCTAGCCAGTAGGAGCTCACCCAAAGCCCTATGCCGTCTTGTACAGGTGCGTAGGAAATGACCATCGAGATAGGCCCTTGACAGGATAACCTCAAATATCAGTTCAAACTCATCAGAACTGAGATGCTGCCCTCCACTACCGATATAGGCCCAATGATAAAAGCCCGAAGCGAGAGAAGCCTCCGTGTCCCCCTTCGGATTCCCGAAATTCGTCATGGACACAAAAGAGTAGGTACGCGATGGGTACCACTCACTTGTAGAGCGATATTAAATCTACGGGAATGTGTATTTGGGATACATCGCCTTTCGCAGCGATAGATACTCCGGACAGTTCAAACTGTGTGAAAGGTAATGAGAACACCGAATCGTTCGATCCCAGAGTGTACTTGGACCATGATGTCCCGCACCGCTGCGATGTTGCTACGGAGAGCCCCATACCTCGGACAACGCTCTCTTTGCTGTATGGTACGGACCTCATGAAGATCGACTGTAAGCAGTGTACGGATCGTATTGTTCGGGATGTAGATGTCGTGAGAACTGATTTCCGATCGTCATCCATAGGCGGCACATAGCGTACTGGGATCGTAGATTCCGATGCAGACGAGGAGATGACATCTTTACGCTGGATAGCTATGATCGGAGTCTGGGCCTGCGTGCTTGGGGCTAAAGGCCCTCTTGATGTATCATTTAAAGTATCTATACATTATTCAGTCTGTGTCGACGACTCACTGTATGTACTTCAAGTCAGTACCTATGGAAAAACACCCGACCATCAATTGTAAAGTGAGGCTTACCTCATCCATATAGTTAGGAGTAGGCCCAAAGTGATCTTGTGCTGTTGGATGCGCTGAAGAATCTGATTTATATTTCCCGTGGAAATTGTCTATCTAATGCGGCCGATGTAATTCATTTCGGACTTGGTTGGTAGCAGCCGATCCATCACTCACTGAACCTCCGAGAAGGTGACCATAGAAAGCTGGCTGATATCTGTTGCTGCAGCACCCAATTGGGTAATCAATACTTTCCGTTCGACGTAAGGGGGAAGCTTCTCGAGAGCGAGCTTGGGGTCCCGGACCTCATCGCGCACTGTTTGGACGATGGACGGAGCGTCCTTGCAAATGGAAGTAAAATTGTTCAATGTGATGTAAACTTTTGTGCCGATAGCTACAGGTCCCAAGATAGATGCGGCAGGCTCCATGTGTGAATTTTGGACGTTGATGATTGAACAAGGCTAGCAGCTCGTCGCATCAGTAATATCGGATGCCTACTTGCCAAGGCCTTTTTTATAAGTACAAATGTTTGCCAAGAGATCCCTCCTGACCCCATTGGACATGAAGCATCGAATCTTTATGAAATCTACTCACTCGATTGATTCAGTACTCTGTGATCGGGGCTAGTTGTGTGAGCATAGCTGGAAGGAGGTGATCCGTACCACAAAAGAACGGTTGTGTTTCTATACTACGCAAAGGTATCATCACTACCTCCGGGACCTATTTCTATACCCCTGGTGTATATACATATGGAATAAGAATATTTATAGAGACAAGATAAATGATAAAATTAGGCGAAATACCTCCTCGCTATTGAGACCTCTGATTGAATTGCAATACTCCACCTGATATCTCCAGCCCTTCGCCGTAAGAGACGACAACTTGCAACTTACCGATTGGCTAAGTTTGCTAGCCTCATCGTTCACATTTACGGTCACGGGCACTACTGAGGCCGCTATAGCCAACGTCTCAGGATGGTAATGCTACTACATATGGCTCCAGAAGCTATGGAGGGTGGTGTGTCGTAAACTTCGCTCTTCGTGGCCAATTGGTCTATGGAGATTGGGAGACCTACTCCCATAACTGTACTAGTATCTAGCTTAACATCGGAAGTTTCTCCAGTTACTATCTCCTGGGTATATGAGACACCTGGAGAATCTCTCTCGTACATATAGATCATCTGATCTTGATTTTGGGTGAGGGTAAGCAGTTCGCCGTGTTTATCAGTCCTTGGAATACTGAGATGTATTGAGAAATTCGCAGGTTTCCGCTCTATTGTTAATCACTCCCAGGATAGGGCACGCTAATGCATGAGAGAGATCCTCCCAATGTCTCATGCACCCAGCTAGGGGATACCAAAAAAAAGCTCCTGTGGAGCTGATAGACCCATCCCTATCCCTTAGAGTGTTAGGCCAAATCGGAATTAGAGTGACCTAACGCAAAGTGGAAATCGTGATATAGTAAACTCAAGACCGACATGAATGTTTGCCTTGCAACGTACAATTCCTCACTTATAGACTCCATGATAAATTTTTTCGTTGCTACTCTTGTGGGTGTGCTTAATATCATGATTTCTATCTTGCGTTAGGTCACTCTGATTTCGATTTGGCCTGACATTCTAAGGGATACATGCTTTCCCGCGCGTTACGGATGTTCCTGCAGGCCTGGTACCCCGTCAAGAGTTCGCGTTTGCTGGCAATAGGAAGAGGAAGTAGGTACTGGATGACTGCCTCCCAATGGCTCCAGAAAACAACCTGGAGCTATTGTATCTCAAAGAGAGCAAACTTGTTGAGTGCCACGTGCGCGAGATATCAACTGTTGCACTTGCAGGTGGGTCTTGCCCCGATATTTCGTGTGGCAGCCGTACCCTTACTAAATATCAACAGACCTTTTGGCGAGTAGTACTTTACATAGACTCCGTTAACATGCGTGCCCTTGGTACAGCGGACATAAAAACCTAGCGAGTTTGTATAAGGAAGCTACACAAGGCACGGACGGACCTCCGCGTCAAGGGACCTAAGATGCAACGTTGTGGGGCTAAGATTAGGCAACCCATTGATGTAAGCGAGGGCAAGAGCGCGGCTATAGGTTAGCGCGCCTTGGCGATCACGTGGCATCATGGTGTTCCTATGTTTCACTTCCGTTGTTTCTCCCTTCATCATCATCAATATTATCACGGTTTCACGTTTCACCAGTTCAAGCGATAGTTTGAGCACCGTGAATATCGTGATCTAGTGAAAACATCAAAACCTTGCCTTTCCTAATCTATATCCAATAAACCTCCTCCAAAATCTATAGTCACGTGCCCGCAGCCACAACGTGTCGCTATGCACAGTGAGCCCCCTCAAGGCAGAATGCGTGGTTGTTCCTTGGTTATTACAACCGCTATCTCCACTGTGGATTGTGGTTTACATTCTTCAGATTGGCTGTAGCTCGGGGGGATATGGGGGGGGGGTAGTAAGAATCAGTTACTTTAACGCCCGATCGGATATTCCAATAAGCCTTAGTCAAAAGTTAGTCTAATAAAGACCTTATATATTCCTCAAATCACTCCTGAAAATTCTTGAATAAGGTCTTTATTAGACTAACTTTTCACTAAGCCTTTTTTAAGGCTGAAATCAGGCCCATAGGAATATCCGATCGGGCGTTGAAGTAGCTAGTTTATTCGTATTTTTATCCTTTAGACACATAGAGACATTTCGAATAAGGCAGGGTGGTGGGTGGTAGTCCCGTACCTACCGATAGCCCACAATGCCTTATTCGAAAGCCACTAGAATGTGGTAGGTTTATGCAAGAGAGACATTCTCTAAACGTCTGATACGTCCAAAGGATAGCGTTTTCGCGTACAGCTCAAACTCGCGAGTTATTTGAGGGTCACACACGCCCACTCTACGCCTTCTCGCGCCATAGGTACTGTGCGAAGCAGCCGCAGGGCTACGTCAGACGTCGCATGTACCTGAGCGGTACAGTTCTTCACGGGGTGAAGATGGACAGACAAGGGGATTTCAACGAATAGGAAATATAGTATTAAAAAGAACTTTGGCTGATTCTCACTCACAGTCATAATCCCTGTCAACAGCCAGTGTCCGCCCTCACCGTGTGAGCGACAGCGGGGCAGGTAAATAGTACCGGACAATGCAGGTTTTGTCTCTGGACCTTTTTGTAGTAGTTCTCGCCTAGTATGCGCACCCATTGGTGAACCAAAAATCCCTTAGTCTGTCAATGCTGACCCCCCTATCATAGAGGAATTACATCTGTATGGGAGATCTATTATTTGATAAGGGGGTCTGTTAGGAAAGCCATACAAAACTTGTTTCTTCTGGAGCTAGCAGTTTACTGACCGACTAAGGATACTTGTTACCTGCCCCGTGTGTACAAGGATATGGGGTGGTGGTAGAATTGGGAATTTGTGGTGTTTAGTAATGTCTGAGCAGACTAGATGAAGCCTCAGTAACCGATCTCAAACGTCCTATTCAAACAAAATACCCAAGCCCATCTCCCAACATCCATTGCCAACTACCAACCCCACCACCACCCTTTTGGTCGTGAGATTGGATTATGGTTCTTCTATTACCTCAGGACTACTTGGCAATGTTGCGCCTTCATAAGGTTGCCCGGTCGGGCTTAAAATATCTCAGCTTTTGACACGATTTCTGGATATTGGTAAAGTTTTTCTTTTTCCTTTACGTTTGTTTTAGGTTTGTGTGTGGGGCGGGGAGGGGGGGGGGGGGTAAGCGTTTTACTGACACCCGAAGACATAAGGCCATCTAGTACAGCTTCATCGATTGATTGTCGGCAAAAGGTATCAATTTGGCTAAGAGATCTTGTTATCTCACTCATCATATGGGCTGCGATTGGCACCTTAAAAATAGCCATAAAAGATAATGTGGTTCAATATTATATATATTTAGAACTCGAGACCAAAGCCGCATTTAGCCTCCCCCAAAGGATCCAACTTGTGCTGAATCAATTGGTTGATGCGGGTTATATTGATTGCTTTCATCCACTCTCCTGACTCTCATTATTGCAAAGCCCACGAGTGCAAGTAATATATGAGCGACTTCACCCCATTGCCCTACATTTGTAATGCTTTCACCACATGGCCACCCATTGTGCTCCAACATCGCCCTCTCCAAACACGCAACAATGTAAAGACCGACAATTATACAGACTAGCCCCAAAAGCACCACAATAAAGAATACCACACCGTGACCACAGAACCGATATGTCCACGACCTGTTAAGACCTCTGGTAAGTAGCAGCGGATTCTGTTGAGAGGTCGAACATAAGAAAGCTAAAACCAAGTTGACGACAAGTATCACCAAGCAAACGTTCAAAATTGTACCAAAAGTATCGGATGCGCCACCCAACCTAACCATCAGAGGTTTCTCGTGAATCTTCAGTGCTATTCCGTCCTTGCACGCCTCTGGATCATCCACAAGGGGGACGGGGTGTACAGAGGTTATCCAACCTGAGATAATTCCAACGAAAAGTAAGGTCACCCATAAGTGCACAATAAGCCTATGGCGCCTCTTCGTCTCTGCCCTCTGGGGTACATTTTCCCTGGCCTGGTCTCGGAAGCTTGACGACCACATCAGGACAGGTAATGCAGCGAGAAGGCTGAATATTGTGAGAGCTACAGTTGGGTAGACGTCAGGGTTGAGGAATCCAGAGTTATTCCTCTGGGCTGCGATAGGTATCGAATGTATACTGGCCGTGGCGCTGTACAACATTGCTGTTGCAAGACTTGGCCCCACAGCCCATTCGAAACTGCGGAGTGCAAAAGCGATGAAGAAGAACGCGTAGACGATGTACCGGAGAGCCGGGCTATAGATGCCTGATAGTGGAGTGGTGCACACGTATTTCCCGGGCTGCTTGTCGTCGGCGGAAAACCTGAAAAGTGTGACCAAAATCAGGAGCGGTAGTTCCCTCATGCTTTGAGGGATGTAGAGAGATGTGCAAGATCGGATTAAACTGCAATACACTGTTCTTCTACGTATAAGCCCCAACACCTTGTTAAGCGTTTGTGTAACCGCGTGTTTACCTACAGATTGGATAGTTTGAAAGATAGGCCCGTCGTCGAGCGAGCGATGGTGATCTTGGACCAAGCCCCGAATGGTGTTGCCAAGTACTAATGCGGCTGCGGAGTCTGATGTACAAAAAACTGGCAAGGGGGCAGAAACGCCTTTTGTAGATGTATCCAGGGGATTCTTGATAGTAAGAATATAGATCAGACTTCTAGACCAGACACAGTTAGCAGGGCATTTGGGCCTGTATCTATATGTATAAAAAAGGGAGCTAGAAACCGCGTAAACCAAGAGTTGTTATAGAAGGTTGGGGCGTAATGAATGGGCCAGAATGAACGTTCGCAGGAACGATGAGATGAGAATAAGAACCAAAGTTCAATGTAGACTGGCTCTATATAATTAGTATTGTTTAAACATATCCGCCTAGAGGCGGAACAGTCACCGCCTATACGGTTGCCAGCGGTATCTATATCCGGGAGCTAAAGGAGGTTTGGTGCGAAACAAGAGCTCCCTGTTAAATGGAGGATAGCTGTAGGCAGTGGAATGAGTGGGGCATTGCCCCTTATGAACCTCGGACTATGAATAAAAGAGGTGGTGGATTAGCGTAGGGACCGGAAGATCCTATCCCTAGGGACATTGGAATACATGATCTTGCTCATCTTTATCTACCGCCCTTCCTTTTCCTTAAAGGTTATAGTGTTCTATCGACCATTATAATTTAAACGCGCAAAAACACTCATACTATTCAATTAAACAAAAAGTCCCCTAGGTATACGGAGCCCGCTACTTCCAGCCCCGCAGAGGGGTAGATTTAGATTGAAGGGGCCCCAGTAGGACATATAGCCCGCATCCATCCGCTTATAACCGGCTTATTGGACCAAACTGCCTGGCCCTCCTTTACTAACCTTTAGGTGGTGAACGTAATCCAGTATATCTACTCTGGTCTTAGTTAAAACCAAACAATTTTGAACCACTTAAACAATCTTGGACGGATCACAATGCTACTCTCCGAAGCCCGCACCGCCCGTATAAGATCTCGTACCGCCACCACTGAGGCGACTGACGTCCGAAGACCGAAAACGCTCCTACAAGAGCATCTTGATGTGTATAAACGCTCTCCAGTCACTCGTTTGAGGTGTAGCAATTGGGTGATAATTTTTAATCTTTGACCACTATCGCCAGACGGATAAATTAATCCTTGCCCATGCTTCCCCCGCAATTCTAGTTATAGGTTGTTTTACTCCTATTACTTCCCACCATATTAACCTTGGGCATAGCATAGCCCCCGAAACGTAGTAGATAGTCCCCTAGCCCACCTCCAAGGATATAAATCTACCGAGACTAGTTAGTACCGGAAAACCTGAGAGATTCCGCTTCGCGGAATCAATAGAACACCGTTCTATTTAACTGAAAAACCTTTGAATCTCTCAACCAAAGTTCCTAAAACTAAAACTAGATCATAATAGCACAAACCTTACATCTTCTAATAATTCAATCTAACAACTGGGAATGACACTCTGGAGCCGTCAGTCACCCCCAAATGTATTTCTCAAGTCTCAAGAGAGCGCCTCATATCTACGTAGGTCTGCAGTTTGAGGCCAGTTGGCTTCTAATGAAGGAATCTATCCTGGTTGACAGGGAATTCACCATCCCGGTAAATTAGAAAAGCAATTGATCTATGTACTAGGTATACTGGGGCTAAATAAATACTGTACGTCGACGGGCTCCGCCGAAAGGGACTAGCAGACCCCGGTTTATTATTTCTCTTATTGGCCGAAAGCCCCGGTCTGCCAACGCCCAGTGTCCGTCACTGAGTGACAATACCTTAATACCCTGGTCATCAGAAGATACGAGGTTACATGGTATCAGGCTGCTTATCATCTTACGGCGACCTCGTTAGGAGCGGTAAACCGGGAGATACATAACTTCATTTGATGGGTTTCGATTGGTATGATCCTTGGTACCAGGAGGTTCGAGCTTGGAACCTGCAGACAGCCACAAAGACTTTCCCATTACTATGACATCGGAACACCGTTCCACTCGGTCCATCAGTTGCCTCGCCCCCAGCGAATTACAACCCAGAATTTATCACCTCACTGTCTAGGTAGTAGTAAATATGCTGGAATCCTTGCTTTCGGGTATGCATCACGACCCCCCGGAAACCTACATTTTCTTAATGTGAGGTTAGTTTACTATATTTATTTTTCTAGAATATCCACGATGGACATCATTTCTCGTGCAGGGGTGGATCCGGCTCAAATATCAATTGTCGTCGGGTTCGAGCTGCCACTGGGGGGTGCATAGCCCTATATTTAGATACTGTCAGGTCTTGTGCACGTCCTTAATGATGACTGAAGTCTACCTCACAGTGCGGGAATGGGCCGTTAGACTCAGGCCACGTTTATGATTTCTTGTGGAGCAAGGCGAATATTCCCCGCGCCCCGTGGAGGCATTAGAACGTGCAATCATACACGACAACGAGATCTGGTTCGATACTTCCTTTCACATGTCTACCCCTTGCCGGCGCAGTAATTTTCTTGGCCTCTTTCAGTTTTTGTTTTTTCAAACAAGGTTCTTTGAAGTTATGCTCTCTTTGTAGTAGTCAATCCTTGGCGTCATAAATGTGTGATACACCGCAAGTGGGAAAGGTTGAACGTCATCAGTGAAGCCGGCGTCTTCTCGTGATCAAATGTACCAAGCCTCACAAAACTGAACGATGAAGCTTGAAGCTTTATGTATCCCTACAACCTTAATTGGAAAAATGAATTTCAAGAGCTTTGGCCTTTTGGAGACCATGCCATAGAATTTCCATATTTAGTCATTGATCCCACGCTTAGCTACTTTGAAACCGCGTCATTGAAACATCTCCACTTCGAGTTCAGACCCTATTTGGAGCGTGCGAGATGGGTGGACCGAGCCACAAGTGCCCGAGAGTTTGTTTTGAAGTGGGTAAACATTTGGAATATATGACATGGATGTTTTGGTTGCCCGGACGCCACATCAGCCACAAGAGATAGACGACTTCCTTGGCCACTCGGACGCCCCTCACTCATTCAGCCGATGATGATTGGTAGAGAAGAGATGGAGAAGCCACTAAAATTGTTGATCCTCCCTTTTTACGCTAACTGTTCGAGTGAGGGGGGTGTCCGGGTGGCTAGGGAAACCGTCTCTATGTGTTTTTTTTTTTTTTTTTTTTTTTTTTTTTTTTTTTAAATCATAATTTCATTGGTTTCTAGGTACAAGAATGTTGCATGCAGGGAGACCCTATGGCATAAATAAAACCTATCCCCTCGTCTAAACATAGGAAAGCCGCCTTAAAACCTAACTTCATAATAGATAGAAAAGCAAATTCTTAATCCTCCATATCCAGCGCACTCACATCTGACAAAGAAGATAAAGAGGAAAGAGAGGACGACGACGACATCGAATAAAGAGGAGATTTAGGTATCTGGTTTTTCACCGGAAAACCTGTGCGTGTAGCTATAATATATTGACTTAGGTCATAGACTGACTGAGTCGTGAGAAAGAGTTGATCAAGTGTAGAAACAGATGAAAGAAAACGACTTCTGGCTTCGTTTCGGGCTGAGCATAGTAGTATTGCATGATTTAAGTCTTCGTCCCCTTCTTCACATCTTGGACAGATGGTAGGGTCGTGGGGGCGCATCCATGAGGGGTGTGCAGCTAGATAGCTTTTGTGTGCTCGCATCTGGCAGATTCTTCCTGAGACGAATCTGCTAGTAGCTAGGTGAGAGTGTGGCTTGGGAGAGATGGGCCACGAATAGTAGGAGAGGGTGGGAAGCTTCTTCCAGATCTCGGTGATATGCTTTTTAATTAACAGAGGGAGAGCTGGATTTGTCCCTTGGTTTTGGGCAAAATCCGGGGAATTTGTTAGGAGTTGGAAGCAGAGTTCGTCGATGGGCAGTCTAGCGACGCCTTTGCGGTTAGAGTTCCAATTCTTGGGTGGGTTAGGAATATTTTTTAGGAGGAGCCGATTACAGTTGTTCCTAAAATTGCTTGCAGCGGGAAAGGAGGCAGGAAGCCGTGCTGAAACGGGGTTTAGCTCGGGGTTTGCATTTAGAATACGAGCGGCGTAGCGTAGACGTAGTGAAGAGAGGTATAGATCAATTGGGGCGCATGATGATTCTGCTTGAAGAATCGATATAGGAGTCGAGCGAAAACAATTGGTGACCCATCTTAAGACGGAGTGCCATGTGGTTTCCAGAAGTTTGATTGATTTGTGGAAGGGTGTGTAGCATGTCGCTCCGTATGTTAGGATTGGTAGGATTGCCATTACTGCGAGGCGTCGGCAGTTGAGGGCGGTTAGGCCTTTCCCTGCGGTGGCAAAGCGTCGTAGCATTGCAAATGAAATATTGGCAGCGTTAACTCTTTTTTGAAAGTGAGGGTGAGGATCCAATGAGGGGGTGCATTGAAAGCCGAGCCATCTAATCTCGGTGGAGGGAAGAATAATTTCATTTTGGAGAGAAACGGGTGTAGTATCCAGAGGTGACTTATCCCTAGGGGTGCGCCAGTGTATAAGATCGGTTTTAGGGAGTGAAAAATGAATATTCATAGGGCGGCCCTTATCGGCGGCTTGTATAAAGCACTTTTCGAGTAGGGACGCATTATGAGCGTAGGAGGGTGATGCCACTGTAAAGGCAAAGTCATCCACATATGAGAGGGTAATTCCTGGGGAGGGGTCTATGTGCAGAACTGAGACATAGATGCAGAAGAGAAGAGGGCTAATAGGTGACCCCTGGGGGACTCCTACGTCGACTGCAAGTGGAATTCTTGGGGAGCCGGGGAAAAGCAGTGTACACCTCCGATCCGAGAGGAAGGAGCGAACCCAGCTTATAATATAGGCGGGTGTATTGTTTGTGGGGAGAATATTCGCTAGTATGTGGGGGTTTACGTGATCGAAGCCGCCCTTCACATCTAGGAATAGAGTGGAAACTTTGAGCCGCGACCTTTGAAGGGTCCGGATTTCATGTTGGAGAGTAGTGAAGGCATCCGCGGTTGAAAGGCCTCGGATGGAGCCACATTGGTGCGGGTGAATAAGGCGTGTGGATCTTGCGAAGGCAGCTAGGCGATAGCACATAATCCTTTCTAGAATCTTGGACACCGTTTCTAGAAGAACAATTACTCGGTAAGCGGCGGGGTTGGTATAGTCCGGTTTCTTCGGTTTTGGGAGAACGACTCCAAAGGCCGTCTTTAATTTTGAAGGGTGAAGCCCTGCTTTTAGCAGTGGGTTAAAGAGCTGTGGGAGGAGCATTGGGTTCGCTTTGTGAACCTTCTTCCAAGCAAGAGGGGGGAAAGTATCGGGTCCAGGTGCAGAGTTGTTCGAGGTTGCAGCAAGTGCTGTGGCTATTTCGGCCGGCGTAATTTCTTCAATCTCATATTGAGTGGTAGCAGAAATAATGGGAGAATTATTAGAGGGAGGAAAGAAGTGGTCGATCAGTACTTTGTTTACTTCGGTGGGAGTTGTGGCGTTGGGGAAAACAGGAAGCTTTTGGGCGTTGTCCTTTTTTGCAGTCCTTGTCAGGCCCCACATTTGGGCAGAGTTTGCTTGAGCAATATAGTCATTCCAGTGAGCATCTTTGGCTTTCTGGATCGCGTTGAAGTATTGGTTTTTGGCTGCCTTGAGAGAAAAGAGGGGGGCGAACCCTCGTTTATAGTCTCTAGCGACCGAATGATAGATGCGTCTTAGTTGTTTTAGATGGGGGGACCACCAGGGCTTAGACCAGCTGCTGGTACGTTTCCTAGGGGTGAGGTCCAGAATAGGACCTGTAATGGTGTTGAGAGCGGCTTCAAACCAGGAGTCAATCTGGTCTGTAGGGGTTGGGAGCTGGACCTCCTTCAGGGCCTCTTGGATGCGGTCCCAGGGGGCTTCTTTCCAGTTCCTCGTGTACGCTGACTTAGGGGTGGGAGGGTTGTAAAGTGTGAGTTGAATTTTAATTGGCGTGTGGTCTGACCCTGTATGGGGTAGATTGTTTGACCAAGACGGGGAGAAACGTTCGGCTGCGCTGTTAGCGAAGGCCAGGTCGATAACTCCGTGTCTTTGGAGAGGGTTGGGGGAAAAACGTGTGGCGACGCCGGGGTGGTTAAGAAGAAGAAAGCCATTTTGATGGGCCAGATTAAAATAGGGAGTGGAGAGAGATTCTTCGCGGCGATTGCGTCTTCTCCGAGGGTCGCTAAAGCGGGAGTGGATATTAAAATCTCCACACGAAATAATTGCCTCATTAGAAATCGGAAAGAGAAAATTCGGGGAGATGGATCTGGATGTAGATGAAAGATGACGATTATATGCATTAATAACCGTGAGGGAGTGTGGGGCTGAGTTTAACTCCGACTGCCATGAAAGCGTTAGTGCCATTAGGTCTCCTCGGTTCAGAGGATGGATGTGGAAAGAAGAATCCATAGCGAAATCAAGATGTAGATACATAGCCGTAAGGATTTTTTCTTCGGGTGGAGAGTGTGGGAGGATCAACTGGTATCCAGGGGCGGAGAGAGGTTTGCCTTTAAAAAGATATGGCTCTTGAACAAGACAGAGATGAGGCGGTGAATTTTTAGAAAAGGAGGAAAAGAGCGTAATAAAAACTTTGTGACTATTCGCGCAATTGTGTTGAATAATCGTGAACAAAGGAGAAGACCCCGCGGATATAGACGAGGTAAAAGAGTGTGTGGGGGAAAAATTTCTTGGTGGGGACGAAGAAAACATTTTAATTAGAGTCGACGATAACCCCCTCCATAGCGCCCTCTGGGGGGTTGCTAGGAGAAATATGCGGGGCATGAGATGATTTAGCGAGTTCAGCCATCTGGGAGGAGATGGGAGCAGGGACAAATTTAGCGGGGCGTTTGGGGCAGTCGGTGGAGAAGGCGGTGTGGGTGCCATCGCAGTTTACGCACTTAGGCGAAAACGCAGGGCATGCGCAAGCAACAGACTTAAGGTTGCCTCCTTTGGGGCAGGATGGGTTAGTGCAGCGGTGGTCGCGTTTGGAGTGAGGTCCGGCGCAAAGAGGGCAAGAGGGAGTTTTTTGCTTGCAGCCTTGGGCAGCATGTCCAAAGCGGGAGCAATTCTGACAGATAGTTGTTGGGGTTGCGTGCCATACAGGGGCGCAGCGGCGTGGTTTCGCGAAGAGGAGAATTGAGTTTCCGAACTTCGAGGCGTCATCCGCACTCACTGTTACGACGATTGAAGTGGTGTTTTTTCCTGCCCTTGCTTCAGGCTTGGTCAGGAAGCGTGCTTTAATAACTCTAGCGTTGCAGGCGAGGCTGATATGCTCGCGCATAACTGGGGTGAGCATATCTTCATTCTCAAAAGGAAAGAGTGGGATGGAGTGGATGACGAATTCGGCGTCCGTAGGGGCTAGTTTAAATTCGGCGTAGGGGTTGTTATCGGTTTTGCATGCTAGGTTGAGAATTTCAATGAAGCGTGCGAAGAACGGCTGGAGGCGTGTATTGGGAGTTTCAGGGGAAGCGATGCAGGTAACGGTGCCGTTAGCATTAATGGCGACCTTAATTCTTGTATTGGGGAAGGTAAGTCCTCCTTCACTGAGGACTTTGCCGAATTGTGCGGGGAGAGTGGCTTCCAGACGTGAGCGCTCGTCGACAGGAGCGGGAGTAGCTCTGGCGGTGTAGAATCTTCTGTGTGTAAGCGGGAGGGACTTGGGTGTATTGTCGGCAGGTGGGAGGGGCTGAGTGTTCTTGTTCTTCTTATGGGAGGGAGGTGTGGTGGTGTAGCTTTGGATGCGTTTCGCGCCTTCGGCTCTTTTTGCGCGTTCAGCGTAAGTTTCTTGGCGTCTATTTCCATTGACGTCGATGACTTCGAATACGGTGAGCTGGTCTTCGCTATTTTGATCATAAATAGGAGGCTGTGGAGGCGGGGGGCGTTGGGGGGTTTGGATAGGTGCTTTGGCTTTCCCTACTGGGGGGGTTGGCACTGGTTGTCTGGTGGAGGCTAGTCCTTCGATGCGGTTCAAGCAGCGAGAGGATTCTTCAGCGTGTCTGAGGGTGGCTGAGTTGACAGCATCTGCCAAGTCAACGGATTCTTCGAGGCGGAGAATTCTGTTTTGTAGAGAAGAGTTTTGCTTGACAATGCCGCAGAGGATCGTGAGGAGAATCCTTGTTTCGTCGGTGGTGCTCTCGTTCATAAGGGCTGTTTGGATGGCAGAGGCAAAAGGGGAGGTATCTTCAGCGAAGTTACCGAAGAGTTCTTTGTCCAACTTATTGATGGAGAGCCCTTTGATAAGGTTTTCAAAAAGAGGGGGTGGAGATGGCATCTTGAAGCCTGAGAGTTAAAGACTTTGTTACCTGTGTAACCTGGTTGCTTAGCAGATTTTGGTGTTGAATTTTCAAAAGCGAGGAAGAAGCGGGGAAGGAGACTGCGTCTCTATGTGTTTTCTCTCGCCCATAGATATATTCAATGATAACACTTTTATCTATTGTGATCATCCTTGGTGGAATTAAATCTACACCAGTTGTGACATCGGTTTCCGAGTATCACCTTTCCAATCGAGTATGGTGCGGCGCGGGTTAAAGGTGACATGTCGGTTTTTGGTGTGGAACAGGCTTGGCACGGCGCTCAACGACACTGCAACGACGAACCTTCACGGGTTTGATAACGAAGAAATGACCTTCACGGGTGTTCTTACAACACAATCAGTTTTCAAGATATAAAATCGTGCTTTTAATATGTGATAGCCGGGAGGCAAATGAATATATTAAAAATTACAAAAGAATTTTTTCTTGATCACAGGGGGGGGAAAAATTCAAAAGATTGAAAATTGTATTAGGCATGAACAATGAAGACTTAAAATTATTTTAAGAGGATATTCAGGTAGGCCTATGTCTAAAGTATTATATTCGAGCCATACCTTTATTAATTGTGTGGTTGTAGTGGAGGAATTATTCTTGTGGGGTGGTTGCCATGGGGTGGAAATGATTGGGGTGCAACATTATTCACCCCCCACTTTTTACATCATAACTCCATGAGTTTTCGAGATATCAAGAAACCCTTTTCAGGGCAGCTAGGTAACTAGCATAGGTAGGACCACACACCTTCGTTTATAGGATACAAGAGGGTCAAACAATCCCGGATTTTTATCGTAATTATCAGCCTCCACTTTTTACACCATAACTCTATGAGTTTTTGAGATATCAAGAAACCCTTTTCAGAATTGTTACATAACTAGCATAGGTAGGACCATACACCTCTGTTTATAGGATACAAGGGGGTCTTATATTTCCGAATTTTATGGTTGTGTAATATATATTATAGTCATTAGAAAATTAGTGTAACCCACCATGTATTACCCCACTTTAACCCCACTTTTTAAGTAAGATGATGCCTTCTCATCTTACAATATCTTTCTCATCCTCTATACAATCATGGGGCGCGTCAAAAAAACCCAGATAAAACACAATACTTTGCTTAGTGCAGCCAGGAAACTTAAGCATAAAATTATTTATGTACCTGTTCCAGAAAGCTCCCCAGTTATCAACACTCCTTGGAGACCTAGGACTACTGTTTGGCGCCTAAAATCGAAAGCAGCAGCAGTAGAGAGAGCCCTACATACTGCTGTACTCAACAGAAAAAAGGAATATCCTAGCAAGCCTTCTACTACCCAAGCCAGTCATGTTAGTAGTTTACTAGCTACACCCACCAAAGGGCAGCATGATCTTTTTATATCAACTCCTTATACAACTAGAGCCATGGCGGGAAGTGTTAGCAGTAATAGTGCTAGGAGTATGGTGGTAGATGAATCAGGAATGATGGAGGAAGATGGTGGTGAAGATGGTGATTTTGAAGATATGGAGGAGAATGATGATAGCAATGAGAATCTTCAACCTGTAAAAGAGCCCGAAAATATTCTTGCAGGAGCTAGGGAGCTTTGGCCTGAATATACTACAGTATCCTTACAGTATAATTTGCTATATACAGGTTGGTGACCACCATTTAGGGGTAATGATACATTTGCGGGTTTTTTTTGTTAATATATATATTTATAGGAATTCAAGATATGAGGGCCCTACTGGCATCAAAAAACTGCCCTACTGGTCATGATTTCACCTGGCATCTTCAGGTCCTGCAGTTTATGAACTAGCAAATGAGAGGAATCAAAAACCCGCACTTACAATCATTACTCTCTAGGAGGGAATGTGCTGTGAATGTTGCCATTGGATATGGCAAGGGAGCCAAAGTTAGAGAGAGAATTTTGAAGAATGAGAAGCTATAGATACAGGGCAGAAAAATCCCGACCAGTAAGCAAGGAAAAGTGGCAAAGATGCATTCCATGCTGGAGGATGAAGGGACAATGATGGTAGTTCAAGAATGTATATCTGGTGCTTCTGGTGGTAAGAAATTCAAAACCTATTCTTGATAAAGAAAATATGCTAATATTCCCGCAGGTATTAGAGCAGAGATCATATGCAAAGCTGTATCTGAATATTGGCAATCTCAAATGCCCAATATAAATAGGCAACAAGAACTCCAGCTTTTATCAGAATCCCTTGATGAGCTTGAACTCAAGGAGGAGACAGCAATTTCCGGCCAACACAAGCTTACAATTCATGCCTCAACAGCTAGGAGATGGCTACATAAGCTGGGTTATAGCTGGAAGGAAGTTAGGAAGGGGGTTTATAAGGATGGACATGAGAGGCCAGATGTGGTGGACTACAGGCAGAATGTTTTTCTCAAAACTATTGAGGACCTAAAACCGAGAATGCCAGCACCTCTTAGAGACTCTAATGGAGAGGTAGAGGGTGTGGACCTGCCAACATTACCTCCTGGTACAAAATTTTGTATCCCAGTTACCCATGATGAATGTACCTGCAATGCCAATGATGGCCCACACCATCAATGGATTAAGGGTGATGAAAACCCTTTGAGGAAGAAGTCTAGAGGTCAAGGGCTTCATATTTCCGAATTCCTTACACCTTATGGGCGCCTATCAATCCCTGAGTATGAGATGACAGATCATGAGTTACTTAGCCATGGGTTTCATAAGAGGGATGCTACAAAAATTATTCAGTGTGGTGGAGATATTTGGTGGGATCAAGACCATATTGTTCAGCAAACCAGCAATGCCATCAGTATTTTCGAGACAGCATACCCAGGTTGTCAGGCATTGTTCCTTTTTGATAATGCTACAAGCCATAGTGCCTATTCTGAGGATGCTCTGAGGGCATCCAGGATGAACAAGGGGCCTGGTGGGGAACAACCACATATGAGGGATGGTTATTGGGTTAATTCAGACGGAAATGGAGTAATTCACAAGATGAATTATGCTATTGATGACCCCAATGTCATGCCAGAATTGAGGGGGAAGCCTAAGGGTATACAGGTAATTTTGGAGGAGAGAGGTATTTGGCCACAAGAGGGTTTATATCTTGACTGTTCTACCCGAAAAACACCATCAGGAGCTAAGGTACAGCATCAGGGAGCTACCTGTTGTGCCAGAAACCTCTTGTCTCAACAGCCAGATTTTTTAGAACAAAAAGGTAGGGTACAGGAGGTGGTGGAAGCTAGGGGACATTTGATATTGTTCTACCCAAGATTTCATTGTGAGCTTAACTGGATAGAATACTTCTGGGCAAGGGTAAAGCTTGATACTAGAACCAATTGTGGTTATGATATTAAATCTCTGAGGAAAAATGTACCATTAGGATTAGAGGAAGCATCATCTCTTATACCAAAATGGTGGGGAAAATCTTTGAGAATTATGGATGTATATAGAGAGGGGACCCCTTACGGGACTCCAGAGTTCAAGGTAAAGGCCTATAAGAGCCATAGGAGGGTTACTCTTGGAGATACTAAAATGTTGTAGCCCTACAAGTAAGGTAGAGGGGGTTATACCAAATTACCATAAAAATCCGGGATTGTTTGACCCTCTTGTATCCTATAAACGAAGGTGTGTGGTCCTACCTATGCTAGTTACCTAGCTGCCCTGAAAAGGGTTTCTTGATATCTCGAAAACTCATGGAGTTATGATGTAAAAAGTGGGGGGTGAATAATGTTGCACCCCAATCATTTCCACTCCCATGGCAACCACCCCCACAAGAATAATTCCTCCACTACAACCACACAATTAATAAAGGTATGGCTCGGGAATATAATACTTTAGACATAGGCCTACCTGAATATCCTCTTAAAATAATTTTAAGTCTTCATTGTTCATGCCTAATACAATTTTCAATCTTTTTGGGGAATTTTTCCCCCCCCTGTGATCAAGAAAAAATTCTTTTGTAATTTTTAATATATTCATTTGCCTCCCGGCTATCACATATTAAAAGCACGATTTTATATCTTGAAAACTGATTGTGTTGTAAGAACACCCGTGAAGGTCATTTCTTCGTTGTCAAGCCGGTGAGGGCCATGTCCCTACCTGCCCTGTCTCCACCTGCCAAGCCTGTTCCACTCGGCGATGTCTTGGCGCAATTTACATACAAAAACAGCCATATGGCATCACTAATAACTTTTTCAACAGGCAGAAATTGAAAAATCTGTCTGACAGAATTATTTATCATCACTACTCCTAGACAACTGTCAGACAGATTTTTGATATCTTCTCTGGTTGAAAAGTTATTAGCTGGCGAAATCGTGTCACCTTTAAGCCGCGCCGCACCATATTTGACTGGCAGGATTAATTGCCAGTACGCCAAGACCTCCATTCTTTTTGGCCATTAATCACTCAGCACTACCTAATTTGGATATATTGAGAGGTCCAAATCGGGTAGTTATCTTGAACTTATCCGATAGAGTTGCAACAAGGCACTTAAACCCTTTCCGGCAACCGCGACACAAACAGTGCAAGGAATCAAATACTGTAACATACTGTCACGCATGACAGAAAGTACCATTTGGACATCCTCAGCGTTAGACTCATCACGTTGCCATAAAGGGTTTAAGTGCCTCGAGTTGTAATTCGGACTGACCGTCTATCAAATATGTTGACACTGGTTTGCCCTCCATCAAAAATCTAACTTTTAGAAAATCAACAGGTCCACCACAAGAAAAGACAAAATTAGTCTGGCTCTATTGAGCTGTAGAGTGGAAGGGGGAACTATCGCTGAATGGACAGAATACAAAAAGAGGGTGTGGTTGGGGAAAATTATTAGCGGTTGAAGTTGACCAACGAAATTGGTTGGGTTACGGGTGCCCCAACCAGCAGTACCCATCATGCTGGGTCACATAGGGCCTTGAGGTACCACAAGCTGACGTGATTTAAATGGAAAGTTCAAGACTAGAGAGACACCCGTCAACAGTTGTCATCGCGTCTGGAACCGACAAACCTAGGCCATATCTTGCGGTCCGATGCTCGGAAACAGCTTGTAGCCATACCGCTCCGTGGAAGAAGGAACAGATGTACCGACTGAGCGTAACTGACCCATCTAGGAAGTCACAGGTCCTCACAAAAAAAGAGCTTGATATCACACAAAGTTTTTCTTTTGCAATATTTTTATACTATTGTGAGATCAGTCTAGGGCTAAAATTAATCTCGGGAGGCTCGTTGATTTAGAGATATCCTTTGTGTCAAAATCGCTGTACAAACCATAGGAAAAACTACCCCCAAGTGGCTAGGCCTAGGTATCTCCGGTCCTCCACTTTCGGTTCGTCCAGAACGCAGTGTGGCAACTGAGGCTATTTCAGAGTAGCTTGAATGCTGGTATAGCACCATAGTGCAAAAGGGACTAGGACGTGGTGCTAGCCTTTCAGACAAGACGGCTTCAGATTCGGGACGTCACGATTGATTTATCCGTGGATAAACTATGAGGTCCGGGCGCGCTCAGGTTCAACACAGGTGGGAATACCAATTTTATCATTAGGGATCTCAGCCTGGGAACTGGAAGATAGGTAATGGCCAATTCCATTCTCGGTCCCCAAATTACAAAGGCCCAGCTACGGTCGCATACAAGTAGAAGCAACACGGGGTTGCTAAGATCTTTCCTACCACCACTTGTCTAAGGTTGAAAGGAAGGAAGTGCTGCTAGCATTGAGGTCAATCTCTAAGCGAGGACTTATTAAAGCAATCTCAGAGCTGGAGGAATCAATCTATCTATCACGTAAATATATCTAACTTGACAAGCGGTGTCTAACTGGAAGTTTAAAAGGTGTTCACGCTCGCTCAAAGATTGCCATATGTAAACTCACGACCTAGGGCATCTATGTATAAGGGAATTTATAACTTAAGGGTTCGTTCATCAGATACCCTTAGTGGGCGAACCTTAATCTAGGGCTTGACAGGAAGTGGAAATTCTATCTTTGTGTTGAACACCAACCTCTAATTAACTGTTCGAGACTAGTGGAGTCGGCAACAATCGCGTATTCCTGAACAGCGGAAATAAGAAATCAGGCCACCGATGTCGTGCTTCGGAATCAAACCTCACATAGGTTGCTAGCCGCTTTTCCACGTGATGATCACCAAATTTGCGATAATAAGAAGACTATCTTACAAACCACCGAATTTTTGATTCCATGCCAAAATCTTGGTCAATAGGCTAGCCTAGTACTCTCCGGCTTCTGAGAAACACGTCATAATCTTTTGTATTTTTTATTGTGGCGAAAGGTCTTGAGGAATTTAAGGTTCTACTAAGGTGAGGCGTTGGCTCTGGCGTATATACTTAATTTAAAAGCTATGATCGCTCCTGGGCGTATGGGTAGGGTTAGGGTTTGGGAGCATGAGGAAATGCTCTACCCCTGGCTTAGCCAACGCGGATAACTCCTCTACAGCAACCTTACCACGCACACAGAGTTAATAAATACCTATACTTTGGAGTCTAGAAAGGCAACCATACGGGAGGAGAGATATTACATATCGCTACACGAGAAATTCCCTGAAAAAGGTAGCTTGGGGGCGACTAGGGCGTTTAGCCTGTCTACTCATCTAGAGTTCGCGGCTGCGCATATGTAGGCCAGGGAGGATGTGCTTTAATATATCGGAAAGAGAATGTGACCGTTCGAAAACAATTTTTTATGACTTGACTTCGAATCGCACCTATTCCTAGCCCTTGCCAGCCTTCCCTAGCACAATGTATAAACAGCACTTTCAGGCAGAGATCGAATTCCCGATACCGCAAAGACTGGGTAAATTGGTTATACACCTTCATGACAGTGTGGTTCACAAGCTAGGTATGGCACAAGGACCAAGAATGTCGAAAATGGACATAGCAAACCCAAGAAAAATCAACAGAAATATTTCTTTTGCACACAAAATTCTGTTTTATCTTACTTTTATCAATTTTCCTTGCACTCTATGCGACAAATCTAGATGTTCTTGGTGTTGCACCATGCCCCTGTGAGAACTCACCTCCGTGCATGAAGGCATCCATCTCCGGCTAGGGGTTATATCATTAGCCACTGGCTAGTCGCTATGGACCAGCCTCAAAAGTGACCATTTCTAGTGACTTTGATAGAAAGTTTTGCAACCTCAGAGGGGGTATGGGGAGCAAAGGAGGACCTTAAACTGGGCACCACACGCAGTGAGAGTAGACTAAAAAGGTTGGAAAAAAAGTAACTATGAAACGGGAGGAAATGAACCTGAAAGAGGAAGATCAGGCCTCATATAATCTGAATTACCCTTGGCGTGGGACACCTGGGCTCGTGAGAAACGAGCAACATGGCGAAAGGATTGGCCTCAATACTGTGGACAAAAAGGCTGTGAGCTAACGCGTTTTCGTCAGAGATCGAGAAAGGGGAATTAATCGAACAACTGAAGACAAAGCAAAAGGATTATGGTACGAGGCGGCATAGAGACTGTACGCCGGCCGGGAGTAAAATACCGCTGCAGATTGCGAGAAACAAGACACGTTAGAAAAACAGGAATTAGCCTAACCCGGGAAGTTTAATTATGAAAAGAAAATGAAGACTAAACAAAAGAAGGGTAAATAAAACTAAGCAGGAACTTCCTTCAATCAAGGTAAGCGTTAAAACTCCCCTCAGTGGCGCCAGCCGGAAAATCAGACTCCGGAAAAAGTCACAAACGAAAATGAATTGATCTTACGCAATTCCCAAACACGTCGGGGACAAAAGGAGAGTAAAAAAGGGGTGTTGAGTTCGTTACCTGGGATTCCCACATGGTCACCCACTGCAGTACTAACCAGGTAATATCGTGCTTGTGTATGGCAGAGCGAACGGGATGCCCAATTTTCACGATTCTATGAACGAACACATATTTAGCGCTCCTGTTTGGATATTTGTTAGGTGAATCTTTTGAAATCAATCTATGGTACAAACGGGACACGCAGTAAGACTATGGCGCAAAGATTATCCACCAATCTAATATATCGACTGTCTCAAATCTAACACAGTATACTAGTAGTTTCCTGACCGCTATTGTATGCCATACAGAAAACGCAGAAAACGCACGCTAGCGCTGAATACACCTCGTTAAATACCTCGAATTCCCAGTAGTACAATGGTTATAGTGTAGACAGGATAACTCATCCTTTCTTTAAGGATAAGAAATAATTAAATCACCTGATTCTAGGCAAAAAGATAGGTTACCTAGATATCAGGATATCTCCCAAAAAATATACAGAATATCCGGATACCACAAAAAAGATATACAGAATATCAGGATATCTTTCTGTAGGGGTCCCCAAAATGGCTTAGCTGAGTATCTGGTGGGATAAGCGCCGATTATCATGGGATTTCTGATAATACATCAATCAAGAACAAATTTCATCAACACTACCCTCAATTTATCTCTTCCTTCAGTGGGGTTGTAAAGGCTGGGAAATACTATTGTTCAAAGAAGAATATACATATGAATCTGGTGAAAGTACGTGGACCTACCAGGACCTCCTCGTCATGTGCGTATCCACCGGCCCAACATCTCATCAGTAGTACTAAGGTAGGCTAGTTCATCGTGAGCATTAATTTACCACCACTAACAGCGGGAGTAGGTAGAGTAGTAGCAGCAGCAATGGTAGTAGCGGTAATGGTGGAGCAGCGGTAATGGTGGAGAAGCGGTACCAGCAGATCTGATGGACCGAATAAACCTCCGAATAAAGATGTTTCTTGAATGGAAATAAGAGATCATTAGCCCCTAAACGACTAGCCGTTTATTGACGGTGGTTATATAAATTATGATTTTAGAGCCCCCAACCATTTTGCCAGCCTTTATACGAGTTTGTCACCTTGTGTGATAACGTCTTGGTCACATTTCTCATTCTCCTAGGCATAATCCGCATCTTAGGCTGGCTTACATTTACATCGCATGGAGGGGGCAAGGTGTCGCACAGCTCAAGAGCCAAATGAAGCATCGAAGAGAGTTATTAAGCACACACATAGGGCACAACAAACGATAGTCATGGGTTCGTGTTGCCCAGGGTGTCACCCGCACATCCACTTCACTATCTAGCTTGACCTTGCACCTTCCACAAGGATAACCGAGGTAGCACTTGACGTGTCCTTACTAACACCGCGTCTAATCAAGAGGGGTTCTGGCCATGTTGGAGCCCACGCACTATCGCCTGCTGCTCTGTACCAGAGTTCCATCCCGCGTATAGGAATCTTTAAAAAACCACGCGGCGACATATAATCCTCACTCCGCAGGCCACTACGCTCAAAGCAGTAACCCTAACCCTGCGAGTAGACCCCCTGATATGTGGTCGAGACGTGTGAGCATGGCATCGGTGGGGCTAGCGCTGAGGAAAGAAGTATGCCAAGAAGGAAGAGGGCGGAAAAGGGTCACCGTCATGTTGTAGCTCCCATGTGGAACGACATCTGTTGTTGATGGAACATCTACTTCCACGTAGGGGCGCAAGGGTGGCTGTGGAAGTTAACCAAGACAGAGCTAGATGGGGGAGGGAGGGGGAAGGCGGCACATTATATACCTACATGTTTTTTTTTATCAGTTGTATTTGTTTTAAGGTACAAAGCATTGCATAAAGTATAAACTATGGCATAAAAAACCTCTGTGCCTCTTCAGCCTTACTATCCCTTAAAGAAATAAATCAAACATAGGAAATGACAAAGGAAACCCTATATACCTACATGTACCTAATACCATTAAATGTGTCTCAGGGCTTGAATGTCGCCAAGCCTTGAAGTGTTTCGGCTCGCAATATTTCTCTTATCCGACAACACCGCGACCGTGTATCTGAGTGGAGTTGTGTAGTTTGAGTGTATCACCATACTGTCTATGTCCATTCTCCACGAAAAAAACATTGAGATGTAAAATGTTCGGTGACGTTAATTGGGGAGACGGGGAATCCCGTAGTTACCCATCAAGGTTCTCAGAGCTAATGCAGGTACAAACTGGACTTGGCGGTAGGGATCAACCCACACTCGCTTAATATAACATCGAAACAATTAATACGCTCTTCTCGCTAGCACAAGTTTCATAGTCTAAACAAACGATGAGACTGAGATTTAGTGTTGCGCTAAAGAATTTAATCTCCAAGGCTCGAAATTGATTACTGAATCTAGTGAAGAGCGCAGTATTTCTCTTTAGATGATCTCGACAACCACACTTTATAAATTTAGCAGATCGAAGGCTTTGGACTATAATCCACGACATCATGAATGAGCACTATGCTCTGTCCTTCGAACTCCCTCCTCTTCCTCCTTTCTCTCCTCCTTCTCATGCCTCCTGCGATCATCTGGATTTGATATTGTGGAGTACTGTTTCCTCAAGCTTTTTAATACCTCCAAAGCCCACCAAGCTGTCCGATACTTCTCCAGCTCAAGCTCCTTAACTCCTCTCCACCCAGCCAAACGCGCTGAGACATTCATACTGCACGGATCATTTCACCACTCGGCATATAGACCGGCCCTCAGCAGAACAGTATTACTGCTACTCACAGAGCGATAATAAATACTATATGTTGACGTATCCCGCAAAAGAGAAACAGCCAAGCCGAGTTTATTTTAGACCCCTCCTTGGCCAAAAAAACTCTGTCCGTTAACCCTCAATGTCCGTCAACACCCCGTGAGTGACAGCGGCTTTTAAATTCTGGCTTAATGATGGGTATTGAGGGTTTAACACACTGCGGAGCCCGCAGAACAAAGTGTGATGATAGTCTACTCACACTGGGAATTAAATATGTATAGAATCCTTTCCTGGGCTGCAAGGGGGCCAGAAAGTGTTGTTGACGGGGATAGGGATAGTTGTAAGAGGGACTATCTTGGCTCCATAACAATCAGTTTCCTTGCTCTATTTGCGCTAAACGATCAAAGTGTAAAGTGCTTTGTTCCTTCGGTAGGTTGAAGGGGCTCTGTATTCCTGAATCGGCTATAGTTGCTCAGGAGGATCATTGCGATGGCCGTGTCCTCTGGTCTGTCGATAGGCTATACACGTCGTAGCAGAGCTTCCCGCAATCCACTCTTTCGTAAAAACTCCTCATGTCGACCGGTGTTTCGGTGACATGGGATTCGATTCAGAGAATACGCGAGTCAGGGTAACCTTTGGCATGGTTACAGGATCAGTCTCCATTTCTAAAAGTGAAATCTTCACTCACTCCCCACTCACCACCAACAGACCTAAGTCGGGTGGGGGTTTGTTTCTGCACTCCTGTCCCCTTGTTGCGTTTTTTGCTTATTTACAGTTTTGTGACGAGAAACGATATAATCACCTACAGATTCCCCATACTGGTAGTGTAAGTATTCGCGCTATCCCCTAACTATCGCCGAGATCAAATCATGATTCTCACCAGCGGAATAATCTTGATTTCCAGGGGTCAATGCTTGCAACTCCAGATTTATGAAAATCCCTGTGCAGAGTAATTTTCTCACCTGATTTTACTCACAAGGGGTAGGTTTCATTGATGCGTAGTTTCTGGTTGATGTTAACATTAACTAAGACTCATGTTTTTTTTAGGGCTTGTATGCGATGAGGCAAATGGAGCTATACATTCATGGGAAAGAAAAACTTTAATGATGTTTAATCGCTAAAAAAAACCCTATGCCTAGTAGGTCGTATCCGCGCCCCTTCACCATACACGAATTCGACGGACCAAAGCCCTTATTAACTCTCAATGTCCTAATCACTGCAACCCTTTGTCTGACAACTTACCCAGAGCTCGCTGTTTGAAGAACCTAGCAATAGCTGAGAATCTTGACTGTTTTTCTTTCCAGCCCCGATCTAAAAACCTAACTATCACTCCCTATAGCGATAACCATTTCGGTCCGGACCCATCAATATAACGAGAGGCGGCTATACAGGTATCTCTGGAAGCGGGAGGGGCATAAAATCTCATGGCCACTCAAAGGCATAAGCCCCATAACACACTACCACGTTTCGGGGTGTGTAGCCTGGTGCCTATCTCGTCGGGAAGGAAATAGAGGGTTGAAGGGGAGAGTACTCTATATAAAACTCTGCTTCCCTATCGCTAGGCCCTTTCCATCCCTAAAGTAGTCACTTACCACTGGGACCCTTCTAAAACTCAACCGGTTGCCCATGCGGTACGGTAACGCATCATTAACCGATTTTGTATATCGACTCGGGGTGTCCTGTGCAGTGTGCGGGGTGAGAGAACAAGCGGACATGTATGGGTAGCGACTCGCGGATTGAGGCTCAAGGACACGCTAGGACACGGGGCACTGGTATATATGTTTCTCAAAGTTAAGTCTTAAGCTCACTTCAATGATATCCCAAATTTCAGAGCCCAGCACGGGGTGTTCAGGATTGGAAGAGAGCCAATTCTCATGCCCTTCGTCATTTATGAATGATCACGATATGTATGTAGGATATCAAAGTGGTGGCTTGTGAGATTTTGACAAATAGGTGCTGGCTGTAGTCCTTGTTGGTCTAGTGAGGCGCGAAGGCGTCCTTAACAGCGAGAAGGTGCTTTATACCGATCGTCGTTATCGTATTGGCGCTCACTGGAGTAGGCCACTATTCTCAAACCAATCAAATTCCAGAATTCGCACGCGAGCCAGGGCGTCTACAGGAGGTCTTTCATCAAGGATAAGCTCTTGAGGGGCGGCGCAGGCCACAGAGACCCAACGTATGAGGAGCTCAGCCACTGCGGGGCTTGAACTGCATATGCATATGACTTTCAGGAACAAGAAGGTCAAGTGCTAATGAAGGCAGTGATAGATACACATACTTTAGATGTATATTTGGAGCCTATACATTGTTTTTATCACCCTCGTCAGCCTTCGGAACGCTGATGCCAGAAATTCCGATGAGACTGAAACCCTAACCCTCATTATCGAGTGATTTATAGTGAGCGAAAAGGCAAATTCTTATTTATTAATATTATCTTCACACAGGTTCTATATCATACTACGGCTCTAATCATAGGATGTACAGTAACTCCAAGTAACCCCTACATTTTTCCTTCATTCAGTATGATAATGCCCACACGCGACTCAAGGGCGACTCAAGGCCAACTCAGCATGATAACTGGAGACTCCTGACAATTTCCTGCGACTGTTAGTGGGAAGATCAGAAGTTGAATATCACTCACAGCCCAAAGCCTACGGCGTAGGGGCTAGGACAGTATCTATATTATATAATATAGCCTTCGTGTATCATATTTCTCGGTCATTAAGGCATCTACTATCGTGTAGATTTGGCAACGGTAGAACGCTTTGAATAAATATAGATCAGAGGGCGTGCCCGCGCTTTTAGTAACCTTACCTACATAAAAGACCAACGATAAACATAAATAAGATTGAGCTTAATAAATATTTGTGTAGTTGCCTATTCTCTCAATAAGATCGAAACTGTTTAAAGTGTACAGTTCCCAAGAGACCCAGAGTACTCTATACAATTGTCCGGCTCAGGCCTCACATGCAATGGTTACTGCATATATTGGAGTCTCTGCCTATGAAGGCCTTTTAGAGGAAGGGGGACCAGCAGGGATATAGCGAGCCAGGCTAGGGCCAGAAATAGTTACCCGGGCTCAGAGGGTATTTACTAGATTATTAATAGGGGCCTAATTATATAAAGCAGGCTGAGCTAGAGTAAGGTATGTATTATAGGAGTTCTTAAATCCACAGGCTATAGCTAATGGGATCCTGCATAACAATGAACGATTCAACAACACCTGAGCCCAGCAAGCATCGACTTTGCAGGTAAGAACCCATTACGATCTATGGTGGCCCCGGACACGGCTGTGAGTCGCGGTGGGGTTACTTTCATTAGCAGAATTTTAATAATTGAGGAATCGCCTGTTGCGAATGCAAATAGATGGGTGACGACTTTTGCTTATGTCGATTAAATTTATTTTTCTTCCGTGTCCATCATGATCCGGTCATATCACAAAATAAGGAGTTCATTTGCGAATACGACGTGGGCTGCTTTTTATTATTATTTTTATGGTGTGGTAAACGTGTCAAAAGTGATTTCACCAACGGTGGTAAATTACTTTACTGCCGGTGGTGAAAATAATACTAGTTTTTATACCTTCAAATGGATAAAAACACGGACATTTTGGGCAGAAAGGGCTATCTAATGCCGGTATATATGAACATTGTTCACCGGTGGGAGTTTCACCACCAGTGATAGGTCATTTTACCACCGATGGGAGCTATTTTAACACCGTGTGAAACTGTTGGTATTGATGATACTGCAGGATAAAGACTGAAAGCCAGCATTTATACTGGAACAAGAACTGAAATTCAGTGCCTATACCATGGCCACCGTTGATAAAATTGCTTTTGACACAATCACCGCTCCATATCCTGCTCGTAGTTAATCTGCTATTGGTCTTAATCCCCCTATTCGTTTAAGAATAATCGTGCAATTCTATAAGTGCGTGGGAAGCGGTTCTACCTGACCTTTAGGCAACACCACACACTTAGTAATACTCTTATTTTACAAATGACTAGATGTTGAAATTGCCTACCCTTCCAAGTACAAAACGTCAAGCAAGGCTGTGGAGAGTGGGGCCATGTTATGGCAGTTGATTCCCCTGAGACGGTTCTAGCCAATGTGTGCTTTTCGGCTAGGGAGCAAGGTTAATGCTTTTACTGATTGAAAGCAATAACAATGAGTGAGACTGTCCCAGTTAAACAAGGTCATGTTAAAGCCGGGGCACCGTACTCATATGAACCGCCCCTTACTACCAATCATACTGGTGACTACCCACGGGTAGCCTGCCACCCTCTCCACTCCCCGTAGAGCGGGGTCTAAATAATTGAGTCAGGGGCATAATGGGGAAGGGTGAGAAACAATCTTTATATAAACCTTTGCTCGGACGTTTAACTGGAATTCCTTCCTTCAGGGAAGGGCGATTAGGATGAGTCCGTGGTTTGTCTAGCAAAAAACACCAGTCAACCGATCAATTACCCACGGCATATACTCGCGCGTTCATTACTGGAATTTCCGAATTTAATCAACGACTGAGTATATCCAGCATGTAAAGATGGGATACGACAGATACAATTAATGACGTAAACAAAAAAAAATGGGATACGACAGGAAATGAGGTAAGGGTTAGGGTTAGATTTCCCACGAAAAGCACATTCTTTTGTTTACATCATACCCGCATCCCCATGAAAAGCATTATTCATCGATTGATTTATACTTCATACATGCATGCAGCCCGTAGCCCATGGTAGAAGCTTTTCTCCCGCTATCGGGAGGCAGGGTATAATCTTCCTCTCCATTAAAGAAAATAAAAACAGACACTGAAACTTCGTCTTCCTTTCTCTCAACACTGGCCAACCTGGTGCGCTCAGTATCTCGAGCCTCATCGTTCGACAGGTGAGGAACCCCGAAGCTCAATATCTCTGTTTAATTTTACACCCTACCCAAACCTCGTCTCCGTCTTCAAATCCATACACTCTCTGTTCTATTTCCCCCCTCTTCCCATCGAAAGCATAATGTTTTCTAGATAGAACTAAATAGGTCATGTACCAACGTTCCCTAGACCGGCTAAGGATAACTCGTTCCTCCGGGCTAATAGACAATTCTGGTTAGGTTTGGCTCATGTTAAAAATGGCTTATTCCCACCTCCAAGAGTGAATTTTGTCAAATTCGCAACTTGGTCCATGCTACCGCCGGAATCGTTAACCTTTCCCCCAATGATAAGTACTTATTAATCAGCTGATCCTAAATCGGGAATTATCCCCCAATGTAACTATCAAACCATGTTTTAGGTAGGTCGTGAATTTGACAAGGTTCATGCATGGGAGGGATAAAGAATGCTTCGATGGCAGAGTGTTTCGGAGGTGAAACACAAGGGTGAAAGGATCGAGAAGACCTAGCGTGGATCCGACGAAAGTAGTGGCAAGTAGAACGCCAGGAGCGATACATACTTAATCGTTAGGAAGTTAACCCTTAATTTATTATAACATAATGTATATATAGCGACGGGAACAAAAGCGTTTCCGTCCATATTCTCGGGAGTGTCATATCTAGTCAGTAGGTAAAATGGCTCAGGTGAATGTGGAGGGAAAACCCGATACCTTGTACACTTACCGATCGTAAGCCACGCCTAGAGTCCAGCTTTTTCTGCGGCCCTCCTGGTTAGAGGTCTCGGAAATGGGCGCCAATACCCTGGCTCGGGATCATGCCAAGGAGGGGGTAGCTTCCCGCTATTGCGTGGCGTCTCCACAAATCTCCTATTTACGTAAAGCCCTAGGATGAACTGTATTTAAATTAAAAACTCCGCAGTAGTACACACTGCTCTTGAGTAGCTACTTGCCGCATTGGGAGATGCCCTAAGTCGTTCTTTGGGGCCCTCATGGCTGTAAGCACCCGGTGTGTCCTTTCATCCCCTACACGCCAAGACAACTCTATCCGGCTTTCGCCGGGAGGTAACTCCTGCCGGTGATTAAATGTATCCATCCACTTTGCTCGACGCCCAGCGAGTGAACGGCCTTTTCCGAACTCCATAGGGAAAAGTCAGTCGAATCTGCTCTCATCCGCCTAGAGATTTTGGGTACAGGCACGCTTCAAGGTGAGCTAGTGGATGGGGACTTCGTCCTTGTATATAGCGATAAGCCAGCGGCTCGGCCAGGGGATTAATAAATTAATTATATTTTGTCGGAGGCCTCTAAGGTGCGGTAAACTTTTCAGAAGTGATTTTACCAACGCCGGTAGATTATTTTGCCACCGGTGGTGAAAATAGTGCCAGCATTTGTGCCTCAAAATGAGACCTTTTCGCCAAAATAGGCTATATAATGCCAGTATAGATGAACATTATCCACCGGTGGGAATTTCACCACCAGTGGTAGGCCATTTCACCACCGGTGGCAGGAATTTTTACCACCGGTGGCAGGTAGTTTACCACCGATGTGAAACTGTTGGTAATAATGATAATGCAGAATAAAGAGTGAAAGTTAGCATTCATACTGGAACAAACTGAAATTCAGTGCCCATACCACCGGTGGAAGATAATTTACCACCGTTAGTGAAATTACTTTTGACACATTTACCGCTCCATAGGCGGCATCATAAGGTATCACTCGTTATCACGGTATCTTGTCGTTTTGTAATATCAATAAACATATGGTATGAAAATATGTAGTAGACTCCTTTACTTTTACAACAGTGAGTAGAAAAGAGGTGCCTTATATAGGTATATACGACAGTCACATATGTATACCGGACATATGGTCCTAGGCACAATGGTTGACCGCTCTAGGAAGCAACACCCATTAAAACATGTCGTGTTCAAGTATGTGTTGCTTTTGTGGCTAGGAGTACTCTCCGGTATATTTTTCATCACCATGAGGACACAGTATATTTCACGTATTGGTATACAAGACCTGTCTATAGCCCTGTAGCCAATTAGAAAATGAAGTCTTGTCCCATCCACAGTCAAACCCCAAATCAAGATGACCAGCATACTACAAATGTCGGGCACTAGTACTAGCGGCCTAAATGACGTCTCCTCCTAATCCCCGACAACATCTCGCAATCGTTTCCGGTTTTGAGTTACAAACGGTTTTACACACCCGGGCTGATTGCATTCCACGCTGGCGTGGCGCCGATAAGCGCCCGCGTTAGGGTTCTATATGTCCTTGTGGTGACCGGGTTTATAGGCCGTAAAGATATACAACTATGACCAGCTAGTATTTGTGGTGCGCGGGGACTAAGCTTCTCATAGGCCATCACTCGGTTTTCAGCACCGCCAGAGTTTTTTTTTTTTTTTTGTTTACTTCATTAATAGCACCGCCAGAGTATAAAGAACGCCTCTGTACACTTTGCAACCAAATGTCGGCATACCTAGCCTGCCTAATATCCTTCAAACACTAGGGTTCCATTTCTGGATTATGTTTATCGAGGGTAGGGTTAGGGTTATATTCCCAGCCCGTGGAGTGGTACCCATACCACCGCTGATGTCCAACGTGTTGCTGTCATATTTCCGACGTTCCTTGTGCCTGTCATACAGTCCTGATTAGTGCGTTTTGGCCACACTCATTTTCCAGGTTTTGGGCTCAATCCTGGCGGGACATACATATCCAAAACCAGCAGCCAAGAACTAGATATTCATATTTAAAGGCTGTTGGCCAAATCACCCTATTATTTCGTTACTGACAGTCTTCACTCCGCCAACACTCATTATATCTCAACCGATCACCAAGGAAGATTATCCGGACGTCACTCCGCCAAACAATGTATACTATATGGATCGACGCTCCTACGTCGCCATCACTTACGTTAGGACCTATTCTTCCTAATCAATCAACAGTGCTATACCAACAAGAACATTCTGCAGCTGTACACCCTCATGAAGGCACATATATTCATCTTGGATTCCGCCAGTCTCGTTTCGCTAACCCTACTCGGGTTTGATGAAGTAAAAATGTCAATCACAAGTAACTAAAGAAAACCAAGCAAGATACAAAGTAAAAGAAACCAAACATAGGTAACCATGGGTGTAGACATGGCATAGAACACAGATCCTATTAACCTAAATAGCCGCCTTAATGCCCCTTTTGCTGGCTGCATCCTTTAATTTTGTTGCCCAATACTGACACCCCGGGCTAAGTTCCCTCTCGGCCCACCAGATGCACCACCACCACTCCTCAACCACAAAACCTCCGCCGTCGTCTCCACGCCTATCGAGATACACGTCAGTCCATCAGCACAGGTCCTATCGTATACTAAAGCACCATCCGCACATCCAGACCGTCACACCACCCACTGCACAGCACCCCCCCCCCCGAAACAACTTAAAAGAATACCACAGAGTTATAGGGAGTGTCAGGAGTACCGAGGGAAGTAATTGAAAACCACTAAAGCGGGAGCGGGGGCGGGGGAGAGCCTACCACGGTTGCCGTGACACCAACCACAATTCCCACACCCAGTCCCAGTCCCAGTAGCAAGCGTTGCGCCATAAGAAAGGTGTTATCGGCGACGAGGGGGGGGTGGGTGCTGCTAGATGTAGGTGGTTCGGCGATCTGAAAAGCAAAGTCAGCACCCGTGTTTGCTAGCTACAAGTACCTTCGATCCGGCTAGCCAAAGAACCTAAGAAAAAGAATAACAAAAACGGGGGTGAGAAGGGTCGGCAGACCTCAGCTATCAACAAATTCACCCTCTTTTCACATTCCCCGACCCTCCTCACCAACTCCTCCACCTCCCCCTGCCCTTCCGCCAGAGGCTGCACCCCCTGCACCTCTAAGCCTATACGCACACTGTGCAACTGCCTACTCCATCTCTTCAGCAAATCCTCCACGGGCACCTCTCTCTGTTCGATCAGCATGGTGTCCTGCACCCCCTTGTCAGCCTACTCTACCCAACCCGAAAAAAGAAAAAAAATGAAAAAATGAAAAAATGAAAAGTAAAAAAATGAAAAATGAAAATTGAACTGAGAAAGAACATACCCCTCCCAGTCCTTACCCACAACACCACCTATCGCCTCCTCCTAGCACCCAACGACCGCACGTGCACACGCGCCCACCCACTCACCGACCAATATTGCCCCATCCATCTCCCCTCCTCTGTCCATAAGCCCGTATCTGCCGACGGGTAGCGCGACAGGCGCGCCGATGGACGTGACCGTCCAGGGGGCAGAATTACTGACACTGCTGCCATTGTTGTGGTTTGTGAGCGCGACGCTGAACCGCCGGTCGGTGATGGATGTAAGAGGGATTGATGAGGTGGTGGTGGAGGTGGTCGCGGTAGGAGGAGAAACCTTGGGGTACGGCAGGGAGAAGGCATAGTACTGCAGTAAGGTCAGGAGGGTGTCAGTTTTATACGCCATATCAGCATGCCACTCGCCAACTCTTCCAATGATTTACAGCTCTTCCTCCCCAGTTCCTCCCCGACCCCCACAACCCCTCGGAATACACAAATGGGAGCACAGGGGAAGAGAGCAAGAGACACATACACTCACTCCACCTACTACCCTCTTGATACCCCAACTTTCACATACCCCTCCCTGTCCTGCTATGCCATCTATATCATTACTATCATGCTCGCCAACAGCATCATCGTCATCATCAGCCCCTCTCCCTTCTCCTCCCCCGCCGCTCTTAACCCCTTCACACGCGGCAAGGCTACGCAAAAACCATATATCAAACGCCCACGTATCCCACGCCGGCCCCCGCTGATAAACCCCGCTCAGTAGTATTGCTGTCGCTGCCGACGGCGTCAGTTGTGAAGACTTCGACCGTATCGTGATTATCCGCCCGCGGGCGTGCGCGCCTACCCGCTGTATAATTCGCCAGTCAGCTTCAGGAACCAAAGGGAGTTTTCTAGAGTGGTAACGTACTGGCTGCACTAGGCGCCTGAGGAAAGCTATCTGCTTGTCCTCACTAGAGGTAGAGGAGGAGAAGTGGGCAAGTCCCATCCATTCGTACTCCTTTATGGTGAATGCCGGCGCGCCGCTGGCGTCGTTGAAGGTGAAATCGGACAGCGCATAGAGTAGTGGGGGGTGCGTGGGAGGCCACAGATTATGAGTAGAGGTGGAGGAGGATGGGGATATCTGGGGTAGGATGGCCTTGGTTCAAGAAGGCGGCTACTGAGGGGAGTGGGGGCGAAGGGGAAGATGACCTTGTTGGGGAGGGGCGGGAGGTGGGGAGAAGGGAGAGCGGGGGTGGGGGAGGGGGTTTGGGGTACGCGGGGTTGGAGGCGTATCACTGTCGTGTTGGTGGGTAGGGGTGAGCTGGGCTGTTGAGCTGGAGGGGGGGTTGTAGTGGCGGCAGTGGAGGATGTTGGTAGTTGTGATGAAGGGTGGGGAACTGGCGCTGGGATGGGGGCGGGGGGGTTGGCAGGCGGTGATGTTTGTGGGGGCAAAGACCCGGGCGAGTGTGCGATCGACGGACCAGCACCTGCTGATGTACCCATAATCCTTTTCCGTGCCATGATATCTTATATAGTCAAGATCCCTCTGCCGCTCTCACAACGAGGGATCAAGTACAGGCTTAAGGGAAATAGTGTGAGTAGACTCCGGTGCTCCTCCTCCCCCTCACCCATCACCCTCTACATATATATCTCCGCTTTTCTCAGCCCCCCCCCCACACTAGCCAAGACTTTACCCACGTGGCCACGCCAACATTTAGTTGCCCACTGGTACGCATCCATTGATATATGGCTCGATCGATGGATAAGTCGGAGGTGGAGTTCTTATTGGTAGTAATTGACCTTGAGCCCCCTTCAACGCCTCTAGCGAAGTGTAATTTGGGTTTTGGTATTGAGGATCTTCTATGTCAAAAGACCTATGTATCTTCCTCTAGTGTGTCGGGTATTGAGCAAAATGTTTTCTTATCATAAACGGCTGCCTAATCTGCAAACCAACGCGGCACCAATCAGTGTTAAACTGCGCAGCGCAGGCTACGGCAATACCCCATCTTTTACTTAATGTATGTAGTTTGGTTGGTAGCCTTGGCAAGTGAGAATGTGGGGAAAAGTGTCCGCGCGTGTATGCATGCGTAGATCTTCAAATGTGACCAGTTAGTGGTCACAACCTCTACTCAACCAATCAGGCTTAAGTGTCCGGGGTGTCGGTAACTACCCACCACCGGGTAACAGCCTAACCCTCAACCGCTGGACCTCTTCACAGACGATTCTCTTTTTATCAGTTTGCGTTGTAAACTCGCGGTCGTTTAGTAACGGGACGAGAGTCAGAGCACACCAAGAACCGCTCTTTTGCACCCCCTGCTAAAGTGAGGGGTGAGTCCCCAATGATAGAGAGAAAAATAGTCAAGATTATAATGGGTTAAAAGTCCACTCTGAGCTTTCTCTAAATTGAACCAACTCAATTTGATGGAGCAATAAATTATTTGGCCTTGCCAGTGCAGTGAAATCATAGTCTTGGCGCCAACTCTGGTGAGAATTTGACAATGCAACCAACCTCATTGTCTTGGGAATTTTTTAGCCCAAGAGCATATTTACAGATCTCAACTGCAATTTTTCTGATATAAATCCATGAGCATATCTATCAGCTCTTGAAACCTCTTAATCCTTTCACAGCGTTTGGGATTTCAAGAGATATCGTAAAACCTCAAATTTTGGTGTAAACCAGCTGGTGTCCCGTTACTAAACGACCACAGGTTTACTACGGGTGTAGGGAGAAGTCTCTAGAATCATGGTCTGTATCCCTTAAAATGTTACGAAGGTGCTGACCCAGCAAAAAAAAGAAGCAAATTTGGTGTGGCTTTCTAACAGCCCTTGTTACCTCCCTTACCAAATAATAGACCTCCCATACAAATTTAATCTCATTATTATAGGAGGTCAGCATATGACAGCTTAAGGGATACTCTGGTCAAGTTGATGTAACGACGTTGCTAGACGTTTTACCATACGTACCCCCCGTTAGAACCATACCCTCGTCAAAAGGTCTAGAATCAACGTTGCAACTTCGACAAAAGAACGGATGAACTCTGCACGACATAACAGGTGTTGAGTGTCTGGAAGGCAAACCTTTGTCGGTAAAAGAGAAAATAATAATAGTAGAATGGCCCGTTCAGACAACTTTAGATTATTTACGTGGAAATAGTATTAGGCTTTCAGTGCTGTGGGAGTAATCACCTCCGGACGTGATTATTTTCTTGGCGGATTATTGGGATAATCGGGAGTACCAAATGCAATTGCACGAATTAACAGCGTAGATTATTGGGTTGTCCGAATGGGCCCATGGTGTTAACGACTATGGTGGTCGTTGGCTAACAGACTCTAATTCAAGCCAAAGCACAAAAGCAGAACATTAGAGACTTTTACCTTAAAGCACCAAACAAAAAATAACTTATTCCCAGGACTTCCAAGTTGGGTGCAAGTAGGATGTGACATGATATATTTGACTGCAAGACTAAAATTAAAGACTTACAGATCATATGCATGGAGAAACATTCGATATGATTTCCCTCTCACAGTACTTGTGAGCCCCGATGCGGGCCAAAGGCTAACACATGCAGCCTGGTCTGGGGAATTAATAATTTCTAGTCCGTTGCTTTTCGCACCCCGTGACTAGGTCTCTATTGTCTCTCCCTCTTTTTTTTCTTTTTTTGATTCTCTCTGAATTCTTAAAAGAACAATTTGGTATCTTTTGTCCTTTGAAACAAGGAATTCGGCCGTAACACCCAAAATCCAGTACCAGCTTGTAGTAAAAATTACATAGGTCACGTGATATAGGAATTTCACCCTGTGGTAGAGCTGCGGGTTCAGGGTCAGGGTCAGGGTTACTGACACTAGGGGTTGGCACTAAGGAAAAGAAGTCCCCCCACGCACGCAGAGTACTCCTACCCACGGTCTCTATTTCCTACTATTTTCTACTACTCTATAAGGGCTCTATTCTTGTATGTAGAAGAAACAAGCAAGTTGTACCCGAACGCCACATCCCACTTCCTCTCGTCTACCCCTACTCCTTAATATCTATGCCCATAGCATTACACACTTTAAGTAGCTAACTCCTAGTGCGTGAGATATCAACCATCACCAGTATAGGCGTCGGAGATGCCAAACTTCAACTGAGTCATATCAAGATTTCAAGTCTCAAGACCGCCTATTTCGGGTCCGAAACCATCTATCCAAAGCCCAGGCCCCGGCACTCCCTGATCACGACCTTGAAAGAAACTCAAGCGGGCAGGAAGAGCCATCTCCATATCTCCACTCGTAAGCCTAGCAATTGCAAGCTATATCTCCAATTTGCATCCTTTAGCTCCCTTCACTTACGTAGACTAGACAGTGTTGCTATCCTCTACCTCTCTGGCTTGCGGACTTTTACATAGTCTTCTTTCTTCTTAGCCATCAATCTTGCGCATATGTTCTTGTAACATTAGCTGCACCACGCACCTTTGCTCGCCGGTTTAGTGACGGGCAGAGACAAGCCACCTCAAGATCCAGCCTATTGGCAAAACAATCAAGACAATGCGTAGCCAGACGAAACAAGATAGGAAACGACCGATCACAGATATTACAAACTCCCGACCCCGCAAATAAGCATATACATACATACAGAGGACAAAACAAAAAGCTCCCAACACTGGGTTAGGGTTTTGCAGGAGGGGGACTCCCCAAAGAACAAGACAAGCGCTGTCTTGGAACCGCGGTGTTTTAACGTAACCCGCACTCCCGCCCAAACCGGCATCTATATTCACTTTTATGCTCGGCGTCACGTCACACTACACACCTCCTTGTCACTGTATCGTACATACTAGCAACTATCTCTTGCACGGGTAAGAACGCCGTACCTTCTCCGACCCCCGGTGCCTCCACAGGCTCTATCTCTAACTCTACCTATACCCAACAACCCGCACAATGTAGCACCTGCACTACCCGTGCGATACCGTACACCAAAGGTGGCTGTGCTGGGGACTCGAATAGAATCCCACCGCCCGCAAAAGATGCTGACCCCCCCAAAAAAATTTTTTGTGCAGATCCAATTATCAAACGATAGATCTCTCATATCAATTCAATTCCTCTAATAGATATCAGACGGCCAGCATTGCCAGACGGATAGATATCAGGCACGACATACAGCCCCCAAATCTGCGGGGCAAGCAACAACCGTATATTATCAAAGAAAAAGAAAGTTAACAGCAGCATGCAAAGCCAGTACCTGCGTCCCCATCAACCAAGTAGAAATATACTTCCCCCCCGCCTCCTGCAGTTGTGTGATATTCCCCTACTTGTATGTACTTTCTCTGTCTGCCGGGAGAGTCTACATAAACCCAACCCCAGCCCCACCCCAACCCAGCCACCGCCACACAAGCGCCCTGATTGGTGCATCATTTAATTCAGGCAACCATCACAATATCACCATGTGTCTTTTCCGCCTCCACCTTCGCTCACGTCCTCACAATGACACGGCGACGCAGAAGGGTTATGGATACGTCTGCGCCCGGCGCACCAGAGTCAGAGACAGCAGTACCACCGCCGGCCGACGTTGATCCCCCAGAGCTGATATTCCCGCTGCTCCCGATCGTCGGCGCCGCGGAAGCAGTGCCGGTCCCACCGCAGCCTGCAGACGCGCTGGAGATACCACCGCTGCTCCCGGCCCCCCCGGTCACAGTCGCGGAGCCGCCCGCGGGTCCTCCCGCACCACCACCACCCGCGGCCACACCGCCCATCCCCCCCTCCGCCTCCTCCTCCCCACCACCACTACCCGCGGCCACACCCCCATCCCCTGTACCCCCTCCCCACCACCACCACCCTCCCGTTCGCAATCCCCTACCCCTTCGCCCCCACCCCCCTCAGCACCCGCCTCCTAGAACCAACACCCCCCTACCTCCCACGCATCCCCGGCTCAACCGCCCACATCAGCGCCCTCCTGCCGCCCCCCATCCCCGCGCTCCTCTACGCCCTCCCAGACTTCACCTTCTCCGCCTCGACCCCCAGCGCAGAGCCCGCGTTCGTGGTGCGCGACTACAGCTGGCTAGGCCTCGTGCGCTCCTCCTCCGACCACGATGCCACCGACAGCGACGCAACAACAGCCTTTCTCCGAGCCTTTCTCCGCGCCTTCATAACCCCCGTACGTACCCCGCCCCCCCTCCCCCCCCGCCACATACTAACAAGCGCAGCGCACGGCCACGCCCACCCGCGGCCGCACCCTCAGCATCGCGACGCTGACGCCCTCGGCCGCAACAGCACTGCTCATGAGCGGCGTGTACGAGCCGCAGCGGCGCTGGGACACCTTCCCGTTCGACGTGTGGGTGCTGCGGTGCCTGGCCAGGTGCGGCACGGCCCTGCTCGGCACCGAGTGGGGCGTCTGCAGGTCCGTTGACGGCGTGGGCGTACGTTAACACTCCCCCCCCCCCCCTTCTGTTTCTTGGTTGGTGGTGCTGACGCGCGCGCGCGGGAGGAAAGTATTATGCGGTGTCGCTGCCGTATCCGGTGCTGCACGGCGACGGGGGGGTACGGTACCGCCGGTTCACGGCCGCGCTGACAACGCATGGGGCGTCGGTCGGCAACGAGGCGCCGTGGACGCTCGTGGGCGTTGACGCGCCGGTGGCGCTGCCGACGGGGGTGAGTGCTGATGAAGTGCGGAGCTGGGTTCTCGCGTGTGTTGGCGCGGTCGTGGAGAGCTGGGAGACTGTTCTTGCCGCGCTGTGCGGCGACAGCGAGGTCTCTCTTTCCCCCGCCCCCTGTGTGTGTGTGTGTGTGTGGCGCTAACGTGATGTGGTGGCAGGACCCGGTCGTGGTGGACGGCGTGGAGACGGCGGGGCACAAGGTTCTTCGGGCGTGGCGGGCGCAGCTGGCGGGCGCGCGGCTGCTCTTGGTCATTGTTGAGGTGCCCGCAGGGGGCGCGTGGGCCGAGGTGGCGGGGCTGGTGGCGCGGCTGAGGGACTGTACGGCCGTTGTGGATGCCGTGCTGGCGCAGGTTTGTGCCCGTCTCATGTGCGTCCTGGAGGTTGGGTTGCTAACAAGGTGTGATAGCCGACCGGGGGGGTGTCCTCGGTGATGCCGGCGCCGGCG
This sequence comes from Morchella sp. 2018-W26, assembly GCA_024713715.1. Lineage (NCBI taxonomy): Eukaryota > Fungi > Ascomycota > Pezizomycetes > Pezizales > Morchellaceae > Morchella > Morchella sp. 2018-W26. The sequence continues at coordinate 250,400 of JAMGYX010000027.1, forward strand.
CCGGCGGCGCAGGCGCCTGGGGAGTTGCTACCGCGACCGACGCTGTTGGTGGTAGCGGAGCGGTTTGTGGCGGCCGTGGAGGGGGTGCTGGCGCAGGTTTGTGCCCTGCTTGTCGTTGGCGGTTGGAGCGTTGCTAATGGGTGTGGTAGCTTACCGACGCGGCTCCTTTAGCGGCGCCCAGGGGGTGGGCGGAGGTGGTGGCGATGGGGAGGGCCGTGGGCGTGGGCTTGATGGTGGCGGGGGTGCTGATCGGGGTCTTGGCGGTTTGGATGGCCGCTTGGAGGGGCGAGCGTGCGCGGGATTCGAGATGGGGGGGTGTGGCGTACTGACGTGTCGTGGTGTTTTTGCGCCCGGGGGGAAGCTGCTCGCACGGTATCTCCGTGTGTGTCTGCTAGAAGTCTGTATGTATTAGTGTGACCTGGGGGCGAGAGGGGGGGGGGGGGGTATATGGATGGCTGTGTAGGTCTGTTTGGGGAGGAGGCGGAGGGGGGGTGTAATAGATATATACTTGGTTGATGGGGGGATGCAGGTAATGAATCGCTTTGCATGCTGTTTTTTTCTTCTTTTTTCTTCTTTCTATTTTTGTTGCTGAGCTTTGGTAACATACGGTTGTGCTGCTTGACATACCTCCGTCTGGCAGTGCTGACCGGCGGATATAGAAGCGGGGGTGAATCGAATTGATATGGGAGATCGATCGTTTAGTGATTGCATCTGGTGGAAACGTGTCGCCTGCACTTTACAATGAGGCTTTCTGTTTGCAATTGTATGTGTGATGTTTGAAAGCGGTGTTTCTTCGTAGCGGTCTAACACACTTCCGCCTTGTTGTGGGTTAGGGTTCGGAGGTGTGTGTAGACCCCCTGCGTAATTAGCAAATCCGGTGCTTTACCCGCAGAGGTTCTGTGTGCACGTCTACTATGTATGTTTCTCTTCCCACCTCCCGCTGCACTCTCCGCCGCCTGTCTCTGCGGGGCCGCTCCGGGGGGTTGGCATCTAGTACTGCAGAGTATGTAAAAGACACACCAACCGGTGACAACGCAGTACAGCACTCCCCTCCCGCCAGAGCTGTGCGCAGAGGGGTCCGGCACTCGTTAGCGCGGAGGTGGGCGGCGGGCGCGGTGTGCGGAGGGCTAGGTACGGTGTTAAGCGTGGTGTAACGGCAGCCACCATGCAGACAAGGCGAGTATCATACTTACACCTACTTACCTCCGCCACGCGATGTGTTTCCGCGCTGTGCCGAGCGTGGGTGAAGGGTCCGGGATGGCCATGCCGGGATTTAGTATCGCGGCGGTGTGGTGGGGGCTTGTCTCGCTTCTCGGGGGTGGGTGTTCGGTCGGTGGCGGGTCGCCTGCCTCCCCGCTGTCCGCGCGCACGTGCACCACCCGTGCCGATATGTGTGTTGATAGCTAGAAAGAGCGTCGCGCCCGGGGAGGGGACATCTATAGCGCAGCATAGCGGGCACCCACCCACGACAGAAGTACTCCAGCGCTGGATGCACACATAGCCGACCTTGCCGGTGTCGGCAGCGATAGTACAGTGTATCAACACTTGTACAACGCCGTGACCCGGGGCCCCACGCGGGCTGTCTATCCGATACGTGCTCGACGCCGGACTCGACTCTGGGCCGGGGCGTCGGCGCTGTGCCTGCTGCTGCTCGCTGCGCGGCCTTCTGGCACGGGTGCTCATAAGATCACGTGATACGAGTGACTATCAGTGACCGAGTGATTGCGCGTGACAAGGGGACACTTTTGGAACCAGACTTGCTGGTCCGAGCGGGATGGGCTCATTGTCCGACGCTGCTGCAGGGGGGCCGGGAATGCGTCCCGCTGGAGTCGGCGGATGTATGGCTGTTGTCAAGCGGTGATTCGTGTGGTGGGCGCAGGTCGGATATGCAGACCGTCTCGCATGGCGTGCGGTCGGGGGGTTCGGGTGTTGATGCGGCATGTGCTATGGCGGGAGATGGGCTCTGTGCAGTGCGGAAAGGGCGTGGGAAGGGTGCGTGAACCGCAAGGATGGGGGGAGTTATTATGTGTATGCATGCACCAGCAATGGCCAGCTCGCGGCTGCAAGTTGGTCCAGTACTGAAAACAGCGACAGAGGAGCAGCGGTACAGTTAGGAACAGCGGGGGGATGAACCTGTTTGGCTACCACCTTTACCGCCCGGTCGCATAAAAATGCCGGTTTGGCTCGAACCTGACTTCAAGCTTTTATGACTGATATTTAGGACAGGTCTTGATGGGACTATGGGTTTGCCAAAGTTGACATTCTGTGAGGATTGTACACGATAATGCCGATTTGGGATTGGACTTATTCGCTGAAAAACCTGGATTCCTCCTTGAAGATGTACATTTGTCTAGTTAATTTGACTGCAGCCACCCGCCTGCCTGCCTGCCTGCCTGATTCCCTGCTTGGTTCTGGCTGTATATACGGCGGTACAGTCCGTGCGGTGCGGTGCGGTGCTTGATTCCAGGCTCTTTTGATTCACGACTGAATCCGCCGGTTAGCTTATATATTATTACACAAGGCGGAAGATGTGAAGGAGTGATGTAGAGCTGGAGGTGCAGAGGTGGAGGAGATGAAGGTGGGCAGAGGAACGATATCTGTCCACAACCCTAACCCTTATCCTGCTGAGTGTTTGGTGGTCTGTTTTATTCGTGCATGCTATTGTCCAGAAAGGGCCTGATCGAGCTTTATTAGCCCTAATCAGGCACCAGATCTCAAGAACATCGCTATCGTTTATATAACGCATATATAAAGTCTTTATATGTTCGGGTTGTAGCTGCCCAGATTTGATGCGCCGTGCTTCGTCAACCACCAGCCGACCAATCAGAGCGCGTTGAAAAGTCTCACACATGTCACTGTTATGCTTTCTGCCCTTAGCGCGCCTATAAGGAGTGGCGCTAGCCGCCTGCGTCTGAATATTTGGCTCTTTTGGTCCCCGCTGCTGCGGATCCGCGGTGGTGTATACACGGCCTGAAAGACCTCAGATATGCCCGCTGCCTACTCTACCCTTTGCGGTCGTTGCCGGCACCCCTGCGACGCGAAAGGAAACTCGTGAGATCCACGTTTGTGGTGCGGCTCGCTCAGCGATACCTCGCGCTGCCATGAATGAAAACACACACACGAGGAAGCAGAATCGGAAACAGAAAAGAAGGGAACAAGCAAGGACCATCGCGAATTGCAGGTAACTTGCACCACGAAGCATGGGAAATAATATTGCGAGCTAGCACGGGGGGGAGGGGGTAGGTCCCTGCGTCGAAACAGCTACAGGGGGGCATCCGAGCCTGGGCCGCCCTGCAGAACATGTTTGTTAGACGCGGAGATCAAGTACCCGGGTAGGCCTGGGATATCGCCTCTGCTACATGACCTTTACGTACATGACGGCTGGGGCCCGCATGTTCGGGCTGTTCACATAAGCTTCGCGGATCGCTCAGCTGCACGCTGTCGATCCGGAAAGCTTGAACCAACCGCGTGGGGGCCCCCGGAGGCGGGTAGGGGGCTAGTGTGGTCAGCAGCTGGTAGAAAAGGTATGACATGGAGAGTTTACCGATTACCATTAAATTGGACCGCATCGTATCCCCCGTCGTAGATACCCGCTGGGAAATAAATATAGTTTCAAGCCGGGAGTGTTCGGCATCGTTGACGCCGCAGCAGTTCAATCTTCGCAACGGGACCTGGTAGATGTGTATTTTTTATTCTTGGGGTCTGTTCGGCTGTAATAGCTGTTTTTTGAGCTTAGATGCCTCGTTAACCTGAGGTGTTTGGTGCGGCGGAGCGGTTTATTCGAGACTTTCTTCCTTGCGGAGTTTTGGGGCCGTTGCTATCTTGGGAAGCACCTCAAAGGTGGTTCTTTTATACTTCGGCATGCATGTAACGTGTTTCACCGGCGAAGCAATCGTCACCGGGAAAGCAACCGGGCCCGTTGATGAGAGGTGGTAGGACTAAAGTCCAGTCTAATACGAAGCCAAATATGTTGGAAGTACCTTTTGTTGTTTTTGATGGATAACAGTGTGGGGGTGCTTTCAAAAGACCCAAACGGAGAAGAAATCATGTATCACGACAACCAGCCTTCACTACTCAACCTTAGCAAATATCATCTAAAAGAATCAAAAGACATCTCAAGGTTGTTTCCGGGCACTTGATTCCCTCCAGCCTCAGAATCTGAAATTTTTGAAGTCCTGTTGTCGTGGTTGATTGCGTACCCGCTCTACTGGCTATGTCAATGAAACATTTGATTCGTTTCCCACACAGCCAGCTTTGGGAAATGAGCCTTTTGATTTGTTTGGAGGGTAGCCTTATGTAAAAGGCATTCGGATCCATTTCCATGATGTCTTTTCCTCACTAATTTTCTAATGCGTTTCCTCTCTGGTGATTCAACACAGCTCAGATAACTTATTAATATATTCTCTGGTAGAATGGTGATGGGATGCAGGTTGAGTAATGCAATAGTCAAGGTTTAATTCCCTGGGAGATCAACTCTCTTGTCCTTTTTTCATGCTCAAGGTTTGTAAGAAAAGGCGCCCTGAATGTTTCAAATGGAACTAACGATTCATTCCTTGACTCGTTTACCCATACTAAAAGGTGCCCTTTCGCTCGGCTTTTGATTCCTCTAAGAAACACATTAAAGGTGGGAAGTATGCATGATGCATTTTTTCATTCGCCCACACGGCTGGTAGTGTTGGTGGTGATTGCCCTCCCTGTGAAACACGCCAACTTTTAGGTTACGGTAACCGTCCCCTTCCCTCTTTCCCGGAGGTTTTGTGAGGAGATGATTCCCCGAATTGGCGTTTATGCGGTGAACCAGCGTTGTCAGTCTTTAGCTGCCCAGCAGACTCTAACAGTCATGTAAATCTTTTGATTCTTTTACAGGGTAGGCTTTTGTAAAAGTTTGCAGTCATTTCCATGATGTCTTTCTCACCAATTTTCTAATGCTTTTCTTTGGCGATTCAGCACGGCTCACATAACCCACTAACGCACCGTCTGGAAGTATAGGTGGAAAGACCCAGGTAAGGCAATCGCAATAGTCAGGGTCAGTTCCCTGGGGGACCAATTCTCCCTGCTCAATTGCATTAGCGCCAGTCCGTATATTTCCATGAGCATCATTTTGAGCACTAATGCTGCGGCACGGTTTTAAAAAGCCTTAATTTCGAAAAGACCCTTGATTAAACCCAAAAGGGTGAAAAAGGTGATGTTTGGTGCCCAATGTTAGACGCTAAGGCATAATTAATGGGCTTTTGGAGGGAATCATATACTTCCCGCGAGATTAAGTCCCCGACACCACTTTTGTGTAGCAACCACAATTTGGCGGAAACTTATTCTCAACGCAAGTACGAATTCAGGGTTAGGGTTAGGACTTGTCAGATATCAAACCCGCACGCCTTCCGTCTCTACACCTCCTACACCACCTCCACATCTTCACTTCCACCTCTACACCTCCGCCTCTACACCTCCATCTTCATCTCTACCCCTCCATCTCTACGGCTTCATCTCTATCCCTTCATCTACGCCCCCACCCCCGCCGCAATTGCACATCCCATCATCGTCCAGACATGAGCTAATTGGTGAAACAGGCAGTGAATCCAGCGGATCCATCATCTATCCGGCGAATCTATCGGAACCAGCACCCAATCCAGTGAATCCAGTACCCAATCCAGCAGCACTCAATCAAGCAGTGGACCAAGTAGGCATTGTAGGCAGGTAAGCAGGCAGGTAGGGCAGGCAGGTAAGCAGGTAGGGAAGGTTGCTAGTGGAGAGAAAATGTACATATTGAATTGAGAAGTGATCGAGAGTTTGGTTTGTGAAGTTCACCTGTGCTGGAAGGGGTGTGAGTACTGGCCTACGTGCGCATCCAGATCTTTCTTTGAATGAAATAACCCTCATATAGGCATTATCACATATACTAAGGCTGAATATATATAACTCTTACCGAAATTATAGTATTTAAGGACGTTATAGAAAATACCGGAATTAATATCAAATAATGGTTAATTTGGACGTATCTAGGCACGTTATAATCCTTATATGGATATGGGTACGGGCGGTAGTGTAAAGGCACTTGTATTTAATCAGGAAATAAATAAAAGTTTAATCTGTGAAATTTACCTGTGCAGAATAAGCGTGGATACTGACCTCCTGCGCAATTAGGTTTTTCAGTGAGTGAAATCAGTATTATATAGGACTTCTCGCATGATATCATATGATAGAAATATCAGACTAAGCCAAAAGATAGCTTCAACGAGGCATAGTAAGGAGGTATCGTATGAAGCGCTGGATCGGCCGTGTATCCTGTTTAACTAAACCCTATATCAAGCTGATAATAGGATGTGGACTGGCGGTAAAGTAGCTTGTAGAGAGAACAGGACCTCCCCGAACGCACAGAAACGCCCAAAGTAGCTTAGGGAGCCCAGACTATCGCGGATAAACCAGGACATCGATCCGAACCCAAAAAAATCAAAACTCTACTAGGTGCTGTTGAGACAGGACCTTATCTCTAGTTAGTATAGATTAGCCTAGTCTCGCATTTATGCCGTAAATATCATCTACAATGTACGCACGCAGGATTCTGAGCCCAGAAAAGAGGTGAGAAATCCAGCAAAGAGAGCGTATTCTCACGCTGTCGTTCTCCTAGCTATACCCGCGTTAAAACCAAGGGGTTCAACTACGGTGCTTGGCAGCCAAATATCTCCCGTATACGTGGCAAAGCTACACATGAGCTACCCGACTAAGGATATACAAAAGACCAGACCTATTTCAAGACCGCCACGGCTACCACGACACGTAGTGGAAGCTCTGGGATTCAAATGTGCTGGCCACAAAATGGCTTTGAGTAGCACTCACTCCCCGTCCAGAGTTCGATCACCATCTCCTGGCAAGCGCGAGAACCAACGGTGCCCATAGCCACACATCCTACCCGGAAAAGATGAAGCATCGAGAGTAGTAATGTATCGTTCTTGGTGGGAAAAAGGGAAGACTCGCTCTGCAAATTCTATCAATGCCATAGGTGAGAAGCGGCCAAGCTAAAGCTGACTCTTTCAATGATTGTGATCTGTTGAGATCCCCCTGTCCGTCGAGAGTCCGTGTTTATCTTTTACTTAGTGAGCGACTGTAGCCTGAGTTTGCCGGCAAAGGCCCCCCTAAGCTACGCCAGCGCGGAGTTCAGCATCGCATGATTTCTCCAACCACGATAGGGAAATAGAATGGGTTAAGTAGCCTATCCATCCAGGTTCCCACCTCTCCATTTAAGGGGGCCACATTACTCCCGCCCCTCTCCGGCTTCGGTGTAACAAAGTAACCCTAACCCATGTCACAAAACAACATGATCATTGTGATTGATTGTTTGATACTTCATACATGCGTGCAGCCCGTAGGCAAAAATCCTTCCGGAGGCAGGGTAGAATTTTTTTTGTCATAAAGAAAAAAGAAAAAAAAGGAAACAGAAAAAAAAAAAAGAAGAAAAAAAAAAAACTTGAACACAAGAAAAATCCATAATTCGTACGCCATAATCTTTGTGACTTAGCAGTGGCTCAAAGCTCTTTTCTTTATTTGGTTCACTAACTGGACCATGACAACGTTTCAGAGCTCGACGGCAATTAAATTAAATCACTCTCGCGCGGAGGGGGAAAGGGCTGGACGGGCTTACCATTGTTGGCTGCAGCACTCAATATCGGTAGTGCGGCACCTCGCGGGTTTCTCGGTGGAAGGATGATTGCATCTCAGTGCTCTTCACTGTAATATATACCTTTCTCCTCGTACCCGGTTGTCCTTCACTAGGGGTATGGAGTACAAGTCTTTCTGAGTGTTATCATGTCACGTGACTGACAGCACTGATAGACGCAGAAAGGCTAGGATGAATCCTCTGATACTGGTCACTAGATATGTCAGTGGACAGAAGTAGTCGACCCAAGCATCGTAGGGCTAGTTGAGAATATACGAGGCCCAGGATGCGGATGCTCAACACTTGTCATCGCACCTTCGATACTCACCTATATTTTCAGAACGTGATCACTTGGAATCTACTCGAGGAAGGCCCTCCTTCTGCGAGTTGGCTATAACAGTGATGTGACGTCACGTATCATCTCGTGATGCTATAGGTCACGGAACATACCATCACTTTCAACAATGAGCCAAATAGAATTATGGCAATGCTTATCTTCAGACCTAGAGAGTCTTATTGGGACTTTATCTATTCATTCATTTCTACTTCATACACGGATTGAACACTTCATAGTTACACCTATTTATAATACTAGAAATGTTATAGCTAATGTAGAAATGAAAATTGTGAACTTGTTTTTCGATACTCTACTCAAGTGTAACACTATGGGCATGTAACATCAATCTATTTCACTCGTGGTTTAGCACCAAACTGCTCTAAGGGTAAATGCCTACAGTTGAATCTCTCTATAAGGGTACGTTGGGGCCAAAGATTGGTACCCTTATAGGGCATTTATCTTTATACCCAGAGTGGCTTTACACGAGTGAAGCCCGGAATGGCCGTGAACACATACCCTTACAGGGCGATTATTCTCATATAAGGCGTATGAAACCGATGTTGAATTCTTATTGATACCCTACTGTCAAGAGGGCCTATTCTTATACCAGCGACATACAAATAAAAATTGGAAAACATAAAGCAAAAGATATACAGAGAAAACGCCTCATTGTCCAAGCACGCCTGTGCTTGCCGTCATGCCGTTATGCTATAGCCGTCCTGCCAACATCCTTTCCATGTTCCTTTGACCTGCCAGCCCCCTTCCCGTGATCCTTCATACTGCCAGCATCCTTCCCGCATACCATTTGAGCTCCAGGAAACAAAGCTTTTCCTTCATCAGAGGAGGTAGCCTTATAGGGGAATTGGACTGTATTTAGGAACCTGGCTATAATGGCTTACATATACCTCGCGGAAATCCTTATAACAAAATATCAGGAGAAAGTGATAGTTTACGAAAACACAACAATAAATCCTGAAATCCCGCCAATTTCTCCCCCAAACCCTCTAACTCGGGCAACCATCAGATGTATTGTACAGATCTCTCGAGGGTACAGAGTGGTCTTGGGTTTGGGTTTGAGCGGACCGGCCGCTGGTTTTAGGTGAGATTCCGTTACGGCTATGTGGCTATGTGAGTTAGCAACATACAAATGACGCATGGTAGAAGACCCACAGTTTCTGTAGCTTGAACTAGTAATTCCCCATTCCATTCCTTGATGAACTTAGCTACATCAGAGTTACTGGTACACTGATCAGGCGTGCGACCATTCGAGTCGCGAGCGAGAATATTTGCACCTCTCCGGCATATTTCATTAATTAACCAAAGGTCACCAATCTCCGCCGCGATGTGTAGAGGGGTTATGCCTGCATTGTTTGTGACGTTGACATTTGCCCCATTGTTGAGCAGAACCTGGGGGGTTTCCCTCGAGCGGAAGCGCCAACTAGCTCTCATAAGTGGAGTACTACCATCAGGATCTGACGCGTTTACTTCCGCCCCAAGCGAAACTAAAAGTTGAACTATGTTTGCCATGCCAACGGAAGTTGCTAGCGCCAATGGAGTGGATCCGTGAGAATTCTTTGCTTCAATATCTGCTTGGTGACATAGTAAAGTACGCACAACGTCCTCCCTCTCGAGCATAGTGGGCTCTTTAGCGCCCGGTATCGGACTTTCTATAGTGGTGTAATATGGCATGGACCACGGAGCCCTCTCGACAGCTATATGGAGTAGTGTTCGCCCGAATGCATCTTTATCGTTTACGTCGGCCCCACCCTCCAAGAGTGCTTTGATAATATTTATAGCACCATGGTAGACAGCCCTATGTAAGATATTCCGTATCCCACGACTATGCATGTCGAATTTAGCACTAACAGCACAAGAGACTAGCAACGTAGCTCTAGACTCTTCTACGTTTGGAAGCGGTAAAAGGTTTTCTAGCACCGTATCGATGCCTCGAATACCGCTTGTTTTGTCGAATATTGACGAGATTATAGAAAGATCCTTTAACCCTAGACAGCCACGAATCATCTGTTCAATCCACGGAATATCCTCTACCCCAAATTCTACTTTCTTCAATAGGGCGGAAACTATCGCCAAATTTCTAATCTCTATAGCTTGGCGTAGCCGCCGCCTAGCAGGGGTTGCGGGGTTAGCCTATTCATGAGGTAAGTCCCATCACGGGGGGAGTCGATATTTACCGGCCAGCGATACCCCAATCCCATTTGGGATAATCGTACATTACCAGAAACTCTACTGTACGTTCATGCTGGTTCAAAATTGCAGCGTCTAGTGCTTCGTCGCCATTTGGCAGGAGCGTGCTTCCGCTATAACCGCGCCGGAGCAAGTCGCGAACCTCTTGGTGTCTTCCTTCCTCGACAGCAATTCCAAGCGCATATTTCGGGGTACGTATTTCTCTCAGGGTCTCACTTTTGGACGGACCTTGGGGATCGATTCGGTATCGCTCATGCTGATGGACCTTATCTACGTTGATCGGCAATAGCACCGGACCTATGGCTTTATCTGCTAGGGTGGTGCCCGATGTTTCGCGAAGGGATATCGGCATAGAGAATACAGAGTCATTGGAGTATGCTGTATACATTGACCAACGTCCGATACGGGTCCGAAGAGTGTCTATTGAGAATACTGAATCGGAGTCACTGGCTCTTCTATATGCGCGGGAGCTAGATAGGGCCAAGTCGAACTCATGTCCACCGATTGATGTAAAGGACGAGGCAGTAGTGCTCATAGACATCGTGGAACTTGAGTCATTGGTAGATGAGCTAGAAATACTGTCAGCTAACCTGGGGTTAGTACGCTTGATTTATGCGATTCGATATGTGGCATCACCTTGGCTTGCTGCTAAGGATTCAGCATTGAAAGTGCTGCTAAGACGCTCCTTACTCGATAAGGCCCGGTTTAAGGATTCGCTACGCCAAAAACGAAGTTAGTGTATGTGCACCAACCTGCTTAGCCAATCACTCCGATGCGGGACTCATAAATAAAGGGGCTTTCGGAACCTAAATATTCTAGATCATGTAGTGGACTTAACATAGCTTACCTGGTGAGAATTGTAAAGATTAGAGTCAAGGACGTCTCATGCCGATTTAACCGAACTGAAATGTTTAGGAGAGTTTTCTCAGCTCTCGACCACTTCATTCTATCCCAGAAATCAATCCTCCCGCTGGCTTTTATTCTGTTTAGCTCCCGCTCCAACTCCGAGAAAGTGCAAACCGCTGCTGTCAGTGCGGACGCTAAGTGGTTGATGTCGATGAGCGCAGCGCGATTGGAATCAACAGTATTACTATCGATAACTGTTTCTTGGATCTTGAGGAGTATATAGCGAAAGTGGTGGACTTCGTTATCGAGCTGCTGGGCTAGCGCCGGAACATTCTTCACTGAGGATATAAACTCCCCAAGTATATGGCTTATGTGCGCCCCAGCCATCAGAAGACCTACCACCGAGGCTGCAACCTCCAGTACCATGATCGGCAATGGACCTTGATAAAACGGCGGGGGGTCGCCTAGTGGATCTCCCTGAACAAGTATAGCGTTTTGTAGCGCAGGAGAAAGGCTGACGGATAGGTTGATTTGGTCCCTTAATGTTTGGGAGTGTGGAGATGATGGATGGGATTTGAATTTGATCGATCAGACTTCATCGCCAAGTAGTCTCTGCCTGAGACCTACCCCGCACGGGGTATCTGATAGATGATCAGTCCGAATGGCAACGAGACACTTAAACCCTTTCTAGTAACCGTGATATAAAAAGTGCACAGAATTGAAAAAGTATCACAAACTGTCACGCATGCTGGAAACTACAACTCGGACTTATTGAACGTTAGATTCATCCCGTTGCCATAAAGAGTTTAAGTGTCTCGGGTTGTAATTTGGACTGACCGTCTATCAGATACTCGATACTTGGTGTAACATTGATCTAGGGTTAGGGTTTCGAACAAACTCCCGCATGGCTGTGGCTTCTTCTATTACATAAAGTTGGATCCCTGGAGAGTACTGAAAAGTGTGGCGAAAACCTACCGAATCATCCACCCCGACCCTTGGCTCCAACAGAATGATTTAAGCCATGGTTCACACAAAACAAACTCTACCTACCCTGGCTCACCTATCCCGTTGGGTTACTTAAGACTCACACATTTACCTTCCTAGCACTACACGTCATTGCATTTACTGCTTTCTAGTATAAACCTATGCTCTACCACCACAATTAATGCATCATTTGATGCATTTACTAATATAAAAAGGATCTGTGAATGCATCGAAGGATGCATGAAATGCAACGAAGGATATTAATGCATCACAGCAACAAATTTACTGATGACACCAACACATTTACTGATACTTTAGCTGTGAATAGTCAATAGCATGCTTGAAAAGGTTGAAATCATATCAATTTATAGCACGGCGTAATAGATTAGCTCTTCAATAATCTAGTATAATGATTCAGGTTCAATTCTCTGGCAGTTTTCATTTTTTTTCAGGAGATTTTCCATGTCCCAATTAGACTGATACATTAGCTGGGATTCTGATGCATTTTCGATGCATTTTCGACGCATTTTCGATGCATATGCTGATTCATTACTTGGGGTGGTAGAGATGCTCCAATGACCCATGGGTAGCAACCGGATGTTTATAACCACATCTTACACCATTGAGATCGCATTAAGATGCTAAATTCAGAGCGAGGAGGGCGTATGTAGGTACCACCGGAGTCTTCAGTTCCAAACAGTGATTGATAGCATTATGAAGACAGAAAGATAGCATGATTTCTGAAAGGGAGGATCATTCATGTTGCTAGACCCATCTTCCTCGATAAATAGAGCCAACTAGCACCGTGAATAGAGACTTTGCGCAAATGGAGCCAGCTCCATTTTCCGGTAGCCTGATTGGTGCCGATCTCATCAGAGGCTCTGCAAGTCAGGTCACCAGAATGTAGGCATAGCTCTATTTGCGCAAAGTCTCTAGTGTTAGTGTGTCTCTAGTGTTGGTGTACGTCTTCCATAAGGACAGCATGGGCCAATTGAATTGGCCCATAAAAGGTCTTGGGGCTTTTTAATCAGGCCGATTCGTGCTAAACGGAGTAGATGCCCAGACCATTGGCTGTCACAGCCATCTTGGACATTGGGAGCCGACGGCATCTTCAGCTGAAGTGGCAGAAGGGTATTATAATGGCTAACGATTATGGCGCTAGGAAGGGTCCTAACAATATATCTACCGCGCAACCACCACCGTGCCTGTAGCTGTCTTCATTATGCCGGTTACAAGTAGAGCGGTAGAGGGTAGGGCGAGACGGAGGGTATAACGAGGCAATAGCTATCCAAACCAAAAGACCTGCATCAATTTCCTAGTAAAAAAAACCCCAAGCCTCGCCAGACCCTCCGTCTCGCTGGACCCCCACTGCCTTGTAAAGGCTCTGTACAGAACATTCAGGTAATTCCGGACGCAACGAACTCTACTTTCATGAGATTACAACTTGTCACAGACAGAAAAACGATTTATTATCACCACCAGTCATAGTTTGAACTGCTCTTGATCGAGAGTTTCGCAATTGTATGTAAGTCTATCATGTATGTCGATATTTCGTTTACATCCCGTGTCACCGGAGAAGTGCAGTAGTGAGCAGCTGGAAAAGATGTATGGCCGAAGCCACCTGAAAGGGTACTCTTGTTAACGGCCTGTTGCCATACAAATAGTCCCTAAAATTCCCAAAACAAGATTGTAGCTCAAAATTTAGGTGTGTTAACAAGAGTACCTTCCAGGTGGATTCCGCCATATCTTGGCAGGGCAGTGCACGAAGTCCTTATAAATGTTATCTTTTATGTTAGAATTTTCCGAAAGTTCGTATATGATCTACCCGCCGTACAATGCCAGCATGCAACGCGAATACACAATGTTACTCCAATCGCTATGCTTCTCCAATAACTAAAAAAACAATTTTTCCTTGGCCTTTGAACTATACCTATGTAGCTCTAGGCCTCTTGGCGCCTGGTGCTAGGTATTCTTATCGGCTAAAAACCCCTGTTCGCCGACACAGTGATGCCGAGGTATGCGCGCCAAGATATTGGAGCCTCAGACGAAAGCTGGGAAAGCTACATGTACCGGGTGTTGAGGGTATATATGAAGAACCCGTCATGGTTGGTCGACCTGTATGCGGGTTCTGATTGGGTCCAGCCACTGCCACGTTGTGGAGTGGAGAAGGTGGAGTAAGGGGACTTTCACCAGCGCTGTGGAGTCCTGGCAACGCTGTCAACACCGTGAAGCCATCAACGACGTGAAGCCAACATCAACGCCGTGAAACCCAACTCCGTGAAACCTCAACGCTATGAGACAGAAAGGAAGAAGGGCCGATCACAATGAAAATACTAGGTACAAGGAAACAACAAGGGATGAGAGAGTTAAAATTATTGCCTTAAGAGATGCAGGACACAGCTGGAAAGAGATCTCTAGACAGGTTGATATAGACTTCCGTACCTGTCAGGGAATCTATAGAAGGGCTAGAGAAAATGGTACTCCATCAAATAAGAGTCGACAGGGACGGCCACCTATCTTTACCTTAGAAGAAAAGGAGAGACTACAAGCATTCATCACCAGAGATAAGCGAACACGGCGACTTCCTTTTGAATGTATCGTACAGGAGATGGGATATACTTGCAGTCCAAGAACTTTAAGGAATGTATTGGCTTCCATGGGCTACCATAAACGTCTTCATCAGCAAGACTTCATTTGTCTCCTGAGGTCTCCTGAGCCTCAGGAGACTCAAAAAATATCCAGGAGCCTCAGGAGACTCTCAGGAGACTTGGGAGACTGTTGGGAGACTGCATACACAAGTAGTAGTTTGCTGATGTTCCCCGTAAAAAGTAAGATCACTAGTCTCTTTACTAGCTTCTATACTAATAGTAATTAGGTGGGGAATACGTCCTCAGAATTTAAGGAAGAGAGTAGACTGGTGTCAGGCTAGGCTACACTGGACCTATGATGACTGGTTTCGTACAGTATGGACACATGAATCTGTCTTTAATACCGCTGGTTTTGGTTATCGACCTTGGATCCTTCGCCGACCAGAAGAAGAATACCATCCTGATTGCCTCGATGAAACCTGGGAATCAGGAAGACAAGGGATAATGATCTAGGGGGCTTTCTGTGGAGAAATGAAGTCTGAGCTAGTCTTCTGCCCCCCTGGTGTCACTATTAAGTCTGCAGTCTATCGGGATCATATACTAGATCCTCATCTTATTCCCTTCTGGCATCGTACATGTGAAGAATATGGATGGACACAAGTTGTTGAAGACAACGCTCCTGGTCATAAGGGATTATCTATTCCCTGTCGAGAGATGAATGAAGTAGAAGTTCTTGAGTGGCCAGCACAATCACCTGATCTCAATTTGATAGAGGCATTCTGGGCGGACATGGAGACAGAATTAGGAGAAGGAATTGGACTCATCCGAGATGTTCAGGTTTTAAGGGTTATGTTACAGAATGCTTGGAATAATATTGGTGTAGATAGAATGGACTCCTTGATTAGGAGTATGCCTAGAAGATTAGAAGCAGTGATTGCTGCTGGGGGACAGGCTACTAGGTATTAGATATATGTATATATATAGGTGTTCGTGAACAGGTGAACGGGGTGTTCATGAACGGGTTGAACGGGGGTGTTCGTGAACGGGTTGAACGGGGGTGCTCGTGAACGGGTTGAACGGGGGTGTTCGTGAACGGATTGAACGGGGGTGTTCATGAATGAATTGAACAGGAGTGTTCGTGAGCGTTGAACGGGGGTGTTCGTGAAGGGTGTTCGTGAACGAGAACACCCCGTGGCTAGTAGGAAATACAAGGGGTTCTCGGTATTTTTTTCCTCACATAAAATGCTCAACTATCATTGGCCGCCTTTCACCGGCCACTCGTGGCTTATATGTCGAACCGGGGGATTCTCAGTATTTATGGTGCACACCCGGTACATTAGCGCCAGTCCGGATACTTCTATAAGTCTTATTTTGAGCGGAATGGTTTTAAAAAGACTTAATTTCGAAAAGACGATTAATTGAACCCAAAGGGTGAAGAAGATTATCCTATTTAGAGCTCGTTAAAGCAAAATTAAGGATCTTTTAGAAGAGAATCATATACGAAGGATCAAAAACTGTAAGCAATTCAGGGTTAGGGCTTGGACTTAGAGATATCATGTCCTTCCTTCCGAGTCTCTACTCCTTCCCTCTACACCTCCATCTCTACGCCTCCATTTCTATACTTCCACCTCTACACCTCCACCTCTAAGCCTTTGCCTCTATGGTTTCATCTCTACCGTGACTGCTTCATCTTCGCGGCTTCATCTCCACAACTTCATCTCTACGGCTTTATTTCTATGCCTTCATCTATGCCCCACCCCCGCTCCAATTGAACATCCCATCATCGGCCAGACATGAGCTAATCGGTGAAACAGGCAGTGAATCCAGCGAATCCATCACCCGATCAAGCAGCATCTGATCAAGTAGCGAACCAAGTAGGCATTGCAGGCAGGTAATCAGGTAGGAAGGGTTGCTAGTAGAGAGTAAATGTACATATTAAATAGAGAAATAATCAAGAGTTTTATTTGTGAAATCCACCTACGCCAGAAGAAGCTTGAGTACTAGCCTACCTGGTTATCC
The DNA here is from genome assembly GCA_024713715.1 of Morchella sp. 2018-W26. Taxonomy (NCBI): domain Eukaryota; kingdom Fungi; phylum Ascomycota; class Pezizomycetes; order Pezizales; family Morchellaceae; genus Morchella; species Morchella sp. 2018-W26. The sequence goes on from JAMGYX010000027.1 coordinate 267,030, forward strand.
AGGTATTTCACCGAATAAAACAACTCTTATAAAGGTCTTATCATGTATTAAAATCATTTACTAATATCAAGATTAATCAAAACATAGGTCAATAAGAGCCTATTAAAAAAAATATTAAAAAATCAAAAAAAGTCTTATAATAGGAATATTAAAGGCTTAATATAGGTTTATATTTTTATGTGGACTGGCGCTGAAGTAGGTACCAGCTCCTGACCAATCCCCCGGATGTATGAGACATTTGCTCATGCATAAACCTACGAACTTCATGGCAAATTCGGGGTATTCTAGAAACTGCTCTGCTTACCCGGACTTCTTTACAGCCAGAATTTTGGCCATACATCCGGGGGATACTCCACGGCCGAGTGAGCGTAAAGATATTACGATGAAGTCCGACAATGGATTTGGGGATCTTTTAGTTATTCAGGAAACGCTGATGGGATTCTCAAGGCGTTCACATAGGTTCGTGGGAATGATACCCCACAGGGCATGATCGGAAACTTAAGCCATGAATGCACGGGGATTTTGTTGTTGAAACTAAGTATTAAACTACATGTACTCGCTTTGTTTACCCTACGGAGTTCTTCATCTTTTGCTTAGGTACCCGCCTGGTAGAGGGACAAGTAAACGTACCAATTCTGGCCAGTTGTCACGAACGGAATTCTGATCAGTTGGTGCAAATGGTGTAAACAAGCCTTGGCGCCAAGAGTAAAGTATTCCCATAAAAAAGTTTCGTTCCGGATCCCAGTGCGCGGGAAGGAGTTAATATTTCGCACAAGAGAGGGCTATGAGCACCGACGTCGGGAAAACACCTCTCAACTTATACTACTAGTACAACCTTACATCACTATCACCAAGCAAAACATATCTTCCAGGCCTAATACTCTATTGATACCTCGCTTGCGCCTGACCAGACCCCGCAACGGGTAATGGGTACGCTAGTTGACTGATCTTTTTATTTGCCGATCTGTTGGCTTAAGGTCTAATAGAAGAAGCACTATGAAGCCGCGAGTAAGTGCCACAAGGGGACCTGCCTGGCTTTTTGTTTATTTGTTTAATTCCTACTCGCATGTAGAATAGCAACTGAAAATGTTTCTGGGTATGACCCGCGAGCTGATAGCTATGGATGTGCTACATATTGGGCGAATAGTTAGGACCAAACAACCCATTGGTATAAGTATTTTGAGCATATGAGCCTAGCAACACGAATCACAGATATTTACCAGCGCACCCAAGCCTATAGCTATTTCCCTACGATAAGAGATTCGTAATTCCGCCTTACAATGGTATTGTTTCCGCCCAAATTCCATCCTAGTACACCTACGGAATAGTATAGGGGTACTGGGGCCGGGGGTGTTCTAGCGCAAATCTCAAAAGTAATGTGTCATCCCTACAAGGTTTAGAAAACGATCAGGAAATGAACGATAATTCATATACAATTGTTAAGTGGGAAAGAATCACCAATCAATGTTTGGACTAATAATGTCGTCAAGTGACTGCAGGGAAACGGATCCGGGAAAAGGTCAACAGCCCAATTGTATGTTTCTCAATTTGATAAATCTCCTTCAAAGTTCGAAATAAATCAACATATATAGTCAATAGGCCGGCTCGAGCGCGGGGCCGTCAAACTAGGAATCAGGTATAATCCACTAGTCTATAGCCTACTCGCTATCATCTTGCCCAGCAGATGTGGTTCAGGGACGTATCAAAGGTGTTTTCTGTTTTCAGTTGGCGTCTTCTGTAGATGGGGCAGGTGGTTCAGTTAAATAATTAAATCATTTTATTTAGCAGTTCATCCCCACAAACAGAACCCATTACCTCTACAGGCGCCCCCTGAATACTTACAAGTAAATAAGCGAAGCTCAGATTCATTTCCTTACCCCGCGTACACCCATTCAAAATTAAGGCAACGCCCACATATCCCAGTACTAAGAAAGTAAACTCGGAGATCTAAGAGGAAAAGGGGAAGAAAAAAACAACGAATCACTCTACAGGCACTCTCCGTGACGAAATAAACACCGCGTCTAACCAAAGTCTGTGCGAACAATGTATCACCTAACCTCTGCTATACTCAAGTGTTTTGAAACAAGCGCCAGTGCGGTGGGCATGCTCGGTAGTGCATATATATCGAGATCATATGGAATTAATAAGAAGCCAAAAAAAAACAGTAATCATGGAATATCACTCGATCTCCATTTTCAACAACTGATTATTTATTTATTTATGCTTCCTACATGCATGCAAACGGTAGCCCCCCCCTCCCCCGTGGCCGCCCACGCGAGTGACGTGAATACAAGTAGTCCCCCTCGTCAATAAAGAAATACTAAAAAGAAAAATAATACATTTCAACAAGTGATTGATTGATCATTCTTATATACATACATGTGGCTGGGAGGCTATGAAAGACAAAACAGGATATTAATCTTTATTTAATTCATCAGTTAAATGATCATAACAATATATACCCATTGTGCTTTTCTCCCCAACACGCCTCTCCATACGCTGCCATCTCAACAAACCAAAACAACCAGAGAACTAGAAGAAAACTCTATCAACATAAGGGATACCGTCAATTTTTGCTTAGCGCACACCTGAATATCACTGCCTCTGTAATAGTCTACGTCTTCTAATATTCCCTTTCAGTCCCCTTATTGCCCTCTTCCCCCGTACTATCACATGATATTACTTTTGGGTCCCAGTGATGACGCATGGATGTGGACGTGTGGTCCCTGAAACCGGTGTTTGTAGTATAGCCAGATGATACAAGATGAAAGCTGAGAAAAGGGCAGTTTATCAGTCTACTAGGAGTATATAAACATATAGTGGTTCGTGGTTAGGGTTAGGGCTAGGTTTTGACTGGCCTCCTTTTTTTCTTTCCTCCCCCCCTCTATACCGCCTATGTGGATACTTGCAAAAGCCTAACCTCTGTAAGTAGTTGTTTGGTCAAGAAGCTAGTCCAGTAATAAGGGTACTTGGTCCTGAAAAGAGGGGTTTCAATCTAGTCTCGCGCCCATCCCCTATTTTGGTGTGGTTAAATTTGTGTTGTAGTATTTTTATATTATTAGTCCAAACTAACCTTCCGGCATTGAACGCACCACCAAAAGAAATACAGATTGGGTCTGGGAACGAGACGAGTTTCGATCGACTAAGGCACTAACGGCCCCTGGAGTGTGATACACGTACGGTGAGATGTAAAAGCATCACGGGGATAGGTGTTCTCGAAAACACACCCGCTATCAACACAGGTACACCCACCATACACCCTATCACAATTGCAAGCTCACCTGATCTAAAGCAATGGACGGAGCACAGACAAGGGAAGGGGACGAAACGGATGAAGAAGAGGCAGAAATGGAAAGGGAGCGCAACCGGGGATGGGGCGGCCTCGAGAAAGAATGATTACGTATACAAGGCGAAAAGGTAAAGCGGATCAAGGATGTTATATTAGCTTCTGTTTCATTTCTTTTATTTTATGATTTATGTTTTTCTTTTGCTGATTGATGGCGGTGGAAATAAAGGTAGTTCTGGGGTGGTGCGATATTGTCAGAGCGAGAAGGCTGCATACAATTAATGAATGAAAAAAAGAAAAAGAGAAGGGGAAGCTCGCCTGATCCTGCACCTTACATAACCCCATATCCGTCCGTCCCACTAGTATTAGGTAGCTGTTAGGTATATTTATTCCTTCCGCGATCGCGCATAGTCTCGCTGAGCGCACGACTTACTACACGACGGCACTATAACGCAACGATATGGCTCCAGGCCCGGTATCACGGGCGTCCACTGTGTCTTATTGGCATGCAACCTCTACACTCTGTGGCCAGGGGGGGGGGGTGCGGCAATTAAAATGCTACCCACCAACATCAACGAAGCAAACACCCACGCCCCACCGCCGCGTATTGTCTACCCTCATTGCATGCAACTACTAGTTATGTTCAGTCCTAATTAAGACATGACGGGGCCTCTTCCCGCCACAATAGCCGAAAAACACACACTGTTGCGGTTATTACGAGCAGCTCATGGGGAAGGATAGCCTTCCTCGTCCTGGAATAAGAAGTTGTGTATGGCAAGGCCGTTAGTCATTGTCATGTTATGGAATTACTAAATTCCTTCGATCCGGTATTACAGTACTTCTTTCCATGCAGGCTTCCACGTTGCCAATCTGCTAAGCCGTAGAAGGCGGCCAGCTTCCACCTGGCAGGCGCGAGGTGGAGGAACTACACAGTGAGTCGATACAACAGGCCATCGTGAAAAAAAAAAAGACCATCATAGCTAATCACTCGCCCTCACCCCAAGGATAACTCGGCCGTATATCACATCCTCTCACTCGGTCACGGTGTGTCACTCGTAGCCATTAGATAGCTGGAGCGTCGTTGGCCATAGGGAAACAGTCTTTAGACTTATACTACTCGCTAGAGACGCCATTAGCAGTCCTTAGGGGCCCGGGGGGGGGGATAGTTGGCAACGGTGAGATAAGTAAATCTCCAGACCGACCGATCTAGCGCAATGTTTGTTGGGGTGTGGAAACGATCTAACCTCCGACGTAGGAGCATCTGCAGTCATTAGCTACGTATATGGGAAGAGTTTCTAAACAGATATTGCTCGGCGGGGGACGCTTTGAGCGTCATATGCTGAACACATGTGAAAGTCTCTTTAGATATATATATCACGCGGATGGGGAGTCCTGACTTGTTTCGGTGGGGTGACATTGGCCACATGAGACTAATCTTGAACACCCAACATCCCCACCGGAGAGGTCTTCAGCGCTGGGTACGCTGAGGTAGTCCCGCAGCGCCGCTAGCCAAACACTTCTCCAAACATGCGCAGGCACCCAATTGCAGCGTACCCAACCCCACCGGAGGACTCATTCCCAATCCCGCCGGCTACACGCACCGAAGAACCACCACCACCCACGCGAAAAAAAACCTCCAAGGACAGCGCTCGCCGCAAGCACCAAATTTCCATGCAGCGCCGGGAAAAGTCCATTTTGTAGCCAGTGTGCGGCGCGGGATACCCCATGCGCGCGCGGGGTTACGTCCTGCTGCTGGTATCACAGCTTCGTAGGGGATCTTCACATGCGTCTCCGCGGGTGTGGCTGCGTGGGAGCGCGAGCTTTGTTGGCTCTCTCGTCCATCACAGCCAACTACCTGGGACGTATCTGGCTGGAAGAGGATCGCAATACATCAAACAGTGCTCTGTGGTCGGCAGCGTACTCGGGGGTCTGGTATTAGCATACTCCAGCCACTCCATCCGGCACCTCCGACTGGTGGCATCCCCCTCTGGTCATATTATTGATACACGCACGCACCGCAGTATTCCTCGGATGCTCGCGGGCGTCTGGTCGCTAGTTACACACCGCACCTCTCCCTAGCTACCCACTTTAAAGAATTCCGGTCGCCGAGCCTCAAACTGGCGTGGATGTGGAGGAGATTCTATCTGCGGAAAGTAAAGGCTCGTTGGCTCGGGGATGTGGAGTTGGGCGTGGAGCTGCTGCAGCTTGGTGTTGGGCGGGGTTGTAGGGGTGTTTGCGTGAGGGCCGGGCGTGGTGAGGCCGGGTGGATGGCTGTTGGGCTTCCGGGGTGGAGCAAGGAGGTGTGACTACCGGGGGGGAGGTGGACGGCGGTGTCGGGCATAAATCAATACTCCTATATCGGCGGGCGGTGGCTTAGGCCTTGGGTGCGGAGAGGATGGGAATTCGCTCAGTGAATTTGTGGTAAAGGCGGATGCATAAGAGTACGGTTGGAATAGTTAAGTACACGACAGGCCCAGCGGCGGAGGTTCTCCTTCGGCCTTCAGAGCTGGGCTGCTTGCTACTACTATGCAAAACCAACAATCCCAGACATTCAACCCCACCCCTCCCCCCCTCCCCCCCATGACCCACCCTAAGCAAGCCTATTGCTTTATTGTTTTAACAATGGATTCACCTGTCACCCATGACACTTTTTATAAAAAATACCTGTTCCAACTTTAATCAAAACTATTAAATCTCTTGTCCACCAAGAAAATCTTTGAATATTTAAGCTCCTTGAAATCTTAATGATTCCTGTAACTGCTGTAATCGTTTTCACAATTCCTTCACCACTATTTTTTTTTTTTTATGTTTACATCATTAATCGTATCCAGCCCTAGGGCTATGACGATATCGAACCCCCGGAACTACCCCGCCAGCCTCTGGCCACGCCCAGTAAAGGGTATTCAGCAGGCTAGCAACTTCCACCGCCAACAACAAAACAAAAACACAAAAGAAAACCCCTCAACCTCCTCAACACTAACCAACTCGGCGCGCTCGCTGTCTCGAACCTCATCATTCGCCGCGCAAGTAACTCCCTGAAAAACAACAAAACAAAAACAAAAACCTCAGTCTCAACCTCCTCAACTCTAACCGACACAGTGCGCTCATTATCTCGAGCCTCATCATTCACTGCGCAAGTAAACAATTTTATCTCCGTCTCATCACTCCCTCTCTCCCATATTCCCCTGTCTCATCACTCCTACTCTGCCGGTGCCGTATTTCTGTAACATAAGCCGTAGCCGATATACTTCTTTCTCTCCCAACTGGTGGTGGCGTTGGTGGCGTTGTGGCGGTGGCTGTTTCTGTGGCGGTGGCGTTTCCGTCTCTTCCCCCTTCTTTTTCCCCCTTCCTTCTTGCTTTCCCAAAATAAACAGTCTGTTTTCGCTCTCAATTTCGTCTCCCCTCAATTAGGCCTTTCTGCCTCTATATCTCTTCACTAGACCCTTTGGCGGGGGTCTCATTTCCTCGATAACATAACTTGCTCGATGTGTTGACTTTATACATCAGCTTGGGGGGGCCAGAGTTTCTGGATACTCATGGCTGATAGATCTTTCCGTTTGTTTGACATGTGCTGTGTATGCTTTTCTCTTTTCGCGATAACTCCTGGTGAAGTCAAAGAGTTAGATGGGAGGAGTTTTCTGATTGGTGGAAAACCCTGAAAGCGGGGTACCCCCCTCAACACCGTGGTGTTGAGGGAAATATGTGTCGACTCCTGATTGGTCGGTTCGTCCTGCACGTATGTTGTCAAGGGAAAGCCTCCCTTCACCACTATTAATAGTGACCTTTTTCAACAACCTCTATTAAAGAGTCTAGAAAAAGGCTTTCTCATAAGGATATTCTTTTACTCTAGCCTTTGCGGAAACAATTTCTGTCATCAATCACAATGTCATTATAAACTGCAGCAAGAACTCAAACTAATTATACCGAGACCCAGAAAATCTTAGAAGAAAGATGAAATCTTGCTGATGTATGACAACTTAAATAGTAGCAATCAATAACAAAAGTCTTGTTCTTTCAATACATTTTACTGATACCACTTCCAAACCACAAACATCTATTGAGTTTTTTCAATATATCACCCCCTCTCTACTAGTTTAGGATACATTCTAAGAAAATTGGAGATTCAGGTTCTGCCTGATGATTTACCTGAATCGCATCGGTGTCATAGCATGCTAGCTCATAAAACAATGCCTTACCTGCTAGAATGTTGCAGTCATCTAAAAAGAATAACTGTTCGATCAAAATTGTTTCCTCTGCTGGTGTAAGTACCTGAAACTCTGGGTGAATAATATCATGGATTTTCTGTCCAGGATTTTTAATATGGCGATGAAGAGTACTTTCACTAACTACATATTGTTTGAATAGTTTATTGACTACTGGTTTGGGGTTCTCTGAGTTTCCAGTGATCTCTTGGTCTTTCTCGAGTTCAGTGTAATAGTGTCCTAATGCAAATACCAATCGCTAATATCTGGTATAAGCAACACTATTATCTATTCCAGGAAGCCGGCTTGTACTCGTTGTTCAAAAGTATTGAGAGCTAGATGAAGGATACCAACCTCAACCCATTCCTCTCATCCCATTTTTAACACCAAATCTGAGACACTTTCTGCACGCTGGATTTGGATATGTGGTTGAGCCTGTTCGCCAAAACCCCGGCGTGTTGGCCAAAACCCTGTGAACGGCAGTAGGTCAAGGTCCAACCGTGATCCGTAATCTAGCAAAAGTATATATTTGCTCGCCAAGCCGCCCAAGTGCTCGGTGAGCTCCATGAGACACCCATCCTCCACAGAGACAAAATTCCTCCCTGTGCTCCCGGTGCTCCCTCGCCTGCAGAGGCGAAGGTTGTAGCGTTACACCTTTTTGGGGGAGTATTTTTTTTTTCTCCTGATCCGCGGCTGGTATATTACAGAGGGCACTACCGACAAAAACAGCATTAACCCTTTGGACGAAGAGAAGTGATCAAAACCCAGTAAAGAGGATATTTGGTCGGGATCCGGGACTGGAGACTGACACACTGGCTTTTACGTGTGGCGGTATCTCCATGCTAGTTGTTGCTGGCGGCGTGCTGGAAAGGAGGTGTCGTGTGCTGGTCTTGTTTTCCCAATTTTTGCAGGTCATGCACTCGGTCTATATGCTCACGCCGACGTGCTGGGATATGGATAAAGGTTGGGGGTCAAGGTGGGTGGTGATTGGTGCCTTTGAGGGTGTTGTGCGCTGGCTAGAGTGGTTGTATGTGTAGATGGCGGGGTGGGAGGTATCAAGAGTCGATGCATATATGTGAGTTCTTGTTGGGCATCGGCGGCGGTGTGTTTCTAGTAGGTAAAACACTATGGACTTAGTAATCCAAGTAGAGTGACCGAGGGATCACTTGCAACTATGCTTCTTGCGAAAGGAGCAAATTGGGGTGGTTCCGTTCTGGGGGATTATGTTGTCGTTTCATGGATGCTGGAGCGCATAGAAATTTATACCCCTCCCTGGCGGTAGCGGCGAGGGGGTAGATACGTCGCTTGAGCCCTCTGCTGCGCTTTTAATTCCCCCCTTGTTTTTTTTTTCTTGTTTTTTCTGGTGGGGGAGGGGGGGGGATGGTGGGGCGTGTGTTGGGATTGCTGCAGCTAATTTAGAAAGATTCGTGCATCCGGGGGTGAGTCTACTCGAGCTGTGTATTATATTATTTATACGGTTCTGCGGGCACTATGGCTATAGCTAGAAAGTTTATCACAAACACTCTATCTCGTATCGGAGGAGACGACGCCTCCGCCGGTCTGTGGGTTTGCTCGTGGTCGGTCTCCTCGTCCCGCATGCGCAGGAGCGACGGATCAGGCAGCGCAGTTAGACTCCCTGGCCGCTATACAGGCTTTGTTTTCCCACTTTGGGTATGTGGTAGACCGCCGAGCTGGTGAGTGCGTGGAATGCTCCAAGGTGGGGGTTGCTGGTGTGCTCGGGATGGTGGTGCTGGTTGGGGGTGGTCTTGAAGTGTAGCAGGCATCGCGGTTGGATAATTAGACCGTGATAGTGGGGTTCGGGTTTTCAGGATGTACTTGCAACTGTATGGAATTATTATGGTGGTTTGGTAGGTTCTTTGCGACCTTCGATCCCCGAAATCATGGACTTCAAAACAAAAGAAGGCGGGGTGAAACCTCTATACGTATACAGGAGGAGATGGATTTTCTTGTTCGCATGACTACCATGGCCCTTGGGAGTTCGATGAGGTTTGTGGGTGGATCAAAACAACGATTGAAGGTGCGGATAATATTGCTCCATGATGCTGTCTCAAGTGCTGTGGGTGTTGGTAGTGGTCGCTATAGGAAGTAAGTCGATGAAGTTTTCGACGAGGAGAAAAGGCCTATCGGCAGTATCTGTAATTCGTGAGAAGCAGTTCAACACTACCCCCCCTCTAAGTGCGGGTTCCGTGAGGAGGTGTTCAACGAGATGGCCTTATCGACTGCGGCAGCTCTCAATGCGGCGAGCGCAGTTAATATTAAATATATGGCGCCAGCTAGCTAGCTAGTACTAGTGACCATGGTACAGCTGTGTGCGCGCACCTGGTCTTCCCGTTGTACCCAAGAGGTATGTTGTGCCTACTCGGATATCTGTAACCCTAACCCTAACCATGCGAACCCCCTTCAAAGATTCGGAACGCGTTGGAGGGGATTCCCTTGTGCGATCCTGTGATTCAGTGTCCGCACGACGTTCTGAATTATGGTGATGCTGGCTCCACTTGCCCAGATATTGTGGGTTTCTGAACCGGGGAACAAGGCAGCGCAGTCTTGAATGGTGCTTGGTCAGCACTCGGCTCGTTAGTGGCAGGAATAGACTGGCGCGGTCGAAGTTGTTTCTCGTTACAATTTGTAGTCTGGGTTGCTATCATCCTGTGTCTATGGGCGAAGCAGCTAAGACCCCTTTCGAAGAGTACTGTCTTGGAAGGCTGTTGGAGAAGGGAGTGGACGGTGTGGAACCGGTATTAGCCGTGATATATTTTTTTTAAGTGGTGGAAACCTCGTTGGTATATATATTGCGCTGCGCTAACTAACTAGTTTACCGCGCGTTATGAAGCAGGTGTCTTGTTTTCCTATTTTCTTTGAGATGGTGGTAGAGGGAGGGGCGTTCTGGGGATAAAATGGTGCGATCATGTCATAGCCGAGAAAAAAAAAAAAAAAAAGCGGTGTCTTGGCAGCCGCTCGAGAGTCGAGTGATTTCCGGTGATTGCTTATTACCGCTCGGTGTTCTTTTTCTCAATATGCATATTAAATTTTCCATAGGAGTGACAGATCAAGCTGAGCGTCTTGGGGCTTGGCCTGTTCGATTTGGCTTTTCTCTATGAGGTTCTTCTCAGGTCTCGCTCGGTTTATACCACAACATACATGCTAATAACGGAAATGGCTCTCACGGTTTTCTAAACTGGGCGCTTCTAAATGACGCTACGATCTCGTAACCTTCAAAATTGAAGCCATGGCACCCACACCATGGCATAGAATGAGATGGCTCTGCTGGGCCCTATATTCCGGACGATACAGATCGAGGCCAGCCGCAGAGCTTTGACTACATGTATACATCCAGATGCCCTCCCGATGCCCGTCCTCGGCGGGTTGCGGGCGTTTGGGGGGGGCGCCACGCGGGATACCACATCTACTACGGCCGCGGATTGCGCTCCTCGGCATTGTTCTAGTATCTCTATAAGAGCGCTGCTCTACTACGCTTGGTGTTGGGGAATTACTAGCTCTAATAATAGTCTAGTAGATATGTAGCTATTGCATATACACAGCACTTCCGGCCCCATACAAGCCAAATTGGTGAACAAACGAAACGATGAACCTACATGCGATGACCATATCTGCAGCCGGTTTGCCGACAACCTGGCACATGGGTATTTCAAACTTGAACTTTAGTAGGCCCTGAAATGCAGAATCTCGAGTTCATGCCCACCAATTACCAGTTTTCGGTGGCTTTAGCCTCCGCGCCGCTCGGAAGGTTGAAAGAACTGCCCTCACCTACGCGTCTGAATAAGCTTATTAGATGCCTGCTGGCCATACAGTCGTATTGCATCCCTTCTCCCCATTTGCCAAAACATTAATGGGTTAGGGTTGAGTCTATATATGTTTGGGACAAATACAAATTTAAACAAATATTTTCTACTTGGTTTTACTTGGTCTCTGCTGAACCGTTAATCTTTCTTTTGCTTTTAGGGGTCGATAGTTTGTATTTGATAAGGGGATAGGTCTTTTATGCCCATAGTCTTTGACTGCATGCAACGTTTTGTACCTAGAAATGAAATGATTTGATTTAAAAAAAAGAAAAACTTAAACAAATAACTGATGAAACGACGATAGACTATGGAATGATAAGATTATCGATAAAGTGCACAGGCTAAGAAAGACGTCCCGGGTGCTCGGGGAACGAATGACAAAAGATAGAAAATTAAGAAATAGTCATGAAAATGGGGGGGGGGGGGGCATGATATAAACGAGCTCTGATAATTAAATGTGCGGCCAAAAGTCCTCGAAGGGGACCGTCTGGTAAGAGCCCGGCGGGAGACTCCTCAAACAGATGAAGGTTTCCACAAAGATGAAGGCTCTGGCCGAGCAGTACGCTATTACACACACAGTGGCTACCAGATACCTCACCGACCTCATTGCCTTCCTTATACGGTCGGATTCGAGGAAGGACCCTAAAAGACCGATTGCCAAAAGCAAGCAAACACAAACAACAAACGCAACAGCTATGTAAAAGTAAAAGTAGATTGCAATCCGCCCAGGCTTTGAAATATGCAATTTCCATATCCGAGGATGCGCGAGCATCGCCCCATAGATTATGCCACCTCCTACACCAAGCGGGATGCCTATTGCTATGAGGAGTAGAACCGCTGCTCCGGTCATGAATAGGCTCCCGCTGGTAATGCTAAGTAGTGCTCTAGCAAGTCGTCTAGGACGTCTTACCATTGACCCGGGCTTGGCTGCCTTTTTGACCCCCCATATCGCACCGACCCCTAGTCCAGGGATTGCGACGAGGGCGGAGGATATTCTCCAGAGCAGCCGCTCAGCAGGTGTAGGGAAATAGGAGTTCCACAAACTGGCGTGAAGGCCACCGTATATCAGGCAAAGTGGGACCAGCGCCCAAAACATCTCCCCTACACGAAAGCGGCTCGCCTTCTTTGCTGTGTGGGGTCTTTTCAGCACGATAGGATAATTGTAGAGCTTATCCTGGTCCTCTGAGGCGGGTGATACGATTCCAGAGCCCTTTGGGCTCCGCATCTCAAACGCCGCATCTCTAAAGATCTGGAGATCAGCTTCTGTGATTACGATATCTTCGGCTATGGATGACTGGAGCGCGTTTCTGGGCGAGTGATTAGTGGGGGGCGTTTGGATGCCAAAGCCTCCTCGCGGGTCGACGAGTATGCAGCCAGGCCTCAGTGTTATTCGCTTCCAATGCCTCCATTCTTCCACAGCTGACTGTGGAAGTGAAACTCTTTGTAACCCGCTAGGGCCAGGTCCCTCATAGACTAATGGTAGGCCATCTTGGGCCGTTATCTCCTCTCGCTCTTGCTCCGGGGAATATATCCCTTCCTCCTCCGGGTCTTTGGGAATGGCGGGGCCAAGGGCCTTGGTGCTGCTGTTCTCTCCTGGGTACATCGAGCCTTAGCCTTCTACTTTAGTCATACCCAAGGAGGTGTGTAATACGAAATATGTTTGAATGGGGGGAGAACATGAAATACCTAAGCGATCCGACACAGTACGTAGCAACTCCGGCGGCTCCGGTATCTCAGCGACCTCAGCGAAAGGCCGCTCTCGCTCTCTATGTTTCTTGTCCGGCGATTTGCTTGACCATGCACTCCGAGCTATGTACAGGGCGTCTTTGCCAGGCTCTGTAACGTAGAAGTTTAGTTTACTCTCTTCTTCTAAGAGATATACAGCTGCACACATCTTGATGTCCAAGGTGCGAAGAGTGAGTGAGATCGCGGTACCAGCGTCGTGGGGCTTTTTCCACCAACATATATAGACGGAGAGAGCGATAAGAACATGAACCATTACGTTCAGTTCAATGATCGTGATCGGAAGGCCATTACTCTTTCGCGAGAGACAGTTGATTGCCATCCACGAAGCCTGCCCGCATACCAGAAGCTTGGCAAGCATATTGGACTTCCCTTTATCCTCGACCTCGGGTGTCAGCCGTGCCAACTGTTTTGGGGTAATGATTCCCGTTTTGAGAAGATGTACAAGTGTCTCTGCGGATATCCCACGCTCATATTCCGGATGGTCATAAGCACTCAGAGGTGAAAATCTGTAGCCACCCATTACCGCGAAAAACGCACCCCCCATGTCGAACTCCCCATCAGATGATCTGAAACTTTCAATTCCCTCGGTAAAGCGTTGATATACCCCACGAATCCCCGTCTTGGCCCCGGTGGATTTGTTCCTAGTCAGGGCCCTGTATTTATATAGAGCCCTTCTCAAGTCGCATTTTGCCCAAATTGCCGCATCCATAGTTGCATCGAAATCTGTCTCCTGCTCTCCCGCCCCCTTCTCAAGAATGAAAAGCTTGGCTAACCGTGATCGGAAGCGGAGGAGTCGTTGCCTGAGTCCACGGGGCCGGTTGCGCTCTGAGCTTTCTCTAGCTCTAGCGAGAGGAGGAGGAACCCTAGCTGGACCTTGCTTGTGTTGGTGGACCTTATCAATCGCACCGCGAGCGTTGGATAATGCTTTCTCCAGTCGGTCTAGCTCTGGACCCTTCTTGATGATGATTTGGGCAACTGTTGACGTTATCTCATCCCTCCGCGGCGCGACTAGGCTAGGAAGCTCCGGGGTTGTTCGTTCGGCCGAGTTACTGTCTTCAAGTCGGCCTAGCTCAGGATCCTCCTGGGTGACGATTTGGGCACCTGTTGACGTTATATCCCTCCGCGGCGCGACTAGGCTAGGAAGCTCCGGGGTTGTTCGTTCGGCCGAGTTACTGTCTTCATTGCTCGATAGCGGTCTTGCGTTTACCGTAGGTCCCGCCTTCTCCTCACCTGTGGGTTTGGTTTGGTCAATTCCGAGCGTCTTCTTAGCCTTTTCCACTTCCGCCTCCAGGTGTTCCAGCGCTGCGCAACGTCTCCAAGCGACCAAGACCATCCTTGCCTTTCTCCACTGGTTAAAGGCCATCGCAAGGATAATCTCCGGCGAAAAAAGCCCTATAATAACGTATATGGCTTTATCTTTGAGTCGGTTTCCCAGGGTGGGTTTAGGTAGAATGTCTGGGTGAATGGCGGTCCAGATACAGATAACGAGTGTAATAACGCAAGTGAAGAGCAGATCGAGTGTACCGCGCCCCCTGGGCGGGGGAACATATGAGGGTTCTGGTTGGATTCTTCCAGTTGCGCTGTCGGTGATGGGGGCAGCGCGGGAAAGCGCCCCAGCCAGTAAGGCTAGTAGAATTGTTGACATTGCAATTGCGGATACGCCCGGAAGTAATGTTTGGAATGTCAGAGGCTGTAGAGGTCATATATCGCGGAGGAACAAACGATATCTATAAAGATATCAAGAGGGTGTACAGGGTATGAGGTATGCTCTATAGGAATCGCAATGTTGCTGGGCTGGCGGTACACTTTATACCCACAGGTGGTGACCTAGCTGATAGTACTCCTCGATTCGTCCGCGGCCGTTGATGAAGTTAGCAGTCCAAAGACCCAGTGAGCCAGGCGAAGATGAATACTGTCAGCTACTAGTTAACGGGCTAAGAACAAGGCTGGATATGAGAGGGGTATTACAAACAATTATCTGTAATCTGCAAACTTTGGGATAAGTGATTCGATAATCGCAACATCACCGAGTGCCTATGCCTCAAGATTGGAGGGCCGAAAACCAAGTCTAGCAAAACGGACCACCTCTGCATTAGCCTTAAGCTTGATATCAGACTAGGCAGGGTCACTTGGCAGACGGATTTCTTGTGGTGGTAACCTATGGGATACTATCCCCTATCGTTGCCTTAGCCTTCCTAGTCAACATTTGCGCCAATAGCCTTTGGACGGCTGCAACCGCAAGCATATCTAAGCATAATGCGCTCTACTCTACAAGACCCTAGTGTTGAACAGAGTCTGGAAGCTTGAATGGAATACCTGCCCATATAAGGAATAGACTTTTTAAGCAGTGGGGTCTAGAGTACAGCGATGTGGAAAATTATTGTAGAAGTATGGTAAAGGTCCTATTGGCTGGGGCAGTGATCTAAACCCTGTTTTTCGACCCCTGTTTCTACATTAAATTTCCCCATCGTTGTAAGAAGACCCCTCAAACAATTCCTTACGCCACCTCATTAGAGGCACTATTTACATCCAGTTCCTCACTATAAGATCTAAGCAACTATATCACACTTACTCGGATCGGGTTCCCAATAATGGATCAGGCCCCAAAGTTTCCGCTCTATTCTCTTTCTTCCTCTTCTTCATTATCATCTCTGTGTCGTCTCTTGGTTCTAGTATAACAGGGGAGGAATAGGATTTTGCTTTACTATTATTATTTCCCTTGTTGCAAAAGCGAGTTTGTTTTGGCGGTTTCTTTTGTTATAGCTTGGAGGGGATAGGTTTTGTTTATGCCATAGGGATTCCCTGCACGTAACATTCTTGTACCTAGAATCGAATGAAATTATGAGTTAAAAAAAAAAAATAGAGTAAGAACACCCCTGCTGCAGCGCAACGAATTTTCTCAAATACTACGGTAGGAGGGCCCTGCCCCTCGAGATGCTAGTCCTCGGCTATTGAGACGACATTGATAGCTATACTTGCCGAATTTTCAGGTTTAGGACGGTTGCCAGCCAATATTGGTTATATCTTAAGTAGAGGAGTTGATTGCCTAGCCAATCATTTGGAACATGCATGCACGAACAGGTTGGCGGATGTAGTAGGGTGTAGGGGTAAGTCTGTAGTAGACACCTACTGCCCCCGTCTAAGTCATACTCTAGCCTCATACTCGATCTGCGTTCGCTTAAGTACTCGGGGGAACCAGAAAATGCGAGTGACTGAAAGAGGGATGATTTGTAGGAGAGATCTTCGCCAGTCCATACTCGCTTTCCACCATAAGAACCTGAAAAATGTAGGTGCGAATATTTGTATGGCCAAGACGATTCTCCTTACAAATTATCCCTGTCTTTGTCATTTGCATTTTCAGGTTCTTACGGTACAAATTAGCCTTGCCCTGATCAACTGCATTTTTTGGTTCTTATGGTGGTAAACGAGTTACACAAACCTATCGAAATGACATGTCAGCTTCAATGGGGCTCCTCTGCAAAAAGGAAGGGTTTATCTTCTGCTCAGTCCTGATCGGTAGATAAGTGTAACTTCTCACAATCGAGGGAAAGTGACTGACTGGGGTGTTAGGTCCTGGTTGGTCAATGGTCCTTATTTGACGCTACTTAGGCACCCTGGTCATTTTGCCCCCGAAAGTTGTGGCTAAGGCTAAAACTCTCTAATGCGAGCATCCCCGATCGTATCGGTGGCAGAGATCGGATGCAGCATGAACACTCAGAGATACCCGAATATGCAAGTCTTGAGATGCAATTCTTATTGGGGAATACGCCAGTTCAGTGCAGCTGTACTTTTAGCTGTTGCGAGTAGTTAGCGATCACCGAACTCCTCAACCACTGACTTAAACCCTTCCTTCTCTCCAACGATAGCATTGCCGAGGCATATCACTCTGTCTATGATATTTAATCATAGCCTCATACTAAGAAACTCAGAGAGTTTATGACCCCACAATCCTCCAGATGCTCCCAGCACCCAGGTCCGGGTATCAGTTGCCCTAAGAAGATCTTTATAATGGACAGAGATCAGAAGACTATCTATTATGAGATATCCATGAACATACAGATTCGTTCTTTCATGACGGGGTTTAGTAGGCATGCGTTGTAAAGTAGGGACACTGTAGAAAAAGCCGGGGGTTTGTGATAGGAGGGGAGTTCTCAGGTATGAAAAGTGGGCAGTGTTAGAACCTGCGCAGTAGCTTTAATTGGTGGCATGCATTCTTAGTGTAGCACGAGTAGTGCATCCACATTGTCGCGAATGCTATATTGGTTCGCTTCTTATGTCATGGAGCAAATGTTATCTAGCTCAAAGAGGTGTTTGATTTGCGTCAAAAGCTGTGCATGATTTACTTACTCTACCGGCACACGCCAAGTCGGAGTTATGCTTTTTTTCGAAAACCACGCTCGTGACATTACTCTGCAGTAGGTACCTAGTTCCAATCTGTGCTGCGCACATGCGCTGCGCCCACAGAAGAAAATGTTTGTCGCATCGCGGGAGTGGATGAATATCCGATGGGATCGGCCACGGTAGGTAGCACCGTACGAACTCGGAGAGCACAAAGAAGGGTCTGGAGAACTCGGTGGTGCTGTCGTTCACTGGGTGCTGACGGACACTGGGTGTTGACGGAACAAGCCAAAGGAGAGACAGCCAAGCCAGTTTTTGCCTGCAATCCGTCAACACCCAGTACCCGTGAACGACACTCGCTATCCACCATAAGAACCTGAGAATGCAAGTGACGGAGCCAGGGATGATTTGTATGGAGAATCGTCCATCTTGGCCATACAAATGTTGGCGCCTGGTTCTTATCGTGGTAGCGAGAGGGCTTGGAGGGCGATGTTGTCAACCCTGTTCACACCAGTTCAGTGTAATACAGGGAGGGTTCTACTCCCTCTCGCACCATAGAGCATCCCGGCGTCCATTGCAGGTCCCGGCATCTTGGGTCCCATGGTCAGGCATGTTCTCCCTGCGCGAATCACGTCAAGGAGGTCCACTACGCCGGGGAAGGGAAATTCGTACCGCTGCTGGCCGAGCTGTTCCTGTGTCGTAGAGATAAACTCTCTACTCGTTGATAGATACCCGAACGAAAGATGCTGTAGATGGTATCCTGTTGAGCCCCCCCCCCCCCTCTACTCAGGGTCGGTTTCATCCACCCTCAGCTCAATCTCCTCCACCAGCATCTGATCACCATGCGCAACCAGAAGCCCTAGCATTAGCCACTGAGCAACATGCTCAAGGATATCCACCTCGGAGGAATGTAAGCCTTAGGTGGTCTCCTATGTACCCAGGGTGTCGGAAAGTGATGCACATTTGGTATTTTAAAGCCGCACGGGAACCAACCCCACACCAGGCTACTTCAAGGTAAATATGAGTGTGCAGATACTCTTCATCAAGTATATGCTTAGTACTTGGGTATGATAGAGAAGCTCTGTACGATTTTGTTGCGTTGTGATAAAGTATATATTTGTTGGGCGTACGTTGTCTAGTTAAAATGTGCATCACTGTCCAACACCCTGGGTACTTTCTAGTTAGTTTTTGTTTCGCCTTTGCTCAACCGTTAAAGAGAAATTTTCCTTGTCTTTCGTGCTTTCTATTTTGTTTTCAGGGGTCGCTAGTTTGTATTTTGTTAGGGGATGGGTCTTTTATGCCATAGTCTTTGACTGCATGCAGCGTTTTGTACCTAGAAATGAAATAATATGATTTTTTTTTTTAAAAAAAAAAGATGCTGTAGATAGTTCTAGACTGGGATAGCAAAGAATGTCGGTGTCACCAAAGTCTTGTTGGTATGTACCTAAATAACAACCCTAACCCTGGCCGGCTTACCTGTTCAACTCTGGATCTACCCTCGCGGCTACATTGCCCCCCACTTTTCAAATATTTCGTGAAGAAGGCCAAGCTATAGAATGCCCCTAGGCTCCATTTTTTTTATATCATACTTTCATTAGTTTCTAGGTATAAGAATGTAGCATGCAGGGACTCCCTATGGCATAAACAAAACCTAATGCCCCTAGGCTCTAGTCTCTAGCTCTAGTAGATTTATTATTAATTATTAAAACTGGTATTGTAGTGGGTCTCCTAGCCTATGGCCATATGAGCGGTCTCTAAGTTATTAGTACCGGTATTGCAGCTGTCATCACACCAGACTTACTAAAGCGGAGGTACCCTCTTAAGTAATTAATGACTGATACCTTTCTCTCTATTTCATATAACTACCTAGACCACCCGCAGCACGAACAGGACATCTCTAGATAGCCCTCGCTTAAGGGAACTATCTGGCTCTCCTGTAACCTATCTACTGCCAAGTACCTCTCTGACCCCGTCGTATCTTCGAGCCGGCGAACTGAAACTTCAGCGTCCGTTATGAAGTCCATTGTATGGTGATTTAACACTTGAGGACACATGGAGATAATCAGCTAGTATGCGTTAGGAGTCGGCGCTGGAGGGTATTCTGTAGTGGAGAGGTATAATCTCTGGCTATATGTATATTATATCCCGTGTTCATATCTGCATCGGCGTTGATTCACGGCCAGCATAATCCTTAATTGGCCCCGGAGGCGTATGACCCCCGGCGGCGGGCACGCCGCTCGCCTCTGTTGGTGCTGCGTTTCTATGGGGACCCGGCGCACGGGGCGTTACGGTGGTGTTCTAGGGGCGTCAGCGCTGTGGCGTTGGCCGTACTCTACCCAGCTCTCATTGCGTTGTCGGGGGTGCATACATGTAGCTGGCTATTAGGTACACTTCCTAGGTGGAGGAGAGGAGAACGCGGGGTAGTGGCTCTGGATGTTGTTGGGGTTCTTTTCGTCTGTGGATGGCTGGAGTAGTCGTGGTCACTGTGGACATTTTAGTGTTTGGTGAGATGGTGGGTGGGGTGTGTACGGAGACTTAGTTGAGGGGTGATGATTATGGTGACGGTGGTGTTGTAGAAACGTAGGCGTAAAGTATATATATATATATATATATGAAGAAAGAATCTCCAGCCTTCTTCCCCTCTTCCTCCCTGATTTTTGAAATCAACCACCAAACCTGGCGTGGTAACTATCACCACCCCACCAAAACTCTTTATTACTTTAACCTCAAAATGTCAAACTTCAATAGCCCCCCACTACAGGCGGCTATAGCAGACCTCCACCTCCCTCATCAGCAAGACTTCATTTGTCTCCTGATGTCTCCTGAGCCTCAGGAGACTCAAAAAATATCCAGGAGTCTCAGGAGACTCTCAGGAGACCCAGGAGACTGTTGGGAGACTACATTCACAAGTAGTAGTTTGCTGATGCTCTTATCGATCGCAGGGTTATCTCCCATGCCACCGATCACTCCGCCATCGGAGCAGAGACTGAGAGAATGCTTCTCCAGTCCAACTCCAACGACACATCCAAACTCACCGTTACCCTCTTGGCTAGCGTGATCTCCCAAGTCGCCCAACTCTCAATTTCCCTCAAAACCTCCATGGAGGAAATGAGGTTAGAAATTAAGTACGTCCGCACACTCCGCAAGGACCGCTGGAACCACAACTTCCTCCCCGTCACCAAAAAATTGGACGACCTCCAGAAAAAGGTCGACTCCCTCCCTTCCACGGAGGAGTTGGCCAAGGCCATCCCTAAACCCCCCCCCCCCAGCGCCAGTTGTCATCAGGCAACCCGCCCCCCCTCCACCACCCCCCTCCAGACTCATCAACCAACCAAAGCAGGTCAAGAAAGCCAAGAAGACGTACGCGTCAGCTGCGGCTGCCAGCCCACCCCCACCACCCCAACAGAACGCAGCCAAGACCAAGACTGCCCAGAATAGGAAGGCCACAGGCACCTCTGCCCAGAAGGAGAAGGCCCTCATCAGCAAACTACTACTTGTGCATGCAGTCTCCCAACAGTCTCCCGGGTCCCCTGAGAATCTCCTGAGACTTCTGGATAATTTTTGAGTCTCCTGAGGCTCAGGAGACCTCAGGAGATAAATGAAGTCTTGCTGATGCTCCCGACTGCACGTCGCCGGTTCTTTGCCACCCGCTCCACCCCAACCCCCATCCCGGAAGCCGAGAAACTTACGGTCACCCTCCCAGTTATCCTGGGCCAATTCCTGGAGCGTAACAACCAGAAAGCCCCAGTCACCTCCCTCTCCGTTTCTATAAACCAACGTGGCACAGTATCAATCCTGGCCCCCCCTACAGTCCCCACCACCACCTACACCCCCTATTTTGAGGCATTTACCGGCCTAATTAATGCCACGATTAAATCCCCAGACAACCCCCTCACCACCTTCCGCCCCGCCCCCACCGACGTCGATATCGCCATCCACGGCATCCCCCTCTTTGCCTTCCAAGACAAAGAGACTCTTAGTGCCTCCTTCCCAGAGTGCATTAACCTCGCCACCGGCGTCACCCCCTCCGCAGTCAGATTCCTGAACCCCAACGACATCACACGCAACGAAAAGGCTACTTCCTCGGTAGTCGTCACGGTCTCCTCCGACGACACACCAAAGTTTAGCTCCACCGTTCGGCTCTTCTCCCGCCCCCGCCGCTGCTCCACTATGATCCCGGCCACTTCCAAAACACAATGCCGCAACTGTTGCCAGTTCGGCCACCCCACCCAACTCTGCAAGAACAAGACCGCTTGTGCAATCTGCACTCTCGACCACGACCTCGACGACCACCGCTGCCCTCATCAGCAAACTACTACTTGTATATGTAGTCTCCCAACAGTCTCCTGAGTCTCCTGAGAGTCTCCTGAGACTCCTGGATATTTTTTGAGTCTCCTGAGGCTCAGGAGACATCAGGAGACAAATGAAGTCTTGCTGATGCTGTCCTTTTATGCCCAGGTGCAAAATGGCCAATGGAGAACTGCTGTGAAGTCTCCCCAGCCAAGTGCGTCAACTGCAACGGCCCCCACCGCGCCTTTAATCCCGCCTGCCCCACAAGGCTCGCTCTCCTCAAGACCAACGATAATAATACCCCACCTCCCCCTCCACCCGCGGTACTATCACCAGCGGCAAGTATCTTTACTCCCATGGAAACAGCCTAAAAACCTCGTTACCTTCACTACACCCTCGAACTCTACTTCTTAAGTCATCGCTCTTCTAAAAGCCCTGATATCAGGCAAATGGTTATTTTTACCTGGGGAGAGAACTAGGAGATATACATAATGTACTTGTTATTTCTTCTTCTCCCCCCGTGCTATTTATAGTGTTTACTTTTTCTTCTCTACATCGCATGGGATAGTTTATTTTGTTTTTTTGGAATTTTGTTTTTGCTTTTTTGGGGATGTTTGTTTATTTTTTGTTAGGGGAAGGGTTTTTATGCCATAGTCTATGACTGCACGCAATTAGTTTTAGCCCAGAAATAAACTAGCTTGATTTAAAAAAAAAAAAAAAAAAAAAAGAAGAGAGAATCTCATGAGGTTCTCCCCGATCCATTCAGGATCATCTATATCCTCGCTGACTACGGTGTCCACCTCCGAATCTCAAATCCTGGGCGTACCATTCGACCCAATCTACGCATCCTGAAAAAGTCCCACTGAGGGCACGGGCGTAAAAGCCAAAGGAATATTTTTCATTTGTTATTTATTTTGTCGGAGTTGGTTTTGTTTTATATTTTTTTTAAGGGGAACAGAGTTTAGAGGACATCAGCAAACTACTACTTGTGTCTGGAGTCTCCCAACTGTCTCCCAAGTCTCCTGAGAGTCTCCTGAGACTCCTGGATATTTTTTGAGTCTCCTGAGGCTCAGGAGACCTCAGGAGACAAATGAAGTCTTGCTGATGGAAGCACAGAGGTTTTTTATGCCATAGTTTATAACTGCACGCAATGTTTTGTACCTTAAACAAATACAACGTACTGAGTTAAAAAAAAAAAAAAAAAAAAAAAGAATCTCATGAGGCTCAACTCGCCGCGGGGAGAGGCTTGGCACAAAGCTATGATTTGAGCCGCTTCCTTGGCACCGCGACCATCTCAGCCGCATTGCATCGTCTACTCTCAACACTCTCGAGCCCCCCACCGCGTCCTCACAGGAAACTACAATGATTCTACCAAAGCGCACTTTCCCCAAAATTCCACGCTCGCAGAGTATCATCGCCGTCTATCCACCTCACAGTCGGAAGGGGAGAGGGGGACTACACGGTCCTGTGGTCGTATCCCGGCTAGTGAGCTCCAGTCCCTGGTTCGTGGCCCCCAGTCAGGTCTGCACACGCCGATAGACAACCATGGGTACAAGAGGGTATTGGTGCTAACATCCCGCCGAGTGTTGATCTAGGATGGACTGGAACCGTGTGGTGGGGCCTTGTGCAAGACCTAGCCGACCGTTACTGCCATAACGATACTCTACGTTTCGGCCACGCATCCAAGCGAGCGGCCGCGCGCGTCGTGCTTTTACCCCGTGCACCCCCGCACCGTCACTCTTGGGGTTTGCTAGGGGGCGGCTACAGCTACAGCTACAGCGCGCTATGATAGCTTTACTACGCGTCCTCTTGGACCCTGGAACCGTGTTCTCGGGTGAGAGGGAGGGGTAGCATCGATGCTCTCGTTGGGTGGTGATGGAGGGAGCATTTGCTATGTGGTATGCTTCGATATTGACCGCGGATACATACAGGCAGCTGACGAGATTGTTTTGGACAGTAGCTACCGCCACTCTAGATATAGGCATGAAGTACGACATCAGCCCCCTTCGAACTTCTCTTTCTTGGGGATGCTGGATCGATAAGCCCACGGCGCCGTTGGATGCAGGTAATACTCTAGAACGGCGTCGGTGATGTGGGAGTGTTTCGTGGGATGAGGGTTCCCAAACTGTTTTTGGCGCCGTTGGTAGCGCGGAAATACCCCTTGGAAGGCGCTGGCAACGTGGAAGTATCAGCCTCCGGAGCGCCGTTGGCTACAATGCCAGATACCAGTGGCGTGGGGAGATGTCGTTAGCCATGGAAATACTCGAGCGCCGTCGACAACCCGGAACTACTCTGTGTCACACAGGCAGGCACTCCTTGCAGCGGTGCTAGCTACGTGGGTAGCGTGCTTAGTGGCGGGGGTGTTTGCCGGGGATCTTGCTGTCAGCGTAGGGGCGCTCCGTGGGCTATAGATACCCCGCGCTTGCGTAGCTGAGTCGCTGCTGGAGACATGGAGGTCCTTTGGCTGGTGGAGAGGCGGTTAGCGATATGGAAGTTGTCTATGCTGCAGACCTTCGTTGGCGATGTCGAGATGGTCTGCGGATACCTCGTGCTTGCCGCTGGCAGCGGAGAGATACCCTTTGCCTGGCTCTCGCGCGCCGCCGGCGACGTAAAAACGCCCTTCCGCGGGTTCTCTGCCGCTGGAGATATGGAGGCTATCATTTCCTTGGCAGAGGTCGTTGGCGATGCGGGAATGTTCTTTGGCCTGTTGGCGATTTATCGAGAACATCCCCAACGATGTAGAGATACCAATTCTTGGCACCCTCCTGGCCAAGACGTCGTTGGCGATGTCGGAGTAGTCTGCGGATATCTCCCACTCTGTTGGCTAAGTGGGGATACCCTCGGGCGGGAGCTGGCGCCGCCGGCGATTCCTTAGTACGTTTTCCCTTAGCTAGAATATCGTTTGTAATATAAAAATAGTTGAAATACCTCCTGCCCCTCGTTAGTAATGTGATAATACTCGTCCACTATTTTCAGCAACATAAAAATAATCCATGGATACCTCGTGTTCGCCATTGGCGATGTGGGAATACCCTTTGGCCGCCGGTGATCTGATCCCCCCGGCGATGTGGTAATACCCGTCTGTGGGCTTAGACGACGTTGGCGATATGAAAATAGTCCTTGAATACCTCGCTGGCGAGTAGAAGTACCCCTCCGCTGGAGCTACCCCTCCGACACCGTTGCTGGTGTGGAGATACTCCTCTGACTGCTTGTGTCGCTTGTGGTAGTATACAAGTACACCCCCCCCCCCCCCTCATCCCCGTATCATGCTTCATCGGCCTGAGGGGCGCTTAGATGGATATGCATTCCTCAGTTCGAAGCCCTTCTGTTCTGGCGGTTGTCTACTTCATGTGTCCCGTATCGGGGTAGGTATGGTTTTACCCTCTCTCCGTGATGGCGCTCTCTGAGCTTCTGCGCTGGTTGGCTTTTTTGTCTTGCTGTGCTAGACGGCGTGTGGATTTAGTATGTGTTTATAGTGCGGTGTGGCGCAGGGTTTGGTGGTGTTCATCTGGGTTAAACGCAAACTCGGATACCTGGTGGCAGGGTATCTTACTACATGCGCCACCGTTCACAGTTCGCTACTTCCAACCCTTTGCGCCTGTGCTTTCCTAGGACATACACTCCGGTTCACCTTTGCCGCTCGTCCCTCCATCTGCATCTAGCGTCAGGGTGTGGGGTAGGGCTTTCTTATATGGCGGCTTCACCTGACTAGGGGGCGCCCCGCACCCCCAACCAACCCTGGCCTGCCGTGCGGCACCGATACGCGGCGGTCTGCCACCCCCGGTCCTCCGCGGCGGACGCGCGGTCGGCAGGGCGCTATATGTTGTACCATCTAGGTACACGCTGGGCCCGCTGTACAGCCCCCTGCCTCCCCCGTTTACGGTACAGGCCCTCTCGTCATGGCCTGGAGACTGCAGCCCAGCACCCTGCATGTCAGTCTCTCACTACTGACGTCGTGGGGGGGGGGGGGGGGTATGCCACCGCGCGGGCACTACGGTTAGTCACAGACTATCACTTGGGGTGTGGCGTTATGGCCGTATTGGGATTGTTGTTGCGACCCGGGGAGGACATATCCCCCCTGTAATAACTGTGGCAAGGTCTGGACCACTCTTATTATGTCATTACTGTTGCCTGCTAAGGCTACTATTACTATAAAAGGGCAGCTAAATTCCCGCCTGTATTGGAAGTAGACATCAAAAGGGTTACTTCCGCTACAATAGTCAATATCTCGGACATCATGGTCGGCTTGATCTTGGCGCGGGTAGTAGTGGGGGCCAAAGCCTGTGTGAGGTAGTGGTGCGGGCTAGTGTTAGAGCTTGGTCCCACGGATGGAACCCTAACCCTGGTTTGGGCTTGGAGGCGACACGGGGGGGATTTGATGTGGGCGTGGTTCCCTGCGGCCTCTGGGGTCGCGTGGGTGAATGTGGAGATTGTGGATCTGGCTACGGTGGATTGGAGAGGGTTGGTCGATCGCTAGCTTGCGGGTCTGGTGAGGTTATGGGCTGGTCCTGCGGTGCTTAAGAGCGCCCAGGGGGGGGGGGTGAAAATAGGGTTGTTCCTTAAGACGCACTTGCAGCTGCTTGCCGGGGATAAGGTCCATGTGGGGGGACTGCGGTCTACGCGGGTTTGGTTCATAACTGTGTTCGCGAAGGTTTTTGACGGGTTCGAAATGGAGTGGGTTTGTGGAATCGCCGGTGGAGTGTGTTTTTCGCTCTCCCTCGCTAGCGGTGGTTTATTTTTTTTTTGGCGGCCGGTCCTTGGTAGGGTGTCTGTCTCTCTCGATATAGATGACGTCGGGGGCCTTCTCGCGGGTGTAACACAGCTCCCCTCGTCTACCACGCCGGCAGTAGTGTGTGGGGGTTTTTCGGTCTAGGCATCGGTCTTCTACAATCTTGCTGATTGCACCCGCGCCGTCAACGCCCTCTACGGTCGCACCGTTACTGCTAACCCGGTTCTCGAGCACCCGCTTACACCTTTGGCAAGCACCTTGCTCTGCACTGGACGCGATCTGTGCGGACTGCCGGGTATTCGGTGGTTGTGGGCTTTTTTGGCAGTACCGCGTGCGCTCGTGGGTTGGTCGGGTTCCTGTGGCTCTATCGAGCTGGAGGTAGTTGTGTTGTGGGTTACGGTGTAGATGGTCGGCGGTCCCCGTGGCTGGGCTAGAGGCCATGGGCGGGGGGGTGGGAAAAGGGCGGGGTAAGGGGAGTGAGAAGCGGGAGCACATCTTCCATCTTGCAGCCGACAAACAACCAAGTACACAAGCACCGGAACTGACACTACATCCACACACACTTTATCACCCCGCAATGGCAAAGTATGTACCCTGCCCTCCCCCCCCTTGAGACGGCGTTGGAGATCCGGGGGTACGTCCAGGGATTAAATGGCGCGCCGCCGCACCCGTGAGTCTGCACGCGAGTATGAATCAAGCAGAAACAAAAACAAAGAAAATAATAATTGCGGAACGGTAATCATAGTATATCACTCGGGGTAGCCATGCGAGTGATTTGTCGTGACGGGATATTGGTGGTTGCCCCGGATAGGAGTTTAAGCACGCCGTTGGAAAAGATGGAAAGTATGTAGAGATCTAGATGCTAAATTAGAGAAATTAAAGCCGACGAGGTTATGATCAACAGGGTCTGGCTTCAGCGTTTCCTAGGTTCGTCACTTGGCTGCATGTTTTCTTGGTGTTTTTTGCCAAAAAGTTCAGCGTGCTTAAACGCCTGATCATGTTATCCCTGAGCTTTCCCCAGGTCGTCATTTTTATCCTCATCCTCGATGGGGGGTGGTGTGTCGTGAGGATCCCTTGGCGCCAAGACACATCCTCACTACCGATGAGTCACTCCGCACCCTCTTTCTTACGACGAGGATAATACCATTATATAAGCCGTGATCCGACTTTGCACACCAAGCCCTGATGGTCTAGTGGTATGATTCCTGCTTTGGGTTCGCTTGAATGCAGGAGGTCTCCGGTTCAATCCCGGATTAGGGCCTGTTGAAACTTTTTTGTGGCGTTGCGCCGTGCTGGCGTTCTGCTTCCGGTTTTGGCGTGGTGCTTTTGGGTTGCGGCTTCTGGGGGTTGTGGTGTGTTGGGGTTGGAGGATAGTCGGCTTGGGGGGTGGGCGGCGGGACTTATTCGGTGTCTGAGGGGGGGGGGGGGTCGATCTCTGGGGGTATCCAAGATGCAAGAGGCATAGATTAGCACGTTTTGAAATCTTCACAGCAAGGACCTGGGGCTCGGGGGAGAATGCTCCCCGAAAAGGACATAGCTATTTGTATGATATTATCGATTAGTAATCACCAGCACTGAAATGGCTCAATTACACCTGGCTCAACCTTAGGCCGTTCAGATACATTTCTAAACCAAGGGTAACGGTCTTCACGCCCTAGCTGGTACCGCCTGATCAGGGCCGTTCTCCAGCGCGGTGGTGGTGGTCGCCGCCAGCGGTTGCGTTGCGTTGTACCTCGAGGGCATTTATCGAAGGAACAGTTTCTGGCGTGGTTTCGGGGGTGGGAGGTTACAGCATATGCCTTGGGTCTTTGATTGACAGGTTTCCTAGATATACGGCTGTTGGGTCCCGTGTTGGTGGGGTTTGGATAACGATGTGGTGGAATCTGGGTGGACTTTTCCTGGCTGGTTGTGTGCTGTGGACTGGAGGCGTGCATCTGGATTGGTGGGTGTAGATACTTGTTTTCAGTATCGACAGGGTGTTCCACGGGTCTGGATGTAGTGGTAGGCTGTTTTGTACTGGACAGCAGAGGAGGGGGGGGGGCGGGGGGACGATGAGTGCATGGAGGACACTATTCTGAGTGCTGGTGACGTCTTGGTAGCCCTGACCTAACCCGTAGTGCCGATGATTCTTAGCAACTCGGGAGCAGCGTGCCCGTGGTGAGGTGGTGCTCGGTCTCGTGTTAAGGCAGAAACGATCTGGTGTGTTTCTGTAAGCGCGGTTGGAGGGTGTGGATATAAAGTGGAGGTTCGTGCGGTGATTGCGTTGTATATTTTTGAAGTGTTGTAACAGAGCTTTCGAGCTTGTTGCTGTCCTTGATTAGTTCGTTGCGTAGCGGCTTTATTGAATGCGGGGCTTAACTTGGGTGCAGAGGGCTTAGGTAGCTACGGTAGAAAATATCAGGTCGTGGCAGTCAGCTCAATTTTGATGGCTATCTGGGAGACGGTAGTATCGAGAGGTAGGCGGGTAAGATGGTTAAAGTAGATTTCTGGAACCCAGAGAAGAGCTGTAGCCAATGCGTGATGTCGGTTTTGGCTGTGGGCGCAAGCGGTCAGTACTGCGGCTTCGTTGCGCGCCATGGTACTTCAATGCTATGTTTCTGTTAGTTGCTGCTATTGGTAGCTATGTTGGAGGCTTCACTTGTTGTGTTTTGAAGTTTATGTGCGCCGGAGTATGACCTGAAGGCCGCCGTTTCGGGCTGCACCTCGTTGGTATTCGCGGTGAAAGTAAGCTTCCACCAGGTCTGCGCAAGGAATGATTCGGTAATTAATCAAATTGCTATGTAGAAAGGCATCCAGGGGCGAATCATGAGTGCAAATGGATATTTATTGGGCATATATTCTAGAGATGTGTGTATAGCAGAATGTGTTGTAGAATTATATAATTAAATTTGAAACTACCAGAAGTTGAACCTGCACCACTTCTGACTTCCACGAAGATAGTAATAATATGGTGCGGTGAATGTGTCAAAAGTGATTTTACCAGCGGTGGTGAAAATAATACCAGCATTTATTTATACCCTAAAATGGATAAAAGCACAGACCTTTTGGCCAAAAGGGGCTATATAATGCCAGTATATATGAAAAAATTGTCCACCGGTGGGGAATTTCACCACCGGTGGCAGCTATATGAAAGGTGTAAAGGAAAGGGTCAGGAGATCAATAGTGGAATTAAAGGCATCCTGGAAATGAATCCACAGTTACATTTCCAAGACAAGTTCCCCAGAAATGTGTCTTTTGAGTCATTTCCCAAAATCCTTTTGCAGGGAAAGGCATCGTTTGATTCATTCCCAGAGTTATTAGGAAGAGAAGGACGGTGTTGTAACAAATAGGTGGCGCTAGAAGCTTATTCTCGTGCAGGTGTAGGGGAGTTGGAGAGCTATACAGGATCCAGGAAGGATTTGGAGTACTAGGAGAAACTGTTAAGTGTAACTTTGTAAAGGAACGTTTGGTTTAGGTTCCAATCCACTCCCGGTAAGGACTGTCTATCTATTGCTTTGTCAGAATCAAGAGTGTCCTTAAGTACTGTTAAGTACCCAGTACCGATAAAACAACCGTAGCAGCTATCCTAGAAAGGGATATGTTTGTAGAGAAACAAGGTGATGAAACTCACTGACGTTAAGGTTACAGAATAATACACGGTATGCTCTGGCACCTGCAACATATCCTATTCCAATTCGCGATGCTCCTGAAGAATATCCAACGGATGAGGATGATTTGCTATAATTGGTTCCCACTACAGGAAAATGACTCATGCCACTAATAATAGTTTCTGGAAGAGGATGGAAACTTTGCGTGTAGTGGAAATACTTAATAGGTCCTTGATCCACTCTGAGGCTAAGACTAGTGATATTTTTGGCTAAGGAGACATGAAAAAAGGCGTTGAACTTCTATCGGGATTTTTTCGTGTTTTTTTATTGGAAGAGTGTCATAATGTGGTTTCGGTAAATGGAAACATCTTGAATTTCTATCGGAGGTTACTCGTTAATTTGATTAGAGACTATGGTAAGCGCCCTTCGACACTACCCACCTTCACAAAATACAGTGAACGTCAATAACAGTAATGACTTCAGGGGTTCGCCGAAACGATTAGAAGACTATAGGAAGAGAACAGCGTTCGATAGATTCTCTTACCAATAGAGGCAAGCGCTCCCGGGCTCTGGGTGGGCCATATGGACTCCTTGTGTAAGTCTCTCCGTCTCAACGTGGCTGGTGGGGACATGAGCTGCTACTCGGTTGAGCGATAGACCATGGGGTCCCATTTCGTGGGTGGGGGGTAACGTGGCTTCTTATGATAGTGTCACAATATGTGGGGGATCAGTTACCAGCTTGACCAGAGAGATAACAAGATCTCTAAGCAAAAGCCACCAGTCTTTAGTTAGCGCTTTGCTAACAGATTGGGGGATGATAAGGAGCTGCTTCTGCGGAGAAGCGTAGCCCGCTAGTGGTGAAACTGTGGTAAAACCTTCCGCGATCAACTTCATGAAGCGGACAATCTCGTGTGTGCCAAGCACCCATGAGTTGGTGGTATGTGGAACCTGATTTTACTCTGTGTAGTTCTTATTCCCAGCGTACGCCAGCATTAGATATCCCCACAGAGTGACGAAATCTACAGTGGCCGGTGGAATATAGCAGCTGGATCCGTTTGTATCAGCCCCCGACAGGGTCCCGGGTGATTATTTGGTATTGTGATACGTATCGATAACATTTGCTGGTGGTACAGTGAGCAAAGTAAGATACGGTGATCTTCAGGTAATAGTCGGTAGGTTATGGATTTTATCTGCCTCGATGATATTATGCATATCATGCCGCGGGAACCTGGCGCTCCATTTGCTTTCCCAAACTTCATTTATACAATTCATGAATTAAAAAAAGGAGGAAAGGAAAGGAAAAACCTAGATTTATGCTCCGGAACACTTCTAGAAACATAAATATCACTCGATTACAGTATAAGGAGTCTCCAAAATACCATGCAGTACTGAGCACACAGCGGGTATCGTCATAGCCTTAAGGCTGGATACGATTAATGATGTAAACAAAAAAAAAAAAAAAAGCACACAGCGGGTAAAAATGATACCGATATGTACGGTTGAGAACCCTGCCCCCCGATCAACCCCCTCCATTCAGCGGGAAAGAGCTACATGAGCCTAACCCAGACCTACCCGCAAAGGCACCCAAAACCAGAATTCTTCCGCTCTCCTTCATCATCAGTGGTGAGCAGTAGGTTATCGCTAAATATCAAGCTTCTTTTTATTCTTCATGATAGCATATCCGCTCATGCTGCGATTCTAGACCAACCCGAGGTGGAACGTGTTCGGCTATGTTTGTCCCCTTTACAACCTACGCTAAACATGGTGTTTGCGCGGTATGATCAAGGTGACTAGCACATCCCGATGCTGTCTGCGTGGGACTATATTTACTTAAATAATAGATACCGACATGTAAGGTGGGTTGAAATTTACCTAGAGCCCACTTGCAGCAGTGTTTCATTGAGTAATGGGCATTGTCTTGAGAGAGAAGACATACAGTGTCGCAAGGGAAAAACACAAGAGTGAAAGAACTCAAGCGCAGGTGCACCTGAGCCCTTTCAGTTTGACCCAGCATAAACCAATAATTTTAGGTCGTGCGTATATATTGCAACCGATTTGGTAATATTGGGCATGCCTGGCGGAATACGCCAGACCTTTCTTCCCGGTACTGTTGGATTAATAACTAGATATGGAATTTGTTAGCCTGATAGGCCCTCAAATCACGACCTAAAATATTCTTCTCTGATCAAAGAATCAATCTCAGACCCCTCACCTGTACGGCACTAGTCAACAATCTTCCAATCACCTTCCGTCCTGGGGTGGTATTGTGATTATTGTGTAATCCCGCTGTAACTTGTCACTATTGCAACATCACTATATTTTGAACTGCGGTTGTGAGGGCGGGGCTTTAGTCCTATCTGCACAGACCTGATAACCTCAACGGTAAGGTTGAGTCTTCGGAGAGGCCACCGCATATTATGGGACTAGGAAGAGCTTAAGAAGGGTGATCTAGCAGCTCGCATATCAGGCCGGCCTTAATACTTTATTGGCTAGGGCAGCGTGGGCTTTCCTGCTCTCTCTTGTGCTGGCTGGCACTAGGTCTATTTAAGCCTTTACGTACTTGCCGCGAGGATATGTTTCTGCCACCACTTCTGTGTTGTAATAGCGTTATCCCCCACAAACTTGGCGGAAACTCATTCTTGCCGCAAGTACAACTGCCTGTTCACCCATGATGCTTATCTGCTGCTAGAGGCCTGTAAGCCCCCCTTCACCACTGCCTTTATCTGCGCTATGTGGCCTGCGCGCCTGGTAGCTACCCGAATGTCCTAGGTCGTCATCGTCCTTGACAGGAAGTCATTACCACAATCTCTTCGATTTGGTATCTCCTTTCTAGTAGGGCTCAGAGGGTATATAGTACGGCGACTAGTAGTTATGGAGTGAGTTCACACTTCTGTGCTCTGCCGGCGCTAGACGTTTGCTAGGCCTTCCTCACTCTCCATCGTTGGCGGGTCAGAGTGCTGGCCCGGTGTCAAGGTGGGTTAAGCTGCTTTCTTGGTCTGGAATCCTTTTTCTCCTTATGTAACAAGCGAGAGATACTTGGTAGCGCCTGTTTCTTATGATTTATTTTCAACCTAACTCGCATGCTTTGACCAGCAGCGGGATCGCTATGTTGGCTTAGTCTTCCTTCCCTGTGGTTAGACTAGTCTTGAGGCGAGGTAAGGGAAGATTTCCCTTTAAGCTTTTGCTACTCTAATCAGATAGTGCTCGGAGTGGGCTCTTCATATTGTTCTTGTTAGATCTGTACTTCTCGACTGGTAGGCCATCATTCCTTCCAACGTTCCTATGCTTCTTCTTTGCTTCTGAGTATCACACCCTAGTTGGCTTTCTTCACCATTACCTGCCCCTACGCTGCATATAGACCGGTATGAGAGGGGGGGGGGTATAGTCTCTTCATTATCGCACTTTCACCTCTTTCTAATCATGCTTGACTAGCGTGAGTGTCTTCCTCGCTGTGTTACCATATCCTATGGACTAACGACACTACGATTTCCTGAGCGAGATGATTCCTCCCAAGAATGGTCTGTAGTCTTTCTTTCTGTTCCACCTTTTCATTCGCCTGTGCCAACCCTCGTACGGTAGTGGTCCTCTCATATTGTGATTCTGGCCGCTGCTCTTCCGACCTCCGTGCCGAATTTCCAAGTTCAGGACGGTTGCCACCCAAGCTTTGGTTATATTCCGTCCTAAACCTAAAGATTTGGCAAATAGAATGATGAAACGTTGATTCGCTCTGACGTCCTGGCTGGTTCCGGTCTTTCGTTATAAACAGTCCCCAGGTAGATGGACAGACAGATGGTGGTTTGGTAGCCCATTGTACTATCTCTCCTGCTCGACAGATGCCGTGGCAGCTGTTGTCACCGAGTCGCCTAACTGGCTGGTGCCAGCTGCCCTGGAGGTTCTGTCTATAATCGCTATGTAGCAGCGGTTGACATTTCCAGCTTGTCCTGTATCCCTCGTCAGCTGTTTTGGTTGACCGCTCTGCAACAACTTTCGACTCCGAGCGCTCAAGCATCCCTCTCATCGCCGGTCTTGATGGGCCAGCTCAGCCAGGGGCTCTTTGGAATCTGCCTGACCAGTCACCGCAAGATCCTCTGTATGTAACGGACCCGCCGGTGCGAGGATGCATGAGTTGTGCCATGGATAGGTTAACGGATGCTCCACCCATCGAGCATTTGAAGTGATTGTAATTGTATAGCCGCTTTTTTTAGTTTCTATCTGACCGGTATCTGTAGGACAAAGTCTGTAGTATCACCACCTTCTTGGCGCGTGGAGTAATTGCGCACGCAGGGTATGCAGGTTTTTTTGGTGGCGGAGATTGAGACGCCGCTGTTCCTGGCCGGCGGATTCGGGTTAAATAATTTGTTGAGGATCGAACAGGCGGTGCCTGTTGTATCCCGTGAGTGTGGTACGCCCTGAGATCGGGGCGCTGGGCGTGCACTCCACGCAGTGGATCCACTTTCCATTCTCCCTTTGCCTGTCTGGTCTCCTTATCCGAGCGTCGAGCAGTATCTTTCCCATCAGGTTGTAGTGCCGGGATGAAGCACTCTTTTTCATAAGCGCCTCTCCTGGGCGTGCGTTCTTGTCCCGATAGTTTGAATCGGCTGGTTGATGTGATACCCAGAACACTATAGCACAAGCTTCATTAGCTCATAATGAGATCATAGTCACTAGTCCTACCCCCTAGTCGGGTCTGGTCAGCCCTTGGCGGTGCTAGCTTGCACGCATTCGGAAAGTGGGGTTAGGGTTACGACCTCGCTCGCTTGGTAAACTGTGGGTGGGTGCAATGGTTAGAGGTCTGCGCGGTGGGAATGCGGGGCTTATATAGATTTCTGGGAAATGGGGTGGCGTGTGGGCCATTCTATTGAGGCGAGGGGCGGAGGTTTGTTTCTGTGCGCTAGGGTTAGGGCTTTGGTTGAGAGTGTTGTAGCTTGTTTCTTTGTGCAGTCACCCACACTCTTGAAATTCTCTACTCGTTGCCAATTTCCGTTTCTGGACTAGACCGGGTGCACATGGAGACTAGGAGTGGTGGGGGGTTTTTTTTTTTTAGTCTCTGGTTTTCGTTTTCAGGGGTCACTTGCGCTGGGTGCTCTGTAGGTGCTCACGAGCTCGGGTGAGACTATATGCTAACTACCTGATCGACAGCATGACGAAGCTCTCTGCTAAGGTGTAATTGGTATCGCGTCCCTCTTTCCACCAATTAAGAGCCCACCACCACGAAAAAAAAAGAAAAAAAAAGGGGAGCCATTCAGTAATCCACCCTGGAATTGGGGTTTTGGGGACTTTGCGCTCCAGAGTGCGTCTACCAAAGGGTAATGACATCTCCTCTGAGGACTTCCGGCAATGCCACATGCACCACTCATCGGCAGAAGCTTGCTTTGTCGCTTGCCACTTCTGCAACCATACGCTGAACCCCCCAAAGGCGTATTGGCTAGGGCCACCACAATTATCTCCCCAGCATGTTCTGCAAGTACTCCATGCGTGTGATCCTTTGCTTTTATGACTACGCCTATTGGCCCCGCCTGGGTTTGTTGCTAATCATGGGCGGAACAGATTCAAGGGGACTCGGTATACCTACTATCCTTGGTATACGTTTCATGTCTAGGAGACCAAACATCTCGGTGTAAACCACAGCACAGGCAGGTCAAAAGCCCGCCGTTGCACTGGAGTTTATGGAAAGCGGGGAGCAATGGGAAGGTGAAGTGGGAATGGAGTGGGAATGGAGCTCTAAGAAGGAGGCAGGACTTAGTAGGAAGCAGAGCACTCAAGCGATAATCTCGGCGCTAGGACGATGGGACTAAAATATTTCCATCGTCTAGCGATTCTGGGCTGCTCGTCACCGTGCAAAACATCGACAATTTACTCAAGATTTAGTTTTGGGCTTTAAGCCGCAGATTTGAGGGGCTCAAAGATGTTGTGGCAGCAATACTGGAGGACCAATACCACGAGACCCCAGAGGACCCACCCTCTTCTTGTGTAGGATGTGGAGAAAATTCCGCTGTTGGGATGATCATAGTCACTGTTGTCGCAGTGATCTCCGGGGCTGATTGGCTGATTCCTTGATAAACAACCAAGTTTCGCTTCTAGAGACATCAAGGTATGCACCCATCCATTAGAGCGGAGGGGAACTAGAAACAAGGCCTTCCTTCCTCTAATTCTGGCTACATAAGGACGATCTTCGTATCATGGGCTAGTAAGAAAAAGCGAGATTCTTAGTCCCTAGCAATTCTGCTGTCCGGCAACCCACCCTCCGCCCCCCTCCGCGCCAAATACGCAGCACGCCCCGCCGCCCCCGACTCTTCGATAAGCGTCTCATAAACCTTGACCTCCTTCACGTCATACTCCGCCATCGCCCTCCGCTGCGCCTCCAGCGCCCGCTGCCGCCACACCTCCCCGGCCGCGTCGAGTGGTACCGCCCCGAGCAGACACGCCCGCAGTCGCTGCTCAGCGCCTAGTAGGTTAATTACCGCGTCACAGAGCGTGAGAGCTGGGTCCTGGCCGGTGGGGGCTGGTCGGGCTTTAGTAGTGCTTCTGCATACCGTGGGCGGATGGGGTGGGTACCGCTTGCCTCGGCCTCGGCGGGACGTGATTCCAGCTCTATCAGGAAGGGCCGCAGGACGTAGGCGACGGCGCCCAGCACGGCCAGCTCATGTTGGCCAACCGTGTTGACGAGCGCGGGGATATCGTTAGGGTTGGTGGGAGAGTTGGAAGCGCCGTCACCGTGAGGTGGGGTAGCGCCGGGCGGGGGTGTGGTGCCTTGGGGGTTCATGGGTGCTGGGGGAGCTGAGTTGAATTTTCTTGTATTGTGTGAGGTAAAGGGGGAGTAATTTAGTGGAGGAGCCATGTCCCTCATTCCCCGTTCTTTCTTTCGCCATAGGTTACACGTTACTTCTTGGCGCAACCCCTCCTAGTACCGGGTGTTGATAGCAGAGTTGTGTTTATCTTATCAGATTCAATGAGATCTTGCGGGAATGCTGGAGTGGGTTAGGGTTAGGGTTCTTCGTTGCTACACGCTTACCAGCATAAGAATAATGCAGTTGCTCAGGACAAGGATAATCTGTATGGAGTGGCGCCGTTCAAGTGATTCCTAGTGTAGTTAGAGATGGATCGGAACAAAACCGGGATCGGCAAGGGTGGCAGATCGCGGCCGGAACGGCCCGAGGCTGAGGCTGTGCCAGTAGCAACCTGCAGGGATCTTTCTCAAGCGCGTGCTTGGAGCCAACAGTCGCGTCCGACTACAGTCGATTGCAGTCGACTTTGGCAAGCCAGGGAATCCAAAATTCCCTTGAAGGACTAATGGACTGCAGTCAACTGCGGTCCTTAGACAGAGAGTCCAGTCCATCCACTTTTTGGACGGACTGGTAGACTGTGGACTGAATACTGCCTAAAGGGGTTTGGTGAAACTGTCGTGATATGCATAAATACTTAATAACAGAGCTCGTCTTAGGGCACATGCCTAAGAACCCCACTGTAGTCTGATAATGTAGTCCATAACACTGGCCACAGTCGGGCTGTGGTAGGATAGCGGTCCCCTAGGCTTTCAGAATCAGTCGAGTCCGGTTCAGGACCGGACCATTGAGCGTACTGCCAGTGGCAGTGAAGTTGAAGTTGGAGGTTCTGGCTGGAAATATACCAAATGGAATCGTGAGCAGAAAAATGCATCTCCGGATTTAAAAATACTGATTAACGACCACTCCTTCCCCGCCAGCCATTCGACCATGTATCTTTCTACTCTTATATCTACGTTTGGATACCAACTGTAGGCTCCCGTAGGGGGGGGACCAACCAGAAATCTTCAATCTCAAAAACCAAATTAAACCGCAATCAGCCGTTAACCTATCGTGTGGGCTTCTATAACCATGGCAAACTTCTATTTTTTTCTAGTTTTAAAAGTCTCCGCCGACCGCCAATGCGCCTATCGTACCTGACCCACTCCGCACCCCTTTCTTGTTTACCACACTCGGAGGAGGCCGCAACACAGTAAGTAAACCATATATAATACCTCTCGACCCGGAAAAAGAAGGCGGGATCAACAACGATATGTGCCTTCACTCAGTCCCTAGCAATACCTCCCTCCTCAGCCTCGCTCTCCGCCCTATCTCCCACCCTCCCCAGGCTCCGAAAGGTAAGAGCGGTGCGTAAGGGCCCAAACTCTTCCCTCATCACGCTCACGCTCCTCCTGAACTCCTCCCGAAACGCCGCCGTCTTTCTCTCTTGCGCCTCTGCTGCTCGCTGCTGCCACACATTGCCTTCTCGTGGTACCGCCTGGAGTAGAAGGGTGCGGAGGCTCTGCTCGGCTCGAACTAAGCCGGCCAATGCATGTCCCAACGCGGCCATTTCGTTGTAGCGCTGTATGTGGTCGTTGTCCTGCGCTGAGCGGTGGCCTGTGGGCCCTAGTGGGGGGAGGGGTATTAGTGCTTTGCGTGTCTTCATAGACGAGGGGGAGTGGGAGGGGGGGGGTTAGTACCAACCTGATTTATTAGAAAGGCATTCATAGTGGGTTTTCATGTCCTTGACACAGGCCCGCATTCGTTCGGTGATTGTGTCGAGCATTTGGACCTCCCGTTGGTTTAGCTCGTCGAGGGCCGCGAGGAGGTCTTTGGAACCGGGTTCGGAGAGGCCTTCGCCGTGGGACGCATCGGCGTCCGGTGGGGGGCTGCTGCCGGTGGTAGTGGTGGAGGTCTTGTGGGCGCTCATGGGTGATAGATAGTTGGGGGAATTGTGGGAAGAGCGGGGTTATTCAGGCGCCCCAGGGTTAGGGTTTACCTTTGGTTACTGAGCATCAGCCTCAATCAAGATGCAATTCCCACACTCTTTCCTTAACTCTGAGCGCTATAGACCCATGAAGAGAGTAACTCGCCAAAATAACAGGTCTATGTCCATATTCTACCAAATATGTGGTTCAGCTGCATAGCCAACCTTCTCCTTTCAAGCTGGGTAAATGAGTAGACCTGTATAAATCTCTGACGTTGATCGACGAAGTCGATGATCACTACCACCCAGGTCGCCGGGGGAGCTGAGCGGTTTCCGGATATCGTGGAATCCCTCTGAGCTGAGTCATGTGGGCAAGGCTTACTTTGTGTTGCTTGATAATCCTACAGTACTGTGAAATGTAATATGGCACATGGTATAGTCTGATGCCTTTACGCTGCTACTAGTCACGGGAGATGGAGATCCTAAAATTGAGGAAGCCCTAAATATCATTGTTCACAACCCGCTTGTCATAATCCAGTATTACAAACAGCTATCTCCAGAACCTAAAACACACTCGAGTCCTACGAAAAATATCTCTTTTTAATCCGAGCTTACACAATCCGGGCATCGCTAAATGCTGCATCATTCTGTACGTAATCGGACGGGAAAGTAGCATAAATTCGCAGCCACTATCCTATTTGTTTATAAGTGATACAGGGACATAATCAATTTCATAATGTAGAGTACAGCAACATACAAGATCGCACCAAATACTCAATCCTTGGCCATATCCATGTCTCGCTCCTCATCACCGGGCACTTCCGGCACTGGTGGTGTTGGCACATGAGGGGTCTCCTCCGACAATATGCCAGCTTCAGATAACTGTTCACTCAACTCATCGGATATGCTCTGGTCCTTCGAAAGAAACGCCGTCACCATCTTGCGGTGCTCCACCAGCGCCTGCATCCGTAGGTCCCCGGGCCCGTCGAGTTGCGGCGAGAGCAGACTGCCGCGGAGGCTCTGCTGCGCCTCAAGGAGGTCACGGAGATCGATACACAGCTCGCTGATCCTCTTGGAGCTCTCTAGGAAATCGATGCCCTGCGCTGAGTCGTGACCTGGGGTGAAAACGGGTTAGCTTTCGTCACCGGTGCAAGGGGGAAGGTGGAGTGGAGTGGCACCTTGGACCCAGGTGGACTGGCGGCAGGAGTGTAGCTTGATGTCCTTGGCGAGGCTCTGCATGGCGGATGCTAGCTTGTCGAGGAGGTCCATCTCGCGTTGGCTGACACCGGTCATCTGTGCATGGATAGGACTGCCGTGGAAGGCGGGGCCTGTGGTGGAGACGCCTTGGGCACTGATAGGGACTTCGGGAGCTTTGGTGGGGAGGCTAGGAGCTTTAGTAGGGATGTTAGGGGTGTAGGTGGGGACGTCGGGGGTGCTGGTGGGGACTTCGGGGGCTTTGGTGGAGACGCCAGGAGCTTTGGTGGGGACTCCAGGAGCTTTGATGGGGACGCCAGGGGCTTTGATGGGGACGCCAGGGGCTTTGGTGGGGGCCTCGGGGGTGCTGGTGGGGACTTCGGGGGCCTTGGTAGGGGTGCCAGGAGCGCTGGTGGAGGCAGTGCGGGTGCCTATGGGGTCGTAGGGGTAGGGGGGATGAAGGGGTCGTCGGGGGTGCCTTTGGGGACGTGGGGGTGGGGGCGGTTGTAGGGGGGGTCCGGGGTGCGTTCGGGGTTCTTGGGGTTGCCTTTGAAGAGCCCGGCCCACGTGCTACGCATGATCTCGATAAGCGCGAAGAGGGTCATTAGCGGGGGGGGGGGGCTGAAAGGCGGGGTTGCTGGTGAGTGAGGTCGAAGTGTATTATGGCGGAGAATGACTAAGCAAGGCAACCAACCGGTTTCGATTTACCACTCACAATAAAGGGATGCTGCAGAGATGTCATTTTCGGTACCGTATCGATGACCCTGGTGATTATGATTCCTGAAGTTGCAACAAGCTGATTTGACAAAAATCAATGTCTGCAACTTAGGGTTCGCTACTGTGCCGACACAGCGTTGAGGGATCAGAGCTTTAGATAGAGTAGGGTGTAGATTGCTCAGTTGAGATCCATACACAATCGAGTTCTCACACCGGTTGATGACCAGGATGACCGCTATGGTGTTAGAGAGCATCAGGTCGCTATAAGGTACTGGGATAGCGTTCCTTTGAGAGTTGTATCTGTTTTAAAATAGAAGTTCTCATTGGATACATTAAATAAGGGGTATTGCTTGGAGTATTTTTGGTATGACACAGTCCTGGATGCACTATAGAAATCATGAGTAATAAGTACTGTAGTTTTTCACATTCAAATATTTATCATCTGGTCAGCCTTCTTGCTATGGACAAAATTTAATACAGGTATCGGAATAGATATTCTCTACGCATGACAATCTGTTTGGCTTTTTTCAGATTAGTATCCTCAAATCGGTATAAAAGGAAAATGTATCTTCAAGTTTTTAGTCATTATTGTTTGTGGCAGTACATCTTTCTCAACGACATGATAAAACATCTATTGAGATATTATTCTGACAAGTTTGATTGCATTAACAAACTACTAGTTGTGTATGTAGTCTCCCAACAGTCTCCCGGATTTCCTGAGAGTCTCTTGAAGCTCCCGAATATTTTTTGTGTCTTCTGAAGTTTAGGAAACATTAGGAGACAAATTAAGTCTTGCTGATGTGGGATATGCAACGGCAAAATATGGAGACTATCAGAAGATATTCTTTGTCAGTAGAAAATGTTGATAGTTTACAGAATGTTTGGGGCTTTATAGACGTTACTATGAAGCCAATTTATCAACCAACAGAAAATCAACGTTTATACTATTCAGAATACAAAAAGTGTCATGCAGTCAAATTTCAAGAGGTTGCACACTAGATAGTTTCAGTTCATATCTTGTGGGTCTATGGCCTAGACATACATCAGCAAACTACTATTTGTGTATGGAGTCTCCGAGCAGTCTCCTGGGTCTCCTGAGACTCAGGAGACATCAGGAGACAAACCAAGTCTTGCTGATGTCGGGGAGATTGGGGCATGTATTTTGAGTCCGATTTAGATCTAACGGGGCGGGGTCAGGATTCGGGCTGGGAAGTAATCAGGACGGACAGGGTCGGCTCGGGTTACACTGGAGCGGGTACGGGTTCAGGATCAGGGAAGCGAGGACGGGTTCAGGTTCAGGTTCAGGGATAATCAGGGACAGAAGGCGAAGAGCCAAAGTAATAGATTGCTAACAAAGAGAAGACGGTGCCTAGAGAGGCAAAGACATAGGAAAATATCACTCTATATATACAGTAGTTTCCCCTCACCGCTGACTCATACCATAGAATCCCATCGAAACACCTACTATCTCATACCACCCACACTACTTCCCGATAACATCATTCTATGCATCCATCTCCCTATCCTTCCTAGCGCTTACATTCCATTACCCGAACTCCTTCCTATTCTATTTTCTTGCTTCCGACATCCATCGATACTATCCAACAACCCTGTTCCAAAGACGCCTAGGCGGTAGTGGGGGTACAGGGGGCTGACCCGTGATATTAGAACAGAAACTCAGTTGCATTGAAGTATTATAAATCAAAAACGGCAATATCTCTATTGTGACCCAGCTTACAATATTACATTGTCCCGGCGTCTTGGCATTTAGCCCGATTGTTCGGTGAACGAGTATTAGTACGGTGGAGGGTTGTTACGGAGCGAAGCAGAGACGATGAACAGAAGGCCTAGGTTCACAACCGAGGCAGAGACGAAACAGAAAGTTAACCGAGGAGGAGTAGATCAGGAACGTAGTACCACAGGGAGTCCCTGACGTAGACGTGTGCGTACAGGTACCAGTAGATCAGGTTGCTAACTTCCTCGTACATGTACGGAGAACGAGACAAGACTATGGCGAGGCGAAGACTATGGCAAAGCGAGGACCATGGCGAAGCGGGGCAACTATGGTTAAGCGAAGAGGTCACGTGGTTGTTGGTGGCATGCCAAGCGAAGCGAAGTGGATAGACGATCGTATATTTTCTAAAGACAAAGTAGACTAAAGGCCATATGTTAGGGTTGAAAACAGGAAGACGAAGTAGAAAAGAAAGAGAAAGAAAAGGAACAAAAGACAACCCATAGCAGAATATATATACTACCTCCTACCCCTGTCCATCATGACTCATACCTCGTGTAACGGAAACCCATAGCAAGAATCCCAGACCCGTAACCCATTCCACAATATCCTTCCTCCCATAATAGTCCATAGTACGCCGTGATAAGGGAGTAAGGATAAGCGAAGCAGAAGTGGAGTGGGATGATGTTGTCGTCATTTCTTTCTTTGAGGTTCGGTTGCAGGATGGATTGGTAATAGGATTATAGGAAAATGGTGTGAAGGAATACGAGGTGTGGTGATACTGAGTTCCTCTGAGGTTCTATGGTTGATGTAAAAGTCTTGGCGGACTGGCGGAGGTGGGTGTTAAATAGCGAGTGGAGCGGGTTCTCTATATTCTTTTCTTTCTTTTCTCTCTATCTCGTCTTTCTGTTTTCTAGTACATAGGAATAGATTGATCTCCTATCCATAGTCACCACTTTTCTTGCGCCACTCGAAGGTTGCCTACTACATCAGCAAACTACTACTTGTGTATACAGTCTCCCAACAGTCTCCCGGGTCTCCTGAGAGTCTCCTGAGGCTCCTGGATATTTTTTGAGTCTCCTGAGGCTCAGGAGACATCAGGAGACAAATGAAGTCTTGCTGATGTACTGCGACCTCTCTATAGTTCCCCTCTGGCCTGGCTTGTATCACGGCGTGGAACGCATCGAGCCAGGTTGCGGGAAGGAAGATTAGTCAGGATGTTCGGTTGGGTTCTATGGGTTTCAGTTACACGGATTCTATGAGTCAGGGTGACATATGTATTTCTAATAGGATGGTGTGTCGGATGTTCTATGGGGTTCTATGGATGAGTCAGCGAAGGGATTTCTGGTCTATATATAGAGAGCTCTCTCCCTCGCTTGTAGGATTTCTCTTCTTTTCCTTTTCTCTTCACGCAACCTTCTTGTCCTTTTAGTCAATACGATACTTTAGGACTTCTATAGTTTCTTCAGAGCCTCGTGCTCACCTCTTGTGCCCTGTCCCTGTTTCGCTACGCAGTTCACGATTAGTCCATCGCCTCTACTTCGCTTCGCCCCGTTCCGCCTTAGTTGTGTACCTTGGCACGCTTCGCCCTCGCTTCGCCTTACCTCGCCTCGCCTCGGTGATAGCTTTGCAGGTCCTATAGCCTTGTTTCTGCCGTTACCTACGATCCTCGCTTTACCTGCTCGGCCTCGGGTCTTCGTCTTGGTCGTTGCCCTTTGCCTCTGTTACCTTGGCTGTGTCCCTCGCTCTTGTCTTCGTCGTCATCTTCATCTGTCCTCTGAGTAGTCTTAGTGACTCCATCACACACCTCCAGTATTGTTATTGAGTGAAGCGGAGGCAATAGGAGACCAACCAAGATTCACTGTAAAGGCATATCTCGAAGAGTGTCACTTGAGATACGGCTTTTGCTAAGCAATAGTTCTGTAGCGTTTGAACTTGTAATATTGTAAACCGGATTCGGTTCGCTTGAGAGGATGATGATCCCCCTCAGACTCCGGGAATCCTACTAGCTATTTATACAGAAAGAATCTCCTTAAATCCGCTAACTCCTCCAATAGCAAAACCCCGCATGCCTCCATTGCTGTTCCGGTTTCCTACGAGGTGGGGTAGAGGAAGCCCTGCCTATGGCGTAATCATGGTAACCGAGTTGCAACCGAACCCCGCTTTTCCTACGTCACCCTTACTTGGCACCAACGCAC
Organism: Morchella sp. 2018-W26; assembly: GCA_024713715.1. NCBI lineage: Eukaryota > Fungi > Ascomycota > Pezizomycetes > Pezizales > Morchellaceae > Morchella > Morchella sp. 2018-W26. Next base: position 311,558 of record JAMGYX010000027.1, read on the forward strand.
TAGGATAATTCCATTATCCGACTAGTACCGCATCTGCCAAGCAAACCTGTAATATTCACAATCGCAGTTAAATGAAGATGAGGATGGAGACGAGATAAAGCAAAGAGGATTTATCCGAGAAGGGATATATCTGTATATAAGGACTGCTAACGTAGACATGAAGACGAAGATATCAATGGACGAGACGTACTACTGTCATAGGCTATGAGCAAGATGAAGGCAAAGTAAAACAAATATGAAACGAAGTGAAATGGCGGTGAAGACTACAGTGAAGCAAAATGAATCTGTGGTGAGACGTAGTACGGATATGAAGTAGAACCAAAGAAAATGTAATAACTCGAGTATATTCCAAAATACACTTGATATAAAAGATATAAGTAGAAACTAAACACACATGATATGAGAAACCTAAAAAGTAGGGTTGAGAAAATGAGTATAGTCCAACTTGTTTCCACTTCATCTAACGGGGTAGAGTATCACGGCTCAGCCTCCTATACCCTCTTTGCCGTCTAAACGTCTTCACAACAGTGTTGTTGAATATTATCAGTGGATGTTGGAAGTAGGGTAATGGAATAGGAAGGAGCTCTGGTAATAGAATGTAAACGCTAGGTTGTGTTGGGTGATTGATGTATGGTATGTTGGTATTGGGATTAGCGTAGGCGGTATGAGATTGTATATTTTTCGATAAGATTCTATGGTATGAATCAGCAGTGAGGAGAAAATACTATATATATATAGTTTTGTCTTTCCTATGTCTTCGCATCTCTAGGCAATATCTTCTTTCTGTTAGCAATCTATATTTTTGGCTGTTTGCCTTCTGTTCCTGTTTGCTTCTTATTCCTGCTTGCTCCCTGAATCTGAACCTGCACCTGAACCCATACCCATCTTGGTATATCTCGAGTTGACCCAGCTTTGTCTCCGCTTCTGCTCTTATGCCTGAACCCGACCTCGCCCTGTTAGATAGAGTTGAGTTCAGGGTCGGGGGCAAAGATGGGATGAGTGGGGTTAACTCAGTATCCCGGCGTCTTGGCATTAGTTCTGAGGTTTTGGTAGTAGTAGCGCTCTTGTGGTAGAAGGAGTAGTGATAAGCGAGGAGGCGGTGGAGTGGTGTGAGGTTGTCGTCATTTTTTTCTATGAGGTTCGGTTGCAGGAGGGATTGATAATAGGATTTTAAGAGATGGTGGGGAGGAATACAATATGTAGTGATATCAGGTTTCTATGGGGTTTTATGGGCTTATGTATGAGTCAGAACGGAATGACGGAGGAGGTTGTTAAATAGCGAGCAGAGGTGCTTTCCTTTGATTCTTTTTCTTCTTTCTTCTCTGTCTCGTCTTCCTGTCTTCTCGTATATAGGAACATATCAATATCCCATCTATAGTCCTCGCTCTTCTCGTCTGGCTCAAAGGTTGCCTACTACTGCAACCTCTTTATCTCTTCTCTTGTCCGGCGTAGTGGGTCTCATAGTCTTGCCTCTGCATTTATCTACGATCCTCGTTTTCCTGCGATGTCTCTGGTTTCTGCCCTGATCACCGCTCTGCGCTTTGGTTGCCTTTGGCTATGTCCCCCGATCTTGTCTTCTTCGTCATATTCATCTGTCCTTCTGGTAGTCTCAGTTACTCCATCACACTCAAAATACACCAGAGCTGCTACGGGTTCAAGTTCAGGTTCAGGTGGAGGTTTAGGTTTGGGTAGGGTTCAAGTTTAGGTTCAGAGGCGAGTAGGAACAGAAGGCAAAGTATGACGGGGGTCCATTCTATAGTAAAAGAGGAGTAGAACCGATGGTCCAAAGCTTGTCTCTAACGTAGATGTAAGTTCTTAGGGACCAGTTGATGACTCTCTCTACTGACATAGAGAATTCTCTACCAAGAGATGGTACCTGGAAGAAAGGATGGCCGATAGAAGATAGATGTTAGGTTTAGAGTATAAACATTTGTTTGTGTGGACTTAGAATAATCTTAATGGGCTTCTTCGGTTTGTTACAACTGATAATGAGGAAAATCAGAACAGATGGGCGGAAACTGAAGATGAGTACTTATACTTCAAATCTCTCTGTTTCCTGCATCCACCGCTCTTACTAAGTTGCAGTGAAAACTCTATTTCTGGACCGGAACCAATTCCTCCACTAACCCGCTTCTTTCTGAGCGTTAGTGGGTGTTTCCGGTCCTAGGGTAAGGACCCTTAACTAGGGTCAAGGATCAGCTGCAGCCTAGTGTCACAATGCTCCGAACCTGCATCAAATGAGTCTCCGCTCGGGTGGTCTACCTAGATGGCTGCAGAGCTGTGACATATTGTAGATTATTCCTGGGCGTAGCCACTGTATCATGGCGTGCTACAGACCGCTATGGAAGGAAGGATATAGAGGAATGGGTTAAGGGTCTTAGATTGTTTCTAAGGATTTCTGTTACACGAATCATGAGTCATTATGGACAGGGGTAAGCAGTAGCATATATATCCGGCTGCGGGTTCTCTTTTGTTTTTTTCCTTTCTCTTTCTTCTCTACTTTGTCTTCCTGTTATCAACCATACATCAGCAAGACTTCATTTGACTCCTGAGGTCTCCTGAGCCTCAGGAGACTCAAAAAATATCCAGGAGCCTCAGGAGACTCTCAGGAGACCCGGGAGACTGTTGGGAGACTGCATACACAAGTAGTAGTTTGCTGATGTACTATATAGGGTCTTGAGTCTTTTCTTGTCGTTGAGAAATATACAATCGTCTACATACTTCATTTCGCTTGACATATTACTAGGAACCACATGATCTCTTTGCTCTACCATAGTATCTCTGATCTCGTCCTCGTCTGTGTCTTCAGCTTCGTCTTCGTTTCCGTCTTTACCTCGCCATAGTCCCTATTTAATCCCCCGTACATCTACGGAAGGTTAGTAACATTATTGATTGGTACCTTCGTGCACACGTCTACATGAGAGATACCTTGTAGTATTATCTTCCCGACCTACTTCTTCTTGGTAAGATCCTCGCTTCGCCTTAGCTTCGTATCACGGGAGCTTGGCGAGGCGGGGACAGGATAGGCCAAGGTACACAACTGAGACCGGACGGGGTGACGAGAGACGGAGCGAAGGTAACAAAGAATCTATGAGGCGGAACAGAGTACGAGGATGAGCATGAAGGCTCTTCAGGAACGAAAACTATAATGGTCCTACAGTATCGTATTGACTAAAAGGACAAGCAGATTGCGTAAAGAGAAAAGGAGAAGAAGAAAAATCCTACAAGCGAGGGCGAGAACTCCCTATATATAGACCAGAAATCCCTTCGCTGACTCAGCCATAGAAACCCATAGAAACCCAAGCACGTCATTCCATTAGAAATACATGCACACCACTAACTCACAGAACCCATAGAACCGAAACCCAAAGAACCTAATAGAAAACACGTGACTACTCCTTCTTTCTGCAACTTAGCCTAGAACGTTCCATGACGTGATACTTCGGTTGTGAACTTTGGTCCTCTGAGTTATTGTCTCCGCTTCGTTCCGTAACACACTACCGCTTACAACAGGGTTATTCTTGCACAGGGGGATACTGGAGATGCCTGGGACTTACAGACCTTTCTCTAGCCAGTCCTCTATTCACTGACAAGGCCTATACTCATCAGCCTATCCTTTCATGATTAGATCTCTCCCCTATCAATCAGGAGGTAGGTACACTTGTAGCAGGTTGCGGTCTTCTCTATAGGTACATTTCCTATCACTGTAACTACTGGATTTTATCAATAACGCTGAGCTTATAACAGGTCTGGTGAGAACTATTATCCTAACCACTGATATAGCTCCATTATACGAACAGTCAAAGATATAAATTGCTAACAGAAAGAGGACGTTGCCTAAAGAGACGAAGAGATAGGAGAGACAGCACTCTATATATATAGTATTCTTTCATCTTTGCTGACTCATACCATAGAATTCCATCGGAACATATACACTTCTATACCGCCTATGCTAATTTTAATACCAACATACTATGTATCAATCATACAAACCTTCCTAATGTTTACATTCTATCACTTAAATTCCTTCCTAATCCATTATTCTACTTTCGACATTGACCGATACAATCCAGCGACCCTATTTCAAAAACATCTAGGTGGAAAAGAGGGTGCAGAGAGCCGTGATAAGCATATAAGACTGGAAAACAAAGAGCAGAATATAATACAGCTAGTGGGGTGAGGAAAAAAATTTACTGTTCAGAATCCTCGGAACTAGGAAATTAGCGTATGGAGTAGTAAATGTGTTAAATGCAATATCACCAAAAGTGGTATCGTAATAATTGTAGTCTTTATTTTAGTATATATGCTTACTTATCACGGGGACGATGCGAGGTAAGAACAAGATGTACCAAGGTACACAACCAAGGCAGGGCGAGGTGTACTAGAATAAGACTAAGCGAGGCGGAAACGAAGAGCGAGGGACACGGCACGAAGATTCTAAGTGAGGAGAGAACTATGAAGGTCCATCAGCAAACTACTACTTGTGAATGCAGTCTCCCAACAGTCTCCTGGGTCTCCTGAGAGTCTCCTGAGACTCCTGGATACTTTTTGAATCACCTGAGGCTCAGGAGACATCAGGAGACAAATGAAGTCTTGCTGATGTCTTAAAGTATCGTATTGACTAAAAGAACAAGAAGGTTGCATGAAGAGAAAAAAAGAAGAGAAGTCCTACAAGCGAGAAGATGGGCTCCCTATATATAGACTGAAAATCTCTTCGCTGACTCATACATAGATCCCCATGGAAACTCAAGCACAGTATCCTATTAGAAATACATGCATACGACTGACTCACCGGACCCCTGCAACAGAAACCCGTAGAACTCAATAGCAATACCTGACTAATACTACTTCCCGCAACCTAGCTCCGTATATCATCAGCAAACTACTATTTGTGTATGGAGACTCCCAGCAGTCTCCAGGGTCTCCTGAGAGTCTCCTGAGACTCCTGGGTATTTTTTGACTCTCCTGAGGCTCAGGAGACATCAGGAGATAAATCAAATCTTGCTGATGATTACATGCCATGATATCAGTTTCAGTCTTCCTATTCCAAATTCATACTGGTGATAAAATAGCTGGCATCAGTAGTCAATTAAACTACCACTGGTGATGAAATTCCTAACAATGGAAAATATTCACATATCGTGGTATTATATGGTCACCTATTGTGAAAAGGTCTATGCTATTAGTTTGATATATTTATCGCACTAAACTTTGTGAGGTTAGAGAGTTTGAAGAAAAATTAATATTCATTAGGATAAGTAATTAAAGATGGTGAAGGAAATTTGAATTGTATACTTTTTGGTTGCTGTATAAACAAATATGAATATTGTTGAAGAGAATAGCTTTCGGAATATCAATAAGACTTCATTTGTCTCCTGAGGATTCCTGAGCCTCAGGAAACTCAAAATATATCCAGGGGTCTCATGTGACTCTCAGGGGACCCGGGAGACTGTTTGAAGTCTACATTAACAAATAGTAGTTTGCTGATGAAAGTAAATAGTGATAGGTAATAAACTGACTTTTAAATTACTTTTGAAGCAATTGAACTCTCATAACATCATGTTCTGTCCAAAGCTATTTCAATACTGAGCTGTAATCTGACATTGGTCTAGTAACGTTCTGTAACACTGAACTCAATAGCTAATCTCTTGAGGCCTTGTAAGCAATAATAAGCCCATATTAAATAGAACACATAGACATAACATTGTTCAGCTAAGTACTGTCTTGCATGTAAGGTTTATAGTTTTTGTTGCAGCTGTGATGCAATGTATATTCTCCAATTTCATCGATATCCTAACTATGATCCAGCTAGTTGGCGAATGAGGCATTCCGGTATAGTGACAACCTAAAACCCAATTGCATGACACTCCTTATACTCACAATAATATATTCTTGAGTTGTGATCTAGACAAAAGATAATTATTATAGTTCCATGAGTAGTTCCCAAAACATTATGAACTACATGTAGGTACTCTTTTAATAGTAGCCTATTGCGTATATTGTTCCAATTCGTCTCATATATATATTTATGTATTTATAAAACTTTTAGACTGAATATCTGCTGTCAATATCCCTTTTAAATTCACTTACCCATTAGAATATCATTATCACGGGGGCTTGGTGAGACCAGGGCGGAATGTGTCAAGGTACACAACTGAGGCCGAACGAAACGAAGAAGAACGAAGTGAGGAAGACTAAGGGGAATCGGCGAGGCGGATTTCATAGATACACTGGACTGTGCAGGGTAGAAGGATTGAGACTAGATGGATTGGGATTATTGTGCATTTGGGGAGAAGGATTTGTCAGGTGATGTTCTATATGCTTCTGTTACACGGAGAAGTGAGTCATAGTTGGGTTACGTGGAAGTATGAGTTATGTTTGGTGTAGGGTCGTTGGATATATGAGGGAGGCAACGGAGCCTACTTGTGTTGTTCTTTTCCGTTCTTTCTTCTCTATGCAATGTCTTCTGTATCTACCAATCTATTATAGTTTTTTCTCTAGAAACTATTGCTGTCCACACAATATAATACATAACTCCTTTGCTTATCGGAGTCATCGCTGCCTCTTGACTCGGACCTTGCGGAACAAAGCCTACACCTCACCTCCGCCCTCATAGCGGAGCAGGAGCGAAATGCGAGGACGAGCACAAGGCTCTCACGAAGCGAAGACTATGGAGGTCCTAAAGTACTATATTGACTAAAAGGACAAGAAGGTTGCGTGAACAGAAAACAAGAAGAAGAGAAATCCTACAAGCAAGGGAGAGAGCTCCCTATATATAGACTGGAAATCGCTTCACTGACTGATCCATAGAAACCCATAGAAACCCAAGCATACCTTCCTATCAGAAATACATGCATACCACTGACTCTCAACACCCTTACGACAAGAAACAGTAGAATCCAATAGAAACACCTGACTAATCCTTCTTCCTGCAACCTAGTTTAGTACGTTCGATGCCGTGATAGTCATCTCAATAAGGATTGTAGACAGGCAGGAACAAGATTTGAGAAATAGACATCAGCAAACTACTACTTGTGTATGCAGTCTCCCAACAGTCTCCCGAGTCTCCTGAGAGTCTCCTGAGGCTCCTGGATATTTTTTGAGTCTCCTGAGGCTCAGGAGACATCAGGAGACAAATGAAGTCTTGCTGATGGATACATTAAATCCTTGTAGCAAATTGGGGATGTAAGCTAGAATAGGATTATGTATAAAGATTTCTCTATGTCACATTGATAACTATGATGGTCTTTGATTGTATCTCAAGATAGAAATTCTAGAACATTCTGGATGTCACCACGGCCAAAACTATACACAGCGCAATCATTAGTTTCCAATGACTCACATTTATCATTAATTTCCAAATCATATCAGGAGAGCTCAACGTAGTACAGTCAACTTTGGGGCAATGATGAATCTGGGACAACGATGAAAACACAGATTTCAGTCAACTAATTTTCCGCCAGTCGTATAAAAATATCAGACTGATTTTGACGCCCAGGTCTGATTAGAGTGTGATATGAGCTGTAGATACAGAATCACCCTCAATCTTTCCTGATTGGGCGATAACTCTGATATTTGGGGGTTAGGGTTGGGGGCTTGTAAATATATGACGTCCTTCCTTCAACTCTACACCTTCCCTACACCTTCACCTCTACATCGTCAACTCTATATCTTCATCTCTATGCCTTTACCTCTACTGCAATTGAGTATCTTATCATCGTCCAGACACTGGCATCATAATGAATTAATCAGTGAAGCAGGCAGCAAATCAAGCAGCGCGAATCTCTAGACTTCATCTCTACAGCATCATCTTTACGGCTCCACCTTTACGGCTTCATCCATATCGTCCCCTCAATCAATCATCGTCATCATTAGGATATGAGCTAATTAGTGAATTAGGCACCCAATCCAGTGAACAATTAATGATGTAAAAAAAAAAAAAAAAACCCCAATCAAGCGGATCCAGCGAATCCAAACGAACGCGTCAGCGGAATTAAGCACAGTACTGTAATGTACCGTACTGTAGTGTACCTTACAGAACGTGCACTGAAGCGGGCAAGCAGGCAAGTAGACAAGCAGGCAAGCCGCTGTAGTAATAATTTTTCGACAGATATACTATATAGTATTAAATCGTGAAGTAAATAAGAATTTAATCTGTGAAATTTCCCTGTGCAAAACAAGTGTGAATACTGGCCTACCTGCATATTTGGGTTTTTCAGTGAGTAAAATCAGTATTATATAGGACTTTTCGTAGATATCATATGATAAAAATATCAGACTGAGCCAAAAGTTAGCTTCAACAAGGCATGATAAAAAATATCATATGAAATGCCAAATCAGCTATAAATCCTGTTTAACTAAAATTAATATCAAGCTGATAATAATATGTGGACTGGCGGTAAAGTAAGTGGTTATATTAGTCTGAGCGCTACTGTCTTGACTTCCAAACACCCCTGTTCGTCGTTCAACTAGTTCCGTCGCTGCCCCCGGTGCGACTGTACCCCTCTATCAAGAAGCCTAAATTAGGCACTTAACCGAGAGGCACTGGCAGAGGTGGTCGATAGTAGGGTTTGTGGATTTCCCTTCTTCGCTGATGTGCCGAAAGACATAAAAATCTAGCAACTGCGGCTCCGGTACATGAAAGAACCACAACAACATCTTCAACAATATCATTTGTATCGTATCAAACCGTGACCCTCAAGCCTCAACACAGATGGAGACGGAATCTCAAAGCAGAATATATTATTCACCTCCCCCGCAGTTATCACACCTACAGGACTCGGCGTATAAGGGGATGCTACAAACAAAACCTCATTCTCATTTTCCGCCTATCTGGACACTGGGCTTGCAGACTAGAATCCCAACCCATATCGGATCTGAAAGCGCAAGATCTTCCTAATAGGGGTAATCAAGCCGGTTTGGGTAGGCGGATGAGGTTACGGGTGGGGGGTCTTTAGTGTCACTTGGCCAATAAAAAAAAATAGGTTTGTGAAAACTAATGTTACCAGGTTTTAAAACTCACAGAGTGATACTGATGCTCTGTGATCACAACTAAACATCTCTACTGTCATCATGGAAGCCAACAAACCCAATCTACCAGGTACCTCCATCTCAGTGAGACTCTTTCCTCTTCTCTAGGTACCCTAAACCTGGTTTCCTACCCTAACGTTTCGCTTGCTAATGTTTCCGGAACGGATGTTTTGAAAGCCGAGGCTCCGTTTGCTAATTTCAAAACACTTCTGTCAACACCTTATCCACGTTTACATTCTGCACTCAATGTAGATCCTGCGCCGAGAGATCCGCATAATGTGCCGAGCCCTATAAATCCTAATAGCCTGCTCATCCGGTCCCAAGGCCCAAAGTCGCCCGCCCAAGACCATGTGGTATTGAGGGAGAAACTATCTACCGGGAGAACGAGCATGGCCGCGCATCCAGCGCCGAGCAATGCGCATTCAACGCCGAGCTTTGATACTGCTGTTGGTTGAGCTTCAATTGGACTCTGCCCGTCCAACCTTGTCCAATAGAGATGATTGACATCCAGGAGGACCTCCCCGCTCTCTAAAACAAAAAAGTCAGCGCCGAGAAATGCGCTGGATGCGCCGAGCCCCACAAGTGTTCATGGTACAGCGGGTTTCCCGTTTTCCTTGAGTTGGCTGATGGGGTTGATATGACATTGAGGGGGATGGCACCGGTGCGGATGGAGCAAAAGGCAGCGCAATCTGCGCCGGGGAGTATCCAACTAGCACCGAGTCCGAAAAACCTTAACAATGTTGCAGTCGTTCCTCGGAGTCAACAGTTGCGCGATACGGGTACCAGGAAAGCTGTGAAGGCAGCGGAATCAGAATCACCAGTCAAGTTAGGAGAATGGGATAAAGCTGAGCGTGATTTACTTCTGGGGTGGTTGGGGATGAATTTAGGAAAATACCAAGCACTTGTCCGAACGTTTTTGCTGGTACCCGTACTGTTGAAGGAATTAGAGGCTAGTGGGATCTCGTGAAGCGTAAATACAATAAACAAAACACAGGAGGGATTGAGTGCGATCGGGGGGGGACAAAGGGAGGATGTCGAGAAGTGGAGTCTTATCAGGCTGGATTGGTTGGACGCCATGTGTCCACACTATGAGCAAATTGCCGGTGTTTCGAGAAGAGACAAAGTGACTACTCCACTCTATGTATCCGAAACTAGTGGAAAGACACTTGAGATTGTAGATGGGAAGACGGTCGAGTTGTTGGATTCAGAAGAGGGGGAATTCCACCCACCAGCACGCGGGCAGTAAGTACCAGAAACACTAACTGGAAAGGGTGGAAGCAAGGATGTGGGAGTGAAGGCTTTGAGGGGGGGGAATGTTACCGCAGAGGGCGCACTTGAGATAATAGCAGAGGAGCGCATGATCTAACAGGATCGCTTTGCTTATGAGAAGGAGCGTGACGCGAAACACTTCGAGCTGATGGAGATAAAGGGGCAGAACCGACACGAGGAAGCGATGGAGGATAATGGAAAAAAAGCTTGGGTTACAGCTCAAAAAGCCCGAATGATATTTTTCTTATTTTCTCATGCATATCAAGTCCCTGAACAACTGGTCCCTCTAGCTATATTTTCTTCCCCATCACCTCCCTCCGCATTGAGCAGTCTTTGCCGTTCTTCAATATCCTCACCGTCAAATTCCGATTCCGCATCATCCACTCGTAACAAAGGATTATGATACACGCGCTCGCAGACCAATTGGGAACCTGTTTATGTGTGTCTGTATCTGTCATCCGAGTGGACACCTATGTAATTGATGGCAACCTGTTTACTAATTAGTTACTAAAGGATTATAATAGTGCCAATAATAGATATAACCTACCGGGCTTTCAAAATTCCAAACACCTGCTCTATGGCAATACAACCTGAGCCTAAAGTGGCGTGGGAGGGTACCAAGGTCCACAACCAACGGTGAAGCTAGGTCTAAGAGCGGGGAGCACGGTGCGACTAAGCGAAGTAGAAGGTAGGTAGAGGACAAGACAGCGGGAGCGCAGTAGGTAAGAGAGACCCCCAACAGCTATGGTGTACCAGACGGACCAAAGGGGGGTGGTGGTCGTTGTACTCCTAAGGAGCAAAAAGATTGCGTAAAAGGGGGAGAGATTCTACAAGCGGTTTCTTTCGCCCAGGAGAGGCAGCTGAACCCTCTCTGATACACCCCGCTAGCCCATGCCCGAGCCGCGCTGGGCCGCTGACCATCTCGCAGCGTGCAGCAAACCCACCAGCACCCCACCGTCGATACCGCGGGATAGCTTGAGACACGCCACCACCAACCCAGCCTACTGAGGGTTTAAGGCGGTGCGGGTGGGGGGGTTGTGGCACGGGATTGGTGTCACTACCAGGTCTGGGCGCGCTGGACGCTGTTTTGTTGTTGCTTGCAATAGATAGGGGTGGGTGCTGTGCGCTTGCGTCGCGGGTGGAGGATTGCAGTTGCCTACTGCCTAGGATGGGTGCTCTTGGGTGTGCTTGCGTAGCCTGGAGATGCTTGGGGGGGGGGGGGTGAAAGACTAGAGTGTTGCGAGGCCACCGCTGGGGCCTGCCGCTGGTTGCGGGTATGAAAAGCACCATTGGAGTGAAGCCCGTGTTGCACATACCCAACACCAGTGCGGCACCGCGCCAGCCCCCGCCGCGCCGTGTGGAATGGGAATGAGCAAAGAGACACTCGCGTCGGGTGGAGTGGTAGGTAGCCCCATGAACGGATCGTACAATGTGGCTTTTTCACCCCGCTTGGGGGCTGGCGGTGTCGGAGCGTTTCATACCCTCGCTGGTGGCTGCGTGCGGCATGGTAGATAGGAGACTTGGGTAGTTGGATGGCCGTGGATGATATAACTGGCATTGTTGCCGACTAAACTGTGGTGATTGCCATGGTGGTAAGTACAAGGTCACTACTACCAGTGGATACCGTGGATAGGAACAGGATCGGGTTGTAAGCGACTTTCACAATCATTCTTAACCGGTCATGACCAGCTCTACGGACGGGAGGGTGTCCGCTGATCGTAGAATCGGTTCTATGACCTTGGTCGCTCTCTATGCCTGGCATCACGAACTGTCACTCGTGATTCACGAACAAAATGTGCCGTGGGTTTATTTAAGCTTCTTACATGCGTGCAACCCGCACTGCCTCATCGCGGTCTTTGTACGGGCTGCACGGATAAAACGACAAAAGAGAAGTAACCCTCCCAGAACGACCGAGTGACTATCCAAATTCAGAAACGAGTCCTAACTCATAACAGCCACTACTGCTAACCCCACTGTACAGCCACACAAGCCCTCCCAACCGCCCCAACCCTCAATCCCTCGCCCCTCCGCCCTCCTCCCGCGGCCGCGGCCCCCCCAGCTCGAGATTCCACCGCACCGCGCCAAACCCCTCCACCCCCCGCAACCGCAACCTACTATCCCCCAGCGCACGGTTGAGCCTCTCCATCTCTCTGCAGACGCCGTCCGTGATGGCGCGCACCCGCACCTCAAACTCCGCGTCCGTCCCCTCCGCGCCATGCTGCAGCACCCGCCGCACGCGCCGCTGCTCACGGATCAGGTCCACGCTCTCCACGTAGCCATGGAGCTGGAACTCGCGCGCAAGGTTTGTCTCCAGCTGGCGCTCGGCGCGTTCGAGCTCCGTGCTGGCGGGATGGGTCACTGCGTGGGTTAGCTGCGGTTGGGAGGTGGGGGGACGTTTTAGCTCTGTGAGGTGGTGGATTAGGTTTGTGCTGTCGCGGATTAGCGACTTGACGGTTGAGGCTTGGAGGCGCAGGTGGGCGAGTTCGCGGTCGTGGAGGGTGGCGAGGCGGGTGGGGAGGGGGCGGGGCGGTGTGGGGAGGGGTGTAGTGTGGGGGCGGGGGTGGGGGACGGCGGGGAGACGTGGTATTCGATGAGCTCGGGGGCGGAGGCGTGGGTGGACATTGGGAGTGGTGTGGTGTGGTGTGGTGCGGGTGCGGCGTTGGGTTTGAGGTTGATGCGTGGGCTTGGCTGCAGGATGACTGTATCTTGCAAAAAGCAAAGTTGGTCATGATAAAAAACCCACCTCCCCGTATTGCAAATTAGGGCCTCGAGCCTCCGTTCTGGACCCTCGTAGGAACATCCATCACGCACAATTACGCAAGACTGAGATGGTAGTTTCTCTGGCTGGTGCCGTGGCAGTCGCGAGCTTGGGGGGGAGATGCTACAGCTCTGGTTCGGTCACAACACTGGCTCAGCTCTCTCTCTGAGGGCGGGGGAGAGGGCGGGGGGAGTAAGAGATATTGGGTAGCGATGTTCTGGCAGAGGACGAGGCTCCGTGTCCCTCTTTTCGCTAGGGCATTTCTATACTGGTGCCAATACCTAACCCTTAGTGCTTCCTGGGAACTCGCGATGTTGGCGTACAATACTTGGGTCCTCTCCGTGGTGGATGATGAGGGGGCTAGGGCTCCGGGTGCACCCTTGAGCGGGGTTAGGGCCTATTACCCCTCTTTTTTAAAATGTTCTTGTTGGGGGGCGTTGTAAAAGATGCTTTCCGATTGCAGGCTAGCAACCGTGGCAAAAGAGGGGCAGGAGGGGAAGGCGACAGGGGGTGGAGTAAAGTATTTACACCGGTCCCTCGCCCACCCTGCGCTGTGCAGAGTAAGTTATTTCGGGGTGGGTGTGCCCGGGTGTCTCCTCACTTACACCTACCCCCGGGGTGTTGCTGCTGCTGCTGCTGCGTGTAGCGCCCGCTCTGCTGGGGTTAGTAGACGACACTCTAATGGCGGACTGCGAGCATTGGGGGTGGTATCTATCCGTGCTCGATCGGGGGCGCGGGGTAATCCTTACCGTTGGGCGCTTGCTGCTCGCAGAATAGTGGAGGCGTACCGGCGTGATAGGCTATGTTGTTGGTCCGGGGCTGGTAGCCGCGCTCTGAAGTACTCGCGGGCTCGGAGACGGCTAGTCAGTGCGGATGGTCAGGCGGTGTGGTTTAAGGGGTGAGCCGTCGGCCTCGCACGTCGTGGCATTCGCGGGTTTTTCTATTAGTGTGAGGGGGTAGTACTAAGGCCGGTTTTCAATTGCTTTAATCAAAGATAATTGTGTTTACCTATTTGTGGGTTTGGCGGTCCCTTGGATGGAGATAAACTAGAAACCCCACACCCCCGGCCTTTGGTCGCCATGCCCCCGGGAGAGTTTCTAGAGTGAGAACGCGGGTTGGACTCTTCAGAGGGATTATGTGGAATCACAATCTCGGCCTTTGTGATAGTACCACAGGCACACAAAAAAGAAGGGCAGAACAGTTCGGTCGACCGAGCAGCCTTAAGTGTTGAAAAGCACGAGAAGCCATTGTTACGTATCTCCGAACCAGAAGGGGTTCAAGCTAGCGTCTGGATTGTTGCGTGTACATTCTAAAAAAACTATCCTAGTGCACCTCTCGTTATAGGCCTTTCTAGTAGGTTTCTTACGGTTAAGGTCACCAGGAGTGATCTGCAAAAACTAGCCCCAAAGCACCGTAGAGTAATTTTGGAATTGGCTTTTCCTTATTCCTCAGTCTGGCGATGCTGCCCACCCTATAATATAGTACAATTTAGTTGTGAAATCAATTTATTTATGACAAAGGTCCACCCACTTTAAGGTGGGCAGCAGTTTTTGCCAGCTTAAGGGATATCAGAGGTGCTGTAAACCCCTCTTTTATACACAACCGAGGCGGCGTTTAGCAATATTGAGATGGGTTGTTACTAACAGGGTTGGTACCGTACGGTGGCTATAAACACTCTTTTTATATATAGGATAGGTTCTTTACAGTAGGCCATCGGTATTGGAACTCAAAACTGCAAGCTCTCTACAATACTCGTATATTGTAAAATTCCAAATGTTATATCCTAAAGGCATTGCAACAGTTTCAGAAACAAACTAATGAGTGGTGAAGAAGTATAATCGGGTACCCGACTAGAGTCACTGTTGGATACAATAAGATTGTACAATCTAGAATGGATGTGTTGTAATAGAATAAGCAGCTAGCTAATATGTTGTATGGCAATATGGTACGCTCTCCCTGAAAGAGAATAGAAGTGGTGTTTAGGTATTTGTCACCTCCAGCGTCTCATTGTATTATGCCTTTGCCTTTCAAGGATTGCTTGTCGACGTATGATATGGATACTTGCCAGAAATAACACAGAAACACACAATTAGAATGGTGTTACATTAATCAAATGTTATAAAATCAAAATGGCGTAATAATAGATAGAAAGTATGTCTTGACCTTATGTCAATCATGTATAAAAAGATGCCTGAATTACCCTAATCCTGTTAGAACCTTTATCTTTCCAGCGAGCAGGATGTGGTTTATCATATTACTAGTTTAAATGCTACGGAACTATTGGTTAGCACTTGTTATATTTTTCGATACTTATTCGACGAGAGCAGTAAACTAAAATTGAGAACAAACTATGATCAGAAGAGGAAATATAGTGATGCTAGTACCTATATTTAACATAATATGATAGCAGTAAATATTACAAATGTTGGTAGTCATGTAGTTCATA
This sequence comes from Morchella sp. 2018-W26, assembly GCA_024713715.1. Taxonomy (NCBI): domain Eukaryota; kingdom Fungi; phylum Ascomycota; class Pezizomycetes; order Pezizales; family Morchellaceae; genus Morchella; species Morchella sp. 2018-W26. The sequence continues at coordinate 327,061 of JAMGYX010000027.1, forward strand.
AACTCTCTCTTTTGTCATCAGATGTTCTATTATTGCAGGGAGCCTCCCTATATACCTAATTCTTTAAAGATAGAGTAGTTTATTGTAAATTGCTCTCATTCTTCATTAAGCAATTATGTAGGTAGCAGGCATGCCCCCGTTGATTGATTAGAATTGCTCACGTTCAAGTTCGTAGAAATCTATTTATACTATCTTACACTTTAATGATTCTAATATAGGTTTGTAGATAACGGACAGTAGTGGAAAACCTTAGATATACAGAACTCTAGCAGACTAACCAGATAAAACTGTTTTATTATATTATCAGTTTCCAATAAAATGAAGCCCAGATGAATTGAGTGTATCATGTAGGAAACTGCATGAGTTGTTTCGCGATATGTACATACGTAAAGTCAAAGAATTTAAATCAGTATTTTGGCATAATATATAGTTTGTATTGTTACTGGTATCAACGAATGCTTGATATTTTCTACTTATGGTTCTTTAATTATTCCTGAATCATTGTTTGTTGCAATCTTTATCTCTCATCTGAGAATAAAAACACACCAGAAACGAAAACTACATTTGCAATATTTTGTGAGTACCTGGAGTTCATTCTTTAACTTATAACTTGTCAGAACCGTCTTCATAAAGGGCCGGCATTATGAAGAAAATGGACACGCGAATCAAAGTTTCCTCAGAAGTCGGTGTCACCACCTTCAAAGTTGTAGAATTCTATGCTATTTTCAAACCTATTCCAAACTCCAAAATTGGGAATACTATTGAATATTGAATATCATTGGGCAAAGTCTGTCCTAACAATGAAATCGCTGCTCATTCTGTTCTATTCTACTTCTGCTGAGCCTTTTTCGTGGGAGTTGCGAGTGCGATATTCTCCAAGTACAACGGAAGGGCAATTGCTCCCCTTACTGATCTGTCGGAGTAAAATGAAGCGTTAAAGCTGGTTTCAAGTACGTATTGAAGTAAGGCAGGAATTGAGGAGAGGCGGTTTTGAAACCCCCGCTAAGACTGAAACTGTTGAAAGAAAACCTACCGGTGTTACTAGCCTTTCTGGTGGGGTGTCCTTACGCAAGTAGCGAGGTGCTTCGCGATTGGCAAAAACCAACTCTAGAGCGCACATCCGCCCCGGCTTCGCCCCCGGAATCTGAAAGGCATACCGAATCCACCACCCAAAAGGCTCTTTAACTGAACGTTGCACTCCCAAGTTGTGACATAGGTAGCTGACTCCGCTTTGTATGTGAGGTGGGAGCCAGGTTTCTAGTCCCACTGCCTAGGCACTCGCTTCCATACCCTAGAACCCATCCCGAAGCCCCATACATATCCCTCCTGCCCCTGGACCCACTTCTACACCCTGACTCCGCGCGCTTACGAGCGTAGGGGCCAGAAAATGCAGTTGCTCAGGGCAAGGATAATTTGTATGGAGTGGCGCCGTTCTCTCATACAAATAATCCCTGTTTCTGTAACTTGTATTTTCTGGTTCTTTTACTGGTAAGCGTGTTCACTAGTCCTGACTCCGCCCCCGGAGTCTGGAAGTCAGACCTTTGGTTAGGGTTAGGGTTACTGGAAGCATTTGGATCATGCACAGTAATGCCTACTAAAAAGGAAGTATTCATTTAGGATTGTATCGTACCAAGGATTAAGAAAACTGATGAGAAGATGATATAGGGAGTTATCGTCGGTGGTACCAAATCAGGGCTTCTGCTTTGGGACCTTCCAAATTGGAGAGGTATCAGCACAGCACACAAACCTATGTGGACCGTTGTTCAAGCTGCTCTCCATCCGGTTCTACAAGAGTGGAATAGAATTGCAGCTGGAGGGATCTTGAGGTACTTAACACACTGCCACAGAGAATGACTGATGTAATTGCAAATGGGGGTGGGCATACGAAGTGCTGAAGTAGCGGAGGGTGTTTTGTGGTTTTTACGAGACTAGAAATAGTACAAAATGTTATGTAGGTCAAAAATTTTGCCAACTGCACGATTACTATTACTTTAGCGCTTTAATAAGGCCTCACCGGTGGGGGGTGAGGTCTTCCCTGCCCTTGCCCATTCCTTGTTCTAAACTCGGTTCGTTCTCGGTGCAAATCATATATTTTTCGTTTTAGACTGGGAGGCGAGTATAAGCTTCCTCGTTATAATCATGAAGCATGTCTATTGGTTAGAAGTCCCTAATATACTACCAACTATCCCCCATGAAAAGCTGAAAATACAAGTGGCGGAGGTAGGGATAATTTGTATGGGGAATTGTCTTGGCCCATACAAATATTGGCACCTGCTTTTTCAGGTTCTTATGGCGGATAGCGAGTATCCCATAAGTAGACAAAATGTTGGTCCTGAGATAGGCGGAGGACAAACACTCATGCGGGCAAGGAGGGAGATGGCAATGACTGGAAGGACAAACACCTACAGTCAGAATCAACCGCTACATAAACTCATATATCATCCTTGAATGCTCAAGAACTCATATAGTAAGGAGCGCTGTATTAAAAAATAGGAACTAGGATATAATATAATACAACTACCTTTACATACTCGTGCCAGAGGGTTTGACGTAAATAGATTGGACAGTATAGTTAGTTATTCCTCCCCTAGCGGGCTTTAGCTAATATATAGACAAATAGATAGATGTTCAGGTCAGAATACGAATCAAATTTCGAATTTCCTAGCTACAGCGGGTGGCAGGAGGCCGCACTACACTCGTACCATATAATAGGAGATAAACACCTAAAAACAGACAACAGCCACCATCAGTCACGCGCTGCACACCCCACCCCTTCCCCAATCTCCCCCTTACCCTGCTCCTGCTCCTGGCGCTGCATCTGCAGCCACCGCCTCGCCCCCTCCTCCCGGAGCTGGTCCAGCTCCTCATCCAACTCCTTGCGTCGCTTACCCTCCGCCGCTCTCTCCAAGTGTAGACGCTGCAGCTCTGCCTCCATCTCCTTGTGCCGCCGCTTCTCTAGGTCCCTCGCCTCCTCCTGCAGCAGCAGTTTCGCCCCCTCCTCCCGGAGCTGGTCCAGCTCCTCATCCAACTCCTTGCGTTGCTCACCCTCCGCCGCTCTCTCCGAGTGTAGACACTGTAGCTCCTCCTCCAACCCCTTGTGGCGCTTACCCTCTGCCGCTCTCTCCGAGTGTAGACACTCTAGCTCCTCCTCCAACTCCTTCTGTCGCTTACCCCCCGCCGCTCTCTCCGAGTGTAGACGCTGCAGCTCCTCCTCCAACTCCTTGTGTCGCTTACTCTCCGCCGCTCTATCCGAGTGTAGACGGTGCAGCTCCTCCTCCAACTCCTTCTGTCGCTCACCCCCCGCCGCTCTCTCCGAGTGTAGACGCTGCAGCTCCTCCTCCAGCTCCTTCTGTCGCTTACCCCCCGCCGCTCTCTCCGAGTGTAGACGCTGCAGCTCCTCCTCCAACTCCTTGTGTCGCTTGCTCTCCGCCGCTCTCTCCGAGTGTAGACGCTGCAGCCCCCCCTCTATTTCCTTGTGTCGCTTACTCTCCGCCGCTCTCTCCGAGTGTAGACGCTGCAGCTCCCCCTCCATTTCCTTACGTCGCTTACCCTCCCCCGCTCTCTCTGAGTGTAGACGCTGCAGCTCCTTCTCCAACTCCTTGTGTCGCTTATTCTCCACCGCTCTCTCCGAGTGTAGACACTGCAGCACCCCCTCCATTTCCTTGCGTCGCTTACCCTCCCCCACTCTCTCCGAGTGTAGACGCTGCAGCTCCTCCTCCAACTCCTTGTGTCGCTTACTCTCCGCCGCTACCTCCAACTGTAGATCCTGCAGCTGCTCCTCGAGGCGCTTCTCCCGGTAAGCCATGAGAGTCCGGATCACTCGCGATAGAGACAGGAGGCTGGAGAGGCGCTCGGCGGGGAGCTGCGACATCACCCATGCCAGTTCTTTCGGAGGCGGTATAACTGGTGGGCCAAATATTGAATGTTGGGGGGCAAAGCGTTCGAGCTCCTGCATTAGGGACGGGTAGTTGGCTAAAATTTGGTCTTCATCCGCATGGAGAGAGGCGAGCCGGGCCGCTATGTCTTCTTTCGAGAGAGTGTTGCCCATGACTAGGTGAATGCGTGGCTGGGGAGGCGATGGGGCATAAAGTCGGTAGTAGCGGTCAAGGCATCCGCACAAGGACAGGCGGGGACAGTGGATGACTAAGCATGTTTCACTCAGGCTCGTATGGTGCGGCGCGACTTGAAGGTGACATACTGGTATCTCAGCTAGAACAATCTTAGCCACTCCGGCTGCTTGTGAACCAATAAGAGCCTTAGATTCCAGCCACTTCACGACTGAAAACCAGATCTTGATTTTATGTTTGCCGTAGGGTATAAATGGGTATAATACTGCTCCAGTCTTGGCGCCTTCTACATACAAAAATAGGTAAATGGGATTGTGAGACAAGATATCGAGAATCTATGTGATCAAAATCTTCATCATACCTATATCTACAACTTGCTCACATAGACTTTTGATATCTTTCCTGGTTAAAAGGTTATTCGCGATGCAATTTGCGTCACCTTTAAGGAGCGCGGCACCATATCTGCAGGTAAAGACTGGTACAATATCATTGTATTTAATCTACCACCAACCAATAACCGGCCCCTATCAATCACGAGCGACAATAAACTCCGACTCTTCTTTCATCATTGAACTCTCTTCTGCTTCTGGCTCCACTCCATCCAACCTTACTAGATCCTCCAGTTTCATTTTCACCTCTTCCTTCATATTTTCCCTAATCTCCTTAATATCATTCCGTACACCCTCCATCAGCAGCGCCTTCTCCTTGTTGAAGTGCTCAAGGAACCCATTATATAGCTCCTGACGCACCCGTGACCTTTCCTCCCCGATGACCGCTTGGAAGTCCCCTTCCCTCGGTTGCTCCTTCCCTACTGGCTCCTTCCGCAGTTGCTCCTCTAGTTCTGTTTCAGCTACCTCAGCCCGCTCACGTGCTTCGTCCAACATATCCTGCCTCCTCAGGAGCTGCGCTAGTAGCTCTGCTTCGACCGTCCTGGCGCGCCCGAGCTGGTTCGAAAGTTCCCCCTCGTTCCGTAGCTGCTCCTGTAGGTTGGTCTCGACTGACCTGACCTGCTCGCGTGCTTGTTCCAATTGCTCCAGAGTCCCCTTCTCCCTTTGCAGATACTCCTTTAGTTTGGTCTCAGCTGTCTTGGCCTCTCCCCGTGCTTGGTTCAACTGCTCCGAGAGTTCCCCCTCCTTCTGCAGCTGCTCCTGCAGCTTGGTCTCGAGTGACTCGACCTGGTAGAGTGCTTTTTCCAATACCATCCGCTGCTGCAGGAGCTCGTCCAGTAGCTTGGCCTTGGTTTCCTTGGCTTCCTTGGCTTCCACTCCTGCTTTTGACATTTGGACCAATAGCTCTTTCTCCTTCCGCAGGTGCTCCCGTCGCTTGGTCTCAGCTACATTGGCCTGCTCACGTGCTTGGTCCAGGTCCTCCTGCTTCTTCAGGAGCTGCTCTAGTAGTTTGTCCTCCGTCGACTTTGCTTGTTCGCGTACATCGTCCAAGGTCTCCTGTATCTTCTGTAACTCCTGGCGTAAACTTGTCTCTGTTCCTTTTGCTTTCTCTTGTACAAGGTCCAAGAGCTCCTGCTTTTCCCGCAGCTGGGCCTCTAGATTTCTCTCCACTATTGTAGCCTGTGCGCTTGCTTGGTCCACCATCTCCTGCTTCTTCCTCAGCTGCTCCCGTAAATTTGCCTCGGCTGCCATGGCCTGCTCGCGTGCCTGATCCAAGATATCCTGCTTTTTCTGCAGCTGCTCCTGTAAATTCTCGTCTGTCGCCTTCGCCTGCTGGCATGCTTGGCCGAATAGCCCCTGGTTCAACATTCGCTCTTGCGACATGGTCTCAGTTGCCTTGAGCCGCCCGCGTAATTGGTCCAACCATTCCTGATTCCTCAACAATAGCTCCCGCCACCTAGTCTCAGTTCCCTTGTATTGCTCGCGTGCTTGTTCCGTTAGTAGCTGCTCTTGCGGATTGGTCTCGCTTGCCTCGGCCCGCTCGCTTGCTTGTTCCGTCAGTAGCTGCTGTTGCGGATTGGTCTCCCCTGTCTCGGCCTGCTCGCTTGTTTGTTCAGTCGGTAGCTACCCTTGTGGACCGGTCCCCTTCACCAACCTTCGGAGTTTCTCCATATCATCCCCACGAACATCCTCAGTCGACATGAACCTCCCCGAGCCGAGCCAGCGAATACCGCCGGGTTGTAGAATTAAATAGGGCTGAGCGTATTTCTCTCGCCCAGGCTCTGAAAGTTTCCGGATATCCGAGCCCCGTGTCAGATGCGAGTCTAGTCTGGCGGGGATCACCGCGGGAGTCAGCTTCATCAGCGAGCGGCAGCGGGGTGTCAGTAACTCACATGTGGCTTGGCGCCTGCTACGATGATACTAGCTTGGTGGTGGTGATGGCGGTGATGGGTGGTGGTGTCTGCGGCACCGGTGGGGGCGTGGTGGTGATGACTAGGCCTCCAATGTAGGTTACACGTGCTGACTAAGCACGACTTGTCTCCCGCGCAAATTACCCTTGCCCAGGGTCCGGAGGTGGGGGGGGGGGGTGTTTGGAACTCTAGTGTAACCCGAAGTATTATTGTATCTAGGATCTTTCTACGTTTACCATTGTCCTACCCGGGTCTTAGAACCTATATTTGTAAAAAAGACTAGTACAATATAATCAAACATTTCATCCGCCCGAGTGGTAGTAGCTTCTCATCAATCACGGGCAACGTCACTATCCCACTCTTCTCCCACAACTGGCGTCTCTTCTCCTTCTAGTCTAACCTCATTCAATATCAATATATCCTCCTCTCTCTTCTCTTCCGTTTTCATTTTCAATTCTTTCTTTATATCTTCCCGCATGTCATGAATGTCCTTACGCACCCATTCCATAAGCAGTGCCTTTTCTTTAAGAAGGTCCCCAAAGAACCCACTATAGAACTCCTGACGCACCCGTGCTTTTTCCTCCTCGATGGCTGCCCGAAATCTCTCCTTCTCTTCCTCCCTATCTTTCTGCTCCTTCCGTAGCTGCTGCTGCATCCTGGTTTCGGTTTCTTTGGCTTCCTTGCGTGCTTGTTCTAATTGATTCAAAAGTTCCTGCTCCTCCCGCTGCTGCTCCCGTAGATCGGCCTCGGCAGCCACGGCTATCCCACGCGCTTGTTCTAATTGGCCTTCGAGCTCCTCCTCCCTTTTCAGATGTTCACTCTCCGCTCTCTCCAATTGCTGGCGTGCACCTCTTCTCTCTTCCTCAAGCGTTGCATCCATAACCTCCTTCTCCGCGTTTCTGTGCTTTTCCGTTTCTTCTTGGATTCTTCTCTGCTCCCTCTCGAAATCATCGAGTAAATCTTGACCCAGTTTTACCTTCTCGCTCTCTGCTGCCAGCTGGAGCCTCTCTATCTCTCTATCCATCTGGTCTTGGTGTTCACGCCATACCTGTTCTGAGTTTTTATGCTGGTGCCGCAACTCTGCCAGTAGCACTTCTCTGACCTGATCCTTCTTCTCCAACTCGCTGACCAATTCCTGGTGCTTTTCTTCGATAGATGTCACGTAGTTCTGTAGATCTTCTTTTTCTCTCTCTCGTAGCTCCTGCGATTTCGTCACCATATTTTTCGCCTCCTCGAGCCCCTTCCTTAGACCTTCGGTTGCAGTAGCTGCCCCCTCCAACTCTCGCAGCCAGCTCTGGCGTAAGCTCTCCCTATCCTGCGTTTTAGTTCGCCGCTCTCGTGCCCTTTCGACGCTCCCGCGGATTTTCTCCTCCAGTTTCAAGTGGGAACTTAGCCTGGCCGAGATAACAGTTAATATCTACCCTATAGCGGTCGATATACCGGTATCGAGAACTTACGGGCTTCCCCTCCCCCGCAGTATTCGGATAAACTCCGAACTGTCGGATTGCGTGTAAGTCTCGTCCAGGAACTGGCTATCGAAGGTATTGGACAGCGAGGGTTGATCGACCGGCATTTTGCGATGTTCTTACAGCTGGTATGGCGGCAGTGATGGTGGTGGTGCACGCGGTGGTAGAGTGATGGTGGTGGAGTTAGTGATGGTGGTGGTGAGTGGGCAGTTACTAGGCCCCCAACCACTCGCGTGAGACAGGCTGAAGAAGAACTCTTGGCGAAAACTTCGGACCAACCAAACGACAGGCGAGAAAGGTGGTGTTTGGAGCGCTCTTTATATCCGTTCCGGCCATCTACCTACCCAAAACCGATACTGGGGCCTATCGAATAGGATATCAGGCTAGTTTACCCTTTTTCTCAATATCAAAGCACAGCCCCCTCACCTGTGCCACAGCCCAAATCTCGGACTCTGAGCGCTACGCGCAGTAGGATTTTCCTTTGCGAACTCTGGGCCTGATTCATTTTGCCTGCCTACCTACCTCAGCTATCTCACGACTGATCTCCAATACCCAAGGTTAAGGGTATTGGTTGTCAGGGTTAGGGTTGGTTTGTCCAACACTAGGTAAGAGGGTATTCATTCATTCATTCATTTATTTATTTGTACTTCATACGTATACATGCCTGCAACCGTTACTCTCAGGGATCATTGATATGTTGGTGTGAGGTTTCTCTTTTCTCCATCTAATTTATCAATTGCGTGCGGTCTCCCGGCTATGCCACTAACGCACTATTTACTCCTCAGAACGCCTCCCCATCCACGAGAAAAACGTGTATGAAGTCCTCTACCGAGTCCTGTCAATATATCCTTACCAAAAAAACCCTCTTCAGCTCATTGCATACTTAGAAGCCATTCAAGGCAACGCTGAGACCTTCGCCTATATTTAATAGACACCTACAGGGTGTCGGATGGTTCATATCGACAAGCCGACGGCTGGAGCCTAGGTATGGGCTGCCCACCTAAGCACAGGAGCTATAATGCAGTCATTTAGCCACCGCCCGTAGAAAAGTCCAAATGAAAGGTCCCAAGAAATAAAAACACCCAAGACCATTGTACATGCATTAGAGGGACTTGGCCTACATGGGATTAGGAATACCTCGACAGTGCAATGCTCAATATTGGGGACTCAAAATGTCTTCTAAGTCTTGTAATTAAAGTCTTGGGACTACTGATATCTTGAGTCTTTCCGCTTGGACACTTCCACGGTCGTTGGCTAACAGACTCTAATATACTAACTAGAACTAATACTAGGTTCCAGGGAGTCTCCATTTATCGATAGCCCAGTAAAGGGGACGCGCTCGGGCAATCTGGAGCTTACTGACCGTTATGGCGCATTGCAACTGTTTTTGTAGACCTCTCAGCATCCAGTTCATAGAGACGTTGTGGGACGCCTGATTTGAAGCGTCAATTTTGAAGCAGGCTTGGCATGTGGCGCCTATTTGGCGCTTAGTTGGTCGGCACGTGTTAGGCTTGGCAGATCTTTTCCCACATCTCCTTCCTTTTGTTTCGGTTCTCATCATCATCGTTCATACCATAAAGTGGTTCACGTTCACAGAGCCGTTTTATGCATCGTGAACGCAAGCGTCTATCTATAGTACAAAACCCTCTTTTACACACACAAGCCTACAGCGTCACATGAAGCAAGGGTTCTTTTGTAAATTATTACACTGGTAAGCTCAATTCGCCTAAATCCCATGTTTAGATGGCTAAAGTATTGTCTAGCCTGGCTATTCCTCTGATCAACACCTATTAATGACTTAGACAAAAAAATCCGATCAACACTTCTACCCGGGTGCGTCATCGGCTATCACTCGTCTGCAAAAACAGGCGCGCTATCGATCCCCCTTTTTTTGTTTGTTTCATAGATTGCATGCAATCTTTAAGTTATAGCAATATTGCATTATCTAGAATAATACTCCATTCACCACAATCTCAATGGGGAGGGAGGAAATAAGAAATACACTCTCTCTCATCCTCAACATTGACCAAGATGGTGCGGTCACCATCTCGATCCTTGTTATCTACCATGCCAGTTCTTCCACATGCCTACGGAGCAATCCAATGATTGAGAATTCATACAGCTACACTTCAAAAGTGTTCGTGATTCACATACAAGGTCGTCAGTGCTCAATGTGGCTTACAGAGTTGTATCAAAGAACTCAAATGTTAGTATCTATAGGATTATAGAAACATGGTAACAGAGAATAAAAACACCATGAAGATCTAATATTGATTCTAGCCTCCATTAAGTACTGGTGACTTGAGATCTTAAACATCTCAACACACAGTTCGGTAACTGACTTGAGCCGGACATGTCATATTAAATCCGAATCACGAACACCTTTGATGAGTGGCTGTACATGCAATCCGAAGGCTATAGAAAAACTCTCTTCACTCGATGGAGGCAAGGTACATATTCCTTGTTAATGGGGGGGGGGGGGGTACGGGTGGGGGTAGAAATCTGTGACTGGCTCCCGCAACAGTAGCCAACTCCGCGCGCTCACCATCTCAAGCGTTGATCTGTCAAATATCTAAAATAGTCGTTTGGATGGTATAGGGAGGTTCGGGGGTGGTGAAGGGGCCTTGTATTGCCTATAGACCGTAGAACCGCGAGTGCTATGGTTATATTGCCGTGCATCCCATTTGGGAAGACATGGTTAGCCCAGAGAACTTGCTAGACGGTGCTGGTTTAGCAAGGCCTGGTAGATATTGGTGCTTGGATGGGTCCTGCCTGGCGAGCTTATGGTGCTATGGTGGTAGAAGGTTCTTTAGGGGGGGTAGTGAGAGGCCAACTACATTGTAAGAAGTTAATTATATAAAGCCATGATACCCGCAACGATTGGCTATCTTGCTACTAACACCTCCGAGTCTTCTTCCGGCGCCTTTACAGACTGAGGTAATAACTGACTTAAAAGTAAGGGCAGGGGGGGGGGGTTGATCTGGTGGGGTACTTGCCGGATGTAAGAAGCGCAACCCTAAACCTGGTGACATTATAAAAAATTTTCTTTTTCCGGTTGTGGCCTGTGCTGTTTCGGCCTATTGAGTCTCAAACCATGGTACCTCGCCCGCAATTCCCAAGCTGAAGGGCTTTGTCTTTTTCAGAAGTATAGAGAAGGAGCCGTGAATGAGGGCACCGCTGGAGGAGTAGCTGCATCGGGAGGCTCAAAAGAGATCGGTATTCCATTGTAAGCGGTACGAGATCTGGACGTGTGGTGGTCAATTGCAGGAACAGCTCGTGTTTTTAGACTTTCGGATAATGTTCCTTAAACAAAGCTGTGGGACTAGATAGGTGTGGTCAGGTTCCGGCGACCAAAAAACAACTACCACATTGTCCTTGACCGCATTGCATTACTGATGCTGGTAGGGATGCCAATAGACAAAATCTCTCGGAGAGTTTTCGCTCCGGAATGCGTGATGATTAGATCGATTTTGTCTGGCTTGAGAAGAAGTTGACAGACCTGGAATCGCGGTAATCTGCTGGGGTTGAGAACAGGCCCCGCCACGCCTACCCTGTCCGAGTACGGGGGTGCTTATAGACAAGTGTGTAAAAGGAAAAATGGTTGGTCGTTATTGAGTATCTGGCCTGCAGTCATAAGTTTTATATTTTACCAGAGAGTACTTTTTGGCGCAAAAATGAATTACCAAGGTTATAGAGCACCATATTCCGAGCCTGTCTCGGCGTGCTAGCGAGTATGTATGCCTGGGCCTATGATTCCTAAGCGAAGAAAGATTAATATCTAGAGCGCCTTTCACCAATCTAAAGCCAAAGATTACCGATGCGAAACTATATCCGACCAGCTTTGCCGGTTCTGGTGGACCACATGTCCTTAATGACTTCGTTCCATGATTTTAGTAACGCGTAGTGTGTGACCCGGGTGGGGCTCCTTGAGTTGTGGACACAACGGAACACATCTGAGTGGAGATGAGGTTTCCGGAGCCGGTACTACGAAGGCATGTTGCCTGACTCTCTTTCCACACCTAGCAACATTAATCGGCCACATGTACCAGCGAAGGGGAGTCGAGTCGTTAGGTGCCGGGACCAATGACTATAAACCCGGCATTTCCCTGGCTCTCCTTCCTCCCTGCATCCCAATTCACGATCTCGGTATCTTCCTGATCCTATCCAGACCTAGTCACAATCTCGGTGTCACCGGCAGTTCAACCCCCCCCCCTCCCCCCCAATCATGATGCGTTAATATACATCCCCCAGCCCTCTGCACCTGCACAATCGATTTTCCGATACTCTCCCCCGTCTACCTTATCACTAGTTTCCCCAGAGGTAATGGACTACCTGGATTCATATCATGGCCACCTTGTGGAGACTATGAATTATATGTACTAATGTATTTCCGGTGGTCAGTGTAGGAGGGGGAAGGATAGTCCACACAGCTTTGGCGCCACATGGTCCACTACCACACGTGCAGCGGAACCAACCCGAGCCTCTGTACTGCATTTGCCTGCTCAGCGAGGTCCCTATTGACCGAGGATTGTGGCCCTCCACCACAAGGAATCTGGCCGCTGAGCCTGCAGCCAAGATATATTTGTATGTGGATCTCGCTGAGTAGGGATCTTGCTGAGAAGGGAAACGAAGTATGGGCAGGAGGGATATATGAATACAGGTAAGCGCTGGCATGTTACGAAGAGTTATATTTGCTGATGGTGACATGTTGTCATAGCGGAGACATGGTGAATAATGAACCCAACTATTAACTTGATTAAATCCTCCATTAACCACATGAGCCGCTCATCTTGTGGGCGCTCGGTCGGTTCTGGTGCTCATCACTACAGAGGAATATACTACTTCCATATTATCTACGCTGAGTCGAGAAAAGAAAACACGTACTACCTACCCACCCACTGAAACCACTGAGAAAGCCTGTGGTGGGTGGGTGGCTCGAAGCTCAATAAATTATGCAAGGAATTGAGAGGTGGTACGTTATTCGACTAAATGTTTGGTTACACTTTAGGTTCCTCACACGTTAATATTTGTGCATGCTGGGTCAAACGCCTGTTTAGCTTCATTTTACTCTAAAGTTATGTAGGAGGGTTGTAAGAATGTAGTGCAGTTTGGGCTTCGATGATTCAATAGGATAGTGTTGGGCCCATATTTTGCGGGATAAGAGGGACACATTCGTGTTTCTTGGCACCTGAGATTGTGGCAGTCAAGTTTCATAGTGATGGGTTTTTTAGGGGGTGCTTTGGTCCTTATGGATTTCTAGAGGACATCCTATGTCTAATTACGCGAACCTAAGGCGTTGTAACATGCATTTCTTCTGAGCAGGTAGTGTACAAAGTGCCTAGGACCCCTTGTGAGATACATAAATGCGACTCTCTTATATTAGTATATAAGAGATTTCAATCTACTGTAGTCTTGTGAATGAAGTCTTGCACCACTTAGAGTCTAATATTAACATGAGGGCTTTCAATTCCCTTATCGTCGTGAAGCTAATTAAGCCAACAATAGCCCCTTTCACAAGTATCAACCCTCACACAATCGAAGTCAACCGACCACTATCATTGGTCTTCCCCATCTTCCGTGATTAAGCATTTACGTAGTTCCTTGGCCGGTAGCCCCTCTCGAGCGCTCCTAGACTCGTTGGATTGGGGGCACTGTATCTGTAAGCGTGCTCCCACCCAAACGCCATACATAACACATCTAACAGACACCCCTGTGGTGTGTAAGTATCTAAAGTTAGAGCTCTAGTGTTACGGGATTGCTGGGTTAGGGTTAGGAAGAGGGGTCAATGGAGATTATGTAAGGAGTTCGACAAGGGGTTGGCCCTTGGCAACTCATATATTTGTATAAATAGATAGCCTGACCGCCGTGAAGCTGGGAGACTCTCTTTCTCTATCAGTGAACGGAATCCGGTCTACAATATTACAAGTTTAAACGCTACAGAACTATTGCTTAGCAAAAGCCTTATCTCAGTGACATTGCTCGAGATATCCCTTTAAATCTAAAGGAGCGGGGGTACCTTAATAGCTCTCGCCCTCCTCCGAGGATACTTGAGTTTCTCTAATCCTAGACGCTCGGGATAAAAAGGGTTCGTGCTGGAACGGAGGAAACATTGCCGGAAAAGCATTATATTAAGGCTTAATTCTCACTTTCTAACCTTCTCTATTATACTTCTCCAGTCGGTTCAAGAGTCTAGTTTCCGCCAATACTAGAATGATATAGGCCTGATAGACCTTTCCCCCCTGATGATATACATATCCTTGTCACAAAGGCCCGAGTTCGTAGCCTGATATCTGCAGATACTGACAGGGAAAGAGGCTGTGCGGTGATCCGCTTGATTTGACGCGGTGAGAGACGTACGTAGCTATCCAAACTATGTTCGTATGAGAGAACTGAAAGACGAAGTCCACATAGCTCAGTGGAGTAATACCTTGCTGAGGAAAAATCAGTGTTGCGGAAATGGTACTGTGATGCTCTCCAGCCGCCGGGCCGGGGTGTGGATGGCTGCCCCAGGATGTGCGCCGGTTGGGTGGGTATTCAGCAGGTGGGTTGGCCGGGGCTGTGGTGAGGTACGTGCATTAATGGCGTAACATGGGTAATCCCATTTTTTATTCCCCCCCCCACCCGCCTTTTTTTATTTAGAAAGATGTTGAACCTCTGCTGTCTGAGCAAAATACAACAACCTCATCCGGTTCGCCGACCTTACTATTTGTCAACACCCCCCACCAAAAAGGCTGATTATCCTCAGCATACTTAACTCTCTACCTCTTCAATCACAAACACCAACACCCCCGAAACCAATAACCCAGGTGGTTACTAGCTCCTCACGGTCAAGAGAACCAGTCACTCACCTATGGGACGCTAAATATTTGGCCGGAAGCTTTATCTCGATCACTCTATGGCCGTAATTTCCCCCTCGCTGCAAGATGTATCGTTTATCCTATTCTCTTTATTTATCGAGTTGGCGATGGAAGGAGGGCGTTCTGGGGATGAAATGGTGTGCCTCGTCATAACTGTAGGTTGCTTTCAAGTAATGAATTCAGAAGAGGAATGTCTCCCTCACACATACAAGCTGGCGTGCGTTGCAAGCTACTTCCTACTGCCCGGGGCAGTGCCCACAGTGCGGCAGAGTAGCAGGTAACTGCCAGGGCTATTGAGGCCAGTAGGATCCCGAGCCCGTTTGCCGAAGCATGGATGTAGCTCGTCGACCGGTGTATCAATTTATGCTGAGGTAGCGGAGTACCCAAGAAACCTGACGCCTACCATGTAGGTAAAAAAGGCGCTGGGTGTAGTGTCTCGGGTATCTACTCTGTAATACATACTGTCGCGGCAGATTACGTCGCTTGCTATTCTAGCTTTCTCTCTAGGTTGAGGAAAAGGTTAGTTAATATACGTACCCACAATCGCGCTCTGCCAGCGAAGGCTGAACGTGGAGGCCCCTTAGTACTTAGCTCGTAGCTATTGTGGCTTTCCCACCGGCGTGGGGGAAGAGCTGGGAGCTACCATGATACGGCACACACTGGGGGGGGGGGGTTAGTCCCTGGATGCACGACTGATACCTCATGATGTATTTTCCCCATCCAGGTATGGGAGGTGGGTTCCCGGCGTGAGCACGCATGTATGAAATATCCATAAGACAATGTCAGATTTGTCATTTGGATTATTAGAGTCATAGTTCATCACTCAATGTGGTGCCTTTCCGTTTCTTTTTCCCTTTTTACTGCACTCATCAACTACCTCTACCGGTTCTCTGAGGTGGCAGGAGCTAGTGGTAGTTAAGAGCAGAAAAGTGACGATTGGGCATTGGGTATCTAATCAGAGCTCCCAGATGCAACGTATCACATCCAAGGCGTGGTCGTGATGCATAGAACCAGCCTCCGAGCAAATGTTACATCCGGGCCACGCTTCATCCCCCCCAGATCTCTGGTCACAGTACAGAGAAAAATGATAGCTTGGGGTATTATTTAATTGTTGAATTGTCATTAAAGCAAAGCAGTGGCCATGGTGGAGGGGGAAGGGACCACCAGAGCTGCGAGGAATATCCTTTACCATATATAATGTCAATCTCACATACTCTCATATCCTATGAGTCCAAAACACACCGTATTTTTTCACCCATTCAGGCGGGAATGTATGTGATAAATGCTACCACACTTCGGTATCTTTCCTGCCTTGTCCCGAGCCGCTCTATGCGTGCCGTGTCCTGGTATCAAATCTCGTCATTGGGGGGCTCATCATTGATCATAGGTTCCGCACCTGCGCTAGCAATTTAGACTTTAGCGCTAGGCTTAGCATTGGTTATTCCGCTACTGCAGACAAGCCGCGGTGGTGTAGTGGTTTACACACCTAGAAACTCAGCATGTAGTGCATAGAGCTGTGAGGGTGACTTGGGTTCGATTCCCAACCGAGGCATTATCTTTTTTTTTATCACTTCACATCCCCCGTTTATCGATAAACATATCATTGCCAGACCTCAGCCATAATTGCTCGCGTTATTGGGTTTGGAAAATCCGCCGTCCGCAGGGGGGGGAGATGAACTGCAGTCTCCACTGAGGTGACAGCTTGCTACCAGTGGGGTGCAAGTGCAAGCTTGCGCTCACCCACAGTTTATTTATACCTCATACCCATAGGTTATGGAAACCGTCCTCTTCCTGCTTGCAGGAAGTGGCGTGGCCATCCTCCTCAATACAAAAAACATAGAAACACACACTTTAGCGCCAGTCCACATAATAATATAAACCTATAATACGTCTACGAAGGACTTTTTTTGGTTTTTAATATCTTTTTTTTCTATAGGCTCTTATTTACCTATGTTTTGATCAATCTTTTTATAAACGTTTCTTTATTCAGTGGAAGATATGGATGCGCAGGCAGGCCAGTATTCACGCTCCTCCTAACATAGGTGAGTTTCGCAAATAAAATTCTTGATTATTTCTCTATTCAATATGTACATTTACTCTATACTAGCAATCTTTCCTACCTGTTCACCCGCCTGCAATGGCTATTTGGTTCGCTGCTTGGTTGGGTGCTGCTTAGTTGGGTGCCTGGTTTACTAGGTTGGGTGCTGAACTCGCTGGATTGGGTGCTAGACTCGCTGGATTTACTGCTTGTTTCACTGATTAGCTCATGTCTGGACAATGACGGAATATTGAAATGAAGCGGTCGTGGGGGCGTAGATGAAGGCATTGGGATGAAGCCGTAGAGAAGGAGGGATAGAGATGAAGATGAAGGTGTAGAGATGGAGATATAAAGGTGGAGGTGAAGGTGTGGAGGTGGAGGTGTAGGAGGTTAGAGACGGAAGGCATACGGGTTTGATATCTGCCAAGTCCTAACCCTAACCCTTAATTATGCCCTGACGGGTCTAAGTTACTTAGGGTCACCAAAAATCATCCTTTTCAGCCTTTTGGGTTCAATTGATGGGCTTTTCGAAATTGGATCTTTTTAAAACCATGCCGCAGTGTTAGTGCTCAAAACAATACCTATAGAAATATACCGACTACCGCTAATGTATTGAAATGACACTGCAAAACCCCTTTATCTCCCTCAGGCTTCCCCCACTCCCCTCCTCCTTTTTGAATATTCGTTCCATTGCTAGTCACCTCATCTCTATTACCGATCAATCTGGCCTCGTTCCCGGCGTGTATCTCGTCGTTCCCATCTTCTCCATTTGTATGCCTTGGGTGATCACACCCCTGGATCCAGAGGGCTGCTTCAATAGAGATTTTAGGCCAAGAATCAATTTTGAGAAATGCTGTTTGCCCACCCAGAAAAAGGATCCCTACAAATAGTACGTTTGACCAAAAGTGATGGTTCGCCTAAGGTTTCTAATACCGTCTTCGCTTCAATGTAGGGCTCTTATATCTGTTTCCCGCGCGGTGCCGTACCGTGGCTTCCTTTGTGTCCGCATTCGGTGAGGATGTGTCTGACGTCTTCTTTTTCTGCCATCCCGCGCTAACCTCATTGTGTGGGCCAACATCATCCACGGCAGGTGCTGCACCGACACTAGCGACAAATTTAAACTTTAGCCCGGAGCTTATAATCTCCTACCGCGCCCCTAAAAAGAAGCCACGGTGGTGTAGTGGTTAACACACCTAGAAACTCAGTACGTAGAAGATAGAGCTGTGAGGGTGACCTGGGTTAAAATCCCAACCGAGGCATCATATTTTTGTTTTTTTGTGGCTTTGGCGGCCTCATGGTGGACCTGACCTCGCTAGCCGCTAGTTCCATTGACCCACTCGTTGTGATCCTGGAAGACTGGCTGTGCCCCTTTAGCTGCCGGGTAGGATGACATCAGGCTGGTGGGATGGTAGGTTCATACGGCGCGCCCAATAGTGAGATTAAGCGGGTACGCAAGCTCGGATATCATAAACCCTAACAGCTTCCTCCACTCCCCTGCTCCTTTAGCTATTCATTCCCTTTCTACTCCCCTCATCTATATTGCTGATCGATCTCGTCCTCACCTCCTACATGTATCTTATCATTCTCATCCTCCCCATTCGTATGCCTTCAGTGAGATTCTTGAACCCAGTTCAATACCGTCTTCGCCCCAATGTAGGGCTTTCAGATTTGTATGCTGGGAATACCGTGCCTGGCTCCCTTCTGTTTGCATTCGATGGGGTGTGCTTGACGCCCCACCCCCTGCCATCTTGCGCTAACCCCGTTGTGTGGGCCAGCATCCGCGGCAGGGGCCGCACCGACGCTAGCAGCTAATTTAAACTTTCGCCCGGAGCTCATAATCGCCTAATGCGCGACTGCAAACAAGCCGCGGTGGTGTAGTGGTTTACACACCTAGAAACTCAGCATGTAGTGCATAGAGCTGTGAGGGTGACTTGGGTTCGATTCCCAACCGAGGCATCATATTTTTTTCATCTTTTGTGGTTTTGGTGGCCATTTGGTGGAGCTGACCTCGACAGCCGCTGCTCCCATCGATCCACTCGTTGTGACCGCTGGAAGGATAGATCTGCTTGCTGACCATTTGCCAGGTAGGATCACATCATGCTGGCGGGGTGGTAGGCTTATAAGGTGCATCCCATACTGAGGTGAAATAAGACCCTATAGGTACCTAAGGCCGGCTCCGCCGCTGGATATTTTGACTAGGGGCTTCACCACCTCGCACCCGATAGCGCGTAAAGATTGAGCGGGTACGCAGGCTCGGAGACTATCAGGTCATGTATAGTAGTTATGCTGACTGCCTCAGATACTAGCGCCAATCTCCCAACGCAAACAGACGGATGGAACAAATGGGATATCCCCATCCCCTGCCGCCACAAGTACCGGTTATGCCTCGGCCGGAAATCTTCACGTATGCCTGGAAGAGGTGAGGGGGAATGGGGGTACTCCCCACGCTCGGCCACGACCGCTCAGTTGTGAGTAGAGCACTAGTGCTCTAAACCAAATTGAGTTAGTCAGATTCAAGATAATGGCATCGAGTGATAATCGGTGATGATACAAAGAATTTTGCCGAGAAACGGTAGGGTCCTAATGATGTAGATCACGAAGGGCTAAAATACCTAAATTGGTCCCTTGTCGGTATGCTTCTCATAAGGGGACGCCACTCGTCCATTGGGACACAATGCATCTCGGTGGGAGAGTGTCACTCAGTTATGACCCCCGAAGAATATTTGGTAGCAATTGTACTTGTATCACTAACCTATAACTGACTATATTATGGTAGACCGTGGGGTCAGAGGTGGCCGGTAGAGCGGGGGATAGCCCCAAGGACCAGAACTTTAAGATACCCCCTCCCGTCCTGTATCGAAAAGGAGCATGGCGGTGTAGAACGTAGTTAACTGTGTTTCAATCGCTTCTGGTCTACTAAGATATCCCATCTATGCTCCTAGTCTGGGGGAATAACCCTAATCCGGGCAGGGTCCCTCCCCTAGAAGCTGCGGTCCTGGGGTTCATAGGCAAGCATAGCTTGTTGGTAGGGGAACCTCTAGGGGATAACTCTATCTTATTGAGTCATTTAGTGAAACTACCTCATTTTCAGTAGTGTAGAGTCTGGCCGGTATATTGGGGCTTACGCGAATGAAACCTTATTTTTAACCCTCCAGCTACACCGAAGGTACATTTACCTCCCTCGTCCCTTCCCAAACTTCATTGTCTTTAGTGTCTTTATCGATCATAAGTACCTACTAGAGTCATCAAGTAAACGGTAGGTGGTCAGACATATAATGCCAATTGATAAGCTAGTACTCAAAGCGGGAGCAGCTGTAGCAGTAGTCGTACAGAGGCGATTGCGTGAAGATTTAGCGGCAGCGCTGCTAACGGTAGTGGTCGCAGTAGGTACGAGATGAATAATATTGAAAAATATTGATATAGCGTAGCTATGGTAAATATTATGATTTCATAACTAGAACTGTGAAATGAGGTGGGGGTGTATGTTGGTAGGTAAGCAGTGGGCCGTCTATCGATATTGGTAATGACGGTGACGGTTTTGAAGGACCTGTTCTTTAGCTACATGCATGCTATATCACTTCATAATTTCTATACCGTATACCAACGCCCGCAACAGGTCCATCCAGTACCGGCCGTGTCGATGTGCATGGACTGGTGCAATGGGGCATCCTATAAAGCCAAATTTAGTTAAAATATAATAAATATAAGTTTCGGGTTAGGGTTAGGTTAGCATTATAGTGTTAGTCATGCTCCCTACTGTGGGAAATCGCAGGCAGCTTGTGGGGGCATCTCTCTCCCGCGGGGGGTACCCGCTCCTATGCGATCTTGACATGTGGAAAAGCTCATTTGCAAGATACCCACTTTGAGAGGCTTAGTTCTCTTAGATTTAGTCCTAGTGGGGTGCTGTACTGTCCCATATATGCCTGACGCGGCGGTGACAAATACTTTCGTTACTATGGCTCTTTGCTGGGGAAAGTGCGTTCCAGTAATCTTGTGGGACGTTGGGAACTTGATAGATTAGAATAAAGGTGGACGTATGGAGTTACACATGATGAAGAAACCAATTCATGCCGCGTTTCTATCGCGGGGTTGGACATTTTGCAAGGCCCGATTATTTGTGTCTTAAGGTATTTAAACTACGTGCATACTGTATGGATTAGCTGGGCAGGTATTCTCCGCGCGTTAGATTTCACTTGCCTTTGGGGGAACAACAAGTAATGTACGTATTCCTCGTATCTGCGCTAGCAGGCTTTGACCTTAGTTTCTGTCGTCCACATAGCTGTATCTCCAATCAATAGCGGGTGGTCTTGGTGGTATGTAATTTGTTTAAAGAGTAGAAATTGCGGAATCCAAAAGGGCCGTCAAAAATGTTCGTCAAGACGAAATCAAATTCCCGTCATATGAAAGTCTTGGTGTAAGTAATGGATGTTACAGAAGAATCTTGACGTTATTGTATTACTCACATGAGTCACGTCATGATGGGTTAATGTATGGGTATATTTACGTATAAATACATGTATGTGGGTCACCCCCGAGATAGTTAGCAATCACAAGTCTTCATACGCTCTTACATCTCTAAGGAGTACTTCTCCGCCAAAAGCAACCCCCCTAATTTGTGGCAGCTGAACTAAGCCGGTATCTAGGTTCTTGAAGGCGATATTCATAGGTGGGTTCGAATTGTTCCGAAAGTATTGTCGTGATGCTTGATGAATGATTGGGAACTGTCGCTCATGATTCTTCTTGGTTGTGGTATTTCCTTGATCTGATACCTCTCTGGTTTGACAAGGTCTTCTAACACTTGAAGTAAGTATAATGGGCTTGAGAATCAGAAATCATCCTCAAAAATCTCTCCTAGAGTACTTCGGCGCTGCCGATAAAGTCCTTAATCCATTGAGGCACCTGCCGTTACTAAGGATTCCTTCGACCAAATCCCGTAGAAATTGGCTTCCCGGCGACGCCAACAAGACCTTTGACACCCCAAGGACCACACCGACGTAGCCAACACCACCAGGACCAAAACACACAACCCAAAACGGGTTACAAGGTTGCAATTATCTTAATCAAAGTAGACAATTTAAAATGTGAGAACTTCCACGTTGAGGGTGATGTCCTCGCTCTCCGAGGTAGACCTCTACTTCGTGGACGGTTTCCGGAACCTGAAGGACCTGCCGCCACGAACCTACCTCAGCGTCATCAACAGCGGCCTCATATTATGCCACCGCTGGTTCCCTAGCCTGGAGAGGAGTCCCCCGTTTTCACTTTGTTAATGTAGGTGGTAGTACCCCTGTCCCAATTCGCACCGCACACCAAACAGTACTTATCCCCATGTCGCCAATGAATTTCTCACACTGTCAAGGACAATTCAATGTCAGCGTTGGTGTACTTTTGGTGAAGTGTCCCCCCAATGTCGCATGATTTATTGCCTAATCAGGTAATAATTCCGTCGGTTCCTGCCTAACTAGGATGTAAATGACCCAGTCTGGCTTAGCATACCAGTTCTCAGCACAATATCTCTCGATCTTGGCATTAATAACCCACTCATTTATTATAATGATTGCCAAATACGGTAATTAATTATCACAAATGAATGTCGTGGACACCCGGATACAACACTCTACTAAGTTGTCTCGGGATAAGGGTGGCGGGGAAGCAAGGGGTCAAAGAAGGCTTTACCAAAGTAGATAAGGATATCAGAAGTGATCTTGCATTGGTTGAACAAAAGGTATCGCGATTTAGTGATAGGGGCTTGTCACTACTACCTTCATGATTGGTTGACGGGCGTAGATCAGATCTGCTTATAGCAATCTTGATTGCATATGCACGGAATACACCCGACTGGGCAATACCATCTCTCTGCCTCCATCCCTCCCTGGGCTTGGTGCAGCGCCCCCCTCCCCCCAAGTGTAATACATGGCATGTGATGGGAAGCGATCGGAAATATGCAAGGGCGGTGCATGTCGGCCCCACTCTCCAGCAGTAGTCGTATTTCGCTGACGTTTGTGGACGCGACTGATATTGCATGCCATACAAAAATACGCCAAGCTCATGATTTTGGGCGTATGCAATAATGGCCCAGTTCAAAAACGTCAGCGAAGAACGAGTAGTGGCCCGCATATGTCCTTCACGCAAGGCTGTGATTTAAAACCCGGCAATGTTATTACTGGTTTGCGGGTTTCTGACGCCTAGAAATCTAAACAAACCCCTACCCCGCTCTATTCAGATTCAGGTTCTAGGGTTTCAATTCCCATGCGAAATCATCTGTCATTGGGGCTTGACGTCGGAATCTTTAGATAAGGCGCACAGTGTTGTAACAAAACGTTATTAGTCACATATTCTCACATCGGGATATTACTCGAATGGAGAGTCTCAGTCACCAGCTGCGCCCGCCACCGGAAATGTATGTGAGACGGATGAAATCGTCAAATTCGCGCCAAGTTGGGTTTATTCCGTTGCTCTTAATGGTTGATAGGAACCATAGAGCCAATCAGAAGCAGCTATTAGCTGCCTGCTTAAGCTAGGAAAATGTGAATCTCTGGGACTTGGCGCATACTGAGGTATTTTCTCTACTAATCCGTAGGAAATATAAGCTCCTGGTGGCACTAGGCAACCACAAAAACAACTCGGGGGATTCACAGTGTGCCCATGTGCCGCTAGGATTTTCCCTAACACACACCCCCCACCCAGGTAGCCTATCTCCAGCGTCTGGAGGCGTATATATATATATAGGCTGGGTGCCTTTTCTGTGGTTGCATCTCTCCAGGGTTCCGAGAGTAATCTCCTCCCCCAGCGCTACGCACCCAACAGTGATCAAACAGGCCGCAGACGAGATCCCAACCCCGCAAATTTTACCACCATGAACACGACTGGCCATATCATTTCAACATCGGAGGGAGAGAGATACTGCCGCCGGGCAACGTGGGTCGATGTTATTCAGTTCTTTGCCCTCAACTATGGGCTTCATGCTTTCACAGTAGTGTCCCGCCCAGGGGGTGGCGCTCTTTACGCATTTGTCGATGGCCTAGCAGCAATTATATTGCCATTCTCTGGCATGTTTCGTGCGATTTACAAGCTATCCAAGTCTTTCTACTCGGAGAGAGATTCACTACAGGTGGCTTATTGGGCCAACGCATTATGCATGCTTGTGCCTGCATCTAGCAATCATGGGTGGGCCCCCGAGCTGTCTCCTTACGTTTATCCGGTGCATCAAAGCGTAACCGTGTAGATATATGGCAATACAAGGCCGTTAGAACGTCGTTTTTAGAGTTCGATTTCAAAATTAGACCCTATCGCGAGGGTTAATGAATATTTATCATGATTCCAGCTGGGCTAATACACCGTCTAGAGAAATCTTTTCACCTATAATTACAAATATACATGGTCAACATCCTATTACAGTTCCCTCGATATTTGAATTAATCAAATCACCCCTCACCTACTCCCGCCTAGACAGTGATGAAGCAAGTGAGGCCTACAGGTTAGTTGGGGTCCCGAGTGGTTTTATTGTAAGGCCGTTACCTACTTCATCAGATAGCGCCGGACAGCAGGTACAACTGGCTGGGAATCTTAGCTTAATGAAGACGTCGGCTGCAATTATCCAGATAATCTATAGCTCATATGAACTATACCATGCAAGCAAACACCAATTCAATCAACTTGGCTACGCCGCATACTCTATCACTACAGTTCCCTATATCTTAATGTCCTTTATGAATCTTTTAGCCTCACTTTCCGAGCCTTCTTACCCGTCTATATTCCTAGTTTACCACTGTCCCGGCGGTGTTCCATTTAGAGGTACTGGGCAAATACAGAGAGCTGCTGATATAGGTGAGCAGTGTTCATGTGCATGCTTATGTGGAAAGAGGCGGGATGAGGAGGAGGAGGAAAGTGGACTAGCACGCTGTAGGTTCACCAGGACATGATTCGGGATTGTGAAGGACTAATTATGTGGATCCAAGGTAACTATATGATCGGTGGGGCCGTGGGTTGCGCCTATGATTTGAAGGATTGGGTACACACAAGCTCGCCTGACCTTTTGAAGTTCCGAAAGGGGTTAGACGAGTGGGATGAAATGGTTAGTGGATCTTGCCGTCCTGCCGTTACGCTAATAGTTCCTTCTAACATAAAGAAGACCCATGGCAAAGTATTGCCTCTTTTTTTGTTCCTGGGCCTTGCTTCCATCCTAATAGTCCTACCCTACATCATTATTGCGCTTCTCACCCGATACAACACTGGTGAGAGTACAAGGTCTGAACGAGCCTGGGTAATGTGCTCTTTGGTGTTCGGGCAGGTTTTATGGGTTTTTGTAATGTTCTCTCCCTTTAATGGAATCGTTTACCAGGCTGGGCGCATGATATCAGCCTCGGCGGCCAAACGGGGTGGCTTTACGAAAAAGATATAGTATTGGCTTCAATTCCCTATCAACTCCCTGCTTGGTCTCTTCCTCTTTACCATCATTATGTCTCCCCCGACCATTGGGATGTTTGTTACCGTTGCTCGGATGATCTTGCAGGACGAGGTCTGCGCAAAGGTATCAGCGCCGCTTAGCTGAAAGGCATGAATATCAATAAAGGTTCTGTTTGCTCGGTTGAGGGAGTATTTACTGGGTGGGACTGTGTTGGGTGATTCTCGGTTAGAGTATTAGGTGAGTATATGGAGAATTTTGAAGAGGTGTCAATTTGTTGTGGGGAATGTTGTTTATTCATCGATTTGCTCGGAATTATGTTTTCTTTCGTTGTTTCAATTTCTATCTATTTTTGCGTTTGTTCGGGGCGGGGCGGTGGGGGGCGTCCTCGGCTGACTAG
The DNA here is from genome assembly GCA_024713715.1 of Morchella sp. 2018-W26. NCBI lineage: Eukaryota > Fungi > Ascomycota > Pezizomycetes > Pezizales > Morchellaceae > Morchella > Morchella sp. 2018-W26. Next base: position 352,589 of record JAMGYX010000027.1, read on the forward strand.
GTGGTATGTCTGAAAATGGTGAATGCTTGGTGTTTTAGGTACTAGGGCTAGTCTTTATATCTATGTTAATCTTCTTCCATATCTCGACGGCGTTAAGTAAACCTTCCATAAAAAACGAGAGGAATCATGGTATAGCACTCGGTTTTTCTGCCCTTGGCATGGTTAAAATTACTCTTGCGAGCCGGAAAATACACACCCAGATAATAATTGTAGCAGGGTCTAGACCACTCTTGTATTATGTCATTACTGCTTCCTTGCCAAGGGAATTATCGTTATTATGAAAGGCCTAGTAAATTACCTCCGGTATTACAATAGGACCAACCAGGGATTATATTTGCTGCCAGCTGTAGACTCTATATATACCACAAATAGGTATGTAGCTTTCTTTTCATTCAATTCACACATTCATGGGTGCAGCTGGAAGGCTTTGGCAGAGCTATCCCCCCCCCCACCCTCTCTCGAGGGAGCGTAAAATCTTCCTCGTCTGATAAAGAAAAAGAGAAACAAAAAAAAAACAATAGAACAAAATCTAACAAAGAATATAAGAAAACCAATGTGTCTCTAGGCTCTCCATATGCTTCACACCTCGTTGTGCTCCCAGTATCAATTTAGAAGTTAAGTAACTAAAGTCAGGTGTCCCTTTCCAACTATTCTCCCCGGCTGTACTTCACCTCTTGTTGCTCTTACTCACACTCCCCCGCCTCTCCGCTTTGGTGTTTATGCTCCAAAATTGAACATCAGATTTTGGTGCTTACCAGTGTACCTTTTGCTATCTGTACGAGGGCCTTTATATACGTGTCATTGGCTTTTCTTTTTGTCTGATAGATTGGGTAGCAAAAAGTTCAGCATCACTCTTCCGGTAAGATGCCATCCCCATATTCTTCTTCACAATACATAACCAAAAATTATATTTTTACCTCGTTACACTAGGCTTATCCAGAACGATATTCACATTGAACCTGTGCACCTGCAGCCTTAATGCTGCCTGTCCGCCCTTGATGTTCCTTGCGCTTTGCCGGCCCTTTATCTCGACTTCTACCGTACGTCAGTGACCATTGGTTACACGTTGCGCGAGTCCTCTTTGCAGTATTGGTATCAAGTAAGTCCGGGATTTCGTATTATCTCATCATCTCACGCGGAGAGAGGCCGTGCACTCGCACAATCATGATGGGTCGTGTCCGTTCAATTTTTCTCCGTGGAATCTGTTCTAGTGGGAGTTTCATCTAATATCCGGGAACACATCCTATCATACTCCGAATTAGTAGTGGTGTCGCATGGGAGAGTATCAGTGATGATCTCTGAATGGACGAGGAATTATTCCTATGATTCTGTTTGACCCATAAAGAACTGCAGCCAAAGAACCGAGGTCCCGCGCAACTAGACACAGAGCCATCTCATGATTCACACTATGGCGGTATTGCCGAGTTGCTTAACGCCGGCCTAGGCGCTCTTACCGTAGTACGTAGGCTGGTCAGCCTGCCGTGCGAGCTCACGCGATCGTGAAGCCCTTCTCTGCCGCTCGGCGCACGCTTCATGTTTTCAAGCGGATCTCGGCCATGTGAGTGGGGGGGGGGGGGGGTGCGAGCAATGGGGAAGCAAGCACTGGCTAGTTTTGTGGCGCAGGAGTAGCTGTAGTGAGGCCATGTGATGAGCTGGTTCTGGGCATTGTTTAGGGGATGCATGAATCAAGGGTAATATGATATCTCACTAGATAGTGTGGCGTGCGGAGTGGCATTGGCCACCATGAGGCCGAGCGGTGCATGATGAGCGTCGGCGGACGAGTAGGTCAGTCGCCACTACCCCCCCCCCCCGGGTCCTACCCGCGTATCTGCATCCTTTCACGAGGTTGGTAGTTACTCCAGCAGTGAGTGCATGTGGTGGATTCTGGAGTCAATAAGAACCCGAGAGGCCGTGCTGGAGCTTGGTGGGGGTAAAGGAGTGGCTGATCTAGCTGGGGATTGGGCGGTGCGCTGTATAGCCTTTTGCTCGTCGTGCAGGTGCGGGCGGTGGCGGGCGTTTTCATGGCAGTGGTGGTGGTGGTGGTGGTGGTGGTGGTGGTGGTGGTACTAGTTGTGATGATAGGGGTATCGTTGGAAGTAGTGTGTATGGAGATGTGTTGTAGGGAGCGAGCTGGGGATTGTAATGATGGAGGGGGGGAAATGCGGTTGGCGGGGCTAGATCTATTGGCGTCTCACAGTGGTGGGCCTGGTGTGTGTATCGAGCAGTGGGGTCAGTATCGCCGTTGATGCATTCATAATATTTGCCCATACCCTAACTTTACCGTCCCATTCAGGGCCCAACTACTCCATTGAGCCATATTTATCCCCATGTCTCAAAAAAAACCTCCCTCCGCCCCTCCAGAGAGAAACCTGGTGCGGCTTTACCAGCGGGTTTTGTTTATCCCCATACAAATGTAACACTACTATTATTGGATTAGGGGTCGATAAAGGAAGCGATACTCTAAAGGCTTGCCCTAGCGCGCTCAGCGTGTATTAAAGGTTCGCGGAGCAATAAGGCCCTGGAGCGTACTACCTTCCGATCCATATATATGTATCCTCTACTGGGTTCCAGGTCACGATCCCCGAGCCCCTGGTAAATTGATAGACACCAGTCGCAGGTATTTGTTCCCTGTCATGCGAGCTCTTGCGGTCACTAGGGGATTGTGCGTATAAAACACCCACAGCAATAATCCGCTGAAGTTAGAAGTGATGCTTCTCTTGCGCTGAAATTCCCGTCCATGAAAGAAGCGAGTGATGCATCATGACTCACCACTGTTATTGTTTATTTATTTATGTTTCATATATGTATGTAGCGCTTAGGCTATGGCTATGGCAACCATCTTCTATGTCTTCCTGGAGTAGATATGACTCATCTTAAGTATTTTTTCTGTACGCAATCCAAAGGTTTTGGCGGGGACTCACCTCCCCGTGCTGGGGGCGGCGTAAGCCCCCCTCCCCTCCTAGCAATCTTCCAAGCGCTCAAACCAGAGGAGAAAAGTAAAGTTAGGTGAAAAGAAATCTAGAAAATTAAATGTACCTCTACATGTTCCCTCCCCCTTGTTTCCGTATACAGTGGCGCACCTTTGTTCAATCAGTTGGGTATTGGAGGCACTACGATAGAGGCAGGAGGTTAGGTATCCTTTCCGTCAGTTTCGGGAGTATATGTGGCCCATTGGATCCTCGTGCCACCTGGAATCAGCTATCGAGCCTACGCACATGACAATGACATCAGTGTTCGCAATGGGGCGGTCTGTCGGTCCTGGGGGTAGGACTAGAACGACTACGGGCTGTAGTCGGTCTTGAGCAAGTATCGGGGACCGACTACCGGCTATTGGGCTAGGACTACCGACTGTAGTTTGGATTATAGGGTTATAGCTTGGCATAGGCTGTGGGGCTGCTACGAAGATATCTACAGTCCTGCATTGACATCTACAGATATCTGCGGTCCTAGCACTGATCTATGCCAGTGGTCTGTAAGGGTCAGGACTCTTCCCACATACGAATTTTGTACAGGAGCTCAACATCTTGATTCTCCCACACAGATAATTCAATATAGTCACCCAAACCGAGTGATCTCGCATGACTCCATACATATCTATCGTCCGGCACGTTATCTATAGTCCTGGCAAAGTCAGGGACTGGACGGACCATGACCATGTAGTCCGTCCGGTCTAGAAGCACTGCCAAGCCATCTATAGATATCTATAATCTAGACCTGACCGTTGCGAACGCTGCATGATGTCACAGTACTTCTGCACCACCCGCTGGGGAGTGGGAGTGCTAAGGGTTAGGTAAAGTAGTGTTTGAGCTAGTGTCCCTAATACCTGATCAAGTCGTAAGACGGGATTTATCTCAAAGTGTGCAGAGCTTGGTTAACCACCTAGATGCTCACGAGTAATACAGGACAGGTGTTGATGTTTTGCTCTTTCGGGAGTCCACATTTCCATCCTTCAATTGACCGCGGTGTGACATGATTGCTTGAAGGACAGTGACCTACCGTGGCTAGCAGTTGGGTGTGCAGGGCAGGAAAAAATGTCGGATCCCGGAATCGTTGGTTGGCTCCTCTAGTACAGGTAGTTTGTGAGTGGCCGTGGCGCGGCAGAAATGGCGATGTCACCAAGATAGATGCAGCCGCCCTACCTGAATGATGGGATTGGAAAATGGGTGGCGAGATGGTATAACCGTCCGCATAGCCGTATTCGCGTTCCGAAAAATTGAACCACGTAACCAAGAATTCCAAAGTTTAGATACTAGCGGTGTCAATACGGAATTAACCCCTCCGCTATTAATTCCCTTCGACTAGGGGCCGTGGGGTAAGGTAGTGAACTGCTAAGTTGTCGTCGCATTGCCATACAAGATAGTTTACTGTATTGAGACCTACCTAGCTCAGGGGGGGAGGGGGTCCGTGGAGAGGGGATTTCGGTGGTTCAAAACGAGGGGTGAGAGGGGGGAAAGGGTGTTACAAGACGGTTGGGTAATGGGGGGGGTAGAGGCATACCTTCGACTTCTAGCGGCACAATAAGCGGGATGTGCTAGCTCGGTCGCTGTCCGAGGGAAGGGGGTGAGTGATGAGCGAGAACAGGTAGCCAGAACACCTAGCCAGACCCTCTTGCTTGGCAGAATACTCAACACATTTCATGTGGGTATGAAGCAGGAACGTGTACTGTAGATGACGGAGGAAAGGTGTTCTAATGCGAGTCAGACAGGCTATTTAAGGAGCCCTCGATCCTCCAGCTGCTTGTTCTATCCATCATTTACACTAACCCCACCTCATCCTTCAACAGCACCATCACCAGATTTCATCCGCCTCCTTTGATAACAATGCATGATCTATCACAAGCACACACCCTCGTACAACTACACCGTGGATTACCCGCAATGCATTTCCTGTAGGGTAGCTGTACTGGAGGATAGCTCAGCCCTTGCTACGCAGCCAACCGGATGATGCCCTCCGCTGCCATTCCACACACAGTTACTTCACCCGCCTCCCCCCCCCCCTCACCCCGGTTCGGTGAGGTTACTAAATTGGGCTGTCGACGGCCAGGGTGGTCCTCTGACAGTGCCCCACAATCCCACGACCATCCTCAGATGCGACCGCTAATAGTAAGTCTGATCTTCCATACACCTCCAGGCAGGTTAAGGCTTGATGGTAGTTGGCTAAGACATGTCTCTGCCGGCTATAGTTGCGGAGGTGTTACATCGATTGGTTATGAGAACATGATTAGCTTGGGTGGGGGCTATACATCGTGTAGGAGAGGGACAGGTGATTAGCAATCTTCGCGAATTCGTGTTGATATGACGCTGACATAATTTCATTCTATAGAAAAGCCCTAGTGCAAGCCCTGTAGGGAAGGGGGATGCTTGAAACCGGCCAAGCCGCCACCCCGATAGACAAATACAGAAAAGAGGTAGAAGACCCTTCCATAATCCAAGACGTTGTAGCTAACAGGCGACAGGAATCAGAGGACTCTATTTTCGCGGGCTTGGGCAACAGCAGATGGATCCCTCGCACGCAGACCTTTTTAAGCTGTTGCTGTGGGGCTATGGTGGGGTGCCCGGGATGAGCAAAATTCGGGATGACTATCACTCTCCATCACTGTGTCAATACTTACCCGCGGACACGGGGGTTGAACCGATTATTACCGGCTCGTCCCTCTGAACGCGCGGTCGAATAAGGGGGGCTAGATCTTCGGGTTTTAAGGCCGGCTGTAGGGTATACACTACATGTTCACCCATCATGCATCTAGGGTGAAACTTAGTACGGAGGCCGGCAGGCGGCGAATCTCAAAGATTGAGGGCCCGTTTGGCAACAGGCCAAAAAGGTTTTGCCCTTGTAAACTTTGTATGGACGACCCTTTGTTAGGCCTTGATCTTTGGAAGCTCCGAAAAAAGAAGAAAAAACAATACAGGCGGTTTTTCTTAATGAACGAAAGCCAGTTATCTTGTTTAGCGCTGCCATCTCGCTCCTAGATTCTTTGTGGTTCGAAATTTTCTTTTTTGTCGGGGTTGCCGAACAGGCCCCCAGGGGTGAGAAATTACGAGTAGAAGCTTTCTTTTTTATAAAGCCAAGGAGGGGGATATCGATTGCGGTGTTTTCTCCTGTTTATAAATGAGATCATTAGTTTGATAAGAATCTTGTTGCAATTCGATAAGTATAGTTGGTGAACAAGGGAGGTGTGGCTTTTCATATTTCTGGCGACCCGGATACAACCCCCTAGCTCTTCTTAGCTTACATTTCCCGTCGTAATATCCCTTTCTTCATCTCTCTTCAGTTGTGATTACTATTAAACGGAGCTGGCCAGATTGGGCAATTGTATTCAACAGGCAACATGACCTTTATTAACCGCACAGCTGGATCTATTGCATAGAAGTAAAACGATTTGAAAAATGCAGGGGTTGAAAGAAGAGAGTATATTTGTGAGAATCAGCGGAGGTTAAGGGCTTTTGAAATAGCTTTACTCACAATTATGTACTATCCTAGGGTTTGTATGGATAAGTCATGGGCGCAATATTCTTCAAAGGTGACTGGAGCTCTCTACCTGCTCCTAGGCTTAGAGGAATCCTAGTGATAACAACACTTTACCCATGTTTCGGGACACCAGGCACACCATTTTAAGGGCAAGTAGGGGACCACGTCATCATTGTTCTAACAACGCCCTCTATACTTCACCGAAACGATGGACTATTAGAAACCGGCTTAGTATCCTAACCCGGAAGACCGTTACGCTGTATTATAATCCACCTGCTGGAATTTATAGGCTATGGCCAGGTCGCTGATTAATTTCCGAACCAATGAATACCCACCTACCGTGGCTAACACCAACATTAAACGGTGTCAAGCACAATTGGGTGGTATTGATATTCAAAGTGCTATTACTCTTGATAGAAGATGGTCATGGATGAAAACGACACTACTATATCTCTACACCGCGTTGCATGTTTATACTTGAGGGGGAGTAACGTATATTTGCATGGCCAGGGTGGTATGTAATTATGCAAAATCTCGAAAAACAAACATCTTGACGAGTACCGAATGGAATAGCAAGATGAGTAGTTCATTTAGATAAAACTTTCGGAGAGGGGTACCCTGATTGCATTCGGTTAGAAAGCCGTCTAGCGGAGGATATTGATGACAACGGGTTGGGCTACATGATTTCTCAGGCCTCTGAATTAATAAGACTGAATACAACTACTCAATTAGGTCTTACAGGAAGCGCCTGTGCGAATATAACCTCCTCATTAAGACAAACATTAATAAAATTGTTTCCTACAAAATCAAATCATGATTGCTATTGGGTTCACCTCTGTTATAAAACATTCTTTCGAGATACCTTAATCAAGATTTCGAAACCCAACTCCTATTGTCATGATTTTCGTGCTCCCATTTCCGATGTTTTGGCGGTTCGCCGCCCGCAGGCCACCGTAAGTGGGGAGGTATTTACAGGGATGAAGAAGGAAACTCTACAAACTATCAAGGTGAATCGGGAAATGAATCGGGAAATGAATCGTGCGAGTAAATGGATCAAATGTGACATATAATAAGGCATCAAATAACTATGGGGAAACGAATCAGTAAATAAATCTTAAGTTCATTCTGTCATTTAAGTTCACACAATTCCCACCTAATTCTCAAAAAGGGAAAAATGTTGATCTTGATGGGAGTTGAACTCTCACTATCTCGGAATTGTAGCCTAGATCTTATCACTTCCTCCAATACCTCATCTAACAACATTTTAGAGAAAGTAGTAAGGAAGGATTATTGATTGATAATGGGTCAGCAAAGAAATGAAGTAAGGGAATCAAGTAAATGGATCAAGTAAATGAATTAAAGTTCATATTGCAATTAACGTCCCCCGGAAACGAATCACTTGATTCGTTTCCAGATCTGGTAGTGAAAAGGAGCAAAAGAGAAGGCGAAAAAAAGATTTTTGACGGGTGTATCAAAGAGAGGTAACTGATGCGAGTATGATGTAAACAAAAAAAAAAAAAGAGAGGTAACTGAAACGGCGGGTAAGACGGAGTCTGATTTCGAGGGAATGTAATATATGGTGATGAGTAGGAAAACGGAATCATAGGACTACCTAGAGGTAGACATAGGCGTGAACAGCGGTACATAACAGGCACAGACAGGCATAGCGTTCCCCATAACGATTCCATCAAAGGCTTATACCGTCCACGCTTGAACCAGAAAGATTTCCCCATCTGAAAGGTAAAACATTTGTAAGTAATGATAACAACTGCATCTAGGGAATCGCAATTTACCTCATATTGCAGTTCCCACCAGTTACACTCAATGGGGGTGGTATGATCTCGCGCTGGCTCAAAAGATGACCGTCAAGAAGCCCGTGACTGATTAGGATACCGTAAGAGGAATAAGCGAGCCCCCACAATACTGGGTATCGTATGGAAGAGCTAAGTAGATTAAGTATTACTTTCTCACTCACAACTAGCGCAGAAATAGCAAAGGATTACTATACTGTCTTGAGCCAGGCCAGCAATATATCATAGTATGGTGTTAAGGTGGCAGCAAAAGTAACCATGAATCAGCTCTAGTCTCGGGATAGACTTGCAAGGAAGAACCGAGCCAGGCAGGGTCAAGGAGACGTTTAATGGCATAGGATTGCAAGCAAGGACCAAGCCAAACAGAATCAAGGAGAGGCTTGATCCGCAGAATAATAAATAACCCGAAAACCTTCGGAGGTTTCTGGTATCGCCATAAGTCAGATATCACCATATTAGCACGCATGAGAGAAGGGATAGACCACCTTTCGCCACGTGCCCCACCCAGAAATGGAGGGGGCCTCGCCCCTGCAGCTAGTCGGCTACGGCGGAGGAGCTATGCATCCAGCAAGAGAGGCAATGGACATAGGTGGGAATAGGCGGAGAAGGCAGACGAAACGGAGGTGTAGCATAGATAGGTCTCCGAGATAGCCCAGGCCGATAGGTCTGGGTATACGGATGAGTGGTGATGATGCATACTGGGCCGATGGTGTAGAAGGCCACGAGACCGTATCAGAGGTCTCTGGGGGTCATGGAGGGGTAATGATAAAGGCGGGGTTGTAGTGATTATTACTGTGCTGTAGGGAAGGACTGTGTTTGTAATGATGGATGGATTGAAAGGGAGGAGAATCTAGGTTCTTATATAGCCCTACCCTGTATTCACCACCGTATCCATCAGCTCCTTAGACCACTTGTTGCATCGAAGCGAACCATGCCCATGTGTCATTGAGACGTACATGTATGTTTAGAAATGGATACAGGTATGCAAATTGCTTGCTTATCTCTTCAGATCAATGTATGGTACATTGAGAAGCCACTTCCCCTCTCAGCAAACCATTTAATTTGTCTTGCATCTTCCGGGCTGCGCCTCTTCAGTCCAGCCAACCCACCCACTATGTATACATGTACGTATGCTCCAAGACACCTGCAAAAGTGCCCACCGATCAAAACATGCCACCTGGCACCATCGAAGCCATGGGCAATAGAATCTCCAGTAGAGACTTGAATCTGCCATTAGTTGGGTAAAGCAAGATCTTCGCTTCGCGCTGGTGGTGAGCCGCCATTATGGGGCTGTAAGTGTGGGGGGGGGGGGGGGACTGTGTGGAATACCGGCGGCATCTGGGTGGACCCACCACGAATATCACCGGCACGTCACGCAGCTGCTTTCTCGCTCACCACTCCGAACGCCCCCGGCCGCCCCCACTGGCGGGGGTAGAAGCCACCAGTACCCCCTTTACAAACCTCCGGAGCACTGTTCATCAGCCTGAGTGATTCCCTGTACCGGTAAGTATTTACATCCTGTTTCAGTATTCAATGATTGTCTTAAGCGAAGCTAACTCTCAAGAAGATGATAGACCAACACAGCACGCGCCTCACTACCAACGGCATGAAATACTTCATCAAAGACAGCGTGCCCTCGCGATAATGACATTTCCACAATAGGAGAGACGTGGAATATAGTCTGCGGCTACGGACGAGCCCGTTCTGGCGCCTCATGGCCATAAAGGAAGGGGGTTATCATATGATCTGGCATTTTGATCAAAGGTACAGCGATACCTAGGAAGATTCCGGAATCCCAATAAGAACGAACTCGCGATCCCACCAATAACCACAAAGACACCACTCACCACTGGCAAGACCATTAGTATTGGTAAAACAAACTCTATTCTATGTTTGTTTTTCCGCCGTTATTATGACCACTCAGTAGATCGTTTGTTTACGAGCTAGAACTAATTGTCATGCTGCTTTATACAACCACAACGCCACCAAGTATCATGACCCAAGATAGAGGTTTCTCGAACCCTTGTAATCTTTAGGTCTCTCCACTTATACATATACTACAGGTATACCTTCACGACACCCCCCGCTGGTGAGATACCATTGCAACAGGGGGAGGGGGAGGGGTGGGGCTCCTAAAACCTCATAGACAAGCCACCCTAAAGGGTTCCGGCTCAGGAACTAGAAATCCACTATATAGAACCGTAGTAGACCATCAAATAAATCCAAGAGAGATGTTTCTTCCTTTTTATACTCTTTACTACTTTAATTTCAACATTGACGCTTATAATCAACTTACCACTAATTACTACTGGCGCGCCACACTAACCACTAACTATAAAGCCAAATCACAAATACCTTTCCTGCGTGGCTCTACACAGTATAGTAAAAGACCCTTTTAAACAAAACCGAGCGGCATAAGAGAATCTGTTTCTATACACCTATACAGACACCCAAATCCGTGTACCGGCATATAGTCCACATAAGGACCTTAGTTTAATTCTTGCAGGATGCTATAACAGGGACTACGCCGGGAATGGTGTAGTATTGATGTAGGATACAAGTAGCTTTGAGCTTGGGAAGTACCAATCCTTTTCCCTGAATGAGAGAAGGTCACCACCATCTTTATGTATGGAGCGGTAAATGTGTCATATGCAATTTTACCAAAGATGGTATCTCCCGGATGTTCGAATATTGGCGAAATCTCTCTCATGCATGAGCGCCTGAAATTTGGGTGTGAAAATGTCAGGGTAACAGTTGCAGTCCTTAGAGTACTACGGATGTGCTATAAAGTTCGCAGGTTTATGCATGAGAGAGATTTCGCTAGCGTTCTGAACATCCGGGAGATAAGCTCTGAATCTCAGTCCTTGTTCAGTATAAATTCTGACTTTCAGTCTTTATCCTGCATGATCAATAATAACAACAGTTTCACACCGGTGGTAAAATATCAGTAGTAAAGTGACCTACCACCGTTCGTAAAATCACTTTTGACACGTTTACCGCACCATGGCGGTACCTTTTGCTCTATCTGCAATACGTGGCATACCGTGGTTATGTTTATAGCTAGAGTCGACCCATCCCTCTGCAGCGAACCATTGTGGCCAAGGCTACTGATAGGTCCCATGAATCTGCCTCCGACGCATTAGATGGTCCCGGTGACTCTGATATGTAGTATGCAAAAAGGGACTAGATAGATCTTGATTGGGACTGTGAATGGTTCTGCTGGTCCTCTCAGTACTTATACAAGTCCCATATTTACTACCGTATCCCCACTAACTTATGAGAAAAGCTACGGTATTAAAGAAGAAGGTTTAGAATTAGAAAGTAATTTTTTTCAATCTTAGTCACCCAAGAGAAGGGAAAGGTGGCCCCCCCTTCTCTCCCTCTTCGGCTCACCCTTCTCACCAGCCCAGACCAGAATAGGGTACACCTTCCCTCTTGGGTTCTTGCCTCTGTACTTAATATACAATTGTGTCCTTTTCAGCTCAGACTCCTCACTACGCAATCAATCTCCAAATTCTACTCCTATCATAGCCCCGCCTACCATCCATACTCGGGAAGTATACAACTAATAAACTTCCGTAGGCTCTCACCTACCCGATGTGCTCTCTTCGGATAGCATACCATTCCTACGTCCCCTTCCTCATCAACCGCCGATTTCCCTATAGGTCAGGGCCTTAATGTAAAGTGGTTGTGTGGGAATTTCACATCGCCCCCTTCACTCAGGGGATGTCGTTTCCTTCTTCGTCGGAAAAGAGCGCACAAGGGCACGGGTTGACCGGGCGCGTAATGATGATTCCGCAACCAACTAGTAGCACCTTCACCTCCGGCAGGTGCAAGGAGGGGAGGGTGAGCAGCAAGCTAATGGCGCCCCTACTGGGAATGGACGTAGATGCAAGTAGATGAAGGTGGGGACAGTGAACACCCTTCTAATGCAATGCATGACACCCCTACCCTCCTGAACGTACTCCTCTGTGATATTCGGCCTCTGAGTCTGTTTGTACCACGTTGGTTGTGTTGTGTACATGAGGGGGGTGGAGGCTGTTTATATTTACCTGGGATTCCTGCCTAACTCTGCCGTCACCATCTGGATCGTTGATCCATTCTTCACCGGTTTCCGGTGCAGGAGCAGATAAACCTCCAGGCCGGTCCAGCCGAAAGCACAGAGACCAGGCGCATATCCCCGCGTATTATTTTTTATTTTATGGGATTCCCGAGCCCTTTTCGATTGTTTTTCTAGCTACGTTCTGTGCCAAGTTTAGCTTACACCGTATGGTGGCAGAGTAGCAATAGGAACGGCATCGTACTATTACGGCATCACAAATACTGTCAGCCTGCGAACATTGAGATGTGAGAGTTACTCAAAACCTACGGATCACAACACCCAGCTACCCCGGGGTTTTGTGGATGCGACACCTTGTCCTGCATGCCCACCAGCCCTGCATCTAGCAGGTCAATCTCGCAAATCAATGGTGACAATGGTGGCTGCGTCTGCTTGTCCACGCCGGGGACAGACTCCCAGAGTGGACTTTTGGTGGGTGGCTCGCGCTGTCTACGGATAAATGGTGATGTGGTGATCTCTAGAGAAAGAGAGATGCGAAGCATGGATGAGAGGATGGAGGATGAGAGGGAGAGAGGGGAGGGCAATACAGAGGTGTATTTATGCTAACATGTGGTAGAAGACAGGTAGGCAAAAGCTTTCTTTGGAACAGATTACCATCCTCCGCCGCCCTCTACGTGTACGACAAGCGGAACAAAACACGTCCACTCGCGGCATCTACAGAGACCTGGTCCAAACAGGATTCCGTTCAAATCAACCATATACATGACAACCTTACTAAGTGCGGCCATTCGAACCGCCCCTTCGGTTCCCCGCTCGCCCGCGCTCGCCATACCGCGAAGGATCTCAAGTGGGGCGTTGCCATAAGGGGTTTTTTTTTGTTTCGCTGGATAGCGATCTGCACACACAAGCAACGCGTACCCGTATCCAAGGTGACATCCTAATGATTACCTGAATCGATCAAATTCCCTTATCTCCGCGGGCGCCCACGGCACCACACCCACACCACCAACCCCCTGCGCGGCCGTGAGACCCATAGAATCACCCACCGCCACCACAACGCATCGGCACCTACAAGTAGCGCGCCTTCCCCCTCCCACCACCCAGCAACCGAATGGATAGAAAACCCTAACCCTGCCGCCGGCGGACCCCGGAGACACATATCGCCACAACATAGTTACCGAGCGGAAAACAACGCGCGGACACACGAGCAATTTGCCACACCATGCTCCTCACTACAACTACGGGTTAGCTGGCCTGTGGAGAGCTGGTACGGTTAGATGCGGGCTTTACACCACTTCCACAGACAGCCCCCCCCCCCCCATGGCGTGAAACACGACCACTACTGCTCATGATGTGCCTGTAGGAACACGAGCGGCGAGGGCCACAGTGGCAATGCCAGGTGCTGGACTAGCGGCCTAGCCTAACATAAAGTCACTAGGTTATAAATCTAACCTATACAGGATCGGAGACCTTCACCTAGGGAATCTACCACAAATACTACTCGCCTCTGAGCATCCGAATCCCGTATGGAACTAGCCGACTAGCTAGTTCTCAAATATTTGTCATCGGGTGGATTGTGCCCCAAGCCTCTTACGCACGGAATCAGTCATCTGGCCGAGTTGCTGACTACAGCTATTTAGCATTTAGCGGGTTGTGGCTTGATGTATATTCTTGCCTGCACACACCGTCCACCTCCGGCCCACAAGGAATGATGCCTTGGGCCACACATAAATAACACCGCCGGCAGAAAACAAGTATCCCCAACCACACCAGACAGCCCTGAACACGCAACGCAGGCTGGCCACATATGACAGAGCAAACACCACACGAGGTTTGACCGCATGGGCAATCTTCGCAATAAAATCTTTACTGTCCGCAAAGTACAGTTGATAGATATGCAGATAACGACTTAAGCCACAGAAAAAGCTCCCCGTCTACCAAAAGATAATCCGGGATTTGAGGGACACCTCTACAGCACCGCCGGCGGGTCGTACATCATTATAATTAGCTCACTATCACATATGGGCGATGCGGTGAATGAGAGAGAGGCTAGGAAGTCCGGAACCAGGGGCAGTTTATCCCTTGTTATGTGAACGGCATGCTACCCCTCGCACCAATTTACCAACAGCAGAACAGATGTGCCCCGGATAAGTACAGACATGATATCATTCTCCCGCATGCAGCAGGTAGCAGCTCTGCTACATTTGATCCGTCCCCAGCGCAAAGAAGCGTCCGCAACACCCGCCGAGTCCTCGGGGATGTATAGTCAACAGAAGGATTTTCGCCACCCCTACCGGTATCAGGAGGCCTGTAAAATCGGCGTCACAGGCAGCCGCGGGGCACCTATGGAATCGACTATACCATACAGCGGCCGGAACATGAGTAAAACGCTGCGCACTCCTCGCGTGGTTGGTGAAACCATCTAACCAGTAGTCCCCGCTAAGATATCAGGCTACGTGAAATTCTGCAAGCAGCTAACAGAACCGGGAGTAAACACAAGAAGATATGTAGCTAGCAGAGTATCTATGATGCTACCTGCCCTCCGAGCACCATTGCACACACCGCGAGAAAATAAAGATCAGACATTTAGCCCACCTTCATAAAAGTAATCTTCTCTGCATCTTACTGGGTAGGCGAATTGCGAGGTTGCGGCAAAGCCACGCCCGCGCCCCGGAGTCCGCAGTATTTTCGGTGGGGATTAAACTCAGCGTCGAGAAGGCTAGCTACGCCAGTTTTCCGCTAGCAAGATCCTATGATTCCTGCCACAATTATATTAACCGCTTCTGTCCCACCATTCCTACCAGAACCATCGCAGCCCTGGTCGGCTGGTCGGTATCCCGAGTAGCACTTTTCCAATCAGGCTGGTGCGTTGTCGGGTTCCTCAGGTGTGGTCCTACTAGTCATGTAGGCAGTAAGACAAGTGTGTCACGTAGCGGGCGACCACCAGCGGCATATTGGTGGCGGTGTTCATAGCGAAGGGCATAGGCGCGGGGAACACAAAGATTACCTACATTCGTGGGTAGGCTCTCCAAAGCTGATGATAAGATGATGAATAGGATTGTGTGGAGTAATGTGTGTCGTGTTCGAGGGGTACAAACCGGGATGATAAGGGGGGAATGATTAGGACCTCGTGTGGGAGTTACTTTCTAAGCGTTTGTGGGCAGTGTGGGCAGTTGTTAGTCGCTGGGGAGGGGGGGGGGTGGATAGGTGTAGAGCCAGTTTACGGTGCTAGCCGTGTGTGGGTCAATCCCTGCTTACTCTCCCTGTGAGCTAGGCCGTTAATGGTAACGTGTACTATCGGATCTTGGCCCGCGTAGGCAACGTTATGTGGGGATAGCAAATGAGTTTGGGTTGAGCCCGTCCGTCCACCCATCTAATCCAGCCGCTTATCAGGGGCGGGAGGTTCTTCCGGGGCCCAAAAGCCGGGTGCGTGTGTTGACCCTTTAGGAACCGTATGCACTTACATTAACTGAGGAGGCTCTTCAGGAGGCCCCTCTAGCCCCCTAGCACAATCATCCCTCACATCCATCCACACCCCCCCACCACACAGACCCATGTCCCACCACCATCACTCCTCGAAATCCCGGCCCAATCTGCTTAAACCTGTGATAGGGCTCGCCCCTCTTCATTCACTACCTCCAACACACCTCCTCTTGCTTCAGGCTCACATTCCTTGTAGGGCCGCTGTACTGCATGTCCACTCCGCGCGGTTGCTTCGACACTGCCATACCCTAGCACACTTTACCCTTCGCCAGAGTACCTCAACTCATGCCACCTATCATGGAGGGCTCCCGCAAGTTCCCTGACGAGGGTTCCCCGCCTTACGCGAGCTTATCATGTTGGACCCCCCTCTACCGCTATACGCAACTTTGTTCAAATAGATGCCGACCACAGATATACCGCCCCCGGAACCCCTCCGAACACTCAGGTGACGAGGGGCGTATCCTGGAGACGCCTACCGCCAGCCCTACCACCACGTGCACACTAGCCCGCACGTATCCGGGGGCTCGCGGGAGTGCCCAATTAGCACCTCTAGCACCTCGAGCACCTCCAGTCCCCGTTTCTCCCGACTCACCAATCCTCCGCCGTGATAGTCGAGGCTCCCAACCCCTCGTGGATCCACTTCTGCTGGAAATATCCAACCTATATCATCCGGAATCCGTGCCAATGTAGATGATTCACTCCACAGAGGCGCTGCCGGGGATACCTCCAGATATCCTTCCGAAGATGCTTAGCAGCGTGGAAGTGCTCTGCAGGGTAGAACTTTGCAGCGCGGGGGAGCCCCCGGCGGTGTTTCGCAGCGTGGAGGTCCTTTCGGGGGCTTTGCACAGTGTGGAGGTGCCCTACAGCGTGGAACCCTACAGCGTGGAGGGGCTACTCCACCCCTTCGTAGAGGTGTTTTTAAAAGTGCACTAGCTGAAGTGGAGGCGGAAGCCTTCCAAAAGAGGCGGAAGAAGAGGCTATAGATGTTGAAGGCGAAGATGGAGGGCGATAAATATCTCTAGATTTACTGTACTATATAATACCCTAAAAGCGTAGATTTGATATCCAATAGAATTTCTGTTTACTAATATTTCTCAGGGAATTTTCTAATGCCTATCTCTACTTATATGCTTCTCTCCTAAAGACCGTTGATTAATTTATATTCGGCGCTAATTATGTGCGAGACACCAGTATAATCTTCAAATCTGGCTCAATTGACCCCTATTTTGATAAAAGGGTTATACCAGGCTTTTACATGCTATCGAGCCCTTATTTAGTCTCATACAGATATGCGGTGGGCGGCAAAGTATTTCTCCGCCATATTTACTCATCCTCCAAAACAATAAAATACCGTATGCAGGTGATATCCTTACCCCCGGAAGTACCCCGGCAAATAAGGAGGTCTAGGCTTTTCCCCTCATCTCCCTCCCGTTCCTTAACCCACCAACTCCTTAAATCAATGTTAGAAAAGCAAAACAACATATAACGGGTGACAAGTTTCTACCCATGATACTGTCGATACAGATAAAATCCATATCCTAGCTACCATTACTCAAGGATCCTCATATCGTGCTTTGCTCACTCTACAACCAGTGAATATTATCGATACCGGGTTATCAATCCTGCCCGTGTTGTGATCCTCTGTACTCTACACAAGAACGGTTACCCCCTGCCCGCCGGCGTTACTTTCCCGGCCGGGATAGCTTTGGTGGTTAGCAGAGTCCAGTGTTCCGCACGGCTCTGACATGCGCACGTAAGTATATATGTTAGTTATCAGATCACTCCTACTGCGGGCTCGGCGGCGTGGCTATCGCCCGCGGATAAGCCAGATTTTCTTTTCGCAAGGTACTATATTATATTGAAGCGTAATATTATATATTTCTCCAACCTGGCCCCAAAGCGGTGGTTAATGTGTCAATACAGTACCAGAAAATGGGGAGGTTTTGATACGGAAGTACTATCGCAGTACTGCGGTATGAAATGAAATACCGTAATGTTGGCACAATGCGTAACTATACACCCAATAACCAACGGCTTGCCCCTAACTGGAACAAAGCCAACTGGCCTGCAATACACCTCGACATGAAAGAGACACAAGTACCCGACCTCACCCCAGATATCGAAGAATGGTTCGAAAATGCTCTAGGAACCATTACTACCTCTATTCTTAAACATGTACCCCAGAAAAGACCGAGTAGCTGGTCAAAGCCCTGGTGGTCACCCCACCTCACTGCTCTTCGCCGGATCTACCACTCCGTAGCGAAGGACTTCAAAAGGGGGTTCGCCCCCCCCTTCGCTCTCAAAGCAGCCAAAAATAATTACTTCGACTCCATCCAGAAGGCCAAAGACCAACACTGGAATGATTTCGTAGCCCAAGCGGACTCCACCCAAATCTGGTCCCTTAAGAGATCAGCTACGAGAGACAGAGTATCAAAACTCCCCTCCTTTCCAGATGCAACCAGCCCAATAGATACAAATAAGGCGATGATTGCACACTTTTTTCCCCCCCTCTCCTCTCCAACCCCCCAAATACTTCCTATGCATTTTATAAATGTACCCGAAATTTCAGTTTCTGAAGTTACACAAGCCCTCGCCGCAGCTTCAAATAATTCTGCCCCAGGTCCAGATTCTTTTCCCCCGCTGGTTTGGAAACAAGTACACCAAGCCAATGCACAGCTTCTTCCACGACTCCTTACCCCGTTACTACAAGCAGGGTATCATCCACGAAAATTGAAAACCGCTTTCGGTGTAGTTCTCCCCAAACCAAAGAAACATGACTACTCGTCACCGGCTGCGTATAGAATTATAGTCCTGCTAGAAACCATCTCAAAGATTCTAGAAAGGATTATGTGCTATCGTCTTGCAGACCACGCCAGAGTATCAAATCTAATCCACCCTCACCAATGCGGCTCCATTCGGGGTCTCTCAACAGCAGATGCATTTACTACACTACAACATGAAGTGAGGCTCCTACAAAGAGCCAAACTCAAAGTCTCCACCCTCTTTCTCGATGTTAAGGGAGGTTTCGATCACGTCAACCCAATGAAATTGGCAGAAATTCTCCATAAACACGACACCCCACTCTATCTTATTCATTGGATTCTTTCCTTCTTGACAGAACGGAAATGCACTCTTCTCTTCCCCGGATCCCTACGTCTTCCCCTTCCCGTTGACGTAGGCGTTCCACAGGGCTCTCCTATCAGCCCTCTTCTATTCTGTATCTACGTCAGCCCTCTACACGTGGACCTAGACCCCGGTACTATTATTTCCTACGTGGACGACTTTGCTCTCACAGTCGCCTCCCAAAGCTATACCCAGAATATTCACCTACTAGAAGAAGCCTACAAGACGGCAACCGATATAGGCAACCCACTGAATATCTATTTTTCCCTTCCAAAAACCGATCTTATTCATTGGCGTACTCCCAAGGATAAATCACCCACCGAAGATACTTCGATTATTCTGGAAAACACAACCATCAAACCCGGTAACGAGATTCGATGGCTCGGATTCCAATGCACCCCTACACTCGACCCTCATCCTCATTTTAAGAAAAGAGTGTCCGCTGCCCTGGCCTCTTTCGCAATACTTCGTCAATTTTCATCAGCAGGCAAAGGCCTAACAGCCTCAAACTGCCGCAAACTAGCAATGATGGCTATACTACCCATCCTCACCTACGGAGCCTCATGCTTCCAACCCACTAACAAATCAATAAAGCTTCTCGAAAATGCCTGGCACTCAGTGCTCAGATGGGTTACGAATTGTTTTCGTTCTACCCCAATCGCAATTCTCCAAGCCGAATCCTCTTGTCCCCCTATTGACCTCTATATTTCATCGCTACGACTTAGATACGCTGCTCGTATCCTGTCCGCTTCTCCCGAGTTTAACCCGGTCGCGGCCCGTCTTCCGGACAACTTTCCTTCAACTAGTCCCTTCAGAAAGAATCAAAATAGAAAACTGCTGAGAGGCATTCCCAATCCCCCCGTACACTGGAATTCAGCTCGCCGTGGCGTCGCCAGACTCCCAATCGATCAACTATGCCATACTCTACTTACCAACTCCCCAGAATTTGCTCAGAATCAAGGAGTAATTCCTAATCTCGGTCTGCTTATAAAACGCAACACTATTCATGTGTGGCAATCCCTTCCCACACCCGAATACTACCAATGGCCCATATCATCTAAACCGCATCTTCACCTATTACTCAATAGGTTTATCTCCGGCAGAATATGCCAAATGAGAGCTAATAAAAGCTACCTCGCCGCTCATCCCTCCTGGATGAACCCAGATGCCTCCCCGATTTGCCCAAGATGCGAAGAAGAGGAAGAAACTATGCAACACGCTATTCTGGACTATCCTGCTCGGGAACAGATCCGTATACTCACGATACCACATATTACTACTCTCGAAAACTGTTTCCAATCTATGGAATCACTAAGGGCGCTTAGTGATTATATCTCAAAAACAAGAACGAGCTTCCCAATCAAAGACCAGGGTCCCAAATCTCCGCTGTACTCTCTTTCGTCTTCATCTTCCCTCACATCACTATCATCGTTGGATTCGGAATCGGGATAATAGGATGTTATATCAATATTAAATTGTTTCTTTTTCTTTCTTTTCTTTTGAAGGAAAATTATGGGCGGATTCTAAATTATTTTTCGAGGTTGTTATGATTGTTTTGTTTTGTTTGTTTTGAATTTTTGTTTTGTTTTGTTTGTTTTGTGGTTTTGGCGGGTTTTCCTTTGTTGGTTTGATTGTCGGGGATAGGTTTTGTTTAGGCCATAGGGAGTCCCTGCATGCTATATTCTTGTACCTAGAAACGAATGAAACTTTGAATTAAAAAAAAAAAAAAAAAAAAAAAAAAATGTTAGCACAATGCGATCATAATACGGTATTGTTATGAATATAGTAATGCTAGAATCCCGTAATGCTGGGACAATGCGAGTTAGTTGCAATACGGTGTGGCTGAGAATACCGCAACAATACCGTAGCAATACGGCAGGGTTAACTGAGCCCCCTACAGCAGTGTTACGGCGTTCTTGCGGCAGTACCCACACCACACCACACCCTGCAAATGCCGCACGGCTGCCACAGCACTACCGCACGGGCCTTTGGTATTGTCTTAACAATACTTGGATCTGCTGCCGTAATGCTGCCGCATTTTTTTGTGACGTACCGCAACACCGCCGCATTGTTCTGCAAAATAAGGCATGTATTCCATCAATTACTTCACATGCCATATTGACTTGTAGTCCTTTTAAAAGAATACAAGTCAATTATAAGTGTATTCTCCATCTAGTAACCAATTGAATTATTGCATGTATGCTCGTATATTACATACAGTTGTTTTTTCATCTATTTTACTATTTAATATACAGTTGTTTGCGTCATGTATTTTACTATTTGATATACAGTTTTGTTTTCATTGTATGCCTATAAATCACATACAGTTGTTTTTTCCCTGTATTCTATTATTCTACACCAAAGTGCCACAAACCATCTATTCGCCTCAGACACTCACTTACAGGAATTGATGAATGATGTTCACCAGCTGGTTTAGACGGCGATAAACACAATATTACAGCGGATATATGCAGTACTACACGCGCAAGTTAGTAAACTGACGCGTTGAGACTTGGAATTCAAGAGAGGGCATTGTTACCATATTATGATACACGCGACTACATGTACTGCATGTATGTGAATGTCCTACACACAAGAATTAGTAAACAACGCATTTCTAATAGGAGAGGGTATCGTTTACCAGATTACTACAATACACGCGACTACTACACGTACATCTACTACACGAGAATTAGTTGATAATTGGAAATAAAGAAAGGGGGGGTATTGTTATGGATCCAATCGGACCTGACAGATCACGGGTCTCCCGACACACGAAGGTTACATGGAGGGTCAGCACGCTGACAGGGACGATGGCAGGCTTGTTAGGCGATCTCGTCAAGAGATCGGGGATTAATATGTTGATCGGTGCGGTGGTTCGGTGCGGGGATTTCCTTTGTCGGAGTTAATGCTTTCTTTTCCTTTTCCTGTATTCCCCCCGACAGTACTCGCTTGTGGGTTCTTGTTCGGGGGGCAACCCCGATGTATGTTCTTCTCTCTTCCCCTTTGGGTTTGAGGTGCGTCTAGGCTGGGCATGCGATGCTATCTTTCCAGATGAAGCGTTGCTGATAGTTTATTGGGTCTTTGTCTTCGGTTTAACCACTTGCGTCCCGAAGACCCTTGTATAGTTATTTCTTATGTTCTTTCTTTCTTTTCTTTACGATGTAATATCGCCGAATTAGGTAATTAGAGCAGGGATGCGTTGATTATGTAATTTCAGTAGAGAGGACTATAAAGGGCCGCGGACACACTATGCTGTCTTCCTTTCCTCTCTACGCAACGTCTTCTCTATTTTCTCTTATTTATACTTTTAAATACATATACTCTTTACGCAACTAGAGTTCCTCTTTACTTCTCCTCGCCTAAGCCCTGCCCCTCTATTCTTCGGGGGTAGGGCTAGGCCTCATTCAATATGAATCGCCGAATACGTTGTCTGCTCCTCTTCGGCCTTCGGGCCTAACGCTGCACTACTTTCCTTCTGCCTTCGGGCACGCTGTCCTTTTCTCACTCTTCCTCGATCGTGGTCCACTCCCCTACGTCTCATTGTAAGTCCAAACCAAGGCCTGGGGTTCATCCCCTGGGTAACGTGCTAGCTAGCAAGAGGTGATTACACCCAACACATAGGTTGAGCATTCCCTATTGTGTATACGTAGTTAGTAGCAAGAGATATCAGAGACTGGAGCCCACGATCCTCTCTTCTTATCCCCCTTCTCACAGACATTCGTATCTTACGAATCGCCCCCCTCGGAACCTAATTCCTGTGCCCTCTGGAACAATAGCACTCGTACGCACAGGGAAGGAGTGATCCTTCCCTCCACATCCTCGCCCCCCACGAGAGGTATTTACCCTTACAATAATAAACACGACATTATCAACGCTACACCATATTACATACGAGAATTAGTGAAGGTGCGATTTGCATGAGAGGATGGGGAGGCTTACAATGATGGACACGACACCGTTATGATGAACACCACACTACACGCGAGAATTAGCGAACTCATTACTGTGGTCGGGGGTGGGTGATTACAATAAAAACACCACATTGTTATTATGATAACCTACACGTGAGAATCAGTGAACTCACCAATTTTCGTGATATGAGTAGGATAACTTCGCGAGAATTATGGTAACACGCGAGAATTAGTAAACGTCGTAGGATGGGAGGGGGTGTTTACCAGATTACAACGAAAACATAACAAAAAACTACACGCGAGACGCGAGATGTTAGCAAAGGCGGTGAAGAGTGAAGAAGAAGATGGGATGATGCGGAACATAAAACTACACGCGAGATGCGAGATGCGAGATGCGAGGGTTAGCAAAGCGGAGAGGTGAGGAAGAAGGTGGGACGATGCAGAGAAGGCGAGAAGAAGCGAGGGGAGATGATCGGCGAAAAATTTTCAACCCTAAACAACACCCCTGCATATTTCACTTGGCATTATCTCCATAGCCGGAGCTCTATAGATCTACATGTACAGTACCTGTAGTTAGTTCCTAAATCAAGCAAATCATCATGAGCACAACCAGGAGAGACTGCGGCATCTGCGGTAAGAAATTCACTGGAAAGACGGCGGATACACGTTACAAGGCTCACTGTAAGATCGAACATCTCGAATTTTATCGTACCTCCATCAAGCCTTTAAAGGATCCCAAGCTCATCAATCGAGAGGCCTATCTTAAGCGCAAGAAAACAAAACCCGATGTTGTTGAAGTGCAGCAGACGATGTCTGGGATGAGGCGAAAGGCTCGTAATGAGCAGATACGAGCCCTGCAGAACCGATCCCCACCTGAACCCCCTGCCATTCCAGAAGCACCCTTCATCGATGAATTCAACCCATTTTACGTTGTGAGCGCCGAGTTCGGCATCTTCATCGGTGTCACATATGCACACCTCCTTGAGAATTCCGTCATGATCTCATTGGAGCGATATGAATCAGCCCTCAATCTGACCCCCCGCGTCGCTTCTCTGTTGAAAGGAGCGCTCGCTCTGAGAAGGAGAGATCCAATCGCAACTCTGGCACGTCGCTACCACAACTACCGCCGTAGTCTCTTAGCGGTTGAGGACTATCCGGAACTAAAAAAGAAATACGAACAGTTGCTTGAGCGACATATCAATAAGCAACAACATCCTGAGCTCTGGGTGGACGAGGAGCTGCTCACCGCCCGTGCCATGCAGCTATATGCGCAATATCAGCTGAACAAGGGGGTCACGGCGCAGACTAGGGCAGAGAACGATGGCGGTGGGGATGAGGACGAGGATGAGGATGAGGATGAGGATGATGACGATTCCGAAGGCGATACCAACGGCGTTATCGACCCTGGTCTACTGGTTGATGCAAGAGTGGCGGTTGGGAAGGAGGTCGGGAATGTGTTGGCTGGGGGGCAGACGGTAGGGACATCGAGCGAAGCTGTTGTTGGCAATTAACAATGCATTTGTATGCCAAGGAATACATGTAGTTCATGATTCATGGAGGCCTAACGATGTAATACTCATTCCTAGAAATTAAAAATACAAGAACAGCTGTTACACAAAACATAGAGAATCGGATGTTCGTAAGCAATGGTAAAACATTTACGCGATACAATGGAATATGTGAAACGAAAAAAGGGGATAACATGGACTTAACTCTCGTATATCAGATACAACTGATTAGCAGTGCAAAAAATATATAGCAGCAGATGGGTTGGCGAATATGGGGGGGTATGGTGATAATTGGCTAACAACTCAGATCAGGGGATAAATAAATGGGGGAAAAATGAAGGAGAATGAAGAAAAGTGAGGAAAAGTGAGGAAAAATGAAGAGAGGGGAAAAAAAAACTAGAGACCCCCGATTACTTCGGTGCCTGTCAACAAGGCTATCAGGTTGAGATGGTCGTGGCAGGTGAGGAGGCGTGGGCAACAACTGTTGCAGTCGGCGCGTTGACAATGGGTGCCAGCTCTAGTGAAGGTGTGGCGGAGGTGGAGGCGGAGGCGTGGGGGTGGCGGTAGCGGCGGTGGGAACAGGGTTGACAGCAGCAGGGGCAGCAGCAGGGGCGGCGCCAAACGGAACAAATAACGGGTCCAGTTCGATCAGGTTCGTCGGTTTCTTCTTTCGAGCAAGTCTGGTCTTGTGGACAGGCTTTTCCGGGATCGTCACAATTAAGCGCTCGTGAAATGTACTGAAGGCGTCATTGGTAGCCACTAGCAGTAGACGTTGGTTGCACGCTTCACGGTCCAGCTTATTCAACTTCAACATGTGAGTATAGCTTATTAAAACGTCAGCTATGAATAGGTTTGCCGATGAGGTGTTAGAAAGCGGAGGGGTACTTACACCATCGTGTATACAAAAACCGTCTTGTAGAAATTTTCAGCCTCGGGCTGGAGCAACGTAGACCTCCAATCAACAAACGCAGAAGTGCTCCCGACCATCAATTGGAACCAGGATTCCAGGCTCCAGTGGTTGGCATATACTGTCCTCAGGTGGACCTCATCAAGACTAAGGTAATGTGCACACTCAGGCTTCTCGATGATGGCGCCCCACATTTCCTTGGCCTGGCGATTATACTCTTTGAGCCAATTCTTGCGCCATTGAAGCATCCGGTCCCACGCCAACGTAAACTCGGGAGTGTTTCTCTTGACAGTCTGGGCAGCAGATGTGTCAATCAGATGGCCAAACCGGCTCTCTGGAATTGTGAGGTATCGGGCAAATGCCATACGGCACATGCGATTCAGCGCGCCCCACACACAGTGGGTGGCCTCTGGATAAAGACCAGCAAACCTTGACTTATCGTATGTATTCGGAAGCTCTTTCTTTTCTTCGCTTTGTTGAATGAATATCGCCTCATCCACTTTGGGCCTCGGCGTCGATAATTCGGTTTGAGAATGTCAATAATATATACATGTATCAACTTCGGGGGTTCCTAGACATACAGTGATCGTTGGTGCGGTTTCTTCATCTGATTCGGCCAGAGTCATAGTCCTCTGAGCGGAAGCGGAAGTCCTCTGAGCGGAAGCGGGGGTCCTGTTGACACGTTGACTGCTCGCTACGATAGGATCATCATATACCTCCTCTTCATCGTCTATGAAATCATCGGCAGAAAACATCGGACGTTGAGAATGACGGGTTTCCTCATCTGCTGATGGTGTATGTTGAGGTGGGCGACCCCCTGCTCCGCCACGACGCCCGTTACCAGGCCTTTGGCTCTGCGAAACCTGCGATCTCCCTAATGTTTCCTGCGAATCACGTACGTTAGGGGTGGGGGATTCTTGACGGAACAATTCTCGACGTGATAGATCGGCCAGACTGACTGTGCTATGCCTGCCCGGGCGGTGAGGAGTATATGGGTCATCTCTACGAACCATAGGGCTGCTAGATGGATGCGCTCGATATGCTCCTACCATTGTTGTCGACGATGGGGATTCCGAGATTAGCGACTCTGTACAATATTCACACAGCTTGGCATTTAGATTAGTAATACACTTTATCACCGATTGATGTCATGTGACTTACATGTATTATTCGTATTCCAACTTGATATATGAGACGAAAAACGATGTTTTGGCTGATAAAAGTAGCAAAAGGTACGAGATTGTTAGTAATGAGAGTGATGAGAGTGAGCAGAGAGGGGAGATGAAGTCAGTCTGGTGGGGGGTCGAAATAATCGAGCTAGTATAGGCACAAGCTCCAGTGTCCCGCTCCCGCTCCCGCTCCCATCATTAATCCATGTCTTGCGCGTGTGCAGCGCGTCTCTTTTGTCTCCTTCTACTCCCCTCCCTCTCTTGTTTCCTTTCCATCATTTTTCTCTCTCTCGCAGAAGCCAGCCTCATCCATCAATCCAACAAAATCATCCCCAAAACCCATCCAATCATCCCATCATACGACAGAAAAATGGATACAACTATCTCTACTACAGCTATGGATAAGTACATCAATATTGTCTGTAAGTAGATGACAAAATAACAGGCATATACATGTACGTTTCTAACGCACAATAGACATCGATAACGACCTCACCGGTGGAAGACACCCGGTCGTCGGAGAGACCTACGAGTTAGTTTTGGCGGATACCATCAACACCAAGTATCCCATCCACGGCGTCCAGCTCCACAAAGATGGTCGCCCCAGTGGATGGGTGAGAGAGGTTGACAAGGGCGCTGTGAAGGCGATTCTAGCCCGCGGCGGGCTTTGCTCGTGTGTCATCACTTCGAGGAGGGACTTCATTTGGGACGATGACACGTGCTGCTGGGGAACTGCCCGCTGGGTTGTCCTATTCGACCCCAAGGAGCTTGGAGAAAAAACCGTGGGTGACATCGACGAGAATGGTGCGAAGGTTAAGGTTGAAAATGAAGATGAACATGAAGGTCTCGGTGATGAGGTTGGGTTTTTTGCGACCAAGGAGGAGGATAAGGACGGGGTGGTCGAGGAGGGAAAGTACAAAGAGCTCGAGGGGTCTGACACAGAATAAAACACATGAAAAATGTACGTGTAGTCATTAAAAAAAAAAAAAAAAGGGAATAGAGTTCTATACATTCAATCGTGATGAAGTTATGGCTTTTATTTTAGAATGTATAATGTATGAATTATTGATTAACCAACCCATCGAATTTTAGTCGTGAATTTGTTACGTTTATTTGGGGACGAACGGGTTTTATGTTGGTGCTGCGGGTCCTTGTTGCTTGAGGTGCTTGTATGCTTGAAGTGCTTGCGTTGCTTTGTGCATTGGAACGGCGCATAGACGAGTGATATACTATGTGATGACAAATGCATGTATGTCTTGGCGATCATCCATGGTGATCGATACAGGGAACGCGTATCAGATCTATGAAACGCCGAGATTTATGCGCCGAGTGTTTCGTTTCGTTTCGGCTCTGCGGCCTTCACACATCATTCAGTGTCCTCATCTACGTCCGGTTCCAACCTATAGGCACCAAATTCCTTACCTGGGTATATCATCACCAGGCATCGCAGACATCAAGACCAAGATGGACGGAAAACGACCGCGTGGATGGCTCCCACCCTTAGAACCCTCTAGGTTCCGAAGACGCCACTTCGGTACGATAACACCAACAATACAATACAGTCTTCTAGTGGCTGACATGCATTGATGATAGAAAACCCAGAAGATACAGCCCAGCCTCTGCCCATACCAGAGTCATCAACAAACGAAAATCTCGCGCCTCAAGATGCCATACCCGCGCCCGGTATACCCGCGCCTCGATCCGCGTTTCATGTATGGGAGGACCCCCCAGATCATAATCATAACCTAGAGGCTACGATAGAAGAAGATATCGAGCCAGCTCCGGAAGACGACATGCGCGTTCTACAGCCGATACAAACCAATCTTATGGGTGTGGATTGGGGCGGAAACAACAAAGAGGATGATTATGGGCTGACCCAAGAAGCTGAGGACGAGAGAGAAACGGTCGGGGGGGTTATTTGTATGATATCGGGATCGGAGAAGAAAACAACCAAGCTCAGGGACAAGATAAAGACGACGACACCGCATACTTTCCGCCAAATGACGAGCTACAGACAGAACACACACAACACGCGACTCAAAACAATTTGGACGATGCTTCAGCGGCAGAAAAATCAAATGATAGAGAGAGTGTTGTCGCTGACGGTAGAAACGAGGCGTGTTTCGATCATTGCGGGGAAGAATTCCATCTAGCACTGATGCTATTTGTGACAAGTGCGGACCTTTCGACAACCCAATACGAGGCACTCACAGAGGTTCTGGCACTAGCTACTACAGAGACGATAAGATCGCTACCTAAATCCATCAAAACTCTACAGCAGAGATGTCGAAGAGGGTTTCCGCTGATGCAGCTCAAGGGGAAACCAGTAGATGTCGACCTAAGACAGATACCACCAAAGAAAGAAACGCCTCGGAACGCTTACTTTTTCGAGCCTTCCGAGTACTGCAAAGTGTGGTTAGGCAGCCCGACGATTAGGCGGAGTTTGCACCAGGGACTCGGGGAGTACGTCGACGTCGCTTCTGAGCTCTGGCATGGGGATGCGTGGATGGAAAGTGTGAGGTCTACATCCGGTTCCTTTGCGTATATAAAAGAGGGGGATACAGCAGCAGGCCGCAGCGTCCCGCTCTTACCGTCCGACTGCGTCAAATATACGAACTCAGAGGGAGTAACTGCTATCGGTAGAGTGAAATGTATAGGAATAGATAAGCGTCAGGGAAGTAATCAAGTATCTGCGCTTATAAACCCTTTGATTCCTCCCCACGAGCTGCGGGCAGAGTGGGAAACGCCTGACAATTCACCCGACCCTTTTCCAGAGTACGCATGGGTTGACTCTAATTTACCGGAGTTGATACTAGTCGAGCACAAAAGGGAGATCGTTCCCTGCACCGATATCCGAGCACGAGTATGGGTGCACTTTACCGATTACCCTTCGATCAACGATCTACGCCAAAGCCTTCTTCCAGAACTACCAACGTTCTGTGTACGCCTGATAGCCTATAGAACCAATAGCGGTGGATATCACATAAGAGCTGTTCATAAACGACACCGGGTAATTGCAGAGATAGAGCTCAAGGAAATGACACGTGATTATGTCCTGGCTAATGTGATGGAGTGCCAAGACTACACGGGGCCAGATGAAGATGACGACGAAAAGTATCGCGAGGGACACAGCCAAGGTAAGCGAAGCAGAGGGCAACGACCAAGATGAAGACCTAGGGCCGAGCAGAGAAAGCGAGGACCGTAGATAACGGCAGAGGCAAGAATATGAGGCCCACCGGAAGGGCAGAGCGAGGATCGTGGGTATCAGCCAAAGTCAAAATGAAGGAGACCCAAGGTCGACAAGAGGAGATCAATAGAGGTCGCGGTAGTAGGCAACCTTCGAGCCAGGACGAGAAGCGAGGACTATGGATAGGAAATGACTATATTCCTATATACGAGAAGACAGGAAGACGAGACAGAGAGGAAAGAAAGAAAAAGACAAAAGGAAACCACTCCACCCGCTATTTAACAACCTCCCTTCCCCACTTCGCCAAGACTCTTACATCAGCCATAGAAACTCAAAGAACCTCAGTCTCACCACACCTCGTATTCCCTCACACCCTCTTTCCGTAACATCTATTACCAATCCATCCTGCAATCGAACCTCTCAGAAAGAAATGATGTCAACATCAGACCACTACCCTTCCGCCTCGCTTATCCTTACTCCTCCCTTCACCTTATACAGATATCACCGAACGGTCGGACCGAATGCCAAGACGCCGGGACACTAATATGGTATCGCCCGCCAACCAAGGATTGAGCAATCAAGCGCCTAGGATAAGCGTACCCTATTCTGTCTTCCTGGACGGTTTTGGTTTATACAGAAACGCGTACTACAGTCTAAAGGGAATGTATCTGACGCCGGCGGGGTTGAATAGATGCGAACGAGCTAAACTGAATAATATGTACGTGCTTATGATCGGACCGTTCGGCTCCCACGAACAGCAAATGGCCACCTGTTTAGAGATGGATGCATTAGCAGTCGGCAAAGGTATCACCATGGTACTAGACTCAGGCGAAGAGGTGTTCATTACTGCCTTTCCTCTGCTTCTGACGGGGGACATGCCTCAACAGAATCAGAACTCAGGAGCGAAAATACACAAAGCGACATACGGGTGTCGCTCGTGCTTCATAGCAGACGCTGATCGAGGGAACCTGTCATTCAATGAACAACACCATGGGAGATACAAGCAGCATGTGAGATTAATATACGATAATGCGAAGTCACGACCCACAAAGGCCGGGAAAGAAGCGGCACTGCGCAGAGCTGGATTGTCGGATACTGGGCCCTTTTTCGATAACTGCTATAAGATGATGGACCCTAGCGTGGGACACCAACATGCGACCCCATCTGCAAATGCCGCTGGAGGCCATGTTGTCGACAGAAGGAACCAAAGCTTATTTGGCGGCATGGAATATGGTGCAGATGCCATATGGATGGGGCCAACCACAAAATCCTGTCAGCCACAAGGGCTCGATGGTTTTCAATGAGCACGGAAGGATAGCGATTATCAACCCCTTTGTGCTGATGCATATATTTACCAACGATTGCTGGACCTACCACCCCTATGAAGTAAGGAATAATAGCTCACTACTGCGGCGAGCACGACTGTCCTATGTCAAGCCCCTAGTGGGGAAACGTTTATTAGACGAGTTCGGAGATCACACGGGGGGGATCGCTAAGACTGCATGGTTGTTGGCTAGATGCGTGGCTTTGACCCTGCAAGAAAAGATATCGACATCCGAGAGGTCTAGATTCACTCTGACCGTACTGCAAGTGAGTATTATCATACCTCATGGAATCAGGAACATACACATGTATGGAGATCACGTGTAGTAGCGCATAAGATATTTTAAAAATTACATGTATCTGACTTTTGTCCATAGGCTCAACACAATCTCCAGAGGATATTCAGATGTGCAGCAGGGGATCGTGACGGGAAGAAGTTCAAAAATTATGTAACGGTCCCCAACGTACACCTAGCTCTCCATTACCAAGAGGACATACAAAACTACGCCACGGCCAGGAATAGTTCCACGATGACAGGAGAGCAAAAGCACAAGATCTTCAAGCTCCACGCACCACATACAAATTCAAAAGAGAACGATTTACAGTTAATGAAGGCAACGAACACCGCACAGACAATCACCTTCATGCTGGCTGGGGCCTTTCAATTATCCGCGCCTAAAGTCACTGCTCAACTAACTAGCGTCGTGAACAAATGCCCGAAAATGTGCACGCGGTTTCTAGGGGTTACGAAGGACATGGATGGCGAAGATGAACCAATACACGGATCTGTGCAAGCCACAGGAATAGACTGCCAGGGATCGTTTTTCACTAAAGCCATTACAGGGCTCGCAGTGCCTATAAAGAAAGTGTCACCAGAGGACTACGCATATGATGGTGATACTAGGTGCAGTGTGTACCAAGCGGAATATGACACCGAACTACTACCACAAGTGCGTGTTAAAATGCACTACTGGCGATATTTTTCCGGAGTGCCTAAAGGAGAAGAAGAAGTTGGCCGCAAAACAAGGCCTTTCAAAATTCGAGAGTGCCAAATAATAAAAATGAATGACGGGGTTCATTCCTTTCACTATGTTAACAGGATTTTTACGATTAGTGTAGGGACTATGGTGCGGGTTTTGTTTGTAGTGAAACCTCTAGGATATGTCGCCGAGGAGGTTTCAGCAATGGCACCGGCTTACAAAGTATTCCCACTGCACGATTCTGAACCAGAGATGACAATTGGTATCAGAAGAATTGACTGCCGTATGATGCATTTCGTGTCAAAGAACAACAAAGACACATGGTGGTATAATCCGTATCTACCAAACTTTTCTTAATATTATTTAATTAATGCATTCGATTCCTTACATGCAATTTTGACTCTTAAGCGAATGCAGTTGATTTATTAAATCATTTTATATGGGTGTTATATATTATTGCTTTTGTACAGGTAAAGCGAATACAGTTGATTTACTAGATTATTCTGCGCCATTCTTACATGCAGTTTTTGCTGTTAAGCGAATGCAATTGATTTATAAAATCATTTTTATGTGGGGATTGCATGCAATTATCGACGGCTCTCCTGCTTGAGTGAATACAGTTGATTTATCAAACTACCGTGTGTGGGCGTGCATGCTATTATCGATTGCTCTCCTGTTTGGGGTGTGTGTGTGAGATTTCATTGTATTCTATTCGGGGTTTACAAGGGTGTGCTGACTTGAACATCTTACGTGCTAAATATCAAATTATTGTGTAGATAGAATACAAGCAAGTCTTGACATTAAGAGTAAATGCTAAACTATGGCGCCAAGAGGAAAGGAATACCGCAATAATACGGTATTTTCGGAAATGCGCATTGTTTGAGGATTACGGACTTCGCGTTGTTATTACGCTAAGAAGACACTCACACGTAAGATTCATTTGACTGCCGCATTCGGCTAAATGCGGCAGGACTGCTGAGGGGCTGAGGATGCCGCATCGCTACCGTACTCGACACACCCTGATTTCTGGTACTGTACTCAATCCAACGGCGCTGGGCTAAGGCTGTATGAGGGCAACGTGTATACAAGTAGCCGAGAGGACACCACACCCTCACTACCTTCCGCCATCCATCCCCATGTCCACCCCAAGTTCTCTTCCACTTAGCGCCTTACCACTCATCCTCTCTACACTCCATGTACCATCCCCCTTCCTACGCATCCCAGAGGCGAAACAACCCCGCTATCCCAGCCATCAAGTTTATAGCTCGTTTTCCACTACGGTGTTTTGCATCCCCGGGGGGCTGATTCCATCATCACATTGCACCACGCTGTGCGTGTGCTCTGCGTCCGTGGTGTGAAGGTACAGTCTCTCACAGTCACTTGACGAGTACTGCCAGTTGACGAACAGGGGACTCTGGGCCAATAGAGGTTAGAGTTGACTGGAGATTTCGCAGCTTAGCTATTTTCTTGCCATACTTAGAATCCCTGTTCGTCAAGTGGCAGTGAAAGACTGTAGCAGTAATACGCTCCACAGTATAGATCCGGAGCATCTATACTACGGGGCATCTATACTACTTCAACTCTCTTGATTACCGATGGGTGGGTGAATACCATCCCTTTTATGACCCAATACTGACAGTTAATTTAGGTATCACTTTCCAGCACGCCGGAGCCTACTCGGGCTCCCCCTACTTCCTAGGTGAAGTGGATGGAGATGGGCGGCATCTAGATCCCATGCATCCCGGAAGCGAAACGGGTTAGTGTTACACCTATGCACTCTGAAGCTTGATAGTCGAACAACTAACGTTATCTCCTCAGCTTCCAGTAAATACTGATCCACAGCATGCACAGCAAGCAAAGATCGGTGGCTTTTGCTACCAGATCATTTGTTCCCTCACATCGAATTAATTATCTCCCGTACATATCCTTACCCCTAGAGAGGGGGCCCGCATCGACAGCTTAATGGATATCAGAGGCTTTCAGTTTGCCAGTTTCAATGAAAAGGAAACTCATGCAGCCAAGGGTCTGCCCTTAGCATACTGAACCATCGAAAAACGCAGCAGCAGACTGAAAAGTACCCGAGGATGGCATATTTACTATTAAGCATTTATCAGAAAGTGATATATCAGCTGCAGAGGCGGACTCAGTGTTAGCTGCATGAGTTTCCCTTTTACTTTTAAAATGAAATCCTGGTCAACCAAAAGCATCTATTGTGGGCTTATACATTTCAAGTGGATATAGGTATTGTGGGCTTATACATTTCAAGTGGATATAGGTATTGTTCCATATCTGCAATTTGTTAATATTTGAGACTCCCTAACGCGAGTATGACAGCGGCTCG
Source organism: Morchella sp. 2018-W26 (assembly GCA_024713715.1). Classification (NCBI taxonomy): domain Eukaryota; kingdom Fungi; phylum Ascomycota; class Pezizomycetes; order Pezizales; family Morchellaceae; genus Morchella; species Morchella sp. 2018-W26. The sequence continues at coordinate 386,863 of JAMGYX010000027.1, forward strand.
ACACCGCTTCGGTCTGATGCTGTGGAGCATTGATCACGCAACCCATGCTTGTAAGGCCGGGGCCGCGTTGAAACTTCAAGAAGAATTATTAGAGAGTTTTAGCCATGCTCAAATTCAACAATCGAGGCAACTTTCGAGGGAAAATGACTGGGGTGTTTGCATAAAGACACCTAACCCTCGCAGCTTGCAGTGTGATACATCAAATTCCCCAGTTTTACGCAGTGCAAATATCCGGTCCTGGTTGGTCATTGGTCCTCATTTGACGTTACTCAGGCACCCTGGTCATTTTGCCTCGAAAGTTGCCTCGATTGTTGATTTTGAGCATGGCTAAAACTCTCTATTGCAACCTCCTTGAGCGCGTGTCTTGGCGTCTTGGCGGCTGGGTGAGCACGTTGTGGTGCTAGTGATGGGTAGCCTGAATTTAGGCGAGGTGATCGGTCATGAACAGTAAGCGAGGCGCTTAGCACCTAGATGACGCGCCCCCAGCCAGCATCCTCATTGGCTCGTTTCCTTCTGTTTCTTTGGCTTCACAACATCATCAAAATAGTCACGATTTTACTGTTCATGGTTTCATCGGTTTGAGCAGCTTTTGTCTCAAGCTTAGTGAACTGTGAGATAGTGAATCATCCAAATCATCTGCCTGCTTTAACCTGCCTCTAATTTACACCTAATCATCAAACCAAATCATCTAAACACACCCCAGCAGCCACAACGTAGCGTCATTCCTATCAAAATCCCTAATTCCACGCATGAAGCCACAGCTTTGGTGACCCCGACGTGATTCACGAGGGTAAGGTTAAATCTGCTCATTCTTCCTGTCCAAAATCCTGTTTTACCGTCAAAAAGCTGCCGTCATCAAGAGCGTCCCGGAAAATCATCAAAGGCTTAAGGCGTCTTGAGATGGGCTCAAGCAGTTCAAAGAAACCGAAGGCAACGACCAAATCATCGTTGGTGTCGCCCCTTCTGACCGTCACTGGACCCTCTTCATCTCCTCCTGAGATTGATTCAACGTGGTGTTTTTGGCAGGTTGCGAAGGCATGTTGTGGGACGCTGTGGGAGGTGGCTTGGCCATGATGGACATATAAGAGGAGGGAAAGGCGGGAAAGAAGTGAGGTTCGTATGTATGTGCGAATGATTAGATGGAGAGAGAAGCGAAAAAGGTTGAATTAGAGATGACTATGGAATAATTTGTGTCTAGGCGGTGTGATTGGGAAGAATAAAAGCTGGGATGGGCGGAAGTAAGCTCTATATATAGGCTCGAGTCGGAAAATAGTTGCTCGGAGGTGTGGTGCAGTTTGCTTTGGTAGAAGATGCTAGTAATGGGCGGAAGCTTCTATTTCTCTTTTTTATTTTTAGCTAGTGATTGTTGATTAGTAGGTGGATCGCAAATTAGCTAAGGGGCGTCACCTCATCGTAGCCAGATATCGTTCAAGCCCTCAAAGATGAGTATGACAATGCTGGAATGAATGAAGAGAGGAGGAGGGACTCGGAGAATAAGCTCTTGAAGCTTAACAGGGGAGAGATTCACTTAAGAGATACCTGAAGAAAATTCTTCGCATTAATGAAAACCTCTCTGCACAGTGGGATGAAACTGCGGCGACACGATTCATACAGGGCATTAAAAAGGAAAATACTGGCTCCTTGGTCATTGCAATAGCGCAACTCGGAGACACTTACACCTTTGCCCAAGCAATAAACGCAGTAGGAACAATGATGAGGACATCGTCGAAGTGAGGTAACAGGAGGAAATATGACGAGGAAGGGGAGGATTCGGGAGGGGATTCCAGCGCTGGATCGGAGGATGAGAGTAGTAGTGATTGTTACGGGATTGGTGGGTTAGGGGTAGAATGATAGGGGGTTAGGGGATTATGTAAGGAGCTCGACAAGGGCGTTGTCCCTTGGCGACTCGAATTATGTATAAATAGATAGCCTGACCGCCGTGAAGCTGGGGAGTCTTCTTCTCTCATCAGTGAAGGGAATCCGGTCTACAATATTACAAGTTTAAAAGCTACAGATCTATCGCTTAGCAAAAGCCGTATCTCAAGTGAACCCTTCGAGATATCCCTTTACAGTGATGGTTGCGATGAGGAAAGTAGTGAAGAAGAGAATAGAAGAAGGCGCAGGAGGAGGAGCACAAGGAGGGCAAAGGTCGTGATTGACCGTGAGGATCTGTTGAAGCTCCTAAAGGATATGGGCAACCTGACAATGCAGGAAAAACCTGTTGAGAGAGTCATTAATCTCGTTCCAGAGACTGAAGTATACTGGGTACAGAGAAGCTTCCCCGCACCGGAAACAGAATCACACTCAGTGCGGCGAAGGCCAGGTCCTCAGGGAAATCATCATGCGGGACTTCCCGGCAACTACAACGCAGGCTATCGCTCAGGGTACCAAGCTCCAACTCCTGCGGATCAGCAGTAAGGTAATCATTACGGTAGTCAGCATGGGCCTGGGTCTGGAAACCATTCTGGTTGAATGAATCATCAGTACGGTAATCATCCATCAGGTTATGGGAAACAAAATCGGGGTAATCCTTACGGCAATCCACTACCTCAAAACCCTTATGGGTATCAACAGCGCCCGTTTGATCGCCGCGAGACCCGACCTCCGAGCGTCTGCTAGAGATGTGGTCAGCTTAGACTGTGTGGGACTAGATTGGGAGTTGCATGAACAGTATAATTAGTTGTATTAGTAAGCGAGATTGAGGCTGAGGTTAGCCGACTTGCATGTTATGTACAGAGTGGACACGAAGCTAGTGGCGGGGAGGGGGCAAGTGTCTACCTCAGATGCGGTATGCACTTAGGGGAGGCGCCAACATGTCATTAGCACAGAATAATAGGGACGGCCTCTCCCTCCCCTTCGGAGGGTCATCAGTAGAGGTAACGAATACCTAATAAGATACTACATCAGATTAGTTAAGAAGGACGAGGCTTAACCCCTCCTTCTAGGAAGAACATTTATAAAGTAGTATCCAATCTCTAAGATATGGGCGGGCGAAGAATACGTCGAGCCATAACGCATGACGAGGAATTAATAAGCGGAGGAAACTCAATTGTTTCGTAACTACTGGGGTGAGCTGTCAAGAGGGGGGGGGGGGGATACATACAACCTGCCCGAAGCTAGAAGGAGGATGGCGGGGGACCTCCTTCTCCTCCCACCAGGGGACTGAGGATGAAAGGTTGGTTTTAAAAATTCTAAAACCCCTCTTCTTCAATTTCTCAGCCTTTCTCGGGGGAGCCACGTATGGGAAACAGCATCTGACAAATCACTGGTTTCTAACATGCCGCTGGATGATTCTATTCATCATCTTACCATCCCCAACAAAAACAGAAAGATGGGGGAATACCAAGTCCAAACGGTTCAAAAGATTCCTGAATAGATGATTCCTCGCCGGAGATAAGCAGTGTTTCAAATTATTACGTTATCCCAACCCTGGCGCTGAGAAGCTACTGACTTGCCATATACAAGGTCCCTCAGCGGTGTGAAAGAGATCTCCTTAAATGAGTACACAAAAAGCAACCCTGCATCCAAATCATCGCTGTTTGATTAAATCAATACAAACCCTTATTCATATCCTCGGTTCCGGTGCCGATGTGTTATTGCTGCAACAGCAAGGTGCAAGCGTGCACAAATATCACCCACACGTAAAATGCAAAAGTGCTAGTCCTAGCTGTGCTAAGGGGGAGGCATTGGGAGAAGTGAAGATCCTACCGGCAAGTACTGGTCCCCAGCGGAAATACAATCACTTTACTCATTATACCAAATTTGTAGTAGCAAACATCACTCTACTAGGAAGTGGTAGGCCGTTGCTAGGCTAACCATACTTCGAGTCCTGCCTACAGGCACAATATGCGGCCACTATCTGCAAAATACATAGATTGGAAGGGGCTCAAGGAGTCAAGATCATTCCGTAGGTTTCCCAGGGGGGCAGCAGGACTTGGATTTCATCTCCGGTTAGATTTATGAGAGTAGGATTCCTACGCAATAGAATAACCAGGGCAAAATTCTTGTTCGGAGAGCCCTATATGTATATGATCCCAGAGAAAAAGGTCCTACACATTGCTCAATGACGTGGTAAGGTATAAAGGGCGGGGGGTTGTATTTTGAGAGGGCTTTCAGCCTAGCAAAGCCCAACAGAGCGAATACTACAAAATATGTATTTATGAACAATATAGACTCCAATGGGGCTTTTTGTTCCCCCCCTTTTTGTGTACATCATGCTCGTATACACCTTTTAGGCCATGACGGCGTACCAAATCCTCTCCAAGCAACCCGTGCAGGGTCTCACTCATATGAAGCGTTAGCTTCGAGTGTGGAATACCCCAACCGACCTAAGGCCAGCACCTTCGTTTCAATAGGGCTTGATCCCTTACCCGTTCCGGTGAAGTCTATGAAAGTCCCTGCGTATTTTGTCCCCCCTTTACTGGAACTGCCCTATACATATCTGGCTCTAGCAATGTAAACCAAGCCCAGAAAGCACTACTACTCCTACTCTTGCTATATATTAAATTGTACATACACAGCAAATTGTAAGTAACATAGGATACGCCAAGCCCGTCGTTTACATGTTCCAAGCCGATTCCTGCACTACGCAGCCTCCCCTGGTGCACCTAGCCGCGCGTAATGAGCCGTGCTTCAAAGACCACCCCGGAAAGACTACAGCGTGAGGTCCGGTCTCATAACGGTTAAAGCGTCAACTTACCACGCTGGACGACACCCGTTCGATTCAGCAAGCATCCGCTATTAAAATTGGACCGGCCGGCCCTGGGGGATGCGCCCGGGGTCGAGGCAGACTACTCGCTGTTACGGTTACGGCCGAATGAATAAATACCGTAACAGTGAGGAACTGTTTTTTTGTTTCCAGTCTGTGCTCCATTATTTTGATGGGCCGAGAGCAAGCATTGACCGGGTTTCAAGGGTGAGAGCTTGAGCCTATCGCGAGATAACCATGCAGCCGGCCAAAGGGCACAAAAAAAATGGTGAATCCTTTAGGTAGGTTTGATGGATGATATTAGAGCAGGAGGTAGCCCTCATAGCGTTCTACCTATGTGCTAGTGACCGTTACGGTCTTCCCCGACAGAGCATCTCTAGCACTGCCGCCAAGGCCCTCACCACAACCCCCCCCCCCCTCCCCGCGAAAGGGAGGAGGAATTAAAAAAGAAATACAACACCTGAAAAAACACAAAATCACAAAAATACAAAAAGGAGAGAAAACACAGAAAACACAGAAAGCATAAAAAACATGAAATCACAATTAACACGGAAACGAGGAAACAAGCGAAGGACGGAAGAAAAGAAAACACAGATCACAAGAGGAGAAAAAACACAAGAGTAGAAAACACAAGAAAAAATACAAAGTAAAATACACAAAAAGAGAAACAGAAAAAGCATAAACACACAAAAAAAAACCACAAAATGAAAACCCCCAAAAAAGAAAAGAAGCAGCAGCAGCCCCCTATGCCACAAGACGCAGCGTACCCCACACCCAACCCAAACCACTCCCTGCACAAGGCTCCATAGGTAGATGGCCCAGGGTGAGCTCGGTGATTTCTATAGAGGAAGGCTACCATAATACCCCATGACCGCGACTCCAGCTCTGCACTCCCCCAACATCACGCCCGTACCGTACCAACTCGGGGCCTAGATACTTAGTTTCTCAATGCCCTAACGTTATTATACTCATAAAATTGAATTCACTACAACCACTCCCGAATTTGCCATTTTCCTCTCAACACCTCCGCCTCCATAGCCGTAACCATAAAACACAGTTCTTGTAATCCTCCACAATGAACTCAAGAGCGTTTCGTGGGGGCTACCCGGTATCCGGTACGCCACTACTCTTTAGTACGGGATACTTTCTACGTAGTCGGCATCGATGATAATGCAAACGCTTCTGCATTATTGTATATTCAAAGACGCCGATACCCCATGACAAATATCTATCCAAAGGTCCGTGGAAAGGTAGCTGGTGTATTGTAACACGTGTTGCTTCTATGCTAGGAGACAACCATTGGAGCTATGTATGCTTCATTCATTAGTATATAAGGCCTGCTAATTATAGTTAGATATGGACTTTACCTAGTCAGTCAATCAACCACGTTTCGTACTGTTTAGTCCCCCCTACAGTCAGGATGGACCAGGGCTTGTATCGAGTGATACGTGATGAAGCACTATTTCGAGTGATACCTTGTGACACGCTATTGTGAGTGAGAATCCATGAAGCAGACGGTCCCCGGCCATCGCTCCAGTATCAGGGATGGCTCCTGGCCCCCGCAGAGGGGCGGGATATCTACAGCTCCTGATAAAGACCCTTTCTGCCCTGAGCGGTTTAGGGCCGTATTAAATAGGGCAGAAATAATAACATAGGCGAAACGTAATGAAGAAGTAGACCTAGGATGATAGCCGCGGGCCAGGCCTTACCAGACTTAAATAACACTTCTTCCTTAATTGACATATCCGATGGAATGAAAGTGATCTACGGGAAATAAAAAAAATTTCTTCCCCTGTTCGGGGGCTAGGGTACGGAGGTTATCTTTGCTGCCTGTCAATCGATTGCGAACCAAACCCCAGTACCCAAACGTACAACGCCGTATGAAATATTAGCATCCCCGGGTTGCGGAGGTCGGACTTACTACGGCTTGAGAAACTCAACATGGAAAGCAAAGCTCATATGCCGGAAGTGCAACCGTGATTAGAGATGTAGTTTCCATTTGTACCGGACCGAGAGTTCTATACCAAGAGCAATACCCCGCCATGAAGCTACTTGTATAGGTATGCGGTAGTGCTATAGTAAGCCCTTGCAAGGCTGTATCGCGGAGTATCATCGACACTACCCTCTCTTGCATTATGTATACCAGGTATAGGCTTGTACCCGCACTGCATCATCCCTAGCGCGCACAGCCGTGCGTAGGACGGTCACGAGGCACAGGGAGGGTCAAATACTAGTTCCCAGAAACCAGCAGCGTGAGGTCCGGTCTCATAACGGTTAAAGCGTCGCCTTCCCACGCTGGACGACACCCGTTCGATTCAGCAAGCACCCATTAATAAAATTGGACCGGCCGGCCCCGGGGGATACGCCCGGGGTCGAGACAGACTACTCGCTGTTACGGTTACGGGCGAATGAATAAATACCGTAACAGTGAGGAACTGCTTTTTGTGTTTTTAGTTTCTGCTCCATAGTTCTGGTGAGCCTAGGGCTAGCATTGGCGGGGTTTCAAGGATTAGAACTTAGGCTATCGCGAGATGACCATGCAGCCGGCCAAAGAGGGCAGAAATTACACATGAGCTCGAGCCGGAAGCAGACTTCATTGCTTTCTACCCATGTTCTAGTGATATTTATGTTTTTTGCCAACAGAGTATCCTTGGTGCCGCCGCCAGAAGCCCCACCAAAAAAAAAAAAGAAAAGAAACAGAAAAAACACACAAAGAAAAGAAGCAATGGACGGAAACGAAAACACAGCGGGAAAGAAAAACGACACAAAAGCAGAAAAATACAAAAGAAAAAAACGCGAGAGAACAAAAAAAACACAAGAGAAGAGAAAGAAGATACACAAGAGAGGGGAAAGAATGACAAAATAACAATCCCCCCAAAGCGAAAAAGCAGCAGCAGCCATGCCACAAAGCGTAGCGTCCCCCACACACAACACAAACCGCTCTCCACACAAAGCTCCATAGGTATGTAGATGGCCCAGGGGGGGTTCGGTGGTCACCTCCATAGAGGAAATATTCCATAGCCCACGACTCCAGACCTACACCCCCCCAAACATAATACCCGTACCGTACCGACCTAGAGTCTAGATACCTAGCCACTCAATACCTAGCGTTATCATACCCAAGAACTTAATTTTGTACCATCACTCTCAACTCCGCTATTTTTCTTCTCAACACCACAGGCTCCATAGCGGTAATGATAAATCAGAGTTCTAGTTGTCCTAGGCGGGCTACCCAGGTCTCCGCTATGTTTCTACTCTTTGGTAAGGGATACTTTCTACGTAGTCGACATCGATAATAACACAATTAACGCTTCTGCATTACTATATATTTATAGACGGCGATACTCCATGCAAAATATTTACCCAATGGCCCATTGAGGAACAGCTGGTGTGTTGCAATGCGTGCTGCTTGCGTGCCAGGAGACAACCATTGTGTCTCTAATGTTGGCCTATGCTCCAGTACATGTCACTACCACTAAGACACAGTGCGTTTCGTTTATTACTTTATGAGACCTGTCTATAGTTATAATTATTTACACAAGTAGTTAGTCAATCAATCATGCCCTGTACTGTTCAGTCCCCCCTAAAGTCAGATTACAAAATGGACCATGGCTTGTATCGAGTGATAGCTAATGAAGCACTATCTCGAATGACAACTTATGACACATTGAATGTAAGTGAGAATCCATGAAGCAAACGATTCTCGGCTACCGCTCCCAGCCCTTGCAGATTTTTCGCTCTCTCCTATATAATCTGGCAGAAGTAATTGTATCGGCGGAATCCCATAACTAAGTAGACCTAAGATGATAGCCGCGGACCAGGCATTACTCTACTTAAATAACACTTCTTCCTTCACATACCTGATAGAATGGGGTGATCTACCGGCAATGAAATTTTCCCCACTCGGGGGATAGGGAACGGAACAACCGATTGCTGACCAGACCCCCACTACTCAAATAACGGCGCACGAGATATTAGCATCCCGGTGTTGCGGGAGTCAGACTGACTACGGCTTGGGAGCCACAATATAGGAAACCTAGTTCATATTACGGAAGTGCAACCATGACTAGAGACGCATTTGACTAGCTAGCTAGTAGTATAAATGACGGCTTTTTGACAATATAGTTCTTTTAGAGTAGCGCTTGTTCATGAACAGACCTAGATTTAATTTTCAACTATAGTCATTTCCCGAAAAGACGGTTTTTCGGAAGAACGTCTCTTCAACAAATGACCTTTGTCTATAATTATAGAATTCATATGAAAATCGAATTAAACAAAGTGGAATGAGCAAGTTTAACTTTTGTAGAGGTGGCATTACTACAGGACCACTACCACTCTGATCGCACCTAGTTTTTCGGGCTATGCTAGAGTAGGCCCTTGCAAGGCTGCATCACACGGTACCACACATACCACTCTCCCTTGTAACACACACACTTGGTATACGCTGGTACCCGCACTGCAGCCTCAGTAGTCATCCCTAGCGCGCACAGACGCGCGTAGGACGGTCACGAGGCAAAGGGCGGGTCAAATACTAGTTCCCAGAAACCAGCAGCGTGAGGTCCGGTCTCATAACGGTTAAAGCGTCGCCTTCCCACGCTGGACGACACCCGTTCGATTCAGCAAGCATCTATTATTAAAATTGGACCGGCCGGCCCTGGCGGATACGCCCGGGGTCGAGACAGACTACTCGCTGTTACGGTTACGGGCGAATGAATAAATACCTTAACAGTGAGGAACTGTTTTTTTGTCCCCCTTCCTCGTGTGTTATCTCCTTGTTATCCTACCTTCTTGGGGTCGGGTACGTATGACGCTTCTTTCTTCTGTCGGTTGAAATTTCACAAGAGATACCGTCTACGTCAACTGTAAAGCTAACCCTCGTTATCAACGCCAGCTCATCCAGCGTGAAGTCATCCCTCTGCACACACTTAGTGTGCTTAAAAATTTGTTAAGCACACTAATAATGTATCTTTAAGAATAGCACACCTTTGTAGAAAATAAGCACAGTTTCTGAGAGAACACATCCGAGCAATCATGAATGCCTAGTGTAAGTGGAGGTTCTACTAAGCTAAATCGTACGTTTATGCCCCGCACGTTCCGGTCCCTCGGATATATAGCTCGATGTCAAAAGTCGCAGGAAAATTTGGACTTTTTGCAATACTCTCTAGGCACCACTACCAACCGATAAGCCTTGGGATTTATGATATAGACTCACAAGGCTTTAAAGTACCCTCTGTAAAAATAGATTGCGTCAATTCCTAATTGTTGGTGGTGTAGTAGGATCTAGCTTCCACTAAGACCTAAATTTCCAGTACATACCATGGATAGCCCATCTACAAAAATGATCACCACCCATGAAACAATGATTTTATTTTGGGTTTGGGCTCTGATTTGGACTCTTCTAATCATTCAGTAGACTCTGATAGATTTCCGTTCACTAATACCCGTTGTTGCTGTCTGGATAGATTTTGAAAAGTATCAATTTTTTGGGTGTTTTTTTTTTGTTTCCATCATTAATTGTATCCAGCCATAATGCTATGACACTAGATTCTTTTGGTGTGGCCTGGGCTGTTGTCCCAGGACTTTTGAACAAGAACTATATAAAGGAGTGGTAATGTAAGCCTGACATTTATGACTATTACTGGGCTAATATCGTGGTCGCTAGTACTGACGGCGGAATCACACGTAGGAGTGGATATACTAAGAGGGCTAAGGCTGCCAGCGGGTGGACCAATATAATCCGCCATGTTGTATCTCACTCATGTCAACCAGGTCCGTCCTATCCAGAGTCACATCTTCTAGCAATAGGTTGCGCGATTTCATTTATTCATATTTTCATTTATTGACAAGGGAAAGTTATACCCTGCCTCCGGAGAGTGCGAGGAAGGGTATTAGTATAGTCTTTAGGCTACATTCATGCATGAATTATCATTTAATCAATCGATCACAGTCACATCTCAAAACCTCCGGCCGCTCGATATCCTAGTGATCTACGATGACACGAGTGATCACCTGTGACAAAACCAAACAGAAACATGATCCCTCTGCACCTGCCCCGGGGACGGTTTAGGCCGGGCTAACTTGTAGCACGCCATAGCATGAATATATATATTTTTTGCAGCCCAACCTCCCGCGCAATTCTGCCATTCATCATCCATCCGTCACGCCCAAGATCCTTCCAGCAACGCAGGGTAGCATGTACCTACCCCCCGGTTCGTGCCCCCTCCCCCACCGACCAGGTATTCATTGATTGGTTGATTAGGGACCCAAACATAATACAGCCACTAGATTATGGTGGTCGCACCCCGCTCACCCCCTAATGGGAGCACAAATAAAAAAGAGGCCAGAAAGAACAAAAATATTTCAAAAAAAAGCAAAGAGGTTTGGGCAGAAATAAGACCAAGCAATACACAACCCAGAACAAGGGAGACAAGAAAAAAAGAAACTGTATGTATACCTCAACAGCTAACAGCTCAAGAAAACCAAAGAGCTCAAAAAATGTAACATCCGATTCAGCGTCGCCAGATGCAACTCCCACACCCACTCCCCTCCAGAATTACACAAGTGTTCACCTTTATAAGGATCCCCAAATACAGCTCCCACCTCTCCCAGTTACAGAGCCGCCGAAGCCACCACCTAGATCCGAAGTTCCCGTCCTTACACAAAATCCATACTCCACCCAAAAAAAAAAAAAAAAGATGAAGGAAAAAAAAAACCATAAGAGATACCCTCGTCCACACCACCCGTCTTCTCTAGTCTTCTCATGTTGTTCTACCCGCAGCCCAAGTGAATGTTTTCTGATTCTTGAGTTGCTGCTTCAGCGAGCTCCATGATTCCACCACCGCATGTTTCGTTTCCAAGATTCACACCCCGCGGCTGTGCCAAGCCGCTTACGTGATCCACTGACCGAGTGACGAACTGTGCCCGAGTGATCGCTGATGACTAGGTGCGGGCGCCGTAGCTGAAGCCCGGGCTTGGTGTTCCCAGAGCGATGGTCGTAGGGGGGAAGCTGGCTAGGAGAGTTTGCGGAGATTGTGGGCCCCGCGGATGAAGGAGGGGTGGCAGAATTTGCTAGGGGCCCCAGTCCCGCGAGTGTTTTAGCGTGAATAGGATGTAAACCCATCCACTATCATCCCGAACTCCCAACTACAACCCCGACAAGGGCAGGTAAGTAGATGCCCGCTCCACTGGACTAGCCACGGCCGAAAGTTAGCACGTGTGTGACGACCGAGTGATGAGTCATGACGCGCATTGGAATTGGAATACTAGAATAGAGAGTAGCCGCCCTAAAACACCCTGCTGGCACTCAAGAAGTGGGCATGGGACCGTCCCTTTGCGACTAGCAGGGTTAAGACAATAAACATCTGCCTCGACGGCGACTGGTGCTGAGTGTGAAGGTGCTCGGGGGTGCCAATGGCTGTGAGTGTGGGTGGTGCCTTGTATTGCGGATGCAGTGTGAGCTATGTTTTTTGATGCAGTGGCAAGAGAGAATACACCATCTCACCCCTGGCTCTCCCACCGAGCATAATCCAAACACCGCGCTGTCGAGGCACGTGACACCGTCACAGTCGGCGAAGCCTAGGTGTAAGGAGGAAGTAGGAAATAGGCAGTTGAATAATCGATCACTCTTCCTACAAAGATTGACCAAGGGGGAGTTCGTGGTAAGGCAATGCGGCGGCTGGCCATTCCTTGCGGCACGCGAGTCGCGCGAGAGTCGCGCGAATAGGCCTCTCCGGTATGAGTTTGTCAGGGGCCGATAGGACGGTTATAGGTAGCATGGTTGGAGGCGGTACGGGCAGTCGCATCGAGGGACTAGGATGCGGGTATGCGGAGTAGTCTGTAGTAGATGTGTTACTCTCAGGTGGAATCTGGCTGACGATAAAGTAAAGTAGCTAGGTTCTCTAAAATTTTACAGCCCGAGCTTGGATAGATGCGGTTGAGAGAGACTAAAGCAGGTATAAACAACGGCTCTAAGGGAAAAAACCTAGCTCCAGGTCCGGTAGCAGGTTTGAGAGTTTGCTCACATCACCTCACGGGGTGTGGGTTAGGGTTGTGAGCTTTGGATAGTATGATCGACAAGAAACCGCACCTATCCAACCACACACGCTGAACTCAACCCAACCAATGTCTTGTGAGAGCTTACATCCAGGCCAGGTGTCAGCGGAACGACACAATGATACCTAGCGAAGCGTAAAAACCAACAGAGAAGCCCGTTCAAGCCCCTCAGTGGGTGAGAAAGAGGTCAGTTTACATCATGGCCGTGTACTATTGTGCACTTCGGATGCTCAGGAGTGTTAAACAGGCACTCTTATACTTTTGCGGGGATGACCCCGCCCCTCGTGATGCACCTATACTCACTCATACATCGGAGAACCGAGCGGTGCAGTGGTTCAAACATACCAAGCAGCCCCTGTGTGGTCGGTCTCCGATGACAAAGTGATGGCTAGAGATGAACTTTGGTCCTGCAAGCTTGATAGTGTGGTAAAATCACTTCGACTCCCTTAATCACTACCTTCTACAATACCTCTTAATTCTACTTCGATACTTAGAATCATTAGCACCGCTCGTGTTTGCACAATTTTCAAGAGACTAGCCTTTCCTAACTCCTAAGCACAGGACCTTACCTCCGGAGTGGATTTCGGCACAGAGTTAACCCCATCCCTCAAAACTCTGCAACCCGCGAATAAGATCCCAGCGCTCCGTCAATCAGATCTACTATAGCCATGATAGCAACGGTCGCCACGCACCCCCAAAGATCCCCGATACAGACAGATTTCTGGTGGAAGTCCCTTGAGGCTTGTAGACGGCGGTCCCAGCCTCAAACATTACTGAACGGACTCTGTGGAGGAGAGACAACAACTCGGCAATGACAACAGATTGAGGCCCTAGAATCTTTACTAATGCTAGGGAACGCGGGAGAGGCAGAAGATGACGATATTTTAGTTTAACCCCTCCCTACATGTCTGGACCGCCGAGCCAGACGCGGATCGGACATAGCTTTGTACCAAAATGTCTACATCTGTGCCGACATTTTTGGCGAGTTATCTCTGGCACCAAACGTTAATTCCTCGCCCTCATGCTGCCGAAAGAAAACTTTCGCCAACGGAATGCAGTATCGATTTAGTTATCAAAAAACATAGTTGAAACTCAGTTTTGGGCACCATCCCCGGTCAGTACTGGGGGTGGATGGGACCCGATATGATGCGAGATCAGGATCCCCGTCCAAACCTACCCTCAAAAAACCCCCCACCATATAGCACGGCGGGGCGGGGTTGTTACCGATGCGCGGTTTAGCGGCGGAGAATGCATGAAGCAAACAGCTCTTGTATGGGGAGGGTTGTGCTGGCGCCCGATCTTCAATGCATTACGAGTGCATTGACGGGTGTGCGGTGTCAAATCCACACACTATTTTATACCTCCCTTTTCTCCTACCAACGGGTCGCAAGATTAGGCCTCATGGGCCTCATCTCCGTCATTCCCTCATGTTACCATCTAACGGGGATATCGCATATCGTCACCATGTATCCGATGTCTCAGATATGTCTCAGTCAGTGGCCTTGGCGCCTCGTCTTCATCTATGGATTTTTACGAGAAGATACAAAATCCTTTTTATGATAAAAAAAAGTAGCTAAATTTAGCATCCCAATCTAGGCTTTGGACTTGGCATATTCTAATATTATTCTCCTTCAACTATAAGTCACAGAGGAGTATGTTTATATGCTCCTAGAACCAAAGAGCCCTATCAACTCATGTCCTGTACTTTTAAGTTTAGTTGCGAGTATATATCAAGTCCAAGTAGAGATTATTAATTGGTAGATTGCCATAAAATTTCACCTCCAAAAGACTTCTGGCACTTCACGGTTTTTATGATTGCCGTGGAAAGGACATATGCCTCTACGTGGATGGGAGAAATGTACCTGCGATTCAGATAACACAGAATAACTTGCTAAAACACTCGTTTATAAACATTAGATATCAACCATTGCTTAAAATCGTAAGTCTGTACATTTCCCATTTATAAACTTGAATACTTGAAATGTTCATGAACTACTGTGACGCAATCTGAGACATCGATATACAGCATAGGAAACAATTTTGACACCCTTGTTTTTCCATTGGTCATTCGCATCGCGGTATCCCCATGAGATACGACCGGCGATCCGATTAAACCTTCGTCAGACTCGCACGCACCCAAACGCGATCTCAATAGTCGCGCGATGCTTTTTTTTTTTTTTGAACAGCCTTGGCATTAAGATGCCAAGCACTGAATCCTCCGGCTCCAGGTCCGACCCCGGCAGAGGCAAGGAATTTTTGCTACATATGACGATTCAAGGGCAAATTCACCTCCCTATGAAGCCCCCAGAATCGAGCAACGAATGTGATGCCATCACAAATTCCCGCCCTTGGTTGTTGAAGGCAGCTAGTTTCTGGCTCAGAAAAGAGCCCAACGCAAGCCGAAAATCAGATACCTGGGGGGTTGGCAAAGAGCTTGGCACAGCACAGAAACATGGTTATCGCTTGATTCTACATACAAAGAATGAAACAGATCGTTGACGTTAAATCGCTAACTTAAAATTTATTGTTTCCGCACCACGCGCAAAAGTCACTTCGGATTCAGGGTAAGTAAGTTTAGTTATTTGTTCCGCCATGTCCGAACATCTCCGGTAGCGAATCGTCGGGGGGATATACTTTTAGGGCTGCCCTGCCTGCATATCGAAACCTATCGGTTCTTAACCGTGCTCGCCGCTCGAGTGGGTTCGGAAAATGAAGCAACCCCGTATAGTAAGTGTACATATACAGGTACAAGCACGTGGTAGAAGTAATGCAGTCACAGGCGAGCAAGACCAAGGCGGCGACAGCAGACGCGGCAACAACCAACATTAATTAAAGAGGGAGAATGTCTTCTCCCGACAAGAACCATCCATCGGTACAGCTAAGATATAATCTCTCTTCAAGATACCTCAGAGACCGAAATCCGGCGCTAGAGTGAGGCATGCCCGTACCATCTTCATATTCTCAGGCTGCAGGTTGTCGAGCTCTCTCGCCGGGGTTGGGCGCTCGACTATTTTCGGGCTATCGTCAACAATCCAACTGTGCCTGAGTGCCCTCGCTGGGGTTAGGCGGTTCAGTGGGTTCGGACAAAGGAGTCCTCGTATAAAAGTGATTAGCGAGGGCGGCGCAAGCGCCTGAAG
Organism: Morchella sp. 2018-W26; assembly: GCA_024713715.1. NCBI lineage: Eukaryota > Fungi > Ascomycota > Pezizomycetes > Pezizales > Morchellaceae > Morchella > Morchella sp. 2018-W26. The sequence goes on from JAMGYX010000027.1 coordinate 402,760, forward strand.
CAAAGCCTCTTCCGGAAATCCGGTGTTCGTTTTGCAGTATTCTCCTAGTGTTTGGAGGTCCATACGAACTCTGGGAGAGGTTTGTGCTGTATGATAGGTCGCGGTGGTGTTTTCCGAGGCATTTTCAGGGCCGGGAGTCTCTTCATTGTCATAGTCGCTTTCGCTGTCGTCATTTGCATATGGATCATTATCCTGGTATGAGAATGGCACCGATCCGGTGAACAACTCATATGTAAGCATTCCCAGGGCCCAGGTATCCACAGCTTTGGTGTATGCCACTCCCGAACTGCGGTATTGACTGACCCCCAACACCTCCGGAGCCATATATTTCCCTGTGCCGATCGTAGTTCGCATACCACTGGCATCCTGAGTAGTTGACTTTGCGATACCGAAGTCGGCGAGTTTAAGCTGCAGCGGGGATATTGATCCGACCAGTACATTCTACTCAGCGATTAATTATCGATCACAATCAAGAGGTTCAAACCGTGAGAGTTCTTAGGAGACAGAGCAGCAAACCTGTGGCTTAAGATCGCGGTGGCATATCTTGTTACGGTGCATTATATCAAGTGCGGTCACAATCTGTTTAATTATTTCCCTGGACATTTCTTTTGCACGGGCTCGATCCGCCAGCATATATGCATGCAAATCACCATGCCACACATACTCCATTGCTATGAAAACAGTATGCCGATCGTCCTCGTACCATCCGAATAGTTCGACAAAGTTCTCTTTATGCTGAGGAGGTGTTAGCGCACAAAGATAGATAAGGAATGGTGTGGGGGGGTTATACCTCACGTAGAGCTATCATCGTAGTCAACTCCCTCATTATTGCCTTCTTATGATTACCATGGATAGATCTGGGGATGGCCTTCACTGCACGAAAGGACGGTTTCTCTGTTGTACCATCGACTGGTCCGCCGCCCGGGGAAAGCTTGATCTGCTTGAAAACCTCACCGAATCCTCCACCGCCAATCCTAAATTCGTTCCGCCATACCTCATCTGGCAAACACGGGCGCCGGTGGGTAACGGTACCCTCGCTAAAGACCGTATCATATTTGTAAGAAAGATATCTCTGGTCCTTCACAAGCGACGTCGGCCGCTCCACGGCATCCACGCGTAGGTACTGCATTGTTTTGTAGTGGGGGACTTGATTAGAGCGAAGTTTTTCGGATGAGGTCCTTAGCCCGGTTCTAGATAGCTAGAGTGATGAGTGATGAGCTGAGTGCGGGGAAGCTTCGAGGTAGGTAGGCCTGGAATGGTGGAATCGTGGAATGGTGGAAAATACCCAATCTTGGGTGCGCAGGCCAGAAACCCTGACCCTACACGCCAACAAATCGCACGTCAAGAAACTCAATGTCATGATTGACACACCAACCACCGAGAAAAAAGAAAAGAAGCGTATCAATAACTTCACATTGATTGGATATATCTATTCAGCGCCTGTGCGAAATATGTGACTTTCCCAATTGAGGTAATCCCCGTGCGCAGTTAATATTCCAAGGCCCCCGCCGATCGAACTCATGGTAAGTTCCCCGCCACTGAATCAACATCCCTCACAGAGCTTGCCTCATCTGCTGTAATACTCGTCGACCAGCATACGAACCAGAAAATGCAAGTGACAGAAACAGGAATGATTTGTAGGAGAGATCATCGTCAGCCCGGACATAATCCTTGCCCTGAGTAATTGCATTTTCTGGTTCTTATGCTGGTAGACGAGTATATATTTATGCCAATGACCAAAAGTACGCCCAATCGCAAGACATTAGTTAACCCTAACCCATGCTAAAACATGAGCCACATCTTCGGAATAGCGTAATAAATCCAGCCAGATCCAGATAAATACATATACTTTATCCATCCAGAAACAACCAACCTTCCTCACGATGCTAACCTTATCCCAGAAATATCTATTGGTCGCTCTGTAGCATTTTTGGACTTGACTGGTTGTACTTACTAGCCAAATCCTGCATCATGCTCCTCGGTGACCAATAGATACAGAATACCTACACCAGAGCTTTCCCCAGAATAACCAGCCTGGCAATAATGCGCCCCACCCTAAAAATTAAAGGACCGATTTATGCAACTGTTCGAAAAAATTGTAGCCGCCATTAGAAGCCGATTTTAGTTGCTTTTAATCACGAGCTGGAGGGGGGTTTTAGCGGTCATCCAGGCTGTGGAGTAAGAGGTGTAAGACATCGTCAAATTTAACGCCGCCATACAATGTATACAATATAATAATACGTTCCCACAGATTCGCATCGCCTAAATAAACAAACTTCACATATATGGAAAGATAACATTATCCGGGAGTCATTTTTTTTGAAGCAACTATATCCTCTCACACTGGTAGCCCCTTACCCATTTCCCCCTTTCCGTCATTTGCTTTTGTGCCTAGCCCAAGGTTGGTCCAAATTCCCAAAATGAAATTGGCAAACACTAAAGCTCAACGCCATGCCTAAAGGAACTCCTCCACTAAATCGAGATCTGCCTGTTTCGCACGAGGATCTCCCACCTGGAAACCATTCACAACTTTGATCATCATCAAGATCTTACGTACGCGCGACTTTAGGCTCTCGGGTTGCGCGCTCGAATGTTCAACATTCCCACGCTCGGTCTTGGCGCGCTCGGTCTTGGCACGCTCGGCCTTGGCGCGCTCGGACTTGACACGCTCAGCCTTGACACGCTCGGCCTTGACACGCTCTGCTTTGGCACGTTCAGTGCCTACGCTGTCCATCGAACGCCTTCGGTCTTCTCGCTGGGGCTCGCGCTTCCTGAGGAACGAGCCGGCCTTCCGTATAGATGGGATATAAGGTTTATTCTGGGCAGGTGGCTGGATCGGGGGGTCTCCTGCATGAGATTGGGGGTCGGGGGTGTGTTCGGCTTGATCTTTCGCGCGTTGGCTATTGATGTCGTCATACCAAAAGTGGTCGAGGACGTTTTCATTGATCCATGGATGCTTAAGTGCCCTGGTTGCAGATAAGCGAAGCGTTGGATCGGGGTAAAGTAAGCACTGTATGAAATCCTTGAATAAAAGTGAGTATTCCCATGGGTCTTGCGAATCCAGGAATGGAAACTGTATCTTTCCGTCGCAATAATCCATAAACTCCCTTATGTTAATAGTCCCATTGTCAACTTTATCATCGTCACTAGCGGTGCCTCCAGGTGCACTATATGTGAAAAAGGGTATCTTTCCCGCCAGGATCTCGTGGGTAAGGGCCCCCAAAGCCCATATATCCACAGCATGCGTGTAGGGCGCTCCGGATTTGCAAGCTGGATTGAGCCCTTGCACCTCCGGGGCCATGTACTTTCTTGTACCAATCATAGTTTTCATCAAGCTTGCATCTTGGCCCGTCGATTTCGCAATGCCGAAGTCCGCCAGTTTCAATCTCAAAGGTGATAACGAGGCAATAAGTACGTTCTGAGAGTAGGGAGCTATGATCAACGGTCGCACTCGGGCGGATATTGGTGAGACGATAGTAGAATATGAAATGACAAACCTGTGGCTTTAGGTCCCGGTGACATATATCATGCTGGTGCATTACCTCGAGAGCCTCCAGTATTTGCCTAACAATACTTTTGCATTTATCTCTTGCCCGCTCCCAGTCCTTTACCATGTATGCATACAGATCACCTTCGGGAAGGTATTCCATAGCGATAAAAACAGTACCCTTATCGTCTTGGTACCATCCATAGAAATCAACGAAATGTTGAGCATACTATACCATTAGAGATTTGTCAGCCCATGCACACATACAGGGGGTGTAGATGTAATAAATCACCTGTCGTAGGGTTATTAGCGCATTTAATTCCCTACCGATCGCTTTCCAGTTATTCCGGTGGGCTGCTTGAGGAATTGCTTTGACCGCGCGGACTAGTGACAATTCCGTTTCCGGAATTCTACTCCGCTGGCTATACACCTCCCCGAATCCCCCGGCCCCAATCTTCTTTTCGTCATTCCAGTGTTCGTCGCGGCCTTGGATCTGGTGCGAAACGGTTCTTTCGCCAAACGTTGTGTCGTATCTATATGAGACGTACCTTACATCGTTAAATAACGAAGTTTTTGATTCATTGCGCGTGGGGTAGTCGCGCACGCTCTTGACACTCGCACGATCAGCCTGAGGCTTTCCGAACATACTCGCCAGTCGGTTAGGGCCGCTCAGGATAATTATGTCGAGATGGATCAATATTGGATAGCTGTTAAAAGCTCATGATCAACGAGGAGGAGTCCCTTCGATCGCGTTTGGTGTGGGGTGCCTTCGTCTAGCTGCCGCCGTGCCAAGGGAGATGACATGTGTTTCGAATCACACGAAGGCAGTACCAATAGACCTTCTGAGACAATGGCAGGCCCAAGGCGAGTGGCCAATCATTAGCTCATCCAGGCGGAACTCCCGTTAAACCATCTTGGCAGGGTAAAAAGTACCGGACAATAGAGGTTCCTGGTTCACCAATGCGTGCGCGTACTAGGCGAGAACTACTGCAAAAAAGGCCCAGAGACAAAACACGTACCGTCCGGTACTATTTACCTGCCCCGAGTACTTCCCTCGCTCAAGACGGCGCTGTCGGCTGCTAATTTGAACTCCTGTTGGTCGCGACTTGCACACCTAGAAGTAACGTAGAACCCTAACCCTGAGTCTTAAGCAAAGGGCGAGGGGTCCATGATTAATACAGTACCAAAAAAGGGGATGTAATAGGTACCATTGCAATATGGTATCGTGAAAAACCTCCGAATTAAATCGGAATTTCGGCCATTATACCATAGCAATGCTGTAGCAATACCGGAGTGTCATGGTATCCGGGCAGATAAGGTACTAGATACACCCGCTTTTTTGGTACTGTATTTATGTCCGCGGTGGTTATAGGGTAAATATATGCGGCTTCGTAGTATGCTATAATGAGGGTAGTTCAAAGGCTCTATAAAAAGTGATAAAGTATCTCATGATGATAATTCATTTCCCGTAATTAATTGAATATAATAATTTACTAATTAGTTTTCACATCCGCAACGCCGGGACCATGCACCACAGCCCCCCCGCCCCCTCCCTCCCCCCTACAGCCGCAGTTGATATCGGTTTTCCTCCCGGGGCTGTTAGAGTTAACAGTTGTCGATATGTCAATGGTTTACACATATGGGTCCACGAAAAGGACCAAATCACTTAATGCAATGTTCCAGTATAACTGGGCGGGGTTTTAATAAGACGAACGTGAAAAGTCCTAGGTTTCAAATCTTTAACCACTCCGATTGCTAATTGATTACTTCATACAGGAATCCAAAATACCGAGAATAACCGGATCTAGCGCTATCTAAGGGGCACCTAACGGAGGAAAAACCCAGTCCTTTTCAAATTGCTATGCATAGTCTGAGAAACAGTCAAAGCAAAAATCTAGAGAGAGATGCCTAATTAGCTCAAACCCGGTGCTCCAGTAGGCGTTAAACGTACCGTCAAGTAAGCCTAAATCGCCACCCCCGTAGAGTTCGAGATCTAGTGAACTGTTGTCATTACACAAGGTCAGTTGCCTAGCAATGGCAGGGACATTATGGTTGCAAAACCGGACCCTCAGCCCGATTCCCGAGCGCCACGCTTGGTGTACATCACGTTCAATAGGGTTTAAGTTTAGGAGAGAAACTCCACAACTATCACAACACCCGAGGTCTAGGTGCACTTGGAGAAGGTGTTCCCTAATCATGTTATGGCGTTGGTACGTAACACGGGGGGGGGGGGGGTTGGGTAACGTACACCATCTTATCAAGACTCCCAAAATCCTCTCCGTTGCAGGGCAGGTGCTGGTGACCTCTGCCACCACAAGCCTCCTGCCCACCCTCGACAGCAAGTTTATTAGACCTTACATAGATTCTGCACCTGAACTCCGATTCCAGTTTAAGCCATGGATGCTGAAGGCCCCAAGAAGCTGATATTCGCATCAGGGGGTCAGGTTGCATCAGACCTTTCAGAAAGAGTTTAAGATTCGGACAAGCAGATGCTCCATCCAAGTTGTAATCTGGGAAGGGGTAATCTCCTGAGGAATATTTCCCCAAGGCTAGCAGATCAATAGACACTCTTGGAGTTGTTTTTGCCGTGTGATATCGTAGCGAATCAACCGCCATTCTATCAACGGCTTTATAAAGGCCACCTGAACTGGCACCCTTCACGCCCGTCTCTTCGTCCTCATCTTCAGACATATCCTGATCATAGTAGCAAAATGGCGCCAATCCGGTAAAGATCTCATATATGATGGAGCCTAGCGCCCACATGTCCACAGATTTTGTGTAGCGCCCCCCAGTTTTGCGATTCCGAGACAATCCTAGCACCTCCGGTGCCATATATTTACCCGTTCCAACGGTGGTTCTCATCCCACTAGCATCGGGCTTCGTTGACTTTGCGATGCCAAAGTCCGCGAGCTTGAGCGTCAACGGAGCGACAGATTTGATGAGAATATTCTATAATTAGCGATTGATGAGCGAATGCCTTTCGTACTTGCAGATGGAATTTCTAACCTGGGGCTTCAAATCACGGTGACATATCTCCATTCCATGCATTATATCAAGTGCTATCAGGACTTGCGTACAAACTAGTTGGCAATTCCTTTTGGCGCGGACTGGGTCGTCTAGAGTATAGGCATGCAGGTCCCCGGCAGGGAGATATTCCATGACAATGAAGACGGTATTTTGATCGTCTGGTGCACACCATCCGTAAAACTTAACGAAGTGATCCTGATGCTAAAATTGTTATAGGGATTTCGTTAGTTCACGGAATATATTGTATGCTCTGTGTGAGGAAGCCTACATCTTGAAGAGTGATAAGTGTATTTAGTTCTCTCTTAATAGCCTTCTTATCAGAACGGCAGGCGGCCCGTGGGATTGACTTGATGGCACGCAACTGTTGTTTATGAGCTGCCCCCCTAGTGTACAAGTGGACCTCGCCAAATCCACCCCCCCCAATCCTTTCACCCTTCATCCAAACTTCCCCTCGGCCGTTGATCTTGTGGGTGATACTGTTTTTGCCGAACTTTGAGTCATATTTGTATGACAGGTGGATTGTACTGTTCGCTAAGGAGGTCATGTTCGGGAGGTAGAAGAAAGATTACGTGAAGTCGACGTTGGCGGCTCGGTGCGGGAGGGCTACCCAGGATCTGACATGTTGATGAGACGTGGATTCCAACTCAGCCACCCTTGTGCAGGCCACGCACACCACACTGAAGTGTGGCTGTGCCTGGGAGGTGGTATGGCTCGAGAATTGATGTCCCCTACGGTTGTCAACCTCCAGGCACACTTTTTTATTACGTCTTACCGTCGCTTTTGGGTTTAAAACCATAACAACCATAGTGGAGGGATACATAATTACATATATAAGTTAGCTTAATATGTAACCCAGGGTTAGGGTTCCGAGACATCTCTCAGCATAAACACAAGCAACTAAGAACAGAGAATATACTTCCTCTTTCACTTGCTGTGACATAAGTATGTATTTACTCAGCTTCAGTTGCTTGGCCTTATTATGTTTGAAAGTCTTGTTCCTTCACAGAGAGACTTGAGCGGGCGGGCTTGGCGCCAAGCAATATCTATACTTGGATTAGGCCAACACCCTCTGAATCTAAATATTTAGTGTGAAAATCCCGCCAAGAACTCAAAATTTGAGCTCAAAGTTTGAAAAACAGGGATTGGCCAAATCACTCTATTGAGACAATAGAGACCTTAGGCCAAGCATCAGTTTTGAGAGATGCTGTTTGCCCACCCAGAAAAAAGATCCCTGCAACTAGTAATTTTGACCAAAAGTGATGGTTGGCCTAAGGTCTCTAACCTTAGTACCTACATCTACCAGTTTTACCGAGTGATATTCCATGTTCCTTAGAGTACCGGCAACGGCAAGCAATATAAGCAACTCGTTGTCCCATATGAATAAACGGAGATCCTTCTGTTAATTATCATGGCTCCACTTATACACCCCTGTACTGTATAACCAAAAGTCTACTGGTATCTTTGATTTCTCTACCGCCTATAAATCCTCAAAATTACGGGGTTTGGATATTACCACAACATGGAGAAAAGTGCATATACCCTTGAGTGGCTTCCCTGCCTTGCTATCATTGTTGGAATATTCATCTAGCACCCTTAATTCTCGAATAGTCCGCCCCGTGTCTGTGTGCGCCAAGCCTGAACCAGGGCGAACCGGCGAACCAGACCCCACGGAACCATGTAGATACTCGCGACAGGCATGAAGAACCTGAGCATAAAAACGCGATAACAGGGGCCAAAGTTGTGGCTACCAGAAAAATGATGTTCAGGTTCTTCATACCTACCGCGAGTACACAACTTTTGTCACCCGGAAGTAAGATTTAGCAAGGCGGAGATATATAGTGTATTTCTCGGGAAAGAACGGTATGACAGATATTCCCGCACGACAACAAAGGTGTATTGATATTTTGCGTGGCCGTCCAAAGCAAGAACGAACCTATCTTTCCAGCGAGTGGAGATTAGACCTCATATATACAAGATTCCACTTCAAGCATCTGACAATGACAATTAATGTATTTGAATTGGCTACTTGTGGTTGCTTAACGAGTGAGAAGTTAAGCAGTTCAACGGAGTCTTTCTGGGGAGTTCAGCGGAAGTTCAAACAGGGCAGGTTAGTAAATGTGATTTGTTAAGTACTGATGCGGTTTCAACCCAGCTGGGGTTTCATTAACTTCGGTGTTAGTAGTAGTGGATGTGAAGTTGTATACTGCGCGCTACGTGTACAGACTGCGCAATTAGATAGATCTGAACACTATGTAGCTGTGGCTCAAGGGATCGTGGTAACGTGGCAAGGAAAACCATGGAACAGAAATGGGAATACAGAGTTAAATGTATTTCGTAATGGGTCGGGAATCTATTCTATTCCACCGCAATCAATCCCTGGCGCGGTACGATACCGCCGGCGGAGCAAACCGGATACCAAGGAGAGGGGGCAGAGAATGGATATGTGTAGATGAATACGCCTTCCTGTGTTCTCAGTTTTATTGGGGGACCCTGCAGAGGCCTAGTCCAAGCTCCACAAAGCTTCAAGTACCTGGTGTAGGAGAAGTTGGGATAATTCTCTGCATACATTATCATGCATATGTCTATCAAGAACGCGGCGAACAGCCTATCGCTCGAGAAGTTATGGTGTGTAAACTGCTGCCTAGCTATGCAGCTAGTCGGTCGGTGGAAATTGAGTGACCCATACTTAAAACATGCACCCACCATATGCTTCACTGCGCCGAGCCTCGCCCAGAAACCGGGACCACATGTTTATGCATAAGAAAGACCCTCTGCCTACTTCCTTGGCCTAGCAAGCCACCCGCTTAAACAGCATTGGCCGGGGCTGCATCCCATATCACCCGAACATTAGCGTGATGCGCGCCAAGACCTCTTACCTGAATTATGTCCAACAAGTATGGTGGGGGAACCCTTCAGACGATCTTGCTTACTAATACATACAAACTGCACGCCAAGACCGGAAAAACGCTTTTTTTTTGACCATACAAGCGACGTTGTCCCGACCAAATATTTTTATAACTCAACAACCAGAAATGATTTCAAAGGTTCAAGCAGATGAAATGATAGAGCAACTAAAACTGAGTCTATCCATCCAGTAAGATTAAGAATATGTGTTGTTGTTGGTGGGCTATAACCGGTCGAACTTGAGGTGTTCAAATTGCTCCGCGTCAAGGATTCCCCCACCATATTTGAGATAGGGTGAGGCGTGTACTCGGTGTTTTAGTTCCTATTGAAATTGGGTTACGATCGGGCGCTAAGAAACATCGATAATACGCTGGGGGGAACCTGTGGGAAAAACAAGGCTGAAAATGCACTATGGTAAGAATCAGGCTTCCGCCATTGAGCGAAGGATAAATAGATGGATTCCGAGGCTTAAAATGTCCCAAGCCCACCGTGCGAATGATTTGCAAGCAGTATACCAAGACTCTGTCAGTGCAACCGTGTAATCAATTTTTAGAGTGAGGGGGGGACCCAGCAGCCGAGGGTCCACCTTTCAGCTGCATGCTGAGGGGTAAGTACTGGAGCACTAAAAATTCCACACTCTTTATTTCTACTCTAATCAAGTAACATGTCAGGCGCCATGGCGGCGCCGGCTTACCTTGCCAGAATATAAACGGACATTCGGGTAAACAAAAACAGGTGGGGACATAGTAGGGCCACATGGACTAAGTATAGAGTAGGAAACCTAGCAATCATACTCAAACAAGCTAGATAATGAAAAATGGTAGAAGATGACTGGTGATAGCTGGGATAGAGAAGAATGTTTCCAGTAATCTGGTCCGTATCAGTATTCACCTAACTAGTATCGACCTATAAACTCGCCGCTGTACTTTGCTCAAGGTTCAGCCATTCTCCTAAGTAGAAAAGACTGAGCTCTTCATAAGTCCGGTAGTGCCGAGCGGGGAAGTAGGGTTTCAACTTCGACGACCCATTCGGATAGCCAAGACAGCTGTTTACTGTTTGTCTGCATGCAGCTTATGGACTATGGGAAAATCAAGACAACGGTTATGTCATAGTGTTAGTAGTACTATGGAAAAATGAGATGATTGGATGAATAAGCACTAGTACCAGAGGAGAGCATTTATAATGTTATTAGAAGCGATCTAGGAGAGTGAGGGCCTATAACTGTACTGGTGGTACTTGTATGCGTAAGACCTCTCCCCTATCAAAGGCATGCCTGCCCCCCACCGCCGGCCTGTCGAGGGCCCAACTACTTGAACCCTTGAGTCTTAACAATGAATCCAGGCTTCTCGGGTATGACATATGACCCCCCACTCCTTTAAGAAACTTAGGGCCTGGGGGTTGGGGATGATTCGGAATAGGGGTGGCTGTTGGTTCAGCGTCGCCAGAGAGCCAGTAATGGGATCGGGCGTGGGTGGCGGAAGGACGCTGTTTCGGGTCAACGGCCATGAGATATGATATGAATCCTATCAGACTCTCCGGTGCTCCTACGCTGACTAGGTGCTCTGTAGGGAGTCTAGTTGCATTACGTTCATACTCCCAAAAGGCTCTAGTATCGAGTGCAAAAATGTTGCTGGGCTCAGAGACGTTGCTCGGATGCGGTTCATCTATGCCGCTAGGGGGGCTGCTTTGAGAACCTTGGCCGGGGATACGGATACAGAATGTCGGATATCCGGTATAGACCTCATGCGTTATCACACCCAAGGCCCAAATATCAACTGCTTCGGTGTACTCTACTGCTCTCCGGCTAGGCCTATTTGCAGGGTACATTTCTGGAGCCATGTAGCATGAGGAGCCAATTCCCTGAGTAGCCATAGGACTGATATCGGAGCTTGAGTTGAGAGACTTTGATATACCAAAGTCTGCAAGCTTGAGCTTTAACGGTAAGAGTGATGCGACGAGAACGTTCTAGTTGGATCCGAAGCGTCAGTAGCCCATAGTTTTATAAGATTGGGAGGTTGGGGATAGGGAAGAGGAGGACGAGCCTGGGGTTTAAGGTCGCGATGGCATATGCCGAGTGAGTGCATTACCCTTAGCCCTTCCAATATTTGCGTAATTATATCTACACTTTGCTCCCTTGCGCCTGTGGGGTTGTTCTTGATGTATCGGCGTAAATCACCCTCAGGGTGATATTCCATTGCTATATAAATTTTAGTTCTAGAGTTATCTTGATACCATCCATAGAAATCAACAAATCTATCGCGATGCTAAGGATACAAGAAAAGGTTATTAGAGCGGAGAGTGCTAATCAGAGGATTGGGGGGTTCCTTACCTCTTTTAACGCTATCAGAGCATCTAGCTCTCTAATGATATACTTATATTTTCTGTCTTTTCGAGGAGGACATAGGATTGACTTTACTGCACGCAAGCTGACGCCGTCGGACCCCGAGCCTTCTCTAGTTTGGAGAACAACTTCACCATATCCCCCTTTTCCGAGGATATCACATATCATCCAAACCTCGATCTCACCGGAACTCAACCTTTGCGTAACCTCTTCCTCACTGATCTCCACCGAAAATCGATACCGATCATGACTTGGACTAATTGATGATCGACTATTGCGGAGTACGTTGGGCTGGTTATCAGAGACTAGTAAAGTTAGCACCTAATGCTAGAGGGCGTGGGTGGTGAGTCGGATGGAATAGGTGAGGTATCCCGGGATGAGAATATAATTTTCACGGTATGTACTCACCGTATCCTCTATAGGTAGTCTTGAAACCTCTGAAAAATGTTCCATTCCGGGGAACCAATTTCTCGCGCACCGCAGAGCCTGGCTCTGCTGTTTTCGAAGACAAACAGCCCATGATATAGTAAGACCCCCGGAGCACATAAAATGATCTTGTCTGTAGAGGGCAGCTACCGGGTGCGGGGACTATTGAAGTGTATAGATCCGTTCCTGGATCGTAAGGGGATCGGAGCTCATATATACAAATATGCAAAGAGAGGTGATTATATCCTCCGCCCCCCCCCCACTGGGTCCTATAAACTGCAGCGCGAGTGTCATTGGGTATGCTTTGAGGGGTTGTTTCGAATTATGTGTTGTTTCCTAGAGCCACTCAGCTCCTATAGAACTTTACATAGCCCAACTCATCGGTTGGTACGTGCGTGTACTTTACAGGTGGATACTTGGGTAATCCCTGCGTTAAGGTGGGAGTTTAATGGCCTTTACATGTTTGGGTTTGATGCTATCCCGGAGGTATCCCTTGGGCTGGTGAGACTCGCAGAGTCCAGGTCTTCCTGCGCGAGCTGTGGCAGGGTCGCCGAGCCCGTCACTTTCTGTGGGTGTTTGTCAGAGATTGTTGGCGTTTATTAGCAAAAGGTGGGACTATATTACTGAAATAGGAAGTCCTGGATTCTGCAAGTCCAAAGAGCCCAGGGGATACGTAGCAAGGTCGTGTTTCGGTAGGTGTTCTGGAGGCCTTGCCCATAGGTTGAGGTCATAGTGCTGTTAGAGGTAGATAGGATGTGGTGAATCATAATATTGATTTCGACCTGCATTTCTTGTGCTCCTGAGGCGTTTTTCCTGTTTGGGAAGATGACATCTGTAAATTGCAAAACATTGTCTCAGTTGAACCCCTACACCCATAGTACTGCTAGCGAATCAACCGTTTGCCTTATACGAAGAATAGTGTTTGGGGTGACGCGGAGCACTCCGCGGGCCGAGGGTCGAGGGCGCAGCCCGAGAGATGTTCAAACTTCATCCGTCTTTAATAGAGCCTTTTATTCCACACTCAAAAGTTGTAGTCGAGGGAAAACTACCAGGAAGACCTAACCCTAACCCTGAACTTTAGACAATCTGTCAAATCCCCCAGGATTACGCTGAGAGAAGAATGAGTTCCGTCATATTTTTGGCTCTCTCATGTGTGTTTTTTCCTCACTAGTCTATGCATACGACTCCCGGTCATTTTGCCTCGAAATCCACCTTTCAGCCTTAGACATCTAGTAAGTAGGGGTAAGCCAGGGCATGTGCACGTGTCGGGGGTGGAGTGCTAGTTGGACCGGCAGTATGCGATGAGTCTACCCTACTAATTAATTAATACCTCATACATGCATGCAGCCCAATCCACCCCACTGGCTGAGTATGCCGTGGAGTTCCAAGAAGACCTTTTAAGCCAGGTTGTTTGCAGAAAAAAAAGATCGGCGAAAAAAAAGACATTCCTCAGCTTGCCGAAGGAGGTCGGTGTGATTAGGTAAATGCAGTTAAAACGGTTGTACTTTTGATACCATGATAGTGGCCTCTGTGAGTGGCATAGAAAATCTCATACCTTCCAACTCCGGCTGGTAGATGCTGATCCTTTTATTTGCCGATCTTGTTTTTCTGTTGGGTTAAAAGACTCCCAAGAAACAAAAACACCCAAGACCGTTGTGCATGTATTAGAGGAGCCTGGGCTACATGGATTAGGGATACCTTGACAGCAATCCTAAATACTGGGGACTCAAATTGTCTTCAAGCGTATTCCTAAGTCTTGTAATCAAAAGTGACATATCACATGCAACCTACATGCGGAGTGGTCTTGGGACTTGTGATTTCTTGGCTAAAAGACTCATTAGAGTCTTTTAGTGCAACCCCAAAAACCGTTTTCCGGACGGAAGGGGAACTCATGCAGCCAAGCCTGCGCCGCCATTGCAGCTGACAGAAACACACAGTGTAGAGTCTCCAGTCCTCCCCATGTATCTCTTACTAGTCTGTCAGTAAAATGCTGACCCCCCCAGAAGAAGTAAATTTTGTGTGGCTTTACTAAAAGATCCCGTTATCTCCCTTATCAAACGATGAATCTTCCATACAAAAACAGCCCCCCTATTATAGAGGGGTACGTTAGCATTGGTAGAATAAGGAATAAGGTAGACTCTCGGCTGCAAGAATTTCTCTTTTACCCTGAAAATGGTTTGCAGGGTTGCACTGAAAGACCCTGTTTCCAAGTATGGCAAGAAACAGCCAAGCGACAGCCAAGCTACGGGCCCAAAATCCCCTATTCGTCAACTGGCGGTACAGCTTTCCACGAACACCGCCAGTTGACGAACAGGGATTCCAATTATGGCAAGAAAGAGTCAAGCAGCAGCCAACCTGCGAGATCTCTAGCCCTTTTAATTTCTATTGGCCTAAAATACCCTGAGTGTCAACTGGCGGTATTCGTCAAGCGACGGTGAACAACACCTATGAGAAAGCGGATTCCCCTGATCTACAACACCCCCGTTTATGATTATATGCTCTAGCCCAGATAGGACTAGCACCTGTTGACATTCCAGGTAACAACGAAGGCCACCAGGGCACATACCCTTCTGCCGAACGAACCCCCTCTTACTCCCGCAAGATCCAGCGTTGGAACCGTTAAGCTGGGATTCGGCTCGAGCTTGGCGGGTCAATGACTAGTGAACATGAGTTGTTACCTCAAGCATGGGATGACTCTTCAACTCTCCACCAGCCGGGACAATGACCAAGGACTGGCACCACTACTAAGGGTTAGGGTTAACCAATACTATGGCGGCTTAGACAGTGGCTATTACCGCAGAAACTAGAGAGATTAGCTATCTCCAGCCAAGAATTACCTCCATCACAGTTAAGTTAAAGGGCGTAGATCAGGTCTGCCTATAGTAAATTTGATCTCATATGCGTAGCTAATTTTTGGAGTCATGGTGGTATACTGGAGTCTCTTTGGTACAACGTACATAGATATCCTCGGGGGATCATTGAACGTTGAACGCCTAAGATAGGATAATACTTGGTCACAGAAGTTGCTTCTGCGACAGCCAAGGCGGCATCACATCCGTCTCCGTGATGGCCATAATTAATTTCCAGGAACACGATTGCCGACGCCGGTAAAAGCGCCTGCACCTGGAGAGAGGGTTCTTTGTTACACGTAGTAGCTGAAATGGATCTCGCACGTTTTTGATTTCGGTAATGGATCTATATAATTAAGGAATTAACAACAACGAGTTTAGGAATTTTTCGGCTGCAGGATTGTTCATTTGTCTTGTTTGGATTTGTTTGTCATGTTCTTTTTTTTTTCTTCTTCTTTTTTTTTGATTTATTGAGTTTGGCGGTAGGGTGCACGGGGAGGAAAACTATATCTCCCTCGGAAAGAGGGAGGGGCTGCATGAATGTATGAAGTATAATAAATAATTTCTGCTGCATGAATCATGATCTATCACTCGGCCGACCAAAAGTAGGGGATAAAGTTTGGGAATCACGTGAAATTGGAACCGGAAGTGACAGGGCTAGATAGGGATAACTAGATATTCCTATCTAGATCAAGTATCCTCACTCATAGTCTGCATTTCCTCCTATTAAATATTTCAGTCGCTGCACCACTCCTGAAGCCGTTTCGCCAAGACCTGTACAAACCGGAGGTCTTGGCATATGTTCCTAAGTAAAGTGCTTTACCATCATTGTCCAACTCGGTAGTTCCAGATTCCGGGACTTCTGGATAAAATTTTCAATTATTATTTAATTTCGTATATCCCAAGTTTGTGGTTTATACAGGCACTTTAAAATGTGTGGTTTTTGCCGTTTTTTCGATCTAGGTCTGGCGCTGTACCTTAGTTGAGTCAATCTCATATTTTGATTTCTGGTTTGCGTTTCTAATTGATTTAGACTACTCGTAAAGTCATGAGACAACCGCGGATAGAAGGTGGCTGGTGGGGGGTAGGAGAAGGGGGGGCGCCGGAGGAGCGAGTGTTGGTGCTGGGCTTCTAGATCTTCATGGGTGGTGGGTTGTAGATGTTCGCACAATTAATCGTTATCTGCGCTGCATGAAGGTAGGACGCTACAAACCTAACCCACAAGTACCTTTGCGGCTAGACAGGATCGGTCGCATATCCATATCCCGCCGCCGCAAATCCCTGCCGACAGTGGGCGCTGGCGGACGTGTAACCGACGCCCATAGAATTCAACGCTGTGGGTACACACCCATCAGCCCCCGCGAGCTGTCAGGGTTTGAGAGGCGTTCTGATGGCTCTCCTCCACGGCCTTCCGGGATCGAATGCGTTGGTTGTTGTGGGACATCAGGACTAACAGAGGAACAAGCCGTTGAAACCCCAACCCACGGTGTACCTCACGCACCTCGCGGTGAGAAGTGCGCTCTTGCACGTAAAATGCTAGGAGTATCTAAGAGTCTCCGCTGATTAATCTGAACAGCCCTGCAGAGGCTGGAATTTGCACGAAGAGAGTCGTTCATAGTTGAGGGGGGGACTTTGTTTATCTGGCGGAATGAGGGAATCGATTCTTCACACGCCGAGGCCAGACTTGAATATTAGCTCTGGGCCGCAGCGCCACACACCTCCGTTGACAAGAATGCCGTCCATGTTAGGTCATAAATTGAGATGATAGATGAAGCAAGGATCAACTGGCAGGAGTATGCGTGTATGAAGTGCAAAAAAATCATAACCAACAACCTAAAACCAAAGACGTACTCCGAGTGACATTTATGCTCCGAGTCGCCGAGGGTTAACAGATTTGTGACATAGGGGTCAGCGGGCGTGTTACATACCGTAAGGGAAATATGAAGGCTATCTCTAAATGCCTTCGGAGCGTATTTTCAGCACAAACCGCCGACCCAAAATGCCAGGGTTAGGGTTCTGCAGTCATTGCTCGCTGCTACGCGTACGACATAGCTCCTCAGGAAATAGTAACATGTGCTATCTAAAATCCTCCTTCTCAGTCGAGATACTACATTGAGAATCAGATTCGGCGCGGGTGGTGCCCATGAGCCCCGGCATAGCACAAACAGGTTCCTGTTTATACTGTACTTGCGTACCAAGTAGATAGCGAGTGAAACAGCAATCTCCACAAAGTTTTCTTGGGGGTCTGACTGAGCGCCGGCGGGGGTCCTGCGGCGGTGGTGCGATGACAGGGGCGGGGCGGTGGGTGGTGCTTCGGGTAATGGTCTTTTCGTCTTTCATGGTCGCATCTATCGCTGTGAGCCGTGGATTGAGACCGCTGAGTTCTGAGTTTTGGGAACAAAACCCTGCTTGTCTCTGGTTGACATGCGGGCGTTTGGTATCCGTCTCTTTGGATCTTCTGAAGTTAACTAGTGTTGCCGGGGGGGGGGGGTCAGGTGCTCCGGAGGGCTCTGGGGCTGGATGCCTGTTGGGCGCACTGTTGCGCTAGTTGTGCGGTTGGGTTTGGTTGGAGCGTGAGGAGCGGGTGTGTATTGGGAGGAGGTACATGAGATTGTTGCTGGCATGGGGGAAGTTCGATGCATGGCCGACGGCGGAGGGATAAGTGTAACTGCCCGCGCCCGCAGCTCTCGCCGCATCGCCGGTACATCACAACATGGTATCACACGATGGGACAAGCGGTGGGGCCAAGATGTAGTGACGATCGCTTACAGCATTCTTTGAATCCAACGTTGTACTCAGGAGTAACGGATTTCCACCAATGTAAAAACACGAGGATCACGGGCTTGGCTCAATGACGCGCGCACTTTCAGGGACCGATCCGATCGAGAGGTGCCGAACCAAGATCTCGGGATTCGTCATGCAGGGATTGTGGCGGGACGGGCCGACCCGTTTTATTTTTTTGGGAATGCTTGGCATGTTCAGTGCAACTTTCGGGAACAGGGGCGCCACGTGTGGCTAAGTGGTAATTGAGTAGATGGGTAGGAGGGTCGAGTGGGAGCTCAGGTTTACAGATATGATTCGACCACCTCTGCCCACCGTCTTTTTGCATCTATCATCCAGATAGATGCCTTCCGCTCGGACCTGTCGCATCCGCCCATGTTTCTCTCATCCTCTGATTGGGTCGTCGAGAGGATTTGCTTACAGCCTCTTGAGGGTCTTCAGCAGGGGGAAATTCATTCATGGCTCCAACACCGCAACCTGTACACCCGGTGGCCCGTCTTTCATCTCCATCCTTTCATCAGCTCTCGCCTCCTCCTTTCCTTTATATCGGACGTTCCGCACCCCCCCCCCCCCGTGAGGCTAGCTCTGCTGCCGACAGTGTTATGATCATGCCGCCTAAGGGTGGTGTTGCATTGGAGCCTGGCAGGGGGATTGGAGCTTGCAAAATCTCCGACCACACGCTACAACTTTCTAGGGGAAAGGATCTTTCGGTGGGTATGGCATTCTCCCCACCAACCTGTGATTTTACACTCATTACATAAAATGGCTAACTGCTCCACACAGTCTCCCGATGATCCATGCCCCTAGTACTTCGAAGGGCTACCATCCTGCTTGCTTGGGTTGCCCAAGAGGCATATCCCACCGTGTTGCTAGTGATTACGAGATCTTGGAGGCGGGCTGCAGTCGTTTACATCCGGTAGAGGAAGGAGTTGGAAATACCAGTGCCGCGGTCGGGGCGCCTTGATCCGTGGGGCCCATCCTCTAGAGATGGCCGTGCAAGTGGGTGTCAGTATTCTTGGAGCTGTTAGTTGAGCTTTTTGCCGGCTAAACGAATCTACCAGGTTCATCCGCCATATCATGGGGGACTGGGGGCATTCTCGGTCGGAAAACAGTACCTCCGACCAGGAAAACTAACGGAATACGATGGAAGCTAAAATCTCATTCCCTTACGGCGGCGATGTATACTACATCACCTGGTATGACCGGTGTTCTGGAGATGGGGTGCGGCAGGGGTTCCATTTACAGCTGCGTTCGGGCTTTCATTGTCGGGCATTTGGTTAGAATTGCATTCCCGTACAAGGCTGTCTGCTGGGTGACATGGTGTGATAGGTGTCCTGCGGTGCGGGAATTGCATTATAGGAGGCAGATTGCAAGTAGAGGTGTATCAGCAAGAATAAAGTCGAGAAAATGGGGGTATATCAAAAATCTCTAAAAGGGGGCCCTTTTCCACTCGGGCTCGTGAATAATAGGACCACCAATGATCCTCAAAAGAGATACTAAATGTGTTTCCGATATGGAAACAACTCTGGGGTTCTTTCTAAGATGGTGTGTAAGAGAATGAGAGAAACGAGATTCCAATGGACTAATAAACATGCTCTCGCTCAAACTTTTCTTGTGAGCAAGCAACATTTGTCTAATCCTTGTGACTACGTAAATGCCTTATGCTCTTTCGAGAGCGAATGGCGGACAATAACGGTGACCATGATATTCCCCCACAAGCCATGATCATCGCGCGGCGGACTCTTTACCGCCTGTGTCAACCACACTTGGACTACCAGCTTCTCAATATTTGGAGAACGTCTAAATAAGCCCATCATGTCACACAAGTAATATAACCCGTCGCACCAGCATAAGTAGGCGACTAAATAATATCACCTAAAACAACATGTATGGAAGTGGGCATCGGCATTCCATCGTGTAATTCCTATGCCCTGCCACAAGCCGGGGGTAGGGATCAGTGGATGGGGGGGAGGGGGGGGGAGGTGTGAGATATCAGGTGAGAAAGGTGGGCGGCGAGTGCGGGGAATACCTAGCGTGGTTGCGGAAGACAGCCGGCTACAGCAAGAGTGGAGAGGTGTGTGGATATAGTAGACAGAGCCTGAAAGGAATTTTGACGGCCGCAGTTGGGAGGAAGGATAAGAGCGAGCGGACCCTATGATTCCTGGTAGTTGGGGGGTGGCGGGGTGGCGGTGCGTGGTAGGGATTCGTCTTGTTGTTTGTAGCAGATAATGGTTACTAGTAGTTCGCGCGCACATATTTCTCCTTGACTGGCGCTTTATTCTGTATCTGTGGCGAGGGCTTGGGTGGCGGCGGCGTCAGGAGGGGTGGGGTAGTGAGGGTTTTTTTAATTAAGACCGATTACATACGGCAGGTGGGAGTGCCGGGTAACTCGGATCACTTATCCTTGGCCTCCACAAACCACACCCTCCTTTGGAAAACAAGCCCATTAGGCTTAAAAGAAGAAAAAGAAAATAAACGAAAAAGAGAAAGAAAGAAAAAAGAAAAAGAAAGAAGCAAACGCACAACGCATGTAGAAGTTCACACAGGAAATTTGGGGCATATGCTGCCGGGACGATAGATGGGAAATTAAAGCGAAAAGAACTCTAATCTCATAGTACCCATTCCGCACGGGTTCGCGCAAGTCCCCCCTCCTTCAGTCCTCTTGCTTGGCATTGTTCCCTTCCGGCGCCATACAGTCCCATACCCCCCACCCCCCTTCTCTTGTAATCTCAATAAATCCTACTCTTGTCTGGAGATATCTGAGTTTTGCCTTTTGGGTGGGATGGTGGTGGGGCTGGTAGATGGTAGATTTCTCGCTTCCGATCCATGCCTTGACTCCATCCTGGGTGTTCGCTTCCTGCCGTATCTGTTGTGGCGCCCCAAGCGGTTTCACCTACATTTCTAGCTAGCGTTATATCGTTATATCGTGTTCATCAACACTTCGTTCACTATTTATCCCTCTTGTCTCCTCCCACATACTCGCACTCAACTACCGGCGTCCACCGCCGGTAATCTCTGTAACCTTGCATCCCTATCAGCAATTCTTCACTCAACCACTCTTGTTCTCACCACCATTGGCCTCTCCCACACACCGAGTCCCCAGCATGCACTGTTGATTGTCTTCAGACCAGGGCTTGTGTCCGTTGAGTGCCCGGGCTTGCAAGAGGGAGGTATCTCGTTCCGGCTCCGGTGGGCACTGGTAGCAGTGGGGTACAATTGCATCGGTGGCGGACCCGCGGACAGAGGTACTGGTGTTAGGTAGACGGAGGTTCAAAACCTTGCAAGAGTTCCCGCGGTTAGAGACGTGGTAGAAGAAGTGGTCGGCGACGGGGAGGTAAGAATTACAAACCCCAAAAATCGAGCATATCACGCCTGATGATCTGATCTACCGGATTGATAGAACCGGGGCCGTTCTCAGCCACACAAAGATACCCGCGATCATGCAAAGTATCATGCGGGTACGAGTGATTTTCGCAGAATGAGGAGGAGGGGGGGGTTGATACAAAAAGAGGACTGGATGGGTACTTGGTTGCATCAATCGTGATTGGCAGCACCGCCTCTTATACTGTAGTCTATCCCCACGGAATATTGGCTCGCGGTCATGCCTTCATCTTCGCTGGTTCTTGTGTTGTGGGGATAGGGCTTTGCCTATTCGAGTTGGGAACTAGGAAGAACTGACTCGATAGGTACTGGCAGTGGTTGTTTCCATTCGCTATGTGGCGGTGATTCCTATGATATGGGCGTAATGATGATGTCATGCAGCGCCGAAGATAACCCCCACCACGGGCGCACTAGTGCCACCCCAGAAAAGGTGAGTCTCATTCCGGGGCGGAGGTGTTCGGGGGAACATTATTTTCTAGCCCCGAGTAGCGAGGCTAGTGATGCGTTTCCGGGAATAATAATGCCTGCTTTACCCGAATAATCTCTCCAGGAACCGGAATCTACTTGTCCATTCTCTGGCAGGGGTATATATTGACCCGCCACATAAATGTGGCTATGAACCTCTACTTGTTGCCGAGTTGAGTCAGGCCCACTTGGCCCGTTGTGATTTCGCCGACGTGAGGCTTGGCGGGGACACGGGGCTCCATTGGATCGGTAGATCAGCAAAGTGGATATGTAAATAAGAGGCCAATATGCAGCAAGCTGAGAGAACGTGGTGGTTGTGTTCCAAGGCGCCATGGTGGCGGATTGGCGGATGTGTGTATAAAGGGCTGCCCACCTCCCGCTTTCTGTTTGATTAACCTTTTCATACACATCTTCCATCATCAGTCCTTTCCAGCGTTTGCTTGGATCCATCGAGGGCGATGGACCAGCTCCCATGCCCTTCTCATCCTGCATCATAGCTTTCATCCCTCTCCACCGGATATCAGCCATTGTCCCCCAACACAACACAACCAAACAACCCATATTCACTGTCCCAACCAAAATCATCCTCTCAGTATCTCATCTAGCATCGGATCCCGGGGTGGTTGATTGTTACATATTACACCTAGGCCCCCTGAGCTAGCACCCAAAAAACCACCCTGTAATCTCCTTTCCTCACTCATTCTGTTAGGATAGTGACTTAATGATGAGCCCTTTTGTTAACTCTACGCCCATCAAGACACTCTCCCCCCGAATCCTCCCTTCCGACGTACGAAGCGCGGTGAGCACCTCTCGCACTCCACCAATGCGTCCACAAGACAGACTAAAAACGTTTCTAACGCGTGACTAGACTGATTTCACTTGAGGTATTCAATATTTTCCTGGCTTATTTGGAGAAAGCTCTGAGTTCTGTAGACGGCGATATCATTATTTCCGGTTCGCGGAGAGATTATTACACAAGGGCGCTGGTAATCAAACGACGTTAGCTGCGGTAGATGTGGGCATGCGCTGTGCTTGAAGATATGAGAGCGCTGGGGAGCCAGTACTTGAGCATGATTTTCCACCAGGGGCACCGACTGCGCTGCGGGGAGCTATCCCCAAACTTGACGGATCTACTCCGGTTTTGTGCTATAGAGCTTGTTTAAAAATGTTATGTTGTCCCTAGGTTAGGTGGTGAACTTAAGAAATTGGATAGAATGCGAAGAAATAATTTCTATGCCTTCTTAGATTTCTTATATGAGTTTAATAATACACTAGTTCGCAGAACCCTTGATCCAGGAAGTCTACATTCTCCGTAGCCTCCGTCTCAGTTTCCTAGTGATTACCCATCTCCGAATGTGATACCAGGATAATTGCGTTTGCTGATGTAGTAATTCAACTCAGGGTTTATTCTGGCACAAGGACTGAAGTTTGGTTTATATACCCTTAGTGGTAAATAATTTACAACCGTTGGTGAAGTTATTTTTGACAAATATGCCACCCATCTAAAGCGCCCCCCTACTAAAACATCCTGATGCGGGATTCCTGGTAATTTGGTTGGAATATTTATTAGTAGGTTTACGGACTTATATGTATTTATCCAATCACTACCGAGTATCGATGTATAGCGCAGATGAATGTATTCTCAGGCGGGAAATATAATATGATGGCTGCGCACCACCCCGTGCTTGACACAAGACTTACATTTACCGCCTCGAGAGAGCGTCTAGCAGAGATGAAGAGGCGGAACGACCTAAGCGGCGGGTTCATATATCAAGCATGAAATATAAGTATATAAGAATATCATCAACTATCAAAATATTTCACCGCCTGGTAGTAGTCATACCCCAAGCTGGTAGCAAGGATATCAATACTGGAAACTGTAGAGTTGAACCTCCTCTGTCCCGTGCGGCTCTGCAGAACAGTAAGCTACCGCCCGCTGTGAATCCTTCCGGTACTTACCGCTAGTGCGGCTCTAAGCAAGGGGGGCGGGATACCTCGTCTCTACAACGCTTGCGGCTCCTTTCCCGCTCTCTACCACGCCAGGTAATGCATCATGATACGATAATAATTGTTGGTAAGCGAGTCTGTAGCTATTCGATGACTTACCCGATACTGTAAAGGGATATCTCAGAAGTCACTAAGATACGGCTTTTGCTAAGCGATAGTTCTGTAGCCTTTAAACTTGTAATATTGTAGACCAGATTCCGTTCGCTTGAGAGGATGATCCTTCCCCTCAGTGGACGGGAATCCTCAGGCTACTAGCTATTTATACATGAAAAACCCCCTTATCCCCGTTAACTCCTTAAATAGCAAACCTCCTGCAATGCCTTCACTACTGCTCCGACTTTCTACAAGGTAGGGTAATGAAGTCTCTTCCTATGGCGTGATTATAGTTACCGAGTTATAGCCAAACCCCGCTTCTCTGAGCCTACGTCACCCTGCCATGTTGCCGTTGTACCAGGACAATACCATTATCCAACCGATACCGCACATGCCAAGCAATCCTGTAACAGATATCTTTTCTGAAATCCTTCCTGATTCATTTCCTGCTGACTTTCCCTTTTTTGGGACTCTTCCGATCCCTTTCCCAATCCCTGATGCCTTCCCCGGCAGATGGTGGTAAAGTCGTCATGAAATGCATCATGGACATCTCTCAGGAAAGCTCTTGACAGGTAATGAATCAAGGGATGTATTACCATGTTCGGTTTTGTATTGGTACTTTGTCGATAATTCATCAAATCATGCATTTCCTGGCGTGGTAGAGGCTGTAGATCAGTGATGCTAGCTGGACGCAGCACATCTCTTCAGGACTCATGGTTCATCAAGTTGAGATCGGGCAACATGCGACCATAAATCAGACGACGATGGCCGTGCCGCAGTGTTCAAATCCCGTGAAATGATAACGGATGATTTAGTAGCCCCTACGAGAATCTTTCTCCGTAGCTTAATACGCAAAGTACCTACCTAGTGTTCCGGTTGCGGCAGTTATCAGTGACTCGGTACTGAGGTCCAGCACTATATTGCGGGAGGTGGGGGGGGGGGGGGGTACCTCCAACTGGTGCTCGAGACTACAGTACCAAAAAAGGGGTGTGTAATCTGTGCTGCAGAAACTGAGTTCTGCGCATTTTGGTACTGCAGTATTGAATGCCGCATTTGTGCAGGATTTCCGCATTTTCCGGTCTGTATCCTGCCTAAAAAACATACATGTACTCATTTTTTATGAAATATTCTGCTAATTAAATGCAATATTTCCTTCCCATGAGGCATTACAGTTATCAAAACATTAACTAATTAATTCATACATATCTCGATCATCTTTGATTCCTCATCAAAGGGCTAAAGAGAGTTGGGAAATGCTCTTGAAAAATAAATCTTGTGCCTACAACGATTACTACATGATGTGACTGTGAGTCTATTATGAGCTCATGATCATATTGATAATTCCGAATGATTGGTGTGATGATCTATCGTGAGTATAGTGGTCTTATTCCCCTTATCATGAAGTGTTACCCCCACTGCTGTCACGCCTAAGTGTGACAGAGGCAGTTAAGCAGTATCTCTATAGCACTGATGTCAATAGTTGGCTCTCAAAAACGCGGCTGTAAAGCGGCATTTTTCAGGATAGGCATAGACCCAGCATTTCTATAGCATTCCTACTGCAGGGATTACACCATTTTTTGGTACTGTAGTTAGTGTTGCGTGTGGAGGCGGGGTATTGAGCAGATAACGGAATCCAGTTCTGCTTTGTGGGTAGGGAACAGTCCTCATAGGCCGCACATTATTCCGGACTAGTGGTCTTTGCGGCATTAGGTGCTCGGTCTCTGCCCGCTTTCCTGGAATTAATAAGCTCCCTAGAAGCTAGAGCCCTAGCGCGTCAACGCTTGAAACCGCCAACCACGGCGGTAGTGGTCTATAGATTTATTACTACCGATTATCGGTAGAAGGGTGCGATAATAGGCCCGTTATATTTACAAACTCGTGAGAAATTATGTCTTAAGTGGTGTCTGCCCCATTCATAGGTATACTCCCATGTCAGGAATCCCGGGACAAGCCCCGTAGCAACTCGCGGCTGCATTGTCCCGTGACTTTTGAATAAGGCCTCTACTTCTGTTCAGAACCGATGAGCGGAACACTAGTAACATCTAGCTGTCTACCAAACATCAGATAGTAGCGTATAGAATACTTTCAATTTCTTTTACACACCTGAATGCCTCTTCAAGTAGTGAAACAAAAGCTTAAGAAAAACATGTTTGAGGTAACTTCGACACTCAAATCAATCCGCTAACATAACACACTCATTGAGAAATTGAAACCCATCTTTTCGTAATTGAACATCTAAACACACTATAAAAGTCAGTCACAATTCAAAGCCTACACAGGCATCAGTGAGGGGAGGGCATTAGTAACTAATGGCGCGCCGGGAGGTGAAACATACTGAGACTGGTTAGTCACGCACGGGGCTCTTTTATGAGCTTTATTCGGCCCTGTGGATGCGGTATTCTTCTGGCACCCCCTGACCCTGACTTTCCATATGCCTGATATATATTTTCAATATTGTCTTGTCTGAACGAGAATATGCGGTAGTTAAATCTCTCGTCGATAAAGGGCCCGGCGCCAACACAGCCCCGTTATCTAAAAGAAGCTTGACAATATTCAAGTGCCCCTTTCGACAAGCTAGCATCAACGGTGTACCCCCCGCGTGACTTCGAGCATTTACGGGCACTCCACAATTGATTAGAAGTCTACAAATCTCCTCATGACCATGGTAGACGGCGAGATGTAGCGTGTTAAACCGAGTGACCGGGTGTCTTTCATGCTCTATACCTCGGCCGAGACCAATTTGATACCGGACAATATGAGTAAAGTTATGATGAATTGCAATGCCCATATTGGTGCTGTCATGAGGGGAGAGGGAGAAGTGGTGCCATTGTGAGGCTATTGATTGAACCCCGGGCCGCGGCACGTAAAACACCTTCTCTAAGAGAGAGACAATTTCGCTGTCTTTAGGATGCTGTCGGTCGTACAAAGAAATATGGTGAGGCCACCGATGGAGAGCATAGGTTTCACAGCCTCGAAAGCGGATGCCCCTGCCTGTACGAGGTAAAGCGAGAACCACACGCAAGCAGGTTTCAGCTGCCAGTGCATGGGCTTCGCTAGTGGTCCAATGTTCCTTCTCTAGGTACTCGAGCACCGATAGATGAGCGAGCCGCATGACGTCTAGTGATTGATCGTAAATGACCAGGTTATGACAAAGCTGGAGTATTTTCTCCTTCGTCAATCTTAAACTCTGTGAAAATGGACCTTCGTTCTGGCTTGGTGTTAGGATAGCGTCAATCAGCTCTTGTGGGTGCAGCGGTCTCAAGGCGCACATGATCCATTGAAGAGCTCGCTTCGTAAGTACACTCGACTCTCGTGGGTAGGATGATATGACTTTGAAGATCTGATTGTACGTCTCTTCAAGGCCTATTGGCAACTTCCCAAGCTCTTCTATCACATCCGCCTCGGTATGAAAGCGATCGCTATCACAGAGTTCCTTTATCTGGAGATTTACCCACATAAACCTTCGCAAACTCAGCTCGTTGTTATCACAAGGTTGGGTGAGATGAAGATAAGGAGACGGCCTTTACATACATGCCATCCGATTTCTCTATTAGCACCTTCCGGATATGGGACTTCAGGTCTTCTGAAACATCACCGTCGAGCAGATCACCATTCTCGATTCTTCTATCTAGCTCCGAATGTACATATCGCTCAATATCCGCTTGGTTATGTTTGGCACTGATAGACAGGTTTGGAAGGTCTTTCAAGGCTCGGACTATATCGCTATCCTCTCTGCTTGATATAAAAATTCGAACAATCGATGGGGATTGCAAAATTGACCTTATTGCAGCTATTAACAAACACCTTGTCGATCTGTCACACTCATCAAGTGCATCAATTACAATCGTTACGCGTGTATGAAACGGAAGGAGATTCAGAATGAGGTTGAGGGAGCGTCGAACGTCGAATGGTCCCGATGGGAAGTTCATTGAAGCCTCCTTCTCATATTCATCCAGAGCAACCTGGAGGATCTTGGATGATGACCCTGTTGATGTGAGCTGCCTGGCAATTGATGACAATATAGTTTCTGGTGTTTGACGTTCAAGCTCATTCCGGTTGCAGTAGAAGAATGCTAAGGAACCTTTGGTTTTCCTTGTTCTTCTCTTCAGGAGTTTATCGATCACAGACGATCTGTAATGTGAAAGGACGTGAGCTCAAACACAGGACTACGAGTGGGAAGAGGCATACACAATCTTTGTTTTACCGGCGCCAGCTTCCAAGAAATCAAACTTAGTCAAGCTTTACAGCGATCCCAGATTGAACTCGTAACTTACGTATACCATGCAGCCAGAAAAGAGAAGAACTCCCCCGAGCCCGCCAGTCTCTGAACGATCTCTCTTTCACCAACCATTTGCACGAGCCGGGTAATCGGTCCTCCTTTGCTCTGTTGTGGTGGCCCATGTACGGCGCAGATGAGATCCATTCCAAGAGCTCCTTTTTCTTTTGGACTACAATAAGTTAATGAAGGGCCCTTCATGGAATCTCAATCTCCTACCTGTTAGCACCTGATCAACACGGTCGATGTTTGATTCTATCCTACGCATAGGTTCATCGAAGCCTTCTAAAAGTGATCTGAGGGCCTGGTGGTGCACTGTTTTGCCAGCTGATGTTAGTATGGGAGAGAGCCTATAGTAAATAACAGCTAGGCTTCAATACTGACCCTCCGCACGGTTGCTGGCGATCCTACCATCTATCCCATGGAAGTACAGTTAGTGGTGGTATCCTACATCTCGAATGGGGTGTGGAAAGATGAAATCGTACACTCCATATTGAGGACTTCAGCCAGTCTATGAACATCATCCTCGCCTTCTTTGATTGTTGAGAGGAGCGACTTTGGGTCATCCTCAAAGATACCCAACAAAATGCGCGCTAGATCTGGTTAATATATCTAGTTCTAGGTGAACGTGGGTGGCTTACTAGGGGTATTGTGACTGAAGTATCCCTTCGATTTTGCTAGAAGCAGGAGTATGTTAGTGTACAGAGATACCAAGCTTTTCTCAAGCTCATCTGCCAAATTAGACACTGTTTGCGGGTTTTCAACGTATAGACACTCATAGATTGCGCATCTATCCACGGTCATAGCTAGTCGCTCAAGTGTAACCATAATAGAATTTTGTCTAGATTGGTCGATAGTTGCAACCTATCTGTGTTAGCTCCTAGGTAGAAGGGATTTTATGACCGAGCGTACCATCAGGAGAAACCGAAAGCCAGCCCACGGTAATGCGGCATGTACAGGATCGTATTGGGCTGCCAAATCGCCAATTCTGGCAAATCTATCAATCCAGTTGATCAATCTGCCCGCAATATCACCAAGGGCAACCGTTCCGTTCTTAGTCGTGTAGGTCCAGCGTTTGAGATCACACTCCTTTTTCTTCTCCTCCGTTACTGCCTTCAACTCCCTCAAACAGCGCTTCAGGTCCCCTTGCTCTAGTACTTTCCGATCGTCTTCATCTAACGAGTCAAATGCCTTTCTCCACGCCGTATATCTAAATAAACCACGGACATCAGCATAGAAAACGAGGAATCATTGCCATAAAGCTGGTTTAATTACCGGTCTGACATAATATCATTGGACACTCCTCCGGCAGTGTTTAGATTGATATTGGCATGCGAGGCCGCGGACGGGGTTAGTGGACCTTGGTTTGTGGTTGCCATAGCTGGAGCGGTTGACGGAGCTAGGGCTCCTCCGCCGGCGGGTACGTTAGGTGACAGAGACGGGTCGGCTCCTGACACAGACTTAGACCTCCGAACGTGTAACAGGCTACAACGGGACTCATTAGTTATAGATGGATGTGAAGGTCGGCGCCCTAGCCCAGCTGTTTCTGGAGATAGAAACGCCCCCGGTAGATTTGGCTGCGATGCTGCTATTGATGTGACAGCTCCAGGACTTGGTGAAGGCCTAAGAGTACCCCCTGCTAATCCCGGTGTGCTGGCTGACTCGCCTCTAGTACCCGAGCGAAAACTCAAGCGCCTAGTCAGAAACGATCGGAAAGTTGAGGCATTGGAATCAGAGCGGCTATCAGTGTCAGACGGAGGAAGATGTAGTTCTGGTGATGTCGGGGCCGGTCCAGGAGACTGCTCGCGTTTACGGCGAAATAAACCCATGATGAAAGTGTACTCGATTCTCCCTAGGAGAGCCCCCGGCACGAGGTTGTTGACCTGAACCCTAGATTCGGAGACAACACTAAGGTTGGGTGGTCAGAATAAATGAAGGTCTTACGCTTGTTGAGTCAACCCCGCTTCTTGGCGGCAAACGGGTAAGTAATAATACAATCCATTGTCAGGGATGGCTTGGCAGGCAGGAGGGGAATAGCCTTAAACTTACTGACAGCAAGGGACCCATCAGCTGATTCATGATAATCATCAAGGATATCCCGAGATCCCGACTCCGAGGTAAGAGGATTGCTAGCGCTGATTACACAATTACTCCATTCCTATCAAGATTCCCATCGAGATTCCTATCGAGATTCCCCTCGAGACTGGTGCCAAGACCTCTAGCCCCCCCAGAGCCCTCGGCAACCCCCGAACCGGGCAGGACCTTAGTTCAGGAACGAGGACGAAACCGCCATATGCAATATATAGTTTTGGCAACACCCAAATTTTCAAATTTTGAGCTCAAATCTTGAGCTCTTGGCGGGCTATCCACACCAAAACCCGTCGCCAAGAACTAAAGATTTAGACGCAAAGGTTGGTTGCCGAAACGCTCTGATATGATACTTGATACCCCCCCTTGAACCACTTTTTCAATGTCGTAGACACCCCTGCTCGTCGTACCACTAGTCCCTTCGTTGCTCCAAGGCCGACTGTACTGGAATGGGAATAGGCTAAGCATCAGTTTTGAGTTATGTTGTTTGCCGCCTAAAGAAAGGATCCGTACAGCTAGTGACCTCCACCGGAATTGTAGATTGGCCTGGGAATTCAAATTTAATCTCCGCTGTGAGGATAGATAA
This sequence comes from Morchella sp. 2018-W26, assembly GCA_024713715.1. Taxonomy (NCBI): domain Eukaryota; kingdom Fungi; phylum Ascomycota; class Pezizomycetes; order Pezizales; family Morchellaceae; genus Morchella; species Morchella sp. 2018-W26. The sequence continues at coordinate 433,471 of JAMGYX010000027.1, forward strand.
CCGAGTCCCAGATTAGTTCATGGCAGCCTATGCAATCAAATGTTCCGTGATTACTACCTTCAATCCCAGAATGTTTGAGAAACACCAGGGGGCCTCCTCCGCTCTCTTCGGAATATGAATATTATCCAACCCCGAGACTGTAGAGTGAAGTTGAATTGGCCGACGGCCAAATCTGCAGGGGATGGTCAAGCTATAGGGACCTTCTACTTCACATACTCATGATCTCAAACGTGCTACGATCAGGTACAACCTTTCTTCATTGGTAGCTTTTGGTGTCTCCACTGTAGGTTCATATATCCCGAATCTCTACCTTTCTCTATGTATCCAGTAGACCCCCCCCCCCAAGTATACTGCCATAACTTTATTTGGTTTTGCGAATGTATAGCCTATTAGCCCCACCTTCAATCGTACACAAGGCCTATCCAGGGGATGTGAGACTATAGTTGGTCAAGAGGTTGTTAGCTATTGATTCGTATCGTATCGTATCTTCAATATTCCATGTTCCCGCACACAAAGGTCACTACTAAGCTGCTTGGCTGATTAGAGCACTGTTCCTAGCTTACTCTAATGCGTGCCTCGTACAGAGTGCGAATTGAGAGACGGTGCCCATATATCTGTATGCCGGAGGTAATGACCGGTTCGCTCGCAGCCATCGTACATACCACCTTCCCTGCGCGTTGAGGGGCCGGGATGGACAGATTCTGCCTTACAAAAAGGTGACGAACCCATGAAGGATATGGGAGATCGAAACTCTGGCGGCCTTGAATATATCGACGAGCCCCCATGGCCAAGAATATCTTTCCGATGAACAGCAGGAGATGCCGGGGTGGGGCTAGGCTCTTGCTTGGGGGCCAGGTTGTACAGACCCCGCTGTACACACTGTAACCCCCGCTAGTCACAAAAACAGAGTACCATTCTATTTTGCTTAGTCACCCGGCGCGTGCAGTTACCTACAAAATTTCAAACCAGAGCTTCGCGTAACGGTCATGTTACTAGGCTTGATAATTATTGCTACCCCCTACCTTCATACATTTAGACATAATATGAAGTGGCCCCTCACTTTCCTTACTAATAATGAAATCTTTTAGCCCCGGACCGCAGAAAAGTCCAATAGAAAACCCCTAAGAAATGGAATGTCCCCAGACAACTCTGCATGTGACACTACCAGCTCTGGAAACTAATCAAGGGATTCGTTTTCAAAAGACGTGAATTACAATCAAGAACTTTGATTTACCTCATCCATTTACTCCATTCCGTTACTTGATTCACTTCCTCATCTATTATCCACCAATAATCCTTTCTTACTAGTTTCTCTCAAATATTATTATCTGAAGTATTAGTGGAAGTTATATTCTTATGGCAAAAATATCAAGGTTGTGAGAGTTCAACCGCCACCAAGACCAACACCCCCATATTTTCAAGAACCTATATACATGACAAACTACCATTTGTGTTTGGAGTCTTCTGAGACTCCCGCGTACTATTTGAATCTACTGAGGCTCAAAAGACATCAGGAACTCTTCCTCGTGGTAAATGTATAAAGCCTAAGTGACAAAACGAGCCTAAAATTCATTTACTAATTCGTTTCCGTCTAGATATCTGATGCCTTATTATAAGTCTCATTTTATTCACTTTGATACTTTGTAAGGTACGATACCGTCTAATAACAAGACTCAGGAATACACTTGAAGTTGCTTTGATTCCCTCTACGAACTATGGAAATGAATTGAAACATGCACCATTCATGCTTCTCTCTTTTAGTGTGTGCTCTAAAGTAATCAAACGTGACCGAAAAGGTACATTTTGCTTTGTGTAAACGAGTCAAATAATTAACTATTAGCTGCATTTAAAACATTCAAAGCATCTTCTCTTGTAAAAACTTAAGCTCCAAAAAATAACAAAAGCGTTGATACCAGTGGGAACTGTCGGATGTACTGCCTTTAGGGTTGAGAGTGGAGTTCAATTAGCGGAAGCCGAATAGCTCCGCAAAGGAATCGTTTACTATATCTTGAATAGGTGACGGATGTAGCTTAGGTTTTGACGAAAGGAACCTATGGGAAAGGGTGGATTTAGGAGCCATGACTGGGCAAAAGACAGCGATTCTCATAGCTACGGGGAGGATATGGTCCGTAGCGACATGAGGTTGACCACTTAAAGATAATGAAGCCTAGGAAATGTCTGTCAGTGGGGTGATCCCCCCTATTATCAGGTCTTGGCGGTGTGGAGAATAGGGGTGAAAATAGGAAGAGAGATGCTTCATCTCATCACCTATGCTACTCGACAATATTTAATAGATTATCTGAGATCTTTTCAATCGCCAGAGAGAAAATGCATCAGAAACTTGGTGAGGAAAAAGCATCGTAGGGATGAATCCGAGTGACATTTACAACAACCTAGCCTCTAAACGAATCAAAAGATACATTTACATGGCTGATAGAATCCCCAATATTGAGGGCAGCGCTGTTGTGGTACCTATAAACCCATGTAGGTCAGGTCCAATAATGCATGCTCAATGGTCTTGGGCGCTGTTAGTTCTTGGGACTCTCCGCCCAGGGTTTTCTACGGGCGGTGTCTGAAGACTTGAGTCATGGTAGGAAGTTTATCCCAAGCTTCCTGCACTGTTGAGATGTTCCCCAGACTTGCCAGTGCAGTGTGGATATCTTTTTAGCGACCTCCAACTCCACCTAATCGCATAGCTTTCGGTATGTCCTTTTTTCTTACCACATTTGTGTAAGTACTCAGCTACCTGAGATTGCGCCGCACCCCACATGCCCACCAACACAAGATCCGGGCCCCTCAAAATCTACCTCCCACGGAACAGGGCACGCAACATGCTTGTAATACCTCCATGCCTACCCCGCTTCCTGACTTGCCTTGTACCTTAGAAATCTTGAACCTTTTGCATCTCAACGTGGTTTGGCGATAACAAACCGTTTCGGTTCCGTCAATCCCTGCCTGTGCTATCAACTAGGGGTTGGGGTAATTCTAAATATGTTAGATTGCATTCTCAACACTCCCGCGGCTAGCAATTCGGTGTTCTAGGCTGTGCAAGTCCAGGGGGGGGGGCTTTGCATTCGGTCTGTTGGATATAAGCCTCGGCTTCAAGACAGAGTTTAGGTTTGGAACCATATGTCTCGACTATATATTTCTCCTCGCCTCCCTTCCTCAAATATGTAAGGGCCCTTTCTGGCTATGTCTGGTCGTAGTAGATGCCGCCGGTATCTAGTTGTCTCGTACCCAGGTCTTGTTCCATTTCCCCTTACCCCCCCGCCTCCCCAAACCATGCCTGCTGTCTTCCCATTCTGCCTAATTCTCCACTCTCCAACCCGCACATTCTCGGCATACCCATACCGTGCAGACCGGCGATTGTTTCGTGTAAGCATCCTGCTGCTCCGCTTATGTGCACCTCCGCCACACCCGCAAATACCTTTGCCACAGCCGACATCGGCACCAAAAAGCGCTGCCTCCCCTAAGGTACGGAACAACGAACCCCAGCAATGCAACCCCGCCCAATAACCACATCAGGTTTAGCTCACCTTTTTCGCTGCAGACCTGTGACCGTGCATACCCACCCGAAACACTCCGACTCCTGTCCGAGGAGGTGTACAAGTGCCGGCATCTATCCACCCGCCATCATTTCCCCCAAGTGTCAATACTGGGAGATCTAAGTTCAAAGCATTACCACCGTAAGCGCCCCCCTCTCCCGCAATTCGCGTAGCTATGATCCCTCACTGCATCAAAATGTTATCAGGTCCTGAGCCCACCGCGGACCGGGCAATTGCGGTTGACGGTTGAACGTGGGATTGCTAGGCTGTGAACCATAAGTTATGTCCCCGCCCTATACTTAGAAATCCGGCAAGGATGAGCTGGCCCGTAGACGGCGGCTACGCTATTGTCGAGGTTAGTCCGTTCCAAATAACCGGCTGCTGCGTACCAGTAAGACGGTACGATGCTCGTGCTCTGTCCTGCGCCTGCAGTTCGAGGCTGTTGGTCCTTGGCGTTTAACCCTGTGTGTGTCTCTTGATGGTGTGCAGGGTGCGCGCTTCCATATATCGGCGAAGAGATGGTTTGGTCCTGATATGTAGGGTATTTAACCATTCTACATAGCCCGGGGGCGCCATCGGCTTCTGCTGTGCTAGAGACCAGCAGTTGCAGGGGGTCTCTACCTGTTATCCAGGTGCAGGCCTATAGGCATACTCGTCGACGCGTCTAGTTGCCCATTACACCCGTGTCCACAGCGGGTACCTTCTGTACAGCACTCTTTCCTACCGCCACACCTACTGTCAGCCCTACTGTCCCAGCATCCATACAAACCTCATCCTCGCCTCTACACCCCGAAGCCAATCACCGGAGGACTTTTTCTCGCTGGGTCCCGCGGGCGTCTCCACACTCTGCATACTCGATAGTGTTCCGACCCCCCTCCACTACCACCTCCTCTCCCGTCCACATCCGCCATGTCGCCCCACCCCTTGTTAGAGCTTGACGGTACGCACCCGCCTCATCTGTGGCTATTAGTACATATTCCAAGCCGATACTGCTACACAGGCGTCGTGCTCCTTCAGCCAATCAGCGAACCTACCTATCACCCGGCCACTACATCACGCTAGAGTCCATCGCAGTTTCACTCCGTAAATCGAGTCGAGTCGTAGAAAGCACGGGGGAGGAGGGGTTACTTATACCCTGGGTGGGTGTGTGGTGGGAATTTCCATCCCGTGACGTTGCCAAGGAATTTTTTTTTTCGTGCGGCGCGCCAAGACGGTGGGTGGTGGGTCCACCCCGGAGGAGGCAGCGAGGAGCGGAGCACCAAATGAGTGGATCCGCGGACGGTCGGTACGTCATGGACACCCCACCACACCACACCGGAGGAGAGGAACAAGGCCCACGGAGAGCGGGGCGCACCGCATCAAGCATGGCTAGCCGTGTGGTGATGTGAGTGGCGCACACGGGCGTACAAACCCCGCTGTTTCGAGTGGTAGTGCGGGTCCAGCTTTAAAGAACAGAGCGATGCGTGGTGGCACGCCGAAAACAGCCAATCACGGCTTACATTTGACTCGTTGCACCTGGACTACTTCTGAAAACGGACGGTAACCTTTCTGATTGGGGGCCTAGAACTGCCTATGTGGATACACAGAATCCGGTAGACCAATCTAGAGTACCAATAATACACTAAAACACCACCAACCCCGGTGTTGTCGCCACTTCTCTCCAAGCAGCAGACAACAAAGGCAGCAACCAACCCCCGCGTCCCCCACCAACCTAAGCAAACTCCACTCGGCCTTGTGGAAAACGATAATGCTCCATTCCCCGTTTGCCCCGAGCGCCAGGGTCGACAAGCTCATCTCTTGCCCTTGGGCTATGAGTAATTACCACCCACCCATGGCGTGGTGCCGACCAGAGCGATGATGCACAGGTATTTTTCTCCATTTTGGGGTCGCAATGTGGGGGACGTGAGGGTTGGCATAGATGTGTGTTTCTACATTTTTCTGCCATAAGCGACATACTGGGGAAGTCACAGCAAGCGTGCGGGCTGCACATGTAAATTGACCACTTCTCATTCCAAAAAAACTGAAAGAACTAGGGCCCGTTCGGACCGGCACGGATTATCCTGATGGGTTATTCCGAGGTGTCGATTATCAGTGGGTGGGTAAAATAAGTCAAATAAGCAGAAATCGAGGATAATCTCACAGCTGAGAGCTAGAAGCTCGGTGTCATTGAAGGGAAGAAATAGAAAATAATCACCTCTCGAGCTGATTATTTTCTTGGCAGATTAATTGAATATGCGGAGGTCGCAGAATACAGATTCTTCATTTCCCCAAACACCTCTACCTGTTACAATAATCCAAAACTCGATAATCCGTCGGATTATCGCGAATGTCAGACTGTCCGAGCGGGCCCTTAGCTAATTAATGAGCCACAGACAGGGGACAGACTGCGACTGATCACAGGAAACATACGGGTTGCAAATTTAAATTGTCTATTTCACATTCGAAAAAAACAGAAAAAATCGGCTAATCAATGAATCCCAGCCCACCACTCGCTTCTAACCCTCTCCACCTCCCCTCACCTACACGCCCCCAGAGCATCCCAATCCGCACCAAGACCCCCCCCCCCCCCATTAGCACACCTAAAACGCCCCCCCCTGCCCAAACTGCGGCACATGCCCCCCCGCGCGATCCTGCGGATTCGGTCCCGCCCTTCCACCACCACCATTCCGCTGCGCCCCCCTCCCGCCGCCATGCGCCCCCGCGCGCCCCGTCCCCACACTTGACCCATTAGGCCTCGCGACGGGAAGCCTGGAGCCATGTCCACGCGGCGATGCAGGGCGCGAGTGGGGCCGCGCCGCCGGGTTGCGCCCCTGCGGGACGTGTGGCGCGCCGGGGGACAGGCGGGGGCGCGTGGGGCGGGTACGGCGCTGGCCGGCAACGCGCCGCGCCGATGGGAACGCCTTTTTGCGCGGCGCGGGGCGAGCGCGCAGGGGTTCGGGGGTGGGGGAGCGCGGGAGCAGCGGTGCGGGGGAGGGGTGTTGAGGGTGGGGTGGGGTCAGGCTGGTGGGTAGGGGGGCGCTGGCGGCCGCGGTGGCGGTGGCCGCGGCGCTGAGGCCTACAAGGAGGAGCGTGAGGAGGCGCATGGCGGTGATTGGTGGTGTATTGTGTGTGGTGTGGTGGGATTGCCAGCAATCTCTACTCCAAAAAGAAATAAGAAAATAGAGAGAGCGACCGTAGCGAACGAAAAATCGAAAAAGACAGTAAACACCCGGACCGGCCTGAGTGAGTGAGTGTGCTTAGGTGTAGCTGTAGCTAGAGCTGTAGGTAGATATCGACAACACTGATATTATGAGCGAATACAGGTCCCACAGCGCAACATTTATACACCCTCGATCCACGCAAAACCCATGATCCGCGCAGCCACCATTCCCCCGCTGCGCAGAGACCGGATTCCGTTCAATCCCAATGCCCATCTGCGCAGCCACCATTCTCCCGTCTGGGGGGGGGGGGGGGACAGAGACCGTGTCCCGTTGTGGTCGGCACCGGGCAGTTATTCTTGGCTGTTGTCACCGGCGGCGGCGTTGCGGCGTAGCGGCGGGCTTGGCGTGGGGGCCTGGTTTGCTTCGGGGGTGCAAGGGCGTCCAAGCCCTTTTGCGAGGGGGTTGTATAAGCTGTGCTGACGCAGAGGAGGAGGGGAGGTGAGAGGGTGGTGACGGCATCATGGTCCATCACTCGACGCCACAAGCAGCCTTTCTTCCTCGGCGGCGGAGGGCCAGGGGGGGTTTATTGGTGGGTGCACGCGGGGTTGGTGTTGCAGTGGCCGGTGAGCGGGGGGCCGTGGGAGGGACAGTGTGGGGCCTGTGGTATGCGGAGTCCACACCCAGGAGGGTCACCACCACCGTCAAGTATCTGCCGGGGGTAGGAATGCGGTGGGGGTGTAGTACCCCGCCCTCCAGCGCTGGGACTAGGAATGCGGTGGGGGTGCAGAACCCCGCCCTAATGCCGGATCACCTGGCGATTTTGGCCCGCTATTATAGGCGGGGTAGATGGTACCCCGGTCCAGGTCGAGTGGGGGAGCCGGAGGATGCCAGGACACTCACGCGTCCGCTGCAGGGGAAGGTGCGGTGCAGGGTTGCCGGCATGCCGAAAGGAGGTGAAACTATAATGGTCGGAATGTGAATGCTAGCGAGGGGCGGCGTATATATTTATCCTACGGCTATGCAGACCCGCCGTCAAAAAATGCAGAAAAAGCGGTGCAACCGGTCCAAACCGCACTGCCGAACCTGAAGCAAAAATGAAAAGTAATATGTAAGATAACCAACCAGCAAGGTCCAGCACAGGTACCCGTTGTTGTCACGCGTCTCGCTCTTTCCCTGCGGGTGCACATTCCGATACTGCCGCTCCACTGTCCTGCGCGGAAAAAGATCGGTGAGTATGCTTCTCCGCTGCGGAGTGGAGTGGTGGTTGGTGCATCAGGTTGGACACTATACTACGGTTCGTTGACTACCGCAAAAACTCGAAAAATTGGCTATCTCGGGATCGGTTGAAGGGCGTATATCAGACCTGCTTATAGCAATCTTGATCTCATATCCATAGCCAATTCTTCAAGTAATTGCGGTATTCTCCACTTTTTCATTTCTCATTCTGGGGCACAGAGCTTGCCCTGACACCTGAGAGCGTACTACCCTTCCCTAGGAGAGCGGTAAACCTAACCCTGATTTTTCCCTGGCGCTCGATAAACGACTCGATGGGTGGGCACATATCATTGTCCCGGGACTTTCGAGACCTAATCCAAGCGGTACCAGACGAGACGAGACTAGCCCAAGTCTTGTCTCGTCTCGCCTCATGCCCATCACTAATTGTTATTTGGGCCCCATGTCGACCCAACAACCTCTGGCTCTGGTGTACTGGATAGCCTCCCGTGGAAGCTCAGATTCCAGAATCTGAATCTGGACGGGGGGGGGGGGCGGTTGGTTCAGATTTCTAAACATCCGAAACATGGAAAGCAGTAATATGATTGGTTGTTCGTGAGCCTTGGCGGAAAGTGCAGGTTCTAAACTTTCTAGTACGTGAAGCTACCCATTCTTGCTGGTTAGCGGGGTATATAAGAATGCTTCAGAGGGGGGGGGAAAAGAATTTGGGAAATCTTAAAATCTCACCCTCCCAGTTAACGACTAAGTCTGCACAAATTATGAATGGGTACCAGCTAAAGCTTTGTATTATAGGAGCGTTCTTTGCGGCGGATTTAACAACCCTGCTGGCCTGGTGCCATGACGCTCGGTTGTTGGGGTATGGCGGTTTTCACTAGTGATGGCATAAGACGCGAGAGGAGACCAGGCCCGGAGGTCTCGACCTCTTTCCCCACTAATCATATCCTCCACCTAGCTCGAAAAGGGATCAGAGGAAGTAAGGAAACCTTGAATATTACTTACATTAACTAACAAAATTCCACCGCTCTCCAGCCCTTGATAACATCACAGAGAGTATCAAGACTTCATGTTTGAGGTGTTACCCCTCCCCCCCTGTTCCAGGAGCCGGACTGGTCCCTTTTTATATAAAAAGCTAAGAATGGTAGGAGACAAAAGAGATAGCAAATACCGTGACTAGGGCAAAAGGAGGAATAGCAACATTAAAAACCCCGGAGCTAAACCAGAGACCTCCAGGACACAGTGGAGGGTGGGGGGGATACATTAAGAGCAAAGACTTCCCCATCGCTCTTCGCCGATAACTGCAGATGGCTCCATCAGTGGGTTGGTTCCCTCGCTCCTAACGGGGCATGCTGGTAGGCATTGTCTGATATTGGTTAGGTGGAGTTGCAAAATATACCTATAACTATATGTTGCATTAGCTACTCATTAAGAATCAAGGTCTAGTTAAATATACGGCTATATTCAACTCTGAAGTAGCTTGACCAAATAATCACAAGCAGCAGCCCTGGATCTATCATTTTTTTACTTCTTTAGTTTTAGATAGAGGTTAGCAAGAACGTTTTCAAGTCCAATGGGCCGCGGTTGGTCGGGAAAATATTCCGTCTCCCCTAGGGTTGGTATCCGGCTACCCGCAACCTCGTCAAAGGAGAACAATTGTAGTACATTCCTGAAACGAAGTGGATTAGTTCAGGGAGGAATCGAGTGCGATGATCAACTGATAGAATAACTTTGGGTCCTGGCCCTAGGGACGCATAGACAGTGCTTTTCCTCATGTCTTCTTGCTCTTAACCCTGACCCTGACCAACCCAAACCACAAACACGGAGTTCCTACCCAAGGAAAGGGAGGTCTATTAATATATTCTTGAGCCACGGAGATCACTGGCGGGCTCCGTTTTAGGGAACGTACAAAACGATGTTCGGGGGAGCTTGTCGTACCTCAATCCGACAGAACCAAATGGTAATTTTGACCAATGGGTAAATAGTATTCCGGCCAGTCCGATTCCTTATTCTGGTAGCCCAAGTGGTGGTAGACTAGAGAAGAAATAAAAGCACATGCTCCTTTGGCTTGGTAAGCTACCCATTCAGACGAGGCTTATCTCAACATAGACTCTAACAGTATGTTATTTTAATGAGTGAGGTGAAGACCTTTCTTTTCGTGGAAGCGCGACTGTTATTGCCTACACCAAGAGTCCCGAAGTTCCCCCCCCCCCCTTGTATGTATGGCATTCAATATTGGTTCGAAGCGTACGGATGGACAGGTGCGTTGTCGCAGGGTGCGGAGGGTCAGGGTTTCTATGGGGGCTTGGCGGCTAGCTATAAAGCGGGGTTTTGCAGCCTTCTCACCCACTACACTATCGACACACTAATCAACCACCGGGTCTAACCCACAACCCCACCTTTCTAACTTCTGATACCATGGAGGTTGCAGCATCAATCGTTGGCCTCATTCTTGCAGGTGGTAAAGTATGCGCAACCTTAACAGGATTTATATTCGCATATAAAGATGCTCCATCTGTAGCGCAAGAGATCTGCGATGAAGTGCGGGACTTTAGCTATGCCCTTTGCCGTCTTCGTGCGAGGATCTCAAAAGAGAATGGAATCACTCCCCTGGGAGCAGCAGCGACAGATGCTACCCAGTTGGCCGTTACGCTCGCCGCTTGTAACGTCACCTTCTCTCAGCTGGAAAAGATCGTCGACCGCTTGGCACCGAAGCCCGAGGCGACTATAGGTGTTCGCACTCGGCTCCGTTGGACCTGGGAGAATTCAAACCTTACCACACTGCTCAGACGTATACAGCAGCACAAGGCTAGTTTGACACTATTTCTTTTGATATGGAGCAGGTAAGCTAGCATCTTTAACTGAGGTTGCCTGCTTGAACATTGCAGTAACAGATACAGCGAGTCCTCCGCGGAGACAGAGAACATGGTTGATTCGCTGAACGACCTCATAACAGAGCTTACAGTCACCGTTCAAGCCATTTCAATTACTAGCTCACCCTCAACTCTCTACCTCACCCCTGAATCTGAGTCACCAGGACCTGATGACCCGCCTTCCGGCACAGAGGCACATCCAGCAGCACCCAAGAGTGTTGCAATGTCAAGGATGACGGCAAGGTCCCTTTCTTCCTTTTCGTCCGTTCTCCGGAAGAGCCGACCATACCGCAATCCCGACTCCTTGGCCCCCACACCTTCACCCCTCTCGTTGCGCACCTCACAGCGGCGCGGCACCCAGTGGTCTACATACTCGATCGGATCCCACACATCTGTCTTCGCACTCCCTTTCGAGGACTTCCAGCTCTCTGATAAGACTCTCGCTGAGGAACCTCAGCCATTAGAGATCGAGATTCCTGTGCACACCAATTCCCTCCACAATAAAGAGCAATACAGTCTACCCTGTGCAACGATGATGGAGATGTTAATCAGAGCGCACGGCAACTCAGACGTTGAGGAGGTGTTAATAAGGCTGTGTGATGAAAGTCCTAAGGAGGGGGCTGCAAAGGCGATTTCTATGATGTTAGTGAAATTAGGCGACCCCGAGATCTCCAAACGCTGGATAGACTTAGCCCGCGGGTCCGAGATATTTGGGTTCGTAGCGGAAACAGTTGCGGAGTATGGGGACTCTCATCTCATGGATATTGTGCTAACACAGGAGCAAAATACGCGGGGCGCTGGGGCCGATGAGACCCTGGGTGCGCGCTGCATGGAATGTGCGCTACGTGGAGCGAACAAAGACACGCTACATGCAATTTTGGGCAACCCACTGGTTTCCCTGCCCCCAAGCATACATGCCGAGATCAAGAAAGCGGCCGAGATAAATAAATGGTTTGATATGATGGATGTAATGGATGTTGTTCGACTGGTAAATAGGGATTTGGGTGTTAAGTAATAGCTCTGTAGTGTTTCAACTTGTAATTGTTGAAATAAAGGCTTGGCATTGCGACATCTGTGGATTTCGTCAGGTAAACTTGCTTGCTTATTTCTAGATACAAAGATAGGACTCTTATATACTGTAGGAAATAGAGGAAAATAGGAAGTAGAGTGCGTGGGTAGGATTGTGGGTGCGTGGGGGGACTTCTTTTCCTTAGTGCCAGTCAAACCTAACACTAAACCCGCAGCCCCTACCACACATCGGACATGTGAAAGTCATGTGATATGGATGAATCATAGATGGAAGAAGGATGATTAGGGAATCAGGAATCAAGTGATTTAAAATCATGTATATATAGAGTGATGAAAATCCATCACTATTATCAGAACCCTAGCAGTACAAGCAGTACTTCTTTGCTATAGTATTTACACTACGGTTCACAATTACAATCAAGATCAAGTGTTCAGATCACACTTTTACCTTAATTCTGCTTTACCAAAAAGTCACTATTTGTTTAGTTATGTTGCAAACCGGACCCCACTACATTGAAGCGTAATTGTAAAGGGATGTCTCGAAGAGTGTCACTTGAGATACGGCTTTTGCTAAGCAATAGTTCTGTAGCGTTGAAACTTGTAATATTGTAGACCAGATTCCGTTCGCTTGAGAGGATCATGATTCCCCTAAGACTCTGGGAATCCTACTAGCTATTTATACAGAAGAATCTCCTTAAATCCGTTACTTCCTCTTATAGCAAAACTCCCGCAATGCCTCCACTTCTGCTCCGGTTTCCTAGTAGGTGAGGTAGGGAATTCTCTGCCTATAGCGTGATCGTGGTTGCCGAGTTATAGCCGAATCCTGCTTTTCTTAACCTACGTCACCCTACTTTGGCGCCAGTGCACTAGGACAATACCACTATCCGACTAGTACCGCTCGTGCCAAGCAATCCTGTAACAATAATGATGCCGAAAAAACAATGGTAATATCATCAGGAAAAATAGGTTACACCAAGATGCACCCTGTCTCCTGAGACGCAGATATCAAAAAGACCTCGTCTGATTCCATCTGGTTGTGTCAAGTACGTAGGGTGTCTCCAAAAAATGACAGGTCATATTTTGCTCGTGTAAACTCATACAAAAATTGACAGGTCACATTTGGATTGTCCAAGTATTTCCAAAAGCGATATTTCGTCTTTAGGTCGTTTAAGCTCGTGTAATTTCGTTTTGGGAGAGAATGGTCATCCTTTGACGACTCTAAAATATAATATGTCAGCAGAAAATTGATGTGCCGGACCATGCTAAGCCCGATTGGGACTAATTCATGTTATTAACGTCATCCTTGACGCAGTTTCCAGGTCTTAAGAACCCCCGCTGCCACCACTGCTTTTATCTCCACCTCCACCTCTCTTTTTACCTTTACCTCCACATCTATCTTTCCCTCGAGTACCTCCCTATCCCATATCCCGACGCCTATACTAATGTCTATATAGAATCTTAAGCCCAAATCCACACTCAGATCCATGCCATAGATATGTCCAAATCTATGCCTAGCACATACCCAAATTTATGCCATGAACACACCCAAATTGACACCATAGACATGCCCAAAACAACGATTTCTATAAGTAGGAAGGTGGGTACGTGGGTCGGCACGATGACAGTCTTCATCAGCAAACTACTACTTGTGTATATAGTCTCCCAACAGTCTCCTGGGTCTCCTGAGAGTCTCCTGAGACTTCTGGATATTTTTTAAGTCTCCAGAGGCTCAGGAGACATCAGGAGACAAATGAAGTCTTGCTGATGTTGAAGGCAGTCGCGCAGGCATATATCTGTATATAGAAATACATAGAATTAAATAAATGATATACCGTTGATCACCTGAACTGACTAATCGTCAGTATTACGTCAATTGCCAGTGAAAAGTAGCGTTAAGGTTCTGCCATGACCGCTAGCATGGTAAAAGGTACGAGACGAAGTTTTGGAGACTAAAGACAAAAAATGGATCTTGGAAGTTCATTGGGAGCCCAAGACTATCTAGCGGCGCCGGAGTGTAGGTATACAGGTAAGCAATTGATTTTAGCGTGTTTCTTACATTTTGTGCCAATTATAGTACCCTGACGTAACTCTGTTTTTTGCTGATGGTGACTGGCTTTAAGGTCAAAACTTGATTACCTTTTAAATCACAACTTCCTGTCTCTTTAACATTTCATTCACTAAACACCTCCTGCATTCTCTGAATCAGTTGTGTCTTTAAAAACCACTACACTACCTGTGAATTATGGGGGTGATAATTTGAAGGAGAGATCAAAGAAGCCAAAATACACAATCAAAGCAGCACCGATGATACAAAAGTTAGAGTGATTCTTGCATGCCACTGGAAGGATAGGGGACTAGAGCAAGGGAAAGGTAGGGCAGAAAGCCCATAAGATCTCTCTGACGAAGACATGGAGCCAAAGGTACTAGAGGGTGCTTTCTACAGACATGAACCAGAGGGTACACTAAGTGAATCAGGGACTAAGATTTCTTAAAGTATATAACCACTACAGTACAAAAATTAATGAATGAACTTTATATTGCATAGACGTGGAAGCATATCGCATACCTCCATCCACTGACGGGCGACTGACTAACTCATACGCCTCAATGGACACGACGACATTTAGGTGGGGAGAGCTCACTAACCAACACCAAAGAAAAAACTCACAAACAAGTCAAGAAAAATATATCATGCAACCAATAACTTCTCCGTCACAGACCTTGACCGACTTTACCCTTATACTATTCGTTCTTCCTAACCACAAATATTACCCTCTCTATATTTCAGAAACATCAAGACCTACGTCGCAAAGGCAAGCTGTGAACAGGCCACCATTCAATATGCTGTAAAAGCTGTTTGGTTGCTGTGTGTCCCAGTTAGTACAGTTGATAGGCCGATAGGTGTTAAAGCAGGAGTTAGACCTCAGTAACAGAAACCGGATCTGTCCTGTAATAGGGCTGGTGCACCGACTTTACTGGCTTACATAGTGTCCTCGTGCTCACTATCGAATAATTAATGGGGGAGAACCTACTCAAACACCAAGTGAAGGTAAAGTATTGAGTGTCGGTTGAGAGGGAGTGAGATTACAGGGGTCTCAGGAGATTCAGCAGACTGTCAGGAGATTCAGCAGACTCCATTCACAAATGGTAAAGCTTGCTAATGAACTGGCCCACGACGATCCAAGCTAATGGCAGTTCGGACTTTGTGAGAGGGCAAAAGAGGGGTAGCTTGTTGTCTATCGTACATCAGCAAGACTTCATTTGTCTCCTGAGGTCTCCTGAGCCTCAGGAGACTCAAAAAATATCCAGGGGTCTCAGGAGACTCTCAGGAGACCCGGGAGACTGTTGGGAGACTGCATACACAAGTAGTAGTTTGCTGATGTAACTAGCCGTTGAGAAATGCAAAAAGAAAGAACGACTCGGATGAACCCGTTAGGGCTTCTAACTCACAAGTCTAGAGAAGGGAATTATGAACAAAAGTCGCACTCCCTAACAGAAATGTTGATATTATAGAGGATATCAATGCCGACCAGCGGTATTTGAAATCCGCGGTGAAGGACAAGAATGAATGAATGAATGAATATATATTGCTTCAAGATATAGGGCTTAATGTACATCGCTAATTCCCCGAAAAATGAAATAAAACAGAAACAAAACAGAAAATAGAGGTGAAACGAAGACTAGCAAGCAGTAGCAACCTCGCA
The DNA here is from genome assembly GCA_024713715.1 of Morchella sp. 2018-W26. NCBI lineage: Eukaryota > Fungi > Ascomycota > Pezizomycetes > Pezizales > Morchellaceae > Morchella > Morchella sp. 2018-W26. Next base: position 448,989 of record JAMGYX010000027.1, read on the forward strand.
CACAAAACTCGTAGTTAGTAAACATTCATACCAGGAGGTCAGGGGGGGTTCCTTGCTCCTCCTCTTACTCACTTTCTTCCTATTCATATCAGTTTAACACTTCTGTTCCTATTGCAAATTCTATAATTAACTCCGGATGTAGATTTTTCAAAAGCCAATTTTCCCATGTGATTGAGCCGGTGATTTTGTCGATGAGTTTCCATCTATTCTCATTTTGAGCGGGGGGATCTATAAAAATATGCTTTGCCCTGAATTCTATGCTAGACACATATTTGTTGTGTTGTTATTTGAAGGACTTTTTGTTATTTTTTATTCCCTGGCAGTGTATTTGGAAGACTAATTTAGCTTTGGTGAGTGATAACTTTACTAATTTGGGCGTGGTCACATTTCCCTTGGTAGTGGTGCGTGATGTTGATGGGGTTCTGTTCCTTTGGTATTTGTTCATGTAATAGTTTATTTTGCAGCTATCTATTTTTGATATTTTTCTCTGTCTTGTTGGGCAATTTTGGCGTTGATTCCGGTTACAAGAAGTGCAGAGAGCAGAGTCTCACGGTTCAGATGTTTAACATCAGAAAAAATAGGTTGCAGTAAGGGGTACCCTGTCTCCAAGATGTAGATATTAAAAAGTCCTCGTCTGGGTGTGTCTGAGTGTGTCTGGGTGAGTCTGGAGGAGTCAAGTGCATCGGGAACCTCTTAAAAGTAATAGGTCATTTTTCGTTCATCTAAGCTCATCTTTTGACGATTCCAATATATTATATGTTCTAACTGACGGGGTCGGATTCAGGTTCAAGAGCCGGAATTGAACAGGCAAGGTCAACGTGGGATAAATTAGAGCTGATACATATTCAGGTTCAGGTTCGAGTTTAGGTTCAGATTTGAAGGCATGCAGGAACAAATGGCTTTTTAAGCCTAAGATATAAAGTGCTAACAGAAAAAGGTCCTTGCCTAGAGAGACGAGAACGTAGGAAAGACAGAACTTTATCTATACAGTAATTTCCCTCTACTATTGACTCACACTATAGAATCCCAACAAAATCTATACACTCCTGTGTCATTCATAGTAATCTCAATACTAATATACTATGTATCAATCATACAAACCTTCCTAACTCTTACATTAAATCACCCGAGCTCCTTCCTATCCTATTACCCTAATTCCCACATCAATTGATATTATCCAACAACCCTGTTCCGAAGATGTTTGGGCAGCAGTGAGGGTGCAGAAGGCTGAGCCATGATATATCAGCAGAAAAGTGAAATTCTAGAGAAATTTAACTCCGATCTGGACTAGTTTGGGCCATTCACATTATTTTTAGCCCAGTTTCCAGCTTTCAAGCACCTCCGCTGCCACCTTCATCTCCATATCCACCTCTACCTTTCTCTATACCTTCATTATCTTGTTACAGAGCTTTGCGGAAAAAATACTAAACTAGTCAAAGTACACAACCAAAGCTAAACGGAAATGATGTGTTACAGGATTGCTTGGTATATGCAGTGCTAGTTAGATAATGATCGTGTCCTAGTATGACAGCGCGACGGTAAGGTGGCATAGGTTAAGAAATGTGGGGTTCGGCTATAACTTGGCAACGATAATCATGCCTTAGGAACACATTTCTCTACCTCGCCTTGTAGGAAAATAGAGCAGTAGCGGAGGCATTGCGGAGGTTTCGCTATTGGGGGAGTTAGTGAGTTTAAGAAAGCGGGGCAGAGTCAAACAGTGAGGGAGTAGCAGAAGGGGACGAAGGCGAAGTACGAGGACACGCGCGCAGGCTCTTACGAAGTGAAGACTATGAAGGTCCTAAAGTGCTTGATTGACTAAAAGGACAAGAAGGTTGTGTGAAGAAAAAAGAATAAGAAGAGAAATCCTACAAGCGAGGCAGAAAGCTCCCCATATATAGACCAGAAATCTCTTCGCTGACTCATCCATAAAAACTCATAGAAATCCGAGCACACCCTCCTATTAGAAATACATACATATGACTGATTCACAGAATCCTTGCCATAGAAACCTGTAGAGTTCAATAGAAACATCTGATTAAACCTGCTTCCCGCAACCTAGTCCAGTACGTTCCACGACGTAATACTCCGTGATATGAGGGCCATGGTGTATTTAGGCCGCAACCAAGACTAATGTCTCATATATTAAGTAGTTCGTGTAGTATTAATGTTGTTTGCGGTAGACTGGACGTTTTTGATGTTTTCAAAACACGACACCAGACTACGAGAAAGCTCTAAATAGTGACCAGACTTCTTCAGATTGTGGAAGTATATATCTAGGAGACCTATCAGTAAACAATTTTGAATCTGTGGAATCTTAATACGAACCACCTATAACATTTAGAGATGCACATACCTATACTCTTGTAGGAGGTGATTGTTCAGAATCAGGATCTGAGGCCAACCCCGGTGACTACACTCCTCCCTCTATCGACATCGTACCTATATTTGAACCTTTGAATTCCCTATTCAACAAACACACTACACAGTCCCGCGTAACAATCTTGATAGACAGAAGAGGTTCTCTTCATATATTAAAACTCTTTGTGTCCGACAATGAGTTTAATCCTTTTCCCACAGATACAAATACACATGGAGTATCAAAAGAAGCGAATATAATTGAGAAAAGGAAGAAATCAAAAAGGTCTTGGCTTAATCCGACTGGTGATCAAGTGAAGATTTAGTTTGGTCTTTTGATATTCATGGAACTTGTCAATGCCTTTCAGGTAGATTTGTATTCGAGATTTGATAATTGTACATTTCCTACAATGAAGTATATAAGTTTGACACCGTTTGAGCAAATCAAAAAATTTTTCAATGTTTCGCCTCCTGCAGAAACCCTACAAAAACAGCTCCATGATTTAGCAAAGTTGAACTATTTCAAATTGCACTTCGGAATTCTTCACACCTGTATCTTGTACCAGCTACCGAAGTATCAATAAATAAAATGATGGTACTTTTTACCGACCAATCTGCTAATACAATAAACATGAAGAATAAACCTATTAAATGAAGCTATATAAGTTTTTTACTTTATGCTGGTATGGTTATACATATTCTTATTTGTACAATCCAAAGAGTGAGAAGATTGGTAGTATTAAAAAACTCTCTGATCATTCTCTGAAATCGTCTACGGTCATATATCTAACGAAGATACTTCTATAAAATTCATATCGCTTTGATATATATATAAATAATGATTTTACAAATATTGAATTGTCTAGTTATCCCCGATCTCTTGGAATCGGTGAATGTGGGATAACACATCAAGGTTCAAAACAATTTCCTGTAGCATTCACTCAACAGGAAGTATCTAGTGTAGCTCTACCTGTTTGGAAAACACTTGGAGCAGAGGTTGTAGGCAATGTGCTTTTGCTATTAGTTGGATGGATAGAAATTATGTTTCTCTTCTTACTACAATTCATTGTGTAAAGGGAAGAGCAAAATATATTTAATGCATATATCAAAGACCTGCTTTGACCGGTACCAATGCAAAAATTATTCACCCTATTTTTAATATTTGGTATGTTATAGTTATAGCTTTCAGGTACTTTTCATAATAAAGCTAACATTAAAGGACTACCCTTAAACTCCTAATACCAATTATTATACATATATATAATTGCTTTTTGGAAGGGTGAATATTGTAGATCAGAGATGCAATTATGGGCCTACGCAGTTAAAAGTATCAAGAAATTGGCTTACACTTTTTTGTTGATGTTTAGACACAGCAATTGTCAATGTCTTCCTTTTATATCGAACAGTCAACCTTACCGCTTATGATGTTGCAATGAATTTACTAGAGTACAAACAGTTCCGTGAACGGCTCTATAAACAACTCCTTGAAGAAGGTTCTTCCACACCTGACAACAGAAACCTTGCTGGAACACTTCGAGCCAATTCAAAATCTATTATCTGAAAACATTCTGTCAAAGAATCACCTTCAACACGCTTTAAACCCGTACTTCATGAAAAGGTCAAGCTGCCAAAAAAGATTGACCGGCTTGACTACTGTTTGTATTGCATGTAGATGTCCCGGCGTCTCTTGTGGAGGGTGGGTGGCGTACACTTCGTTCCGCAAGGCACAGATTGGGTGACAGCGATAACTTCAATAATGTAAAGAAGTTATGAATTATATAGTAGAGGCAGCGATAGTTTCTGAAGAGAAAACTATGATAGATTCAGAAATACAGAAGACGTTGCGTAAAGAAGAAAGGAAAGAAAAGAACGACACAAGTAGGCTCAGTTGCCTCCCTTATATATCCAACAACCTCGCTTTTATCACGACTAATACTTCCGCGTAACCCCAACTATGACTCACTCCTCCGTGTAACAGAAACCCATAGAACCTCTTCTTACAAATCCTGCTTCTCAAACGCACAATAATCCCAATCCGTCCAGTCCCAATCCATCCACCCCGCACAGTCCATTGTATCCATGAAAGCGTCTTGGCATCAGACCTGGAGCTTCGGTGGTAGTGGAATAGATATGGTGGAAGGGGAAAGGATAAGCGAAGGTAGACTAGAATGGTGTGAGGTTGATGTTATGGATCGGTTGCTGGAGTGATTGGTAATGGAATGGGACGAGGATGACGTTATGACTTTTTATTAGGATCGGTGTGCGGTAAGGATCAATAATGAAATTCTATGAGATGGTGGAAAGGAATATAAGGTGTGGTGATACGGGGTTCTATGGGATTCTATGGGCTGATGTAACGGGATTCTATGGGGTGTTGGATGTGTTAGAAGTGGAGAGGTGGGGGAGTATGTTAAATGGCGAGCGGAGTTCTTTCCTTTAGTTCTTTTCTTTCTTTCTTCTCTGTCTCGTCTTCCTGTCTTCTCGTACATAGGAGTATATTTACATCCTATCCATAGTCCCCGCTTTTCGTACTCGGCTCGAAGGTTGCCTACTACTGCGACCTCTATTGTCTTCCTCTTGCTTGTTTTTGTGAACCTCATAGTCTTGCCCCTGCCGTTACCTACGGTCCTCGCTTTCCCTGCCCTGCCCTGGATCTTTCCTTTGGTCGTCGCCCTGTGCCTCCTCTTGTCCCCGGCTGTGTCCCCCGCTCCCGTCTTCGTCGTCATCTTCATCTGTCCTTCGAATAGTCTTGGTTACTCCGTCACAGTAGATACAGAGAAGGACAGATAGAAATTTAGTACGTCAGTTTGGCAATATTGTTGAGAATAACCTCCAGTAAAATTCTACTAGCAGCGCGAAAGGGCAGTATTCTGCTAATGGTATGGGAGCAACTCAAAAACGGTCTTTTTGTAATTTTTGTGAAGTTTATCTATGTTCTCGCTGTTTTGGTTTGTATCATGACGCGTCAAATTTAGATTAGAAATTACTATTAATATGAAGTTGAGGCGCACATGCATGCCTTAGTTCACATTTTTGCTCCCACCTAAAGGTGTCTACTTCCACAGGTTATGAGATAGTGCGAGCCAACTATATACATTAACCAAGTGTAAAGGAATATCTCAAAAGTTACTAAGATAAGGCTTTTGCTAAGTGATAGTTCTGCAGCTTTTAAACTTGTAATATTGTAGACCGGATTCCGTTCGCTTGAGAGGATGATCGTTCTTCCCAATGACGGAAATCCTACTAGCTATTTATACAGAAATCTTCCTAAACATTCCAACTTCTGCAATAGCAAAACTGCCGCAATACCTCCGCTATTGCTCCAGTTTCCTACAAGGTGGAGTAAGGAAGTCTCTTCCTATAGTGTGATCGTGGTTGCCAAATTATAGCCAAAACCCGCTTTTCTTAACCTACGTCACCCTTCCATTACGCCGTCGCACTAGGACAATACCATTATCCAACTAGTACCGCACATGCCAAACAATCCTGTAACACCAAGTTAACCGTCTCTCCCCAATATTGCCCTAGATGGTCAGGAGCAATCTAACAAAACCCGTCGATACATAGTAGCTCGGCCCACTTCGGAAAGTGGTTTCTCCACAGCTCGATTCTGACCTCTTCTGAGAGTACAAACATGTAGAGCTCATGCAACCATTCAACCTCGAGGGATAGCTGCGGGCTACGTCATACAACGCCCCAACCGATGAGCTAGCCCATGATCATGATTCACGACGAATCAGAGAACCCACATAACAACAAAATTACAGACAAGAGGTCCACTATAAAGTGCTAAGAGTGTTGCGCAACCAAGCCTAGTGACAGATCATTCTCCCGCGTGCCACCTGACCCCGCCATCTGCAGGCCTCAGCGTGCCAGAGCAACATGCAAACCGCTCTAGTAAAAGAGAAGAAAGAGATTCAATTGAGGCATACTGTAAAGAGACCGAGTAGATGAACGTGGAGTGGTGTGGATATTTGATCAGTGGAAACCTCTGGCGTAGCGAGTATGCATGGCGACATGCTCTGGCGTGGAGGATTCATGATCCTGCTGCATGTCGGAGATCGACAGTAGGAGTTCCGTTGGCTTTTGTGCGGCATTTTGAAACCCCGCCCACTTCTGCTCACCACATTGATTAGCGGGCTTGCACGCCCAACCGAATCTTCGCAGACACCCCATGTTGTGTCCAAACTCCCTCTACACTAGAGTTCTAGGGATGTAAGCTTCGGGGCAGGTGATATACAGATAGTTCGCGCTACCTTTGCTAGCCCAAGGGGGTAAAGAGTGGTAACTAACTACCCTGAGGGGTCATGAATCTTCTCCCAACATTATTACATGCACACTAGTCTCATATCTCAAATTGCTTTCGCGTCCAAACAAGAATATCCACCAATTATCTGGGACAACTAATACATCACAGTTGTCTTTCTCTACAGCAAAAACAAGACATATTGCACCCCAACGATCGTAAACCTTTCTGACACTAAACAAACAGGTCCCTGCCGTACCCAGATACTAGACTCGCTAGCCACAGAGGCCCACAGCTCTAGGCGTTTTACATAGAGTTTACTTCTCCCTCAGGCTTTTTATCGTTTGCTACCACTGTGTGCGCGCCCCTCTCCTCCTCAATAGCACTACAAGCGACCGAAAGGGGAAGTTCATCTTCACTAACCGGTGATTCCTCGGCCCCCAGCTCTCTCAATAATTCACATATGTCGTAGCGCATGTTGGCCTTAGCAGCGCTCAACGCCGATCCGTATTTCCCGCCCTTGGCGTTGACTTTAGCACCATTTTCAAGAAGTATCTTTACGACCTTTGTATAACCTTCTCTTGCCGCGGCTTGTAATGCTGACCCATTGATCCCGCCTTCTGCGTTGATATCGGCGCCGTGAGATAGCAGTGAGGAGACTGAATTCGTACTACCACAGGACGCTGCAGCATGCAGCGCGAACCCATGCTCCCCCCCTCTCGCATGGACGTCGGCGCCATGCTCCACCAACACGTTCACTATCTCCACGACTCCGGCTGCCGCAACAGCCTGTAACGGAAAGCCATATACCCCGCCTTCCTCATTAACATCAGCACCCCGGGCCAGCAGTATGTTTACTAGCTCTGGGGAGTGGCCGTAGGCAGCAGCCTGTAATGGACAGTGGTAGCATCCGCCCCGTATACTGAGATCGGCTCCCGCCTCTAGCAGGTAGTATACGACATCGGGGTGGGTCCGTGCAAGCGCCGCCATCAAAGGTGTTCCGTGCTTCCCGCCCTGCGCGTTGATATCGGCACCACGTGAATGAAGAAGCTTCACTACACCAAGCCGATTATGTGCTGCTGCCGCTTGTAGTGCGGAGCCATCGATTCCACCTTCTGCGTTGATATCGGCTCCGCGATCCAACAAAGAGGCTACCGTCTCGATGGGGGCGGCGCACGATGCAGCATGCAGCGCGAATCCGTGAGCCCCTCCTCTTGCATTGATATCAGCCCCCCTCGCCAACAAAAAGTCTATTAATAAAGGGCTACCGGCAGCTGCCGCGGCATGTAATGGAAAACCATAATATCCGCCCTCCACATTGAAATCGGCGCCATACTCCAATAGAAGCTCCACGATAGCTTTCAGTCCGCCGAATGCCGCAGCGTGCAATGCGAAACCATAATATCCGCCTTTAGCATTGACGTTGGCCCCATGACTGAGTAAAATCTCGACGGTCCTTTGATTGCGAGAACTTGCAGCAGCCTGCAATGCAAACCCATAATGTCCACCTTCTACGTTGATATTGGCTCCGTGACTAAGTAGGAGCTCTACCACCGTTGGATCACCATTCCACGTCGACGCGGCATGTAATGCAAACCCGTGATACCCGCCTTCCGCATTGACCTCAGCCCCATGCTCGAGCAAAAGACCCACCGCCGCCGCATGACGACTTATTACCGCGGCCTGTAATGGAAAACCGTACTCGCCACCTTTTGCGTTGACATTGGCCCCGTGGTCCAGCAAAACCTTTACCACTGCCGTGGAGTCCCTCACCGCTGCGGCCTGTAATGCAGTGCCATACTTCCCGCCGTTTGCATTGACGTCTGCTCCATGCGAGAGCAAAATCTCCACTACTGCTCGGTGGCCGTGGTACGACGCAGCATGTAGTGCAAATCCATGGGTTCCACCTTTTGCATTGACATCGACGCCGTTTTCGATCAACAATTGTACAACCTCATGTCGGCCCTTAGCCGATGCGGCTTGCAGAGGATTTGCGAGATCACCCCCCTCAATATCCACCCTCGCTCCATGGTCTAATAGGGCTTGGCAAAACTCCTTACCGGCCGCGTAGAATAAGGGTGTACATCCTTCGTCGTCTCGGTGGTTGATGTTGAAACCTTGAGTGTAAAGCTGCCCGACGAGCTTCCATGCGTTGATTCTCGCAGCTAGGTGCAGGGTTGTATCATTATATAGTGTTTTGCGTTCATGCGACCCAGTACGGATGATGAATTCAACCGCCTTGGGTAGTTCGTAGAGCCATGCCAGTAGCAGAGGGGATACAGGCACCTCATATACATGACTGAGAAGGTACTCGCGAAACGCCGAATCGCTGTAGGAGATATCCTCGCCAGTGTTGAATAAAAACCCAGACTTGAAAAGAGAGAATGTCAGGTTCATCAGTTCTCCGCTTGGTTTTTTTAACTCTCTGATGTACAGGTTCCAATTCTTCACTATATACATTATTGGTTGTGGGTATATAGGTCCGAGGTGTGGGGGGCCATGTTTTCCACAGTGAAGGAGGAAAACAAGACAACTTGTCGCAATTTCCTCGTTTGCCTTCTCCAGCTCGAAGCCAAGCTCTGCGGCGACCGAACGATTGCCGATATTACTGGAAGTATCAAGGAGGAACTCCTGAACCGAAAAGTGCACAAATCGGACCTTTTGACCGGTACCATCCGTCGGCGCATCAACCATAATCAGGTTGGCGCATACACTGATGATTGTCTCATCATTGGGCATCATCCCCAATAGCTCCTCGTGTGATTCGGTACTTTTCTCCATGCCAACAAATGATCTCAGATCGAAGATATCTAGTGGTTCTGTGGCGTACGCAACCCACATCAGCACTCTGCGAGCTAGCTCTCGGTGGGCTTTTGGCTTCTGCTTTATTACACTGACTATTCGCAAATATGTCTCATCTAGACCTTCTGGCAGGTCCCCGAGTGTTTTCCGTATGTGATAGTCCGAGATTTGGGAACATATGTGTTTTAGTTGAAACTCCACCCATAGGAACCTAACCAACTCAGCTCCTTGCTCATAATATAGAAGTAGATGGGTATGGTTTTGAGACTTACATTCCTCCAGCACGATCAACCAAGGCTGAAATTATCAGGCCTTTCAAGGTAAGGTCTTGCAGTTTCAGCCTCCCATCTTTTAGGTACTGATCCAACTGAACCTCTACATAAGACCTGATATCTTTGTTGACCTTTACGGCCTCGATCTCAACAATGGGGAAAGTAGAAAGAGCACGTCGGATATCATCCTCCTTTCGACTGGTGATAAAAACCTTAACCGAACTGGTTGAATGTCCCGCGGATGACGTAGCATTGCGTAGAAAGGAATAGAGGATATCCCGTTGGTCGCTTGCGCACTCGTCTAGGGCATCTATAACTATGAATGTCTGGCCAAAGAGGGCTGAGAGGGTGATGAAGATATCTTGGAGCTCCGAGAAGGTTGGTTCGGTGTCGTCGCCGAAGTGCTTGTCGTAGAGTGCTACGACCTCATACGGTATAGCCTTCTGCTTCTGGCACAGCTGTTTGATAATGGTGCGTAGGTAGGTCTCGGCGTCGACAATCTCCTTATAGTTGCAATAGACGAATGAGAGCGCGACGCCGGGCGTTGACTGGCTGGTGGTGGAGATCCTATCTGCAACAAGCGAACTATAACACGTTAGCGCATTCCAGATAAGCTGTGGAAGCGATTCCTACGCTAAAATTGTTTTTCCGGCGCCGGCTGTCGTAGCGGATCAGTGAGGGCATGTCAAGAAATGCGAGGGGGAACTTACGCCCACCGTGACACCACAAGATACCCGAGTTCTGGGAGCCCCGCCATTGAAGGAACTTCGGGTCGTCCAGGAGCCACTGACCGGTGCCACCAAGGTGCTTTTTGAAATGCCTATCCTGCGCCTTTTGATAGTCTAGAATAGAGAGCCACTTGAGGATTTCCCGTCGCTTTTTATCTGTCTCGGAATTAGTAAGACTTCTTGACTCGGGGATGAACAAATATATTTCAGTAAGATATGGAGAGCAATTAAACTCATTGCTACATCAATGATTTCATGGAAATGCAGCGGAGGAAGTATATTACCTGTTTTCTCTCTCTGTCTTGTATTCGCCGCTTCCAGGTTGTTAATCAAGGCCTCAACCCCAGCCAGCCGGACAATCATCAAAGCATGATGGGCGAATCTGTCTTCAATAGGCTGGAATTTATACTCGAACGACTCCCAATGGATCCTCATAAATATCCACACCGAGTTGACATCTAAGAGTGCGTGAGCGTTGATGTCCTCTCGGTAGTACACAACAACATGATTCCATTTGCTCAAAGCAGGGGGGTGCGCACAAGTGCCCTTCTCATCCTTCTCGGTAAACACCTTCCTGACCGCCAGCAGGAAATCCAACAAATCACAGTACGCATCCTTTAATGTCTAGCATAACCCCGTTAGTTACCACATCATGATATTGGGCCAGGGCGAAGCCTACATTCTGGACATCTGTCGAGTTGTGAAATATGGGTTCACCATACCTCGTCAAATAGGTCAGGTGGCCCCCAATTCTATCCATCATCAAGGTGAGCTTCTCAAAGAACTCAATATACCCCAACGCCAGCTATGCAAAGCCCCGTCAGCAGCTCTTCCGATCCTCTCCCATCCCCCCAGAGCGCTACTGAGATACATACCATCAGAACACAATTGAACCCGCCCAAGACCAGGGACGAAATATCCGGGTGATGCTGGATACATATAGAGACCGATCCCACAAAGCTCTTCATGCAGAGCAAGACCTTCTCCACGCGGGAGCCGAGGGCCCTCGACACACTCTGCTTTGCATGGCCCTCGTTCCGCCACTGGATCTCGCCCATGATGTCCCGCGCCTCCATAAACGCCTTTCGATCGTCGTCCGAGAGGTCGGCGGCATGCTGCTCGATTGCCCGCGTGAGGGCCGGATTCGGACTAGACCCCACCGTAAATATTAGCAAACGTAGTCGGGGGTCGCTGGGTACATTCCGGGAGGCATGGGGGCAATATACTTGTAGCCAGACGGAAGGACCTGTGGTACACCTCCGGGGGGCGGCGCGCTGGAAATCGAAATGACCGGCAACACGGAGACATTGTGAGTCGTGGGTGTAGGCTGCGCACCTGGTTGTCCCTGCGGCACACCTTGGCTGCATCTCGTCCGGGAAGGTTAGCCACAGCTGGCTCCAGAGGGCACCCTCAAAAACCAAAGAGGCGCCTCGTGTCCTGCACAACACAGGGTGGGGGAACATGCTCGCCGGAGGGATGAATACCTGGTGCTGGCCTGTGCCGAGAGATTTGTAGCACCCGGGGAGCTGAGTGGCGCCGAACCAGTTGCGGGGGAGGCAGGCTGACTAGATGGTTGCCCTTGCTTCTTGCTCCGTCTTCCAGGGCTCAGTGCCCGGCCGAAGGACTTCAGGCCCTGCACGAGGCTGTTCTTCTTCTTGGGCATGTTCTGGTCTGTGGATGGGGGTTGAGATGGAAGGTTAGAGGTACGGGGATGGGAGGAGAGGGTGGGCAGGGGGACTTAGGGAGGGGTATTACGGATGGGGATGTTACACAGCATGTGCTTCAGGCAACCAATGTATTCCCGCGCGCGCCCCTGAATAGAGACTTCTAGCCGCGGCGTCAAAGGTAGCGAATAAAAAACTACATATTTATCAGAGGCTTTCAGTTGACCCCTGTTCCCCATTTCTCAAAAGCGAAAGGGAGACTCATGCAGCCAAGGGCCTGTCTGCCCTTAGCACATTGACAAGCGCAGCAGCAGACTGAAAAATACTCGAGGACGGAATGCTTAGCATTGAGTATCTCTCAGAAAATGACACATGTCAGCTGCATGGGTTTCCTTTTCACTTTGAAAATGGGTCAACTGAAAACCTCTATCCCCAAGGCTTCCAAGCCAAGCAAAGCTAGATGCAGTAGGATGCGATACAATACTTCAACTGCAAGACCCAGAGATACGCATGGATATATCTCCAACCCCCATGCCTGCAGTTTCCTTCCCAGAGTACCTGTGAGCCCCATGCGGGCCAAGAGGCAAACGCATGTAGCCACTAATAACCGCCTTTCCCCCCCGTGGCCAAAAGTCCCTAATACAGGAGTGGCAATGCACCCGAACCTCCGGAAGGACACCCCTACCGCCGCGCCTTCCCACCAGCCACGCGCAGCCACACGTCCGTCACCCAGTCCCAAAACGCTCTTGGCGACCGCACGCCATCAAAACCCACCTCAGACAAACTTAGAGCAAGCCCGCCCAGCGCAGCCCATATCCCCCGCCGCGGCCGTCCGGTCCAAGCCGCCACAAACCCGCGGCACGCCAAAAAGGCTATCCTGCAAAATACAGGGAATAAAACACGCGGGTATAGGATAAACCCCTTCCTCAAGCAAATGCCCACACGCCCCCCAGCAGCATCCCTGCCTCCGCGCGCTTCCCACTGGCCCGTCACGCCGTCCAGGAGTGGGCTCAAGCTTGTTTATTACACGTACGCGTCCAGTCACCCGCCTCTTCGAGCCGAGTGCATGACAAGCGCCACCCTGGTGCGTCAGTGATGCAATTACCCGCGCCTACCTGTCCTAAGCGATAAAAACCAGATTTCTCCCACCCCGTCCAATGGACGCACCCCACCTATCCTGCAGGCGTTCCCTGTAACGCGCTCGTAATTGCCTGTTACGGGTCCGGCGGCAATGCCAGCTGCAGCACCACGCGAGCTGGCAATCCCGTACAGAAGCACCACCAAAAAAAAAAGAAAAAACAGGCAGAGGGAAAAGAAAAACAGGTATCTTGCGGATATACTCGTCTACCACGAAAAGAATCAGAAAATGCGACGAAAAGAACCAGAAAGTGCAAGTGACTAAAACAGGGATGATTAGTAGGAGAGATCGCCGCCAGCGCATACAAACTAGCCTTTCCCTGAGCGGCTGCATTTCCTGGTTCTTATGGTGGTCAACGAGTAGGGGGGATATTTCCGGCTAACCTGCACCGGCCACCACTCGCCATATCCCACCAATGAAGGCCTGGCGATCCCCCCCTCGCATAACATACATCACACAAGCGCCCCAAACCTACGCACCACATTCCCAAGGCGGCAAAATGTCGTGCAGCCATTACGTAGGTGGGAGCAACTTGGGAAAGCATCCAGAACCTTGGCAGCTCATGATCTATCCGGGAAGGACACACCCACTCAGCGCCCGACCGAGTGATACCACATGAAGCGACCACCTCCCCCGCCCCCCCAGACCTCTAGGGGCCAGTGGCCATCCCAACACAGTGGCGGCTGCTCCACCGCCAGTAGATCCCAGCCCGCCCGCCAGAGCCCCCGGTTCCGCTCTAGCCACTCTCTGCGCACGCCGCGCGCGACCGTCAGCACCTCCGCCAGCTACAAGATTGCTCGCGGAGCCGTGGGGAAGCGACCAAACACTATCCGCGGTGAGCTGAACCCTCACGCGTAAGAGGCGATACAGCCAAGTAAGCGTACTGTCCACCCACCGAAGCCCAGACCCCAAAAATCCCGAACTGGCGTTGTGAAACCAATAACCCCCCCGACCAAGCAACTCTCCAGTTTCCTGCAACATTTGCCACCTGCCCTCACGCGCTAGCTCTCGTCGGATACCGTAGCCACCAAACGCTCATCAAAAACCCCAACCTTTCAATCAACGGCTGAATACAGGGGATTTAAATGTCGCGGCTGCCTCCTACCCGCCAGACGGCGACCAAGATTACCCGCGCACCAACTCGGCGATTAATCTGACCCTTGTCTGCGGACAGATGCGACCCCCGCCTGTCAACGGGTAAGACCAGCCGACAGAGAAGCACCCGCGCCCCCGCCATGACATAGTTCACCACCCACACCCCATTGGCCGTGTGGAGAAGCGGAATGGCATAGGGGTGTTTATCCACCACTGAGACGGTAGTGCAGGGCCCTCTGCCAGTTAGGGGTGGGTAGCGTGGTAGATTCCAGATCGGGGTGCTCTAGCTGAACCCTGAAAACAACATTTTTTTGCACAAAAAAAAGAAAACAGGGACAAAAACAGGGACAAAACAATAACACTACCCCCAACCACGCAAGAAAAGAGTGGACCCACTCCACCCTAGCACCCAAGCCCCCGTCCTGCCCTGCAGCCACCTCCACGCGATGCGACAAAAACCGGTTAGCCGCCACATCCCACGCCGGGTGCACCCGCTCCCCAGGGCCAGGGCCAGGGCACTTTACCGTGTCGTTGGGCTGCTGGCACTCTATGCGCTTCCTATGCAGAGCTACTGCAGCGCCGACTGCCCCGAAGAGGTAACATAAGTAATCACAGCACCCATTGCACCTGAGGTGCGGGCGGTTGATCACCAAGCACCTCGCAGAAACGAGTAACAAGCTACTCTCTCCCAGGGAATATTCGACTGGCTGCATCATGCAGTGGCGCGGGGCCACATCTGATCCTCCCGCGCGCCGGGGTGGGGTGTGGGAGGGTTCCGGAGTCAGGATTTGCTTGCCTCTCTGTAACCGGTTACGTTACGTGTGCCAACCTGTGCTTGCATTCTTACTAAGGGTGCATATACGATATTGTCGTAAGTCTGACATTGTTGGTGATGGGCATATAAGACTCGGTCTATATATATTTCACCCCTTTGATACCCTCCCTCAGCTGACTGACACTGGATTTAGAGAGAGACCGCCCTCTCTCGGAGCCCCCCCCCCCGCCAGCCGCCACACCGCCAACAGCCACACCGCCAGCCCCACCGCCACAATGACAACCGCCCACCTCCTGCACAACCTCCTCCCCCCGCAATCCGCCCGCCTCGGCCGCCTCACCACCAACGCCCACCTGCCCCACCAACACTACATCGACCCGCTTATCCCCCGCCCCACCGACACCGAAATCCTCACCGCGCACCACAGCGACTTCAGCGAAACCCGCACCTTCACCCGCCGCTCGCACCTCCGCCTCACCATCGCCCTCCCCCTCTCCCTCACCTTCGCCACCACAGCCAGCAACACAGCCACCCTAACCGCGCCGCAGACCACGACGCGCGACCTCCCAAACAGCGACACCTGGTTCACCGAGGCGTGCGCCCAGCCCGCCACCCGCCGCTGGCTCGAGTCCGCCGCCCGCAGCGGCCACAGCGTATACCTCGTAGTCGGCGTCCGCAGCGCGCACAACGCCCGCCTCGACTCCAAGACCACGCGCAGCGGCGACATCGGCGCGCAGGCCGTGGTCCCCACCGTCGCCGGCGTTGCGCCGGGGGTGCACGGGGGCGGCGGCGGCAAGGGCGGCGCAGCGGTCAAGATGGTGGCGGAGGGCGAGCAGGTGTTTGCGGTGCTGTACCGCAAGGTGCGGCTGAGGCAGATGTTTACGCGGAGCGCGGACGCGATGGCGCTGGAGGGGGGGTGTCGGTGGCGGGAGGTGTGGGACTGGGAGGAGAGCCGCGTGAAGAAGGCGCGGGCGGTGGTGGTGCAGAGGATGGTGCCGGTTCGTAACAGGATGCAGCTTAGTTTGGAGGTTACGCCGGTCGTCGAGAAGACCCCGTCCCCGGAGCCACCGGAGCCGTTGGTGGTGGAGCGGGAATACAGGCGGGAAATTACGCCGGTCGTGCTTAAGCCCCCGTCCCCAGAGCCACCGGAGCCGTTGGTGGTGGAGCGGGAATACAGGCGGGAAATTACGCCGGTCGTGCTTAAGCCCCCGTCCCCAGAGCCACCGCAGGCGCCGTTGGAGCCGGAATACAAGCGCATCCTCGAGGAGACGACGCACTGGGAAGTAGAGGAGATGACCATACCACCACGCTCCACCAGCCCGCCCCCTGTGTCCACGATCACCAAATCTTTACCATCGCCACCTACAACGGTGGTGGAGATACAGCCTATCCCCGAGCGTAGGCAGCGGTTTGTGCACCTTGAGCCACCGGCTGCGGAGGATGCGGCGCCCGAGCCTGTCAGTAAGCCCCCGTCCCCAGAGCCGCCGCGGCCGCCGCTGGAGCCGGAATACAGGCGCATCCTGGAGGAGACGACGCACTGGGAGGTAAAGGAGGTGAGCATACCACCACGCTCCACCAGCCCGAGCCCTGGGTCCACGATCGCCCCGACCAAATCTTTACCATCGCCGCCTACAACGGTGGTGGAGATACAGCCGATCTTCGAGCGTAGGCAGCGGTCTGTGCACCTTGAGCCACCGGCTCCGAAGGCGGCGGCGCCCGTGTTCCCCAAGCCTGTGTTCCCCGAGCCCGTGAGTGCGCCGCCGCAGGTGGCAGAGGAGGAGGAGGTCCGACGGCGGCAGCGGGAGACCAAGGAGGTGCCGGTGTGGGAGGCGGCGCTGGAGGATGATGCGTGGGATCTGGAGGACGACGACGACGAGACGGAGGAGGAGGGGGATGAGTGGGAGGACGAGGAGGATGAGGATTTGAAGGAGGATGAGTGGGGGGACGAGAAGGTGAGGAGGGGGATGAGTGGGAGGACGAGAAGGATGAGGAGGAGAAGGATGAGTGGGGGGACGAAAAGGATGAGGAGTGGAAGGAGGAGGGTTGGCAGGTCCAGGATGTGGTGGGGGGTGGGCGGCGGTTCCGCCCTGTAATTAGGTTGTAATTAATTGTATTATAATGAGTGGGAACCCTAACCCTAACCCTAACCCATGAGTGATCGCCCATGAGTGGGGGTTTTTTTTTTCATCTTGTGAGGGGGGGTGTAGGAAAGGCCGTCGGCGGAGCATCGATATGAGCGTCATTGCGAGACTATCGTGTACGGTTGGCAGGAGGGGTGAGGGCGTTGTACTAGCTAGTCTCACTCTAGATCTACCGGCTATGTAAATAGTTAATTGGTGTCTTTCCCGGCGGAGGCGCGCTCACTCAGTGCACCATACGACTCATTATTGGGAATGTCTATGGGTAATGATTAAATCGTGCATTCAGTGGTGTTGGTGTTTTGCACGTTTGTTTACATATTTCCGTACCTTGTCTCTACTACTTCGAGTTATTACTAGTTTATAAAACAACCCATGGCACGATTTTGGTCAGAGAATGTGAACCAGGAGCCCGGGTCCAACGCACATGCTTTTGTTATTTTCATTACTGGGAGTACTACAGTCCTATGTTTCCGAAAATGTGGCTTGGTTGGTCGGCGGGGTTAATGGGAGGGTAGTTGACTAAGCACCGCCAAGAGGCAGATATTTAGACACAGGTGGTTAGCGCCACTTCCTATAGAGGCGCGCTAATGGTGGAAAGTCTAATAAAGAGACAATAGTGAGACAGAATTGACGCGATTTGATTGGTTGGTTGAGAGGCAGGGATTGATGCCAAGAGGTCAATATTTGGACACAGGTGGTTAGCGCCACTTCCTAGCAGGTAACCGAACAGTTTAATCCCCGCTGTTCCTATACTTTACCGCTGCTCCCTATACTGTAGCTAGCTGTCTAGACTCTGTCGCCGTCCCCTATTACTGGGTCCTTGCAGTCGCGAGCTAGCCACTGCTAGTGAGAAAGGTCATATCAATTTACACCTATAATGCATTTCCTGCTGCCTTCTCCCCATAGCAAAAGGAATCATCTCTGGTGTGGGCTTTGAGCGCTGCCATAGATGGCTCACTCCACGCTGATGCATTTACATAGCCTGTAGTGTCAGCTACCGCAGTGACATTGGGCTGGTCAGTTAGTGCGGGCTTGTAACGCGGTAATGGGTGGGGTCTCGGACTGTGAATTGGTGCCGGAGACGGTGGGGTTATCGGACGCGGGTCGATCAATTCGTGTGGGAGGTGTTTTTAAGGCCCGTCGTGAGGCGTGGCGTAGTTGGTTGTTGGTGGTAGGGTCAGTCATGGGATGTCACTCGCGCGCCTGCCGGGTCCTGCATTTTTTTTTCTTCTTGCTAGTTGTTAATGGGAGTCCTATTTTAATAGTTTAGAAGGGCGGTTGTGTTTGTGTTTGTGTTTTGGTGTCTACCTGGATTGGCTGTGGTGTGTGCATGGGCGTGGTGTATTGTAGCTGTTGTTGTACGAAGAAGACTCTATTATTGTTGTGTCCTACTCTTCCGATGGCCTTGTCGGTGCTGTTTGGATTCACCGTAGCGAGCTCCCCCTCATCTGCGTCTCAGCAACCACGCAGCACGGACGGAGAGAGAGGTGCCTGCCCAGCTCGTGCAGGTGGGCGGCGTGATACTGCTAGTGGGCACTGCTAGCCGAGAAGTTGCTCCCAAGGCCTAGGTTTAGATTCAGACGGAAGGGTGGTACCGCTGAGCGGCAGGCTCACAGCTGCTGCACATAGGCGCAAGGTGTAGAGCCAACACCGCACGCGCCCCTCGATTCTCTAGCTGTGATTTGCTTCGGGTTGGGTGTCCCTACGCGCGGGGATTGCGTCTTTGGTTGGGGGCGGCGGTGTGTGCTGGAATTCGTATGACGCTGAGAAGCGGGGGGTAGCAGTAATGCTTTGTGGAACTTGGTGGGGCTGTAGTGGGGGGTGGGGGTGGTGTGTTCTGTGTCGCATGTTAGGGGCGCTGGACGGTGTTTTGAAGGGTTTTTGTGCCGTGTGCAGGTTAGTTAAAGTAGGTGTATACCATGGGAGAGTGATGATAAATTAAATTATGTCTGACTAATAAAAGTATTGCGCCGGCTTACGGTGGGTGTGTGGGTTGACGTCGAGTGGAGGTGGGTCTGTTAATAATATCACACGGCGCAGCCTAAAGGTCACAAACGTTGCATCGCTTATAACTCTCCAACAAGCAGGATATCAAAAATCTAACACAGAGAATTGTAGATATAGGCACCAGGACAACCTTTGTGTGTTAGACTTCTGATATCATGTCTGATGGGAAATGCCATTTACCTATTTTTGTATGTAAAAAGCGCCAAGACCCCTTGTAGTGGAACAAACAGTATTATATTCATAGCTTTCAGCCATAGAAAGGCTGGAATCTAGGGCTCTATTGGTTAACAAGTAGCTGGAGTGGGTATGATTGTTCCAGCTGAGATATCAGCATGTCACGCGAACGCCATACGGTTTGGAGAAGGAGTTACTGCCAGGTGTTGATTAAATGGCGTAAAGTCATACGAAAAAAACTAAAGAAACACAACGATGATACTGGCATGACTGCAATTGTGTGTGAAGAAGCTAGTAAGAGGTGAGGTGCTGGTCTTCGCAGATGAGTAGTGGTAGATAACTATTTCTCCGTCTCAAGGAACGCTGGCCGAGATATCCGCCACCATGAGTAATAGCTGTTGAGGATGGTATATTGCCCATGGGGGCATTATCTATGTAGCGTAGTTCCATTCGTGTGCGCTACCATCTGTATTAATCTTTGAAAGAAAGTTCTAATTGTGTGATTTGACTGCTGACGCCCGTCGAGATTAGTAGACCCAGGAATCCCGACATCGCAGCGAGGAACACAACACATCGTCAAAAACCTCCGACACGCACCATCACAACACATCTGTGTAAAGGGATATCTCGAAGAGTGTCACTTGAGATACGGCTTTTGCTAAGCAATAGTTCTGTAGTGTTTTAAACTTGTAATATTGTAAACTGGATTCCGTTCGCTTGAGAGGATGATGATTCCTCCAAACGACGGGAATCCTACTAGCTATTTATACATAAAAAATCCCCTTAAACCCGCTAACTCCTCCAATAGCAAAACCCTCGCAATGCCTCCGCTACTGCTCCGGTTTCCTACGAGGTAGGGTGGAAATCTCTTCCCCTGGGGTGATCATGGTTACCGAGTTGTAGCCGAACTCCGCTTTCCTACGTCACCCTAGCTTGGCGCCGACGCACTAAGGCAATTCCATTATCCGACTAGTATCGCCTATGCCAAGCAATCCTGTAACAATCTGCCTAAAAGTATCAGTGGTGCTGCTGAGAAGAGCTCACAACGGGATCTGTCGATTCTGGCCTGTGGGGCGCTCTCTTGCGGTTTGGGGAGCGAGTATTGCCACCTTACAAATATCACTGCGCGCCTCGATTTGTTATCCAGGTACACCACCATAGGGCTCATAACACCAATACAATATCTTCACACCGCTCGGAACACAACCATATACTTCTCGCAACTACATCTCATATAGTTGTGGAGTGGTGAGTTTTAGAAGCGAGCCTTTGTTAGTAACCCACATCGCAACCCTGCAAGGCTCAATAGGTTTGGCAGTGGGCAGCATCACAGATACCCTGGATATAAGTAATATTCACCATGTATCTATAATTCCTGAGTAATAGAGTTGTAGTACTCCTAGCATGAAGGCTAGGGTGGAATTTGTAGAGAAAATACCCTCAAAAAGACATTGTTTCTCCATAAATATTTGGGTGCGGTGTTTGCTTCTTGAAGTCTAAATTATGATTCACTCGCACCAACGGTTTTGTTCTCTGCTGCGTGTAGAGATGTTAGGAGAATCTATATCTATATCCATGAACCTATCGTACTGAGTTCCATTTTGGACGATTGTCGACCGTTCTACTATTTCATTAGCTACCGAAAACAGAGTCTACGGTAGATCAATTGAACCCATACCACGCATGTAGCTGAGTAACAGAAATTTCTATCGATGTATATGAGATCAATTGATTATTGCTTCTTATAGCGTGCCTAATAAGACTCGATGATGTGTTGAAAGTGGAATAAGGCCACCTGTAAGCCTGGGACCGCTTTTTCACGGCGGGATGCGTTTAGGGATCCAGTCTGTTTGGATAATCACTAAGTAGTATTTCTCGCCTTGGTACAGATTTCTTGTTTAGAAATAGAGACCTCCCTTTGTGTATTGAATTAAAATGCATACAATTTACAGTAGCGATCAAGTGCTGGAGCTTGAGTTTGGCCTGCGTTGTGGATGCAGGGCTGGCAGTGTTGAATCTTCTATTATATACTAAATTACATCCATTTTAAAAGTTTCTGTAATATGATTGGTCGGGCGCGACTGGGTTATTTGACTAAGCACGACACATGAGAATACCGAAACTCTACCCAGCAGGTCCCATAATTGAGCAGAAAGGTACAAGTTGATAAATGAGGTAACATAGAAGAAGGGTGCAGAGAGGCCCCCGGGGGGATCCGGGAGGGGGGCGTAGCCCCCAATAACAGCTGTACTAGAAGCCCAGGAGAACTTGATATCATACTTCAAAGTAGAGAAGCACCTACAACTCGCGGTTGCGAGGTGGTAACCCCTAGTCTATATAGTACTACAGTACCCTTTGAAATTGGTCGGCTTGGTGAAGTGGTAAGGATTAATGAGAGGGTTGTTGACTAAGCGACACGCACCAAGAACCCACCGCCAAGAGCTAAGTATTTAGACACAGAGGTGGTTAGCGCCACATCCTAAATCGAGCAGCTACATCGGTAACCGAACAGGTTAACCCCCCCGCTGTTCCTATACTTCACCGCTGTTCCCTATACTGTAGCTAGCTGTTCCCTAGACTCTGCCGCCGTTCCCTATTACTAGATCAACTTGCAGTCGCGAGATGGCCATTGCTAGTAGTAACGTAAAGAAAAACACCAATAATGTGGTGGAAGATGTATTAAAATTGGGCACGATTTGTGTACGGGTTGACAGATGCCTCGGCAATGCATAAACACCGCCATTTCCATTTCTTCTCTTTTTACACTGTATCTACTATCCAGTGACTTTATTAGTTTACAGATTAGTGAAAAGACCAACCAATGTGTCTGTGAATGTATCTCTTGATGTTTTGAACGAGGCCGGGGAGTCTATTGGAAAACTTAATTGATCGATATATGGGTCAGTTGATGTGTTGTGGTGAGTGTAAGTTTACCTGAAATTAAAAAACAGCCGGATCCTAGATTCGACTTCTATTACCAATTGATCTTATGGGTCCCTGCATTTGATACGCAATTTTAACTGAATATAAACGAAAAGCCAACTTTTTTTTCATTTAACCTCTCGTGACTATAATTATCAGGACGACTGCATAGATGTGTATTGTATAGGGCGCTTTGGGCTATGTGGGCGTTGGGTGCCTGCATACATTCAGCAGCTACGCTACCGCATGCTGCAGTCTATGTCCTACGGAGGTATGCAGAGAAAATCTAAGCAGCATGTGAATAGCAGAATTTAGCACTTTATTTGAATCAACTGTAGCGTGGAATCATTAAGAGTGAGGGGGAAAGAGGAATATTACCGCGTTCAAATTCGCCGTATTAAATGCTCTGCGTAACAGTAGATTTGAATGCTACGGCTCTACAGGATCTCCCCTACCACCAGTTGATGATACAGAGTCATTTCATTCCCCATATTTATTCCATGTGTTATAGTTGCCCCACAAGTGCGTTATCAACGGCATCAATTCATGATATGGTCCAGCCAGTGTCTGGACCTTTTGCTGTTCAAAGGTGGAAGGAACTACCTCGTCTCTGCCTACTAGAATGTCTAGTTCGGGCTTCCCTCTAGAACTTGTGGAATTCCTGACAGAAATCAACAATTTGTTATCTGAGTGTATTATCAGAGAGTATTATCAATATTCAGTTGAGAGAGCTTCCTTCATCAACTTTGGTTTGATAGATTAATTGAGGGGATAGGAGTGCTCTAGATATCGTCTTTAACTGAACTAAACCCTGGATGTTGTCTGCCTGATGATTTCATTAGTCCTGTCGGTACTGAGACAAATATTTGGAGAATTGGTATTCCCTTGGCATTTGCCAGAACCCTCTATTTGGCGACCCATTACACGCTGGGGGCATTCACAGCCTCAATGCCAGGATAAGCATGAGCGGCGTTCAACAAGAACAGATACCAGGCACGGTTAGTTTTATTTTTCAATTTGGACTGATCGTTTAAGGGGTGGGCTGCATGCGATCAATGGATCGAACAAACCAACACATATTCACCACACAAATAATACTGGTTTTATCACTCGGCTCATACCTCCATTCCTTTAGTGTGCACTAAATCAGTATCTGCACCGAAGCTAGATTCGTAATCATTGGATGGATATGTTAATACACCCGTGGAGTCTGTTTGTGACGCGGAAATTCATGCAGCCAAGAACCCACTCTGCCCCCTTGAAACAATTCGCACATGCTGGAGCTGATGAAGTGGCATGCAACCGAATGTGGATGCCTGAGTGAGTCGCCTCGTCGGTTGCAATTATTCCCGGTCGGGGCATAAAACGGATCGACGCAGGGCATAGCTCAGGTGCTAATTGGAGTGATGAAACAAGGGGCCCCGACACATTTATGTGAAATTTTATATTTCGGGATCGTGCATTGTGGTCAGGTATGCTAAGGCCCCACTACCCCGCATCCGTAAGCGTGGCAAAGGCTAAGTGGAGAATCTCTTGCGATCAACTATCATGAAGGCGTAGATAAAGACTACTTATCATGGTCTGAAAGAGGTCATCATTTGTGTGCGATTTCCTAGCATCCCCACCGCATATTGAGGCCCCTCTTCCCTTGCGCTTCTTCTTCCGGGAGCGTGTCTACACCCATTTGCACCATACTACTACATGACATCCGGGTCCTCTCACTATTGAGACAACCCCTCTCTACATCTCACCTCACCGTGGAACCGAGATATTGTCCTTATCCGTCTCCTCTGCCGTAGTCGCTGGGGGGTATTTAAGTAAGACTGTGTACAGGTAAGTCTTTCCTGTCGGCCTTACTGGACATGTTCCATTGCACAGGGATACATCTAACTAGGACTGGATTATCAGCTACATTTACTACCGGACCTGTATTCCTTGCCTATCGTAGGCATCGTACACGTGCTCTTTGCCGATACTGTATCCCCGCGCACCCCACCCACCCACGCCACGCCAATGGAAGCTTCCGAGAGCCCTAGTCGTGTTCCGTGGGGCCCAGAACCACAATACCGGGGGACAATTTCACTTATCATTTCCTCTCTTACAACACTTGTCTTCTGCATATGGACAGCGATACATCTCGATGTCTGTCCAAAGGCTAAAGGAAAACAGAGGCTCTGTTTGAAATTATACTGGATGTTATATGCCTTTATGAATCCACCCTGTATCTTACTGTATGCTTCAACTCAATGGGGAGTAGCCGTTAAGATACACCGTGACCTTCAGAAAGTCACAAGTATGGGGGGTGTTGAAGAGGAAGACCGACTTGACATGAATTGGGCGTTCTTTCTTGTGTCTGGGGGGTTTGTCTACGAGGACAATGGGAAATTGATAGGAATCGAGGCCGAATCCTTCACCCAGCTATTGTCGGAGGGTGCAATAAAGAATCTGGGGCAAGCCTCTGTGGACCTAAAGGATAAGTCAAAGGCGGATTACTTCACCAAATCGATAGTTCTCGCACAGGTGTCATATACGTTCATTCAGTTCGTAGCAAGGTTTTTCTCAGGCTTACCAATCTCACTCCTCGAGGCACATGTTATCATCCAAGCATTATTCGGCACCGCTATGTATAGTTTCTGGTGGCGGAAGACATTTGATGCGTCCGGGACAGTAAAGCTAGAAGTATCAGAATCTGCCCGACTGAGCCTAAATAAGAAAGTGGAGTCTGAAAGGGAATTGTCAGACATGGCGGTTTTTCTGGACGTTCACCAGGAGCCAAAACAATCATTCATTGTTACTCTTTGCCTTTATTCTCCCGATTCGCCAATTCCCAGGACGGACGTAAGCTTTACTCAAAAACTATACCTATTGTTCTGTCTGGTATGTATAGGGCTCCACGCCGCGGCATGGAATGCAGACTTTCCTTCTCAGGTAGAGTGCTGGATGTGGCGGGCAGCGTGTGTCGGTCTTACTATTGGCGTCGTAACCATATATTTTAATTATAGATATCTCGATTGGATGGGCATTGATTTCAGGGTGCACCTAAGTATCTTGGTTATGATTCTTGATGGATACCTCATAGTTGAGTCACTCATCAGTCTCCGGAGTGTTACACCAGATCTTTTTCAGGTTGTTCAGTGGACGAATTATTTCCCTCATGTATGAATTTAGTATTGAGATGGAGTTGAGGCTAGTCGTGGAAGGAATGTAGGTATAATGATGTGAGGAGCACATTGTGATGGAAATTCATATTTTTTTCGTTTCCTTTCTCTCTATAATGAAATAAATTCCTAGATCCTATTCAAGCTACCAAGGATCTACTGGTTGATAGCACGCATGTATGAAGTATCAACCAGTCAACCAATCTATCGGTCGGTGGGATCCTGGTTTTTTGGTGGACGCGGTTTACTCCTAAACGACTTGCTGTTTCGGATCCTAAAGTTGACGGTACTAGACCTCCTGCCAGGGACACATTACTCCAGGCGTCGACTGTGCCCCCACATCTGTCTCAGTATGAATTAAAGCTAGATATTAGTTCTTGATATGGGGGGGTGCAGCGGCGGGGGGCATACTCATCAACACTGATCATCCCACTGGCTGACAGGCAATTTATTTACCGCGCGTCCAGCAAATGGTAAATGTTAATCCGTGAATTTACTGATAGGCTAGTAAGGTCTTAGTCAAGGCAGTCTCAGAGACATTGGGACAAGTGTATGGAATAGGAAACAGTGGTCCTCTGAAGTTGGGCCTCTCTGAACTTGAATACTGTTCCTGACTAGACTGGTATTGAGCGATTAATTCCGATATGATAGATATGTCCCTGAGTAAACGGTTCATGACGGAACGTTCCCTAGGTGCGCTGCGTTCGTGGCCAAACTAGATTTCCAGGTCTCAATCTATATAACATACCTATTCTCTTCACCTCTCCGACCACCTCTTTAATGTCCCGATGTTTGTGAAATTAAGCCTAGTATGTACTGTTGAAACCTTAAACCCACTCCAAATGAGATTATTCCGTATCGTGGAGGATGCGGCTAAACGGGGATACGCTCCCCCCCCCCCCCCCAACCCAAAAGTAACCGTGGTTTTGCATTGCAACCAGATTTTCTATGGGAATGCGTCTTGAAACAAGTATAACCCCAGAACCATAATAGATATCAAATAGAGAATTATATAACTAAAGAGCCTTAGATTGATAGCACCTATTTCTTAGGTATGAACCCCGGGAACTGACTTTGGCAGTTGGTCGGTTTGGGCCATTTTGCTGGTTGCTACGCTACTTTTGTCACCCAACAATACCAGGAAAGCCGTATTAGATTAAGCTTGTATTATAATACACGAACTACAAAAAGGCTCTGTAAACTAGACACTAAATATAGTCTATTTAGAAGGAAATTGGCTTTGTGACTGCAATTACCTATCTACACAGTTATCTTGCAATGGGTAAAGAGAAGATAGACATTGCCTTTGGAAACTCAAATTACCATATCCTATCCTAATTATACAACGAGACCTCATATGATTAAGTAGCTGAATTTATGTATCAAAGGTTACTTTCCTGTACTTGCCTAGAGGGATCGCGTGGGCTAGACTACGTGTAATAATAAGAGGCGTTCGATAGGCGTTAAACAGACTCGAGCGACGGTAACTGGCATTTGCGGGTTAGGGCGTAGGGTTACCTTCTTCCCCCCCCCCCTCCAGTGAAGAACTCTACACTCTCCTTCTATCAATATTTAAATTTTTTATTCGGGAATAGAGTCTTTTAGCTACCTCCCGTAGAAAAGTCCAAATAGAAAGTAAGAAAGAAATGAGAAGTCCCAAGACCACTTTACATGTAGGTTACAATGTGAGATGTCATTTTAATTGCAGGACTTAGAGAACATTTTGAGTCCCTAATGTTAAAGATTGCGCTATCAAGCTATTTTTAAACCCATACAGGCCAAGGCCCTCGAATAGATACACGATGGTCTTGGGTATGGCGCCCAGAGTCTAAAACACACACTCTGTTTCAAATCCCTAAGCCTTTTCACCACAACATAAAGACTTAGGGCAAAAACTATATACCCATAAAGACAATCTCCCCCTGGGTGAAGAAAGTTTTGTTTCAGTAAAAATATACGTTACTATCAAGGAATAGGCTAGTTTATGGATTTATTGCCGCCAAGAAAATATCACTCAAGGTGGGAGAGGGGTTGGATAATGGGCGCCATATTTTTAGTTATCGGACTCTCCACTTGGACTTTTCTGCGGGTGGTGGCTAAAAGACTCGAAATAGGGCTCGTTTGATCGGGTTGTAAACCAGGGCTAGGGTTAGCCTACAAGGATATGTTATGGCCAATATATAATCCCCCTAGACCCGCACACAACCGTTGGTGATGGTGGATCCGGAGCCGAACAGTTTACCGCTTTTGAAATTATGCGAGCGCCTGCGACGACCTCAAAGCCAAAAATCCACCGTTAAGTCGGTGATTCAAGGTAACACGGAGATGCATAATTCGATCTTGTGGACAGCTGGGCAGTGGGATAGGTTAAACCTGACTATCAACATATTTGAGCCGCCCAGGGGCAGGATCGGTGTGGTGGTCGCACAGAGGCGGTGGTCAATGCATTTGTACTGCGGGGTGTCAAGAGCGCGGCGGTTTTTGTTTTCCAAGAAATTTAACGGAGGATTCATATTCTAACGGCGGCTGTGTCGAGCCGTAACAGCACTCCGGGATAGTACATTCTTAGAAAATTGACGATGTGTGGTGGTGCAGTCACATGCCGGAGGTTCCGACATCTGGTGCGACCAAAATCCAAATTTTCCCCCCAACAGCCTGGATCCTGTATGGTATTCTCCATAGAATACGCACAAGATTTGTTCCAGGTATCTGTAGGATGTTAGATATTAAAGTAGACAGAACTTCCTATTCTGACATAGTGTGGGAACACACTGACGTAATCACCCCCGTTCTTAGCTCCCACGATCGCCACCTGGAGAGAAGGGTTACCCGGGATGGCGTAGCCGGAAGAGGGAATTACGATACTTCTGTGTTGCTCCTCTATTCCTGTCTGTCAAAGTCTGCCAGTGGTATTGGGGGATAGGATGGTCCATTGCCATGTTCGATAGCCAGTGGTTGAGAGTGGTAGCCGGAAGGGTGTGGGATGAGAGTGGAGTGGTATAGAAAGGAGAGAATGGCTGGCTCACTGATATTTGATGTCCCCAGGAGCAAGCAAATAACATAGGCACACCTTCATTATGTAACCCCAAGGAAAGGTAGGGAAAGTACGGTTATTCAACCCTAGAAAGGAGACTTTGGGTGATCCTCTAGAACAAAAGTGCAGTACTTACATGTACCCCTTTAAATGCCTCAGGCAGGCGCGAGTATATATATATAGCTTTCTGCAGTTTGCTCAAGTGAGTCTTCCTCAATAATCACGCCTATTTAGTTTCCTCTGGCACCTGAAAGCTTGGCGGCTCGCTATGTAACGTAGCCCCACTAAAGGGTTTCTGCCCCTTCCTTGATAATATCTGACATCTAATAGTGAGCATGGAGGGATAGGTGAGATAATGCATCTACACGCACGGTGAACGATCACCCTTAACCTCAACCATATATGATCGCCAGTCCATACTGGCTTTTTATTTTGTCATGTCTCCTAGTGATTCAGCCAAATTCAGGAAACTCAACTCACCTGTATACATAAGTTGGGACAAAGAAAGGAGGATTAAATGTATTCGAGGGATTCTTTTTATTACGGCTTGACTTTTTCATACAGACATCTTATGACATAACATGCCGAAACCGAAAAATCACTTTAAGAATATGAATTCAGCTAGTACGTAGTATTTTGTCATCGGTAGCGTCCGTGTGACAAGCTTTACGTTAGATTATACCAGAGGATTCCTATTTTTTTGTTTTTAATTTACTTTGAGACGACTTCGCGTAATGGAAATCCATAGAAACACCCATGGCTCATAACCTCGCATAACCGAAACCATAACCCTTGCAACGACCATTATAGATACATCACGCCACAGAAACCCATAGAATCCTTTAGAACCTCATCACTAAGATCCTCCATGCCGATACTTGCTCTGTCTCTAAGTACTTCCGGGAACGCCGGGACATTCAGACGTTGCCAATGTCGCCTTTTCGAATGGTGCTAAGAACTGAGTTATCCTCTCAAGTGTCTCCCAGTCTGTCTTACTCAATCTACTGTCCTCCATATTGTAGTCTTATATGTAGAGCGCGATTGCTATATGAAGGGTTGGCTGGAGTACGCTACTCAACAAGGTATACATCAGCACGCTTTAACATTTGTGACTGGAGTCTCCTGAGTCTCCTGACAGTGTCCTGAGTCTCCTGGGGCCCAGAAGGTACCAGGAGACAGGTGAAATTTTGCTCATGTATCTTGAATTCCATCTTGTTTTGTCCCGACGAGGAAGAAGTCCGCCGCTGTCAATCTTGAAGTCCGCTATACGTTGGGGACTGTGATGGATATGGATGATCACATTATGAATCTTGATCAGAGGGCTATCTCTATCCCGTTCAGTGGTTGCTGCTATGTCCTCATCCTCCCCATTTGTCTTAGACCCGAAGAGAAAGTCCTTGACTATGAGATTGATTATATGACCTATACATCTTAATCTTCTTTCCTCATCCTACTACTACAATCAGAACTCATTAAGATAGGTACCAAGATGTCGCCATAGGATGCCATTGTTTGAAGCATTTTCCATCATTCCATAACCGATTTTGAACGTGATACCATACTATTAAGAGCATTCCGCATGGAATACGCCATATCTCCACCATATCTCCGCCACTGTGTCCTCGATGGATCTCATACTCAAGAGTGTTTCCCTCAATTGTCTATCATCATCCGTGTAATGACCAATTATTCCAAGGAAGGCAATATTTCTTTTTCCGACTGTGCACGTTGAAGAGACGGAACCATCTCATTTTTCTGTGCGTTGAATGGCGGACAAACGTTTTTGACGATATGCTTAGAGGTAACGCTCATATATATATATAGCAACGACTATATAGTTGCGGTGAAATTTAGTAGTGTCTCTCATAATAGGATGGTCGCCAGCGCAATTGGGACTATCCATTGGACGGATGAAATCGTCAAATTCACAGCCTGCCTTTTTAAGCTAAAACTAGCTTAAGCAGGCAGCTAATAGCTATTTTTAACCAGCTCTATGGTTAGAATCAGCTAGCTGCTAGGAGCAACGATTATACCCAGCTCAGTGCGTGCACCTAACCTCACCCCAAGTACCTTACTATTAATCGAGTGATATACCGTGACGCACCTCCGATTACACGAGGTTCGCTTTTTTTGTAACAAAAGACTAAGACAGCTAGCTACTTACAAACAATTCAGGCAAGCGAATCCATAACTCAGAAAGGTTACCATACTCTCATTCTAAAGCCAACTCAGTAAATAAATGTATCTCCGCTATGATACAGACACTGCCGTATGTATAATAGACTTATATGATTATACATAGTGAAAACAAACTATCCCGAACCTATGGGTCTTATATCTTTGATATCGAACGTTCATTCCCAATACCAACTGTCCTTCCCTATTAAGAAGCATACCCCCGGTATGCTGCTAAATCTACCCCTACTGCGTCCTACAGCAAAGTCTTGCACTATTTACATATTTTGGGGCTTGAATTGCATTGTACCTAGGATAATAGCGCGATCTAGCTCCCTGGGCCTAGGCCACTGCCCATTGAACACCCAATCGAATACTCAATGAGTCCAAGCAGATGAACACCGACCATCAAGTGGATGTTGGTAGATGCGAGACCTTGGGGTGGTGTATTGGCGCGGAGGCGGTCTTGACCTCCTTATCCGATTGGTAGTTGTTTATACTTACATGGACCGCATCAAGCACCAAGCTTGATGCCAAAGCCTCTAGGCGGGTGCCGGGCGGCCAAGAGTTTGAGGCGCTGAGACATGCATATTATTCAATGCGTCTTGCTAAACCAGTGGCTGCGATGTAAGAATGAGACCTACCTGAAAGGCCAAGCAATCCTGTAAAATGGACCCCCGGTGGTTTCACGCACTAATTAATCGCGAATCGATCACGAGAGATCATGATATTAGCATGCGGCGAAAGGACATGAGAGTAATTTTACTGTACTAGGTCTGCGTGTGAAAGACATACCCCCACCCGCTCATAGACAAAAGAGACAAAGCATGTGATAATGAGACAACGAAGGAGATATTGGCTAGCGAGTGTAAAGTACATTGTCGTGACGAAACCAAGAATTCATAGTTGAACGCAAGGTCCGTAACAAATCCCATATCCAGCAAAAGACAAGACACCGAATTCCAACACCAAGCGCACGCGTTTAGCCACATGGATTCTGTGCTCCATTCCTGCAGCTATCACGAATACCGTAGCTGCAACACACATTCCGTGTGCCTTCCCTACCTACATCATGTGTTAAAACCTAATGGAAGTATCATAAATGTGGCTAAACCTACCACACTGAAACACCCAGTCAGACGAGTCACCAGAGCCCGTGCCTCGATCTTTTATTGCTGAGCATCCTGCGCAGTAGACGCCCGGGCGGGTGCCGGGGTAGCATTCGCAGCCATTTGTTACACAGGCGCGTTTCTCGAGAACAGGCGAGGGAATGTCATCACGGACAACAAGGGTTGGAGCGGGAGTCGCCAAGGCGAAGTGAGTGGTAAGAGTAATCAACAGGAGGGAAAGAGTGATGATGGAGCGCATTTTTTGCTAATGTATTTAATGATCCGGTGGAAGGTGAAGAGGAGAGTAGGGAAGATGCTAAGAGCTTGGGAGGCGGGTGAGCTGCTTTAATACCTTTTCATCCTGCGAGAAGATGATAAAGTTTCTATATAATATTGCGACTGGTGAGACTCCATCGGCCTACTTCTAGTAATCTAGTTGATAATAAAATTGGCAAATCTCAGGTTGGTGAAGCCTGATCATTGGCTTTACTTATTTTTACCTCTCGGAACCCCATGTGGGCCGGGGGTACACGCCGGTGTTACCTTAGTGTGGCGAATAGGGCCGGTTGTCCAAACCATAAACCCTTGTCCCTGTAGCCGCTGCATATCCTAAAGGGTGGATTTCCGTTGTTCCACTAGCTCGTGTTCTCGTGGTTTCACCTCTGTTCAAAAATTACCTTTTAGCTACCGTACGATCTATGGTGCCATAAACCCCTTCCCCCACCCTCCTTAGCCAGAGAGCTGGTTTCTTCTTATTTATAGTATGATACGTGCGCACAGACCAAAGTGAATAGTGGCACTTACACTTCTTGACAAAAGGAATGAAGATCAATGAGGGCAGATCATTAATGTTAATGTTTTTTCACTACCTATCGAGTTTTAAAAGGCACCTAGAAAGGCTCGATTCTAGTCCTGACACTTGTAATGCATGAAGGCGTCTTTACAAGGCAAATAAAGCTGAGATAACTCTCTTTCATCATATACCCATCTCCTACCTACGAATACCTGTAGGAAGCGATCGATGAATCGACATGAGCTACACGTGCCGGAATCTCGATAACTGGAGTAGATTGAGTCCTAGGTTTGGCGCCACTTGATCGACTTGTATGCGGAGTGCGGAACGCAAGCTGTATGTCCCACAATAAGATCCCCGCTTAAAGCTAGTGGGTACGAAACTGACATTACGGGTGACGTGTTACAATTATGACCATGCGGGGGTGCATCACAGGCTATCACTCGATTGTTCTCATTATCGCTCCAAAGATTAAATTTCTTATATAAACAGGTAGACAATACGCGACCTGATTAATCTGATTAATATAACCGCAATAGGCTACTAATGTTTTAGAAACAATCCGCTGGAAGACCCATTGCAAATCGCCACCTATGTAGGCCAGCCAGAGGCCATCCTTCGGCGGGGGTTTCAAGCTGAAGCGCGAAGAAGATTTTCAAACCTGGCTGTAGTCCTACGACAGCACACCCATATATAGCATAAACCACCTCCATTGGGGTCAGAGAAGTCCATATGGCTTTAAATTACCTTGTACATAGTGTAGACTAAATTTAACCTCCCCCAACTATCACTAAAACATCGGCCTGTTAGGCGACTCTGAACCTGCCAGCTGGTCGCACTTAGAAAAAGCATGGCAAGGTGGTTATGAAACTTTTATCTTTTGCTATCGGATAGTTAACACGGGGAGTCTAGCTGCATGAACCATGCGTAGGCGTTACCACATGTCCAAATTTACAGGCCAATAAGGCCTGGACTTCATGCTGACCGGAACGCCACCATTTGAAGGTGGCTTATGAATACGAGGTGGTGTTAGGGCTTGGAAGCCTCTTTCTCGAATGAACAAAGTTATGTATGGTGGGGTTTACAGATTAACCCTCATATATAAAACATGCATATCAAGTAGTCCAAGATCAAAGCCAATGGGTACGTGAGAGACTCTGAGCAGTGAGGAATCTCCTTCCACTTCCTCTGTAACACTACAGGCAGCAATTGGCGTAAATTTTCCATAGTGGCTTTTGTGGCTTTTATGGAGGTTGTGCGCCTAGCACTATTTCTCTCCAGCACTTTCAAAGGTGCAACGGTTCTTGGCCTATCGATCGTCGGGTTCGTATTCCTTAGCGAGGTTAATAAGGATCGACGCCAATCAAACTGGTTTTCGTTTTTCTTGGCGCCACCACAAACACCAAGATAAGCCGCAGATGCAGAGTGGCTTGAATTGTTAACTTGCCACTCGTCAAGGTGTTGGCACGATGATTGCAAAACATAACCCCGCACAATCACCACCAGGTAATTATCAATCTTTATTTATTTTTCGGTACGTACTTGTATACGTAGCAGCTAGCTCGGTCTCTGCAACCTACGCAGGAATATATTAGTCATCTCACGAATCGACTCAGTTGTATGTACTTCTACACCCCCGGCGCTATGGTTTGTGGCTCTGCCGCGTAAGTAACTAGTGAATCAGTTATTTATAAGGTAATTAACCCATTCCTAGAAAGGATGTTCTAGGTGAGCGGTCAGAATTCACTGCTAAAAGTAGAGATTGAACCTAAAGAACAAAGTAAAGTATTACTTACTGCATCACAAAGTGATAGCCTGTAAATATGCGACCTAGACATGTGAATGAATGACTGGAGTAATTTACAGACGATGTCTCCTATGAATATACTAATTGATTCTTTCAAACAAGGTATTTTGTGGGTAGTATCAACTAATCTACTCACATTGCTAAAGTGATTATTCATAGTGCATTAGATATTTGCCTCTACAAATGACCACACTAAAAGGCATTGAGATAGACTGAATTCTTGAAACATTCTGTAACTACTCCCCTGCAATGGATCCCATCGCAAGTGGAGGTTCCTTATGACCACAGGCCTGATTCCTAGAAGTAATTATCCACGGAGGTGGTGCATAGTAATATATGATCACCGTAAATAAGGTCCTAGGTGCCAGGATACGTGCCGTGAGTTGCATAACGACCCCCCAAAATTAACTCTCTACTTTCCTGAGAGTATGGGGCGGAGTAAGTTCACTGAGACCTAATTATAAGTCAACACCGGTTACTTAATTAAGGCTTCTTGCATGGATGATGGCTTTTGTTCACCACCCTGAATCGTCCGAGTCACTTTGATCTGTCATATTACATTTCAAATGAATCTACCGATAAGATAATCCAGCGTCCGTAAGATATATAGAACCAATACGCACAGATGCGACGGTTCTATATATGTTGTAAGTAGTTCTACTTAATCAGAACCCGATCGCGACATGTCATAGCCGAGAGGCTGCATACTTGCGGTGAGATTAGGTATTGTCTCTCGCAATAGCATGGTTGCCAGCGCGGCTGGGACAATACTTAGTCTTACCCCAAGTACATGTGATGAGTTAAACAAAAAAAATAATTAAAACCCGAAATGTTAAAACACTCGAGTGATAATCTATGATCAACCTCCGAGAGCCCCGACAGTATTTTACTATTTCGAGCATCTCTGCAACGATACAAGGGGAGGATTTACTATACTCACTCTCTTAAATATTGCACTTTCCCCCCTCACCACCTCTCCTTTTAGACGCTGTGTCTGGTCATTGTCCCAAACGAGCGGTAAAACCTGGTATTACCTATCTCCCTTAGCACCGTTTAGATGGAATTCAACATTCTCCAACACAGTTAAGGGATATATTCCCTAGGCTGGTCCACAACCCCAAGCTCATGATATCCCAAATCACACTGGTGGCTAGCCACGAATCACGACCTTTGTCTGTAGAACTCTATGTTACGCGTAGGTTTATGACCATATCTAGAGCAGTCAGTCGGAAATAGGAAAAATGCATGTACATATAGCATATGTGCTTCCGGTACGTGTCAGAAAAATATCTTTTTATCAATAGGAAGTGCGCTGTATCCTTGTATGGACGCAGATGTATATCGATAGCTGTAGGACCATACAATCTTATATAGTACCAACTAATTCCCGACGTTACAGGGGCTCTTATTCCTATCTCCCATTTTTCCTTATAATATCCCAAGCGTACAAATCTATCAGTGTCTCATTGATCTGTTGCTGGTTTTTACCACAAAATAGATATATATAGGTTACGATTGAAATTAATAAATTTTGTGCTTGACCGTGCCTTTAAACCGGAGGAGCAACCACTCTTGTATCTCATGCACGAATGGGTGAGAAACTACACCTCCGGCCCCGCTTTTTTAGCTTTTGTACTGCATGGATAGCTTTGGTTTGTTGCTCCTCCAGGCTTGTTAAAGGGGTATAGTGTTATTTGCATTTCAGTTATTTCATTTTAATAGTAAAGTAAGAATTATGCGCTTTTTTACGAAGGTATCTTACTCTGACACTAGTTCTTTATTCATCGTCCTTGCATTTGGTGTTAGCTAGGGCTTATACAACGGTCCCATAATAACTATACAAAATAAATAAATAAATCCCCTACCTCCCACCTTCCCAATATTTAATTCCCGAGACATTCATGTCTACCAAGAATTTACTTCATTCTTGAGTTTGTTCAAGACATGTCCTAGACCCTACTGTTTATCAGAAATTTCCAACATATACCGAGGTCTCGCCTTCCGAGAAGATATGTGATCAAAATGGGGGTACTGCACCCCTGAAGAAAGCGATAGTCTTAGTTATCTAGGCTTCCGACATGCTAACCGCCCCTCAACAGTAGTCGCCTAGGGACAAGATATATGGTAGCGATAACCTCCATTGAAGTATGCTAGACGGTTGGAGTTTGAAGAAACCACAGAACCTTAGTTCGGAAGTTTAGTCGCGAACCGGGAGCCCGGGCTATCGACCGGAGGCCTTGAGCGACTGCACATGCCTCCCCCTCATTCTTATTGGCCCCCGCTTCTCTCAAGATACAGAAGAACGGATTAGTGGGGTTTATCTGAATTAACAAATCGCATATATATAAATCTGTAGAAGCGCGATTAGTTGCTGGGGTTTGGAGTTTGGCTATAGCTAGTGCCGAACGAACTTTCCTAGAAATCTTCCGACAACGCGCGTAGATACAGCACCTAGAGCGGTATCCGCGGGAGTTGGGTTTTTTCATTACACATTTTATCTTTTGAGGTGTTTGATTTCATAGAAACGCGTGGTTCGTTTGTCTGTTTGATTATTAGTAGGGATTCTCTTCACGTGTGCTTCTATTTCAAAAGATCGAAATATCTAAATCATAACACTATGCAGAATACAGGGTTAGGGTTCTAGTTGGCATTTGCTACACACACAACCCTCGAACGAAATAGCTATGCTCAGGATCTACTAAGCTATAGCAAACCACCAAAATATTCTGGTAGGATCTGTGTAGTAAGCCTCAATTTATTCTTATCCTTATAAACGTCCTCTATAAATGAATCAATCGATTTATTTTCCGAACACGTTTTGATGGCCGGTAATGTATTCCGCGAGAGGATGAATCGATTTTATTGCGGTTGGCCATATAAAAGCACAACATGGCACCGGATCTAAGTTGATGAGCGGAAGGGAAATCCTTTTAAATGACCGATATTCTTGTGTCTATATATGTCTATATATGTAGGTGTCATCTCACCAACCAGATCAACGTATGTAGGGACAGCATCAACGGCGAGGCAGGAACAGAGAAAACATGATCGGGGAAGAAAACTATAGGCATGTCCATTAATCCTCGAACGCAAAAGCCCTGGTTCATCGAGAGTAATTACACATTTTGACGGGCTATCTAATACGGAGGTTGGTGTCTGCACCCCATATCCGAGCATGACGTAGGTTCATACAACGCCACACCATGATGAAAGACACACGCGCCAAACCCAGATACACATAGCTATTCAAGCTCACGTCCACCGACCCAACCCACCCAACCCAATCCTACCAACCAAACCATGCAACACCATACCACCATGGATTTTATGGACCCCAAGACCCTCTCCACCTACACCCACCACCTCCACACGTGCAGCACCCACGCCCTCCGCTTCGCACAGGACCGCCCCGTCATCATAGCCCTAATCCTCGCCGGCGCCACAACATTCGTAGTCCCCCTCGCGATAGGGTTCACGCCCAGCGGCATCGGGTCAGGTACGTATAACCCGCGTTCCAGCACCCGACCGCGCTAACACGCGCGCCACACCACAGGCTCGGCTGCCGCCGCGTGGCAGTCGTCGATCGGGAACGTTGCGGCGGCATCCGCGTTTGCGATTCTACAGTCACTCTCAGCGAACGGGGTGTTTCTGGCGCTGGGGGGGACCATGGTTGGCGTTGGCGCGGTAGGGATGCTTACGGGTCTTGATAGGGCTGTTTTGGCGTGGGGGCGGGAGGTGTGGCGTGGGCGGGGGGTGGTGCCGACGCGCGCTGGTGCTGTGATGCAGTGGATGTGGTGGGAGGGGATGTTGCGGAGGGTGGATTGGGCTGGGGGGGTGAGGAGGGTGCAGGGGGTGGCTGGGGAGGTGATGAGGGGGGCTGGAAAGGTGAAGGGAGAGGTGGAGAAGGTCGAGTGGGCGCATGTCGCGGGTGAGGCGGCAAAAGGCGCAGGGAGGGTGGCGGAGGGTGCGAAAAAGGAGGTTATTAGGGGGGCGGGATGGGTGGCAAGGGACGGAGTGCGGGAGGCCGGGGTGGCAGCGGAGAAGGCTGCAAGGGAGGTGAAGGTGGCGGCGGAGAAGGCGGCGAGGGAGGCGCAGAGGGTGTTTATGGGGAAGTGAGGATATGTGAGCTTGGGGCGGAGATGTGTTTCAATGCCGCCCTTAAGTGCAACGGTAATATTATGTTTATTATTTATTTATTTATAATTCATACATGGCTCATGCAGCCCTTGAGCTATGGCAACCATCCCCTCCCTCCTCCCGCAACAGATGAATTATCCCCCGCCGCCACACAGCAAAAATAAAAAAAATACAAAACAAAAACAGCAAAGCAGAATCACTACCACACCAGTCATCCTTCTCCCTTTCCTCTCCTCCTCCTAGTGCGCTCGCTAACCCCGAGACTCGTCATTCACCAGGGGATATTCTGTTTAGAATGTGAGCCTGTAAGTTAAACATAGGGTTAGGTTTTCTTTATGCCATAGGGACTCCCTGCACGCAACACTCTTGTACCTAGAAACGAACGAATCAAAGTATGATATAAAAAAAAAAGTTAAACATACGGTTCTGTCGGGGTTCTACTATAGCTCTATATTTACGGTTCTGCTTTCGTGGCGTGTGTTGCCAACCTAGCTCGTGCAATGCCGGAGGAGAGCCAAGTCGGTAGAGGATCCGACCATCTTACTTGGTTCATTATCATCAATAGTAAGTACAAGCAGTATCCCTTCACATCCTAGGTGCTAGTTGCTGTAGTTGTTTTATTATTTCGGTATCTTTAATTATTACATACCGGAAACTCGCTAGCGTTGTTTGCACCTAAAAGTACATGTACTCAAGTGCTGTTTGTTTGGTGTGCCAAGGGGCAACAACGCTAGCGAATTAATCAATCATCTACGACACGCTATGAGCTAATCCCGCCCCCATCGAAGTATTAGAGACTTTGCGCAAATGGAGCCAGCCCCATTTTCCGGTAACATGATTGACGCAGATCCCATAGCCTGCCAATTAGATAATTGAAATATAGAGTTGGCTTTATTTGCGCAAAGTTTCTATTATTAGTACATTATTAGGTAAGCCAAGCTTAACACAAAGTAGCTAAAATAATGAGAATCCCACCAAGACAAAAAACTGGAAGTGAACTCTTTACACTCCCTGCTCTCGCCCTCACTTGTAGAGGACTGTCCCTGAGAAAATACTTGCTCCGCTAAATGAGATGCCCTTAAACCGTTGTACATAACTGATTTAGGCCTCTTCACGGGGGTATGGTTCTCACGGGGGTTGGTGCGGTGACCCAGAACGTCGAAAACGACCATATAGAATTCACAGAAATTCTTATTATGCGCAGAGAATTCTATTCATGTATTGATTTGATCGATCTGCCATGTACCCTCTGTGGTCAACCCTGATGTTGCTAAGCGTTGCACCATACCGTGAGAACCACAACCCCGCGAAGAGGTCTAGACACGTTTCCTAAAGTGGTAACCCCCACTTCTGCTCTTCATTCACGCTTATCACTTGAACTTGTTTTTTATAGAGAATCCTTAGTCCC
Organism: Morchella sp. 2018-W26; assembly: GCA_024713715.1. NCBI lineage: Eukaryota > Fungi > Ascomycota > Pezizomycetes > Pezizales > Morchellaceae > Morchella > Morchella sp. 2018-W26. Next base: position 488,929 of record JAMGYX010000027.1, read on the forward strand.
ATTTGAAAGATCTACCGTGCTTTTTCTTAACAGATTAAACAAAGGAATTGATCTCTCGGAGAACTAGTGAGCCTGGACTATTGCGATTGCTTAACCTGAATCTTACCACCGATGCTACCAGACATTATTAATAGATTATATGAGCTTTTTTGAATCGCCAAATCAGGGAACTGGCGAGGAAAATACATCATAGAAAGGCATCATGGGAATGAATCGGAGTGTTTACAAAAGCCTACCCTGTAAACGAATAAAGAGATTTATTAGTTCCCAAACCTGGTTGTGAGGCAAAAAAATCATTTGCTGGTAGAGTGGGGGTATGAATTACAGTCGCCCACCGTCGCTTGACAAATACCACCAGTTGACGAACAGGGGACTTTAGGCCAAAGGACCGGAGATCTACCAGGGACATTGCATTGGCTGTTTCTTGCGATACTTGGAATCCTACGTAACAGTAACTGTATGGTGGCGGACACGACAATGGGGTCGGTCTTGGCGGGACCAACAAAGTTCCAGGCGCAGATCAGTCCCCTTTAGAGAAGTGGTTAGCCTAATGAGGGCAGATCAAGTGCTGACTCATGAGGATTTCAATTCCGCCTTAACAAATTTGTATGGTAACAAACTTTTATCCTGCCTAACAAAATTGAACTCCTTTTTTCTCAACAACAACGGCACCTAATTTAATTTGTAGACTAATTTGATTCTCCTACTGATTCTCTACAGTGTTACAGTGGCTGAATGCAAAAATCATTGATTTGTGGTGAAGAGATAGATTTGGCGCGCTTCTCGACCCCGTTGTTGTGTCCGCCACCATTCCCCATGGTGGGTAAAGATGGACACTGGGAGATATGACTGACAGGGATTATGGCTATAGCGAGGATTAGCTAAGCTTTAATATTTCTTTTGTTCGTCAATACCGTGAACGACTGTGTTAAGGTTGAGTACTTAGAGCCCCGCTTTGGGGAATTTTTTATTCTAATTAGGCTGTACTTGGCAGCCGAGGCAAGTATTTGGGGTAAGCTGGAGACAGACAACGCAACCTCCATCACCAGCTCGGTTTGACTCTCGCTTTCACATAATATCATTAAATAATAACCCTACACAGAGATTAAGAGCTTAAAATGCGGTGCAGATGAAGCGGTCGGCAGGGCAAATATTACTAGATTTTTCGAATATATTACTTAAAAAGTCAGAATTTTTAGTAAGCATTTGGTTGCAACGATATCTTTTTTTCCCAATGAAAAAATGGACATGGCACACCCGGCACTATTCCTCAGCTGCTCGGCAATACCATTCTTGACATCCCTGCACTCGCATGAGACAAAAATCTCAGTTGCTGTAGGTCAGCCCGCACCTAAGCGAGGGGGGGTTGCACGCCACACTGAGGCCGACACCAAGGCTGAGTCATCAAGGCAAGGCAACAACAAGGACCCTCATACTTAAACACTCCCATCCTGTCTTCGCTCCGTTACAACAACACCACCGTATCACCACCATTACCCACCCACTATCTCCCTCAACCCAAACAACATAACCACTATACCAGCTCGGCGGCAGTAATCATGGCGCCCCCAAGCACACCTAAGGCTATAGATTTAAACCGCATCGTCGCAGATGCCAAAAGTCGCGTTAGGGCCAACGGTGGCAAGGAGGACCCGAAGTATGCTGAACTAATCGATAAGTCGATTGCGGAATGTTTGCTTCCCTCCCCCAAGTGTGATAATGTGTGTGGAGTATGGAGTACTTTGCGGTGTTTAGGGGAATGGGGTGCGGTAGAGTGATGGTAAGAGGCTAACCAGAAGGGCATATGTAGATACCCAGAAAATACCGAAGACAACGTACGAATCGATTCTTGCGGATTTGGAGCCAAAGGCACCGGCACCAGGAGGTTAGGCGATGTTCAGCTCAAAGTTTGGTCCCTCTCGGGGGAGGCGCCTAGATGAGGCTGGACTTGTAGTTAATTGAAAGACATTGATCAATTACAAACGTACAATACTTGCTCGTGATTGATGCCAAACCACTGTACTATCCTCGTAGTCTTTTCCCCAAGCGATATCCCACTCAAAACCCCCCCAAGACGGTGAGGCGAACTACATAACCACATTCGATACGATTATCAGGGTTAGGTTTAGTGTATAAATTTGGGGCCGTGCGTGGTGTGGCCCATATATACTGAAAAAGAAAATACTGATATCATGCAGAGTGCCTAGGGCAACCAAACCACCATTCGGCTTTGCCTACTTCGGCGGTGAGCCAATAAGGAACATAACCTCCAATGATCGTTATAATTAGGGCGATTTGGCCAACAACCGCTGCATCTAAGTACCGAAAAATTGCTATCTCCGGCCAGAGATTCCCTCCTTCACAATTGGTTGAAGGTCGTAGATCTGGTCTGCTTATAGTAATTTTGATCCATTTATAAAGTATGCATTTGAGTAATGGCGGTATTTAGTTCTAGCGATAGTTTTTGGTGTGAAGATCCCCAAATTTGAGCTCAAAATATTGCGGGGTGCGTTACATACTTCTTGCACCCCCGCCTCGTGGGGTAGGCTGCTTCCTATGATTGATCGATGAGCTGAAGTTCCATCGATGAGCTGAAGAGTTTAGGATCGGTCTAGACTGATGAGTATACGAACTAGAAAATGCAAGTGACGGAAATAGGAAGGATTTGTACTCGTTGTGTCGGACGTTCCTGGACTGGGCCGCTATTGCATACACTCAAAATCTGGAGCTTGGCGTATTTTTGTATGATATGCAGTCGCGTTCAAAAACGTCAGTAGGAGAGATCGCCAGCCCATATTCTACAAGTTGTCCTTGCCCTGGGCAATCGAAGGCTTGGGTCGGTGGGACAGCGCTTAGATGTAGGTAGGTATTGGGCCCTTTGCGTAAAGACTCCGGCTCCGGAGCCTTTGGTCATGGATAGGTATCTGTGGTGGTGATCTGTATCCGCTCGCTAGGCGCAGATCTTGACGTCACTCGAACGTGAGCATCCCCGCGCGGGGGTGATCGAGCAATGGCCGCTGGGGGATTGGTAAAATTTTACAATTGCAACGATGGAATTCACAACTGCCGGGGCTCACCCTCAGCCCTCAGTGCACCCCAAGATAGTAAGTGCAATTGCAATTTTGGACCGTTTACATGTGTAGTACATATTTTCAGCCTTGAATAGGATGCGTATGCGTCCTCAAAGTTGTGTGGATGTTGTTGGCCAGATCTTGTCTGGGGGAGGGGGGGGGGGTGTGTTCAATCGAAATTGAGGGCTGTGTAAGTTATTTAATCCCGCTTCTGGCACCGATGTGTTTTTCTATCCGCTCCTTTTCCAATATTCTCAAAGTTTCCGTACCCCTCCCCCCAACACTCGTAATCAATACTCGCCATGGAAGGATTGGTAATGCCCGCTCTAGGTAGCACCCCTTCCCCATTTTCTCTCTATAGCCCACTTTCTATCTACATCGCACTAACACTACCCCAATCCAGGTGAACTCGACCAAGCCGTGGTCTACCGATGGCAAGATGTTTGGAAGAACACCCCCTTCCAAACGATAAAGTACTTTGCCCGGCTCTACGGCACTGCCGAACAAGCCGCCTTATACCAGAACCTGCCTGGCGGCAACTGCTTCGACTTTGCCCGAGCCTTCATCCAGGGCAACACGACCATCAGTCACCCCCGCATAGTGAGCTACGAGATAACCGCACCGAAATTCATGTCCCACGGTCTCTGCAGCTTCGTCAACAAAGAGCACCCAGATCGCGCCTACAACTGCGACTCGGGCTTCTTCAAGCTTATCAGAATGCCGCCAAGAAGCGAGACTTTGCACTATGTCAAGGGCGACGATCAGGGGCCGGCGAGGAAGGAGAGCCCACCACCGGTGGAGGGTAAAAATCATGTGAATAAATACGCGCAGTATAGATGCGAATATGCGCATGGACAGTGGAAGACGGAGTTTTACGTGAGTCAAAGCCTGCTAGAAGTAACACTCCGCTGTAAGAGGGTTACTGATTCCGGGGGGTGATGAAGCCGATGAAAATGCATGGTCTAGTGGCTATGGGTGCAATCCAGGCCGAAGTCGCTGAAGCCATGGCATATGACAACGCCAGGAGGCAGAGCGCTACGTTATATCTCCCCAGGTAACCCCCCACCCAATCCGCACGTTTTATCTTCCACTAACAACTCTCCTAGAATAATGAGCGCCGAGGGCAACCCCTCATGGGGTGACTATATCACTCTCTACTTCGCAGACAGTTCAAAAGAAAGACCGCGGGGGACTGTAGTCTTCTCATGGGCCAACGCAAGCCACACAGAGGACCAGCAGACGACGCTCAGGCTGCATATAGACGCGGAGTACGCTAAGCTCTATGAAACGTTGGAAAGGTTGTTTGGGAAATATGCGGAGGCTGGGTTGCTTGACACTGCCCAGTGGTCGCAAGCGATGCAGGATTGTTTGCAAATGTTGTTGAATATGTTGATAGCTTTGGTGCGGACGTAGGAGGGAAGGTAATCTGGCAATCGTCAGAAATACATGTAATATCGAAGCCGGAGACTTGCTTTGTCCTACCGTGTTACAGCTTAATTCCTCACATATTGAATTAACACGTCTTTTTACCTACTCACAACCTGATGGTTAACCATTCCTTTGCCCCAAACTTGCGAAATCCACCATTGCTAGCCAGTCCCATGCTACACCATGCTAGTTCCACGTGACTATCGACGTACATATGATCAAAGTCGTTCATAAAGTAGTCTACATTCGTAGTTCAGTCACCGGGAATGACCAGGGTTAGGGTTACTGAACTTGCAAAATCAAAAGCTGACCGTGGGTTTGTCGCCGGCGAGAGGAATTCTCTAATGATACCTTGATATTCGCGGGAGTGATAGTTGTAATATCATTAATCGTTGGCGTGGGAGAGGAGAGTCCCTCTGTCATTATAATAAACTCTTGCCCACTCAGCTCCGTGGCCGATATGCAGTGCCACACAATTTCCCTAATTATCTGCTTGGCAGAGCCAAGACCCTTGAATCTTTTTTTATATATCAATTGTATTTGTTTAAGGTACAAAACACTAGCAATGGCCAGCTCGCGACTGCAAGTTCACCCAGTAATAGGGAACAGCGACAGAGTCTAGGGAACAGTTACAGTATAGGGAACAGCGGTAAAGTATCCCTTAGTCTGTCAATGCTGACCCCCCTATAGAGGAATTAAATTTGTATGGAAGATCTATTAATTGGTCTGTTAGTAAAGCCACACAAAATTTGCTTCTTGGGGGGCCAGCACCTTAATTACTGACAGACAAAGGGATAACAACAGCGAGGGTTCGGTTACCTAGCTGCTCAGATTTGATGTGTCGTGCTTAGTCAACTCCCCTGTCATTAATCCCTACCACCTCATCAACCGACCAATAGGAAGTGGCGCTAACCACCTCTGTGTCTAAATATTTAGCTCTTGGCGGTGGGTTCTTTGTGCGTGCTTAGTCAACTACTCTCTGCCACTTCACCAAGCGCACTTTCTTTTTTTTTTTTTTTAAATCCTATATTTCATTGATTTCTAGGTTACAAGAATATCGCATGCAGGGAGTCCCTATGGCGTGAACAAAACCTATCCCCAAACCCGCCTTAAAAAATTGAGAGTGTAGTGAAAAAAAAAAAAAGAGTACCCGAGGGCCTCGTTAAAAAAAAGAGGAGAAAAGAGTATAGCTGTGTGAGAAGAAAGTAACCGTGCAGATTTTACTGGTTTGCAAGAGAGGAGAGAGTAAAAAATGACTACTTTTAACGAAATATTCATCGGAAAGAAGATTAAAATTGATTGAAACGGACCGGAGGGGCCGGAGCTTGAGCGGGGGGGGGGAGCCATAGCAGAGCGGGTTCTTACTGGGCAACTTGGATTGAAGGCGCTGTGATTGCCAACGCAGTTGGGACATGTTGCTTGTGAAACTTCGCAACAATTTGCCGTGGATTTTGCAGCTCCGGGGCACGTCGCAACAGGGCATCTATGAGTGGTGGTGAGGTGGGGTTTGGCACATATGGCGCAGCGGGGTTCCCTTTTACAGGAGGCAGTGGGGTGGCCGAGCAGGCAGCACCTGTGGCACATAGTATAGGCGGTAGCGGGGGTCAAGACGCAGCAGCGTCTGGGCCTCGAGAAAAGACGAAGGGAGGACCCAATGGTGGCGGCTTCCTCGGGTGTTACTTGGATAACTACCGAAGAGGAGTTTTTGGTGGCGCGGATGGTGTTGTCCTTGATAAGGAACCGGCAGGCAGCGGGGGTGATTCCAGTGGCGAGGGTAACAGCTTCAGGGAAGACCTTCAGGAGGGCCTCGTTGTTGGGAATGGTGGCGAGTGGGATGCCGTGAATGGCGACGTCAACGTTGGTTGGTGCCGCACGGAAGGTATTGTAAGGGTTTTCAGGGGTGCCAGCCCAAGCATTAAGAGCGGTAGTCATGGCATCGAAGAACGGGGCATAGTGTTTTGAAGGCATAGTAGCGGGAGCGAGGACAGTCACGGTTCCTTTCGGATTGATGGAGACCGAGAGGGAGGTGGCAGGGGCCTTCTGGCCATTACGGGCAAGGAGGTTACCGAGGATGGAGGGAAGCTCGACAGGGAGTCTGTCAGCTTGAGGAAGGGGGGCGGGAGTTTTCCTCGAGGCGAAGAACCGTCTCTGGGCTTGGGGGAGGGCCTGATCCCTTACGGGAGGAGCTCTTTGGCCTTCCTTGGGCTTGGACTTGTTGGTTGCCTTGTTTGAAGCGGGGTTTGTTGTCTTAGCAGCCGCCGCGTATGACCTGTGGGCTTTTAAGATTTGGGGGGGTGGGGTGGGTTGGATGATGATTGGTGGTGCCGGAGCGGGGGCTGGTTGGGATTTAAATGCCTCAACCAGGGTGTCGATCTTGGCATCGAGGGTGAGTTTGTGGGGGTCTTCCTTTGGGGGGAGGGCCTCTTTGATGGTGCGGACTTCGTGGGTAAGTGCTTGCACACTTTCCATGATGGTTTGGTTGTAGTGTATCATCCCCGTCAAGAGGGAGACGATGAGTTTGTTGGAATCGTTGGCTCTCGAAAAGAGCATACGCTCTGTTTCGGCTTGGAGGGCATTGTGGGCCTCACCGTCTTCCAAGTGGGCTGCTACATCGAACAGCTCATCAATGGGAGTAGTATGATGGACGAGAGCGGCTAGTGCGAGCCTTAGATAGTGGGAATCAAAGCTCGCCATGATGCTGAAGTTAAAGTAACTGGGGATTTTGGTGTGGTGATGAGGTTGCCACCAAAGTTTTTGGAGGTTGATTTCAAAAATTGAAGGAGAAGCGGGGAGAGAACTGGACTGACCAAGCGCACTTTCTACACCCAGCTAAATATAGTCTCTCGACGCTCTACTACCTTTTTCCTCGATACGGATACTATATATTCTTCTAATAACCTTACATAGATCCTACTCTCGAGCATTTTCTTATAACCCGTTTCCCGAGGGTTTCGCTTCTGGTGGCGAGGAGCGAACAGATCTTTACCGAATAACATTGACCTGGGCGTTTACTCCAACAAGGAATTTATGAAATCGGGAAAGCCCGAAAAGAAACCTCAAATACCTTTGGTAGCACATTATGACATCATTTGTGGCAGTTAGGGTGACAATAAAATTTTTATACATGTTCTCCAAAAGTACTTTAACGCCCGATCGGATATTCCTATAAGCCTTAGTCAAAAGTTAGTCTAATAAAGACCTTATATATTCCTCAAATCGTTCTTGAAAATTCTTGAGTAAGGTCTTTATTAGACTAACTTTTCACTAAGCCCTTTTTAAGGCTGAGATCAGGCCCATAGGAATATCCGATCGGGCGTTAAAGTAAGTATGCATGTAATCTGCTTCACCCCAGCCCTAACCCTGTTATCGGCAATGTGGTTTCACCCCATATAATTTAACCGACAGGTATCAAGTATTACCGTTTTGATACTTTAGTGATAATTTAGTATAAGCAGTTAAGCCCCTCCACGACTGATAGCACCACCGTTGCCTCTGTTAATTACTCTTCTTGGGAATGTTTGGGTGCTCTCCGGAGGTCGCTGTCTACTCCATAAAGCATGTTCAGTAGGCCGGTTTTTCGGGTTCTCTCTACCGCGGGAATTACTGTATCACTTGATACATTACCCAAACAAGAGTGACGCGTAATGCATTAAATGATGCATTTACCTGTAAAAAGTGAATTTAGTGATTTAGATATATCTACTGATGGTTTTGCTGATATATCTTTTTAAACCGCATATTAAGCAGATAAAGTATGAATTATACATGTTATCATGGCTTAGGTGGAAGGACACTCACAGGAATAAATATGACACAAGTTCAAATCTCCTGCATATCTTTTTATTGCTAGATTATCTAAAAGTCTTGGCAAAATGAGACTGTGATGCATTATGAGATGCATTTATAGATTCATTGTTTATATGATGCATATACTGATGCATTTCCGATACATTTGCAATACACGTCTCGCCGTGGTAGAGTCTTTTATCGTCTGGAAAAGGTCCAATACTGGAGTAGTACTGTTCGGCCGTGCAAACATGAAGCTGCTCTGTCTGAGCAGCGAACCCTCGATTTAGGAAATAGTGTTATTTGGAGTATTACCGCCCAAGGAAACCAAACTGATCGATCTCAAAGGCCAACTTCGCCCAAAAATGGAGGCATGTCCGCATTAAGGCCTATTCAACTGGATAAGGTGAGAGTAGGAATTTTTAATTGATCTTCTGAGTAGGTGGTACGTTTGTTTTGACTTCATGGAGTAATAGATCGGATAATTCGATATATTTGTCTCATGCGAGCCCACGGGTAGCGATTTTATCTCCCGGAAGTATGAGACATTGGAGAATCTCTCATGCCTAAACCTTCGAACTTTATCGCACATTGGTAGTACCCTGAGGAGTGCAACTCAAAAACCTCAGGTGCTAATGAATGAGAGAGACCCTCCAATGTCACAGACGTCCAGGACATAGGACATCCTCATTTACGGACAGAAAAGAATTGGGGACCTATCCACCATACTTATTTTATGAAATCGCTCTAATTAATGGAAATTGTGTGAGCACTAATTTGCACGTCGTATTCTCAATAGTTTTCAGCTAGGCTTCAAAGGGGCGGTACTAGAGATATATTTAGTACGACCTGGAGGAAAGCTAAATTAGTGACCATACTCCATCTCTCTATGGTGTCAGATCCCTTCTTGAGCGGTAGCAAAGCACCATAGCTGATTCCTGACGCCCCTCACTATACTAATGCACGAGCGCGCACACACTCTTGGACATCAATCATATTGATCTACGTGCTATTGGGACGTCCTCATATGATTCTATCTTCTTCGCACAAGGCGCCGCCATAAGGTGATGAGGCAGTCAGGATTGTCTTAGAAGTAGGTGAGTATGATTTTTCCCGTGCATATGAATCAATAGGTGGCTAGGGAATCAAATTTGTGTAACCACTATCATAATGAGGACTCTATTAACATACCCTGGTAGGGAATTGAGAAAACAAACTCTTCAGGAGAAATGCATCCCACTCCCCTTGAGTTGAGAACTTGAGCGTGACAGTTGTCCAACAGGAATTCACACTCATTCTGTCTTTCATAATGAGCCAGACATTCTCAATAGAGTTACAATCGGGGGTATCCAGGCCAGTCAAGAAAGTACCCTGATATTTCTAACTCATGGGGAGCAGCTGGAGAGAACCCGTAGTTTCCTGCTGTTTGTGAACTGGGCCGTTTCTGCATGAGTGGTGCAGGAGATTGAATGTCTAGCAGTGTCGTGTATCCTCCAACTGAGCTATAACAGGGGAAGTGGGTCACGGCAGGTGATTCTGTTGATATTTGAGAAGCTGTAGGACGAGGCGATAGTTCGAATACAGTAAGATACAGTAAGACATCGAAACTATTTCCACCACCATCGTAATACAGGCTTCGATCCTCCTTGACAAAGATAGTAAACGATGATTGATTTCATCAATAGAATAGTTCTTCTACTCCTGTGAAAAAGATTGCGTATAGCTGGAGCTGCAAACCCCACCCCTACCCAACCCCCGATCTCCCCCCCTGATCCACTCCCACCTGTGTAATAGGGTTCAAATTAGAAAAGGGGAGAACATATAATTTTAGCAATTCCTTGTTCACGAGAATCGTCATGATAATAATGTATATTCTCTAGTGGGCTTCCTCCATTATTAAGGGACTATCAGGTAATGCTATCTTCTTAAAAATGAAGGGGTAAAGTTAGGGTTAAGAAATCTCTCTCAATAGAGTGATTTGGCCAACAACCACTTAATCTAAATATTTAGTTCTTGGCGATAGATTTTTGTGTGAAAATCCCGCCAAGAGCCCAAAATTTGAGCCCCAAACCCGAAAAACAGGGGTTGGCCAGATCACGGTAATTTCAAAACTAATGTTTAATACTAAAATTTGGAAATCCATTGCGATAGTCCTCGTTAACTAAATAGAATACCGTTAATTCTTCCTGATGTTTGTATAGATGCTGAATAAATCACTCCTTCTGCTTCTCTAGCTCCTGCCCATTGTGGTTTAAATAAGGGAGAGGTGTGTTTAATCACTCAGACGTTAACCGTCTTACAGATATTTCTCTCCTGGCCCTCTTGTGGCCTATTTCCAGCAAAATCATCAACAGCTCGTCTGTCCAAATAAACTTCTGAAAATCTGTAATAGCGCACCCACAGATACCGTCTCTGCATATGATGGTATGCCTAACTGAAAACCGGGACCCAGGGACGAAGGGGCCGGCTAAACAATCAAAGTGGAGCAAGGACTAAGAGTCAAAGTGGACAGCCTGGTCTAGCCGGTTGGGCTGTCTCGGAAATGAGTAAAGAGTTTGAAAGCGCATATTACTGAATAAACTAGAATGAACACGGTGCTGACTAACCCGATTAGCAATCTTCAAGGGAAACCCGGTGGCAAATGAGAACAATGACTAATTCCCTTAATGTCACATCGCGCTAGGTCATAACCCCGCGATAGCCCAGGCCAAACACCCGTCCTTCGCAGGATGGAGGGGGAAGACTTAACGTGAAACCTGACAATGGTACTTAATACTAACGAGTTCGAACATTCCCCAAAGAGAAAGTAGCCCACAGATCCTGCCTCGTCCCACTCCCAACTCGGCTTCACAACCACTACATAACACAACTCCTCTCCTCCCTCATCTTGTCAACCCTCAAACACGCCCCACTGAAAAAATCCCAAGGAACACACCGACCATCATCGCCACACTAACAGCCCCCGCCGCAACAGCAGCACCCACGTTGACAACCCACTTCAGCAGAACCTCTCAAAGCGTGCATAGCTAGCGGCACATGAGCGCGCCAGTAAGATCCCCGCGGGTCCAGCCTCACAGAATAGACGTGCAAAGCGACACCAACACTGGGATTGGGTGGGACTGAGCCATACGTTAGAAGAGCTGTGCGGCTCTGTTACTTCCTCCTCTATCCCACAGAAGAGTCTAGCAAGTGGCACCAACTGCTGTGAGGAGGAGGAAAATACCATCTATGTTTCAAGGCCAAGGAACGGACCAATCTTAGTTTACGACATCATGTCTTAAATCGTAAGTCTGGATACCTTAACGTGACACATACGCACTCTAGACTGTCATAGGCACGCAATATTCGGGCCGCTCAACTGCTGATCATCTACTAAGTATCACCCTGCGCTGCCTGGTCTACCGAAAGATTTTAGGGCGTTGCCAGCTGTCTCATTGGCCCAAGAGAAATGTCGTTCTGTGGCCCTAACGGACTCTGAACCCAGCGCCACTGCGAAAAATAAACAAAACCATCCTACCTTCCTCTATTCTCCCCTCCCACTACCCTACCTCTGCCGAGGAAGCACTTGGCTACAATAGCGGCCTTTGATTACCACATCGACCGGAAGGTAGTAAGCGCTTGTCAAGTGGCCATACCGTAAGCTACGCCACTACGCCCCTAGCACCACTCCCGGGTGAAGTAACGTACTATATGTATTCTAATTACAGGTAGTGCACTTCACCTATTACTCAGAGCGCCCCACCGAAGCCCAAAGACCCTGGCAGAAGGCCATACAACAAGGCTACTAGATTACTATCACTGGACTCCTCTCAATTACTCTTTCTCGCTCACCCTCAGAGTGCTACACAGGCTTAAGCGCTAGGTAGACATAGGCATCACCAGGTGAGGGTCTTCAGAACGTGTCCTACAAGCTGCAATAGAAAAATCCACGGTATACCCCCCATACACGACTCACCGCCCCTTGAGTTCGACGGCTCGAGTGATCGTAGATACACCCTACACGCGCAGGAGATCAAGCTCCACCGCCCTGGACAGGGGTATTGTTCTACAGTAGAGCCCTGAGCTGTTGCTACACCCCTAAATACGCAAAGCCCCGCGTCAGTCCTAGTTACGACCCATCCACACACGCTAGCCTGGACCCGCTGGTCTGGGGGAAGCACCCTGGTATGGCGTTGAGACTGACACCTAAGTAAGAGTCCTTCCAGGTAACACCAGACGGCGTACTGCGCGAGACCTATAACAGCGTCAATCCCACAGCACCCTCTACGGCGATGTCTACTACCACGGCTATCTCCACGGCCTCTTGAGATACTCACTAGGTCTTGACGAATAGATTATGCCTGGGGTCTCGACCATCTGAACAACTACCGCCCTGCAGGGTCGGCGCTTTCCGGGGGTTTTGTGGCTAGCTGCGGTTCTTTGCCATATGACACACTGTAAGGTCTGACACAAGAATCGGTCGAGAGCCTGTAAAGGGATATCTCGAAGAGAGTCATTCACTTGAGATATGGCTTTGGCTAAGCAATAGTTCTGTACCTTTTAAACTTGTAATATTGTAGACCGGATTCCGTTCACTGATGAGAGAAGAAGACTCCTCAGTCTCACGGCGGTCTGGCCATCTATTTATACATGATTGGAGCCGCCAAGGGATAACCACCCTGGTCGGTCTCCTTACGTACTCATTTTACTCAGCACCGACGTACTAGGACAATCCCATTATCCAACTAGCAACATTCCTGCCAAGCCTGTACGTAATAACACCCTTACCCCTTATCAATCCAACCCTAACCCAGCAATCCCGTAACAGAGCCTTACTGCCGACGCTGCCTCGGGCCTGAATTACAAGCTGGTTCCTCGCTCTGAATACGAACGCTTACAGTCGGACATGCTATAGCTCGAGTTCTGGAGCCACTTAGAACTGCTTCCTAGTGAAGCACCTGCATGGCGACACAGTCCACCACCACGGAGAACTTCCTATGGCCCGTAAAGATAACTGACCCGCTTTTTCTTGCCAGAGCTAGCAAACTCACGCCCCCCCCCCAGCTTGCGGTCGGGGGGAACGTGAGCACGGGGTATCTTCCTAGGCGTATTCCAGCGGAAGCACATGGCTGTTCATAGGCCGAACTGCTACTCTGCAGGGCCTTTGGTGTGTGTAGGCATCTTCCAACCGCACCCTGCGTTTCCCCCCACTTCATAGCGTATCTAAGCCCTCGGCCTGCGCGCCACACACAACTAGGTGCTTCGGCACGTCTGCCACGCGGCGTTGAAGCACGATGCGCACTCCACTCTGTTGTTCGAGGCGGGAGGAGGAGGAGAGGTTGTAGACACGGCGCCGCGGTGTTGTCGAATGCTGCAGTGATGGATGCGTGTTGTGTGGGTCCTTAGTCTGCGTATGACGTAGAGGGAAGGGCGATGTGTAGAGAGCGGGTGTGGAAGTGTCAGCGTGGGGACTATGGGTGAGGGGAGGTTATGGTAGAGGTGGTGAGTGGCGGGTGGTTGGTTAGGGTTAGGTAGTATCCGTGTTCTATTCTCCTTGGTTGGGTAGGGCTGTTGTTGTTGGTGGTGCTGATAGAGTAGTGTGTGACCAGTCCCAGATGGTGAGGGTGGGAGGAGAGAAGAGCAGGCTTTTCTTCTATAAGCCCAGAATACTCTGATTCGCGGTGGATCTTGTACCTACTACCCCCGGTCTCGTCTCGCAGATAGTGCCATGTAGGGTTCGAGTAGCGCAGAGTGTAATGACTGGCTGCTACACTCTCTCGCATCCCACGCTACATGGAATCCGGGGTTGTGCAGCTTCGGAAATAAAACTCTGGTGGCCTACAGCGGCACGGAAACGCCCGGGAAGATGTCAGGTGTGGGGAAGATTCGAATGGTGGCACTTACAAGAACATACTTATGTGCCTGTATCCCCGGCTATTTACACTCCACTCTAGGGCAACGACGAACCTGGGACAACGACGAAAACACAGATTTTAGTCAGCCAATTGGTTGCGCATCAGCCTGAGGACTCGGTTTCGTCGTTGCACCCGGTGCGACTGTACTGCCTCGCCTTTTACCTAGTTCGGCAACAACACCAGCGCCGCGTACGTACTAGAGTAGAGCAGACTCGCAATTATCCGGGACGGCGCCCTCGGCCTGCTCCTGACCTGCCAAGGATGGAATCTGGATTCTCGGAGCACATACCGATATACCCCGATATGTAGTAGGGGTCGCTCGGGAGTACCCGCCCGCCGCCCGCCCGCTGTCAGACAAGGATCAACCCTAACCCACACGCTAGTAAAATAAAACCCTCTGCCCACCCCCCATAAAAAAAGTACTCAGCCCCCCCTCACCTTCGCCTGAGCCCAAAATGCCACCACCCACACCGTCCCGCGCTCGCACGACCACCCCACAGCCCACAGCGCGCACCAACAGCCCCCCACCACCCCCCACCCACGAGCCGCCACCCCGCCGCGCCGGCAGCGACCTTGTCCGCCTCGTATACGACACGGCGCCAACGGCACACACGCGCATGCCCACGCCGGAGCTGCTCGGCCGGCTGGCGGCGCTGCTTGCTGCCCGCCGCTCACGGCGGCAGCGGTGGCGGCGCGAGCTGGACGAGGGGTTTGTCACCAAGTGGAATCCGTCGGTGGAGGAGGAGGCGAGGTTCTGGGAGAGGTTTGGGCGCGCGGATGGAAGGGAGGAGGAGGTGTGCGCCGGGGGGCGGGCGGTGGTGGTGGCGTGTAGGGATTGGGGGGGAGGCGGGTTTGAGGCTTGGTGGCTGGTGATGTGATGGAGGGTGTGAGTTGGTGGGTGGTGGGGGGGGGGTGTGGTAGTGTAACGGGGGTCGTGTTGGGTGGTGGTGTGGTCTGGGGTGGAGAGTTGCGGTTACATAGCTTGCGTTATTTTTATATACACAATCAGTCGCTGAAACGTGCCCTTAACTGCGTTTTGTACGTATAGCGCTTTTCAAGTACTACGTGGGAGTAACCGCCGGCGACGTAGGGAGAAAAAGAGCTTATGAGCGGGTTGCAACGAATGTTAGCATACTCCGACGATGCTGCGGTGTGGTTGAGGTCGATAGATCGATAGCTAGCGGTTGGATGAGGCCCCGCTGGTGTGTGCGTTGCTCGCTGCTAGGCTTCGCCTGTTGGGGGTGCATCTGACGCCGTAGTACACCCCCGCCCAACAACCACCAGGTCCAAGCAACGGCGGGGTTGAGTGAACTCCACATCAACAAGAGGGTGTAATATGTAGTGGTGGCCTCTCCCACTGTCGAATAGCATAACTGCCTACATCGTATGTCCAACACCCGGGATAACAACCCCCCCCCACAGACCAGGGTTAGGGTTGAGATTCATGTAAAGCTCCACACACGACCATCCCGGCTGGAAGTTACACCCCCATGCACCGACGACTCTACACGCTCCATCCGACGCGCTGTCTGGGCTCCCTGTGGCCCGACGCTGAGGCACCCGGGCCAAGGCCATGCTCCTGCGGCTGCAGCTACAACAATCCTTGGACCGCCGCCCTTGGCACTGCGTCATAGCCACCACGTCCATGGTACTAAGAATATTTCCAGAGAGGGCAGGAGCGATGCGCTAACATAAGATTAGCTTCCACCTCCGCTGTCTGCCGAGTGGGTGCGGCGGGGGGGGGGGTTGTTCTGGCAAGCGCAGCAGGATGCCGCAACAGTCTTTCCGTGTGAGGGCGCTGAAGGATACAAAGCATACCGTGCAACGCGGATACGCGGGTCGGCTGCCGTCTTAGACTGGGCTCCAGGAGGCCAAAGAAGACGGTGCCGACCGAGGAGAAGGTACCGACGAGTCAGCTGACAGCCCCTCCGCTCGCTGGACGGCCGGGATGTTTCCGTTGATTACACGGGATGCTGGGTCTGTGTGGGGGAGCGGTAGGTATTCGATCAGTGAGGGTCTGGGTTCTGCTTACTTGCTCTGGTGAATTTTGGAAGGTTGCGTCACTGTTTGTGCCCTTGTAGCGACAAGTGGGATCCTTAGCAAGAGATAAAAGGGCGGAGGTACATATATGAGATAATTAATTAATCAAAGGGCGGAGGTGGGGTAGATACCGAGTGATATCCTGTGACTGTGGCTCCCCAGAGCAGTACCGCGTCACACAATGGACAAATCAAGTAAACCACAACAAACAACTGGTGCAGGTATACTATACACTATAGCCACACACAATTCTTCGCCGCGTCTTGAAGCCGATATATCGGTGTTTCGGAGGCTGTCAACCACAAGGTATGTACTAGTTACTCCAAGCACCGGCGCCCTTCTCATAGCCCGTCTTCGCTTCCTCACATGCCAACAGGACGCTCGGTTATACGAATGATGTAGCAGCCAACCAGGGTTAGGGTTGGCTCCCGCACTAGCACTTTTTTTTTTCTTTCCTATTCGTTTCTTTTGTCACTCGCGCCGTGGACGGATAGGTTCAAAATGTACATCCTTACTAGGCGTATGCCACCTCGCATTCGATGAAGTGGACCTCCCTGGAACCCCCCCCCCTCTCCCAATATCACCCCATATGTCCATTATCACCACCTATGGCCACTTTCAACTTGATACCCACTCCCCGCCCGTTACACCACCCTCTCATCCTCCACCCTCTACCCTTCCATCTCCCCCGCTCCCCGCCTCGACTCCCCGCTCCATGAACATACATACATGTATATACCCCCGCTGCTCCATCCCGTCACCCTCTCCACCGCCTTCCGCCTACCCCAGAGTACCGGTACCCCCAGTACTCCACGTTCTATCCTATCATACCATTGGGTTAACTTAGATACATCGCTTTATGGCTGTACCTCACGTGTAAATAAATATTAAACCATAGAGCCTCAGTTGAAGCAGCAGTCGGTCAGGGTTAGGTGCCACAGTTCTCGACCAATCAAAGGCTCAAGAGTTCAGAAAACCCAACGGCAGCACATATTAGATGAGTCTAGCCAGCAACGGATCTTCCCAGCCTCGGGCGTGTGGGGTAAGAAAAGAAAGTATCCGCTAACCGCCCGCTTCAGCGGGGGAGGCAGTAGTAGGGTATTTAAGCTTGCATCTGAACCAGTTAAAGTACTAGTAAGGCTATGCCGGAATTGGCCACGAGTAGTCTGCTGATGGAGGTAGGCATGTATGTGTTTGAATCTCAAGGGCGGAAAAATCAGGGCTATCTGGTATTTTTCTTTGTGGCTCTGGCATGGCTAGTGCCTCTTGTCTATCCAACACCGAGAGAAGGTCATGCCCCTGACTCAAAAACGCACAACCAGCCAGGCGACGACGGTGGGCGGCGGTGTACGGAATACTCTTCCCCCCCCGCGTGCCAAGGAAGGAAGAGGGGGGAATGAATTCGTATACTCTCATTTGATGGATTGGATTCGAACAGATGGCTAATAACTAGTGTGGTACACAAGTCGAGCCCACCCGGGCACTCGTCCCGAGCCTAAAGCTCGAGCAGTGACGAGCGGCTCCCTCAACGGGTCGAGTAGGCTCGAGCAATTTCTACTGCTCGACCTGAAAAGCTCAAGCTTCTAGGCTCTATCTCTCAGGGTACCCCACCTCAAAAGAAAAACGTGCTAGACATTCCCAAATTGACGAAAACCCCAAAGAACTCAACCCTAACCCTAGTTGATAATCTCTAGGTATTTGCACAAAGAGCGCTAGAACGACTCCTGGAGCTGCTATCTGAGGCTACTGAAAAGCCCCGAGCTTCCACAAGCCGAGACAGGCTTCTCCTCCTGTTCTGACGACACTGTGGTTGGGTATATTTTCGTTTCAGCGGAGGCGGTGGAGTGGCGTATACCCTTGGGGGTTATGCTCCGTTGCTGGGCATAAAGAGGTGTATCGGCGGCCGGAAATGAAGTGACATACAGATTCTGCAGCCTTTGGCCGGAGGTCGGCGGTGGGGGTACGTATCGCTATCCCTTCGTCTGTCGATTGCTGCCCCCTATAATAGAGGAACTAGGAGGAACAACCAGATCTGTTAGTAAAGCCACGCCAGATATTTTTTCTTGGGGGGGGGGGGGGGGGGGGCATTTTATTGACAGACAAGGGATAATACCGTAAAAATCTCGCTAGGTTGGCAGTCCCCGGCAAGAGATTTTGACGACTTGCTGAACGTTACAGCTCAGTCCCAATGGTGAGCATTACTAGTAGCTTTGATCTTGCCTGGAAACACAGCTTTTTGAGTTTTAGCGGTATCTGCTGAGGCCGGCCCCCAGCCGCCGGTGCTTACAAAACGAGAGCGCTGTAGTTATGCCTACGAGGGGTTGGGTTGGCTTTTCGCGGGTATCTATCGCCGTCAGCCCATGAATCGGTCACTGGATCACCGCATGTGGCCATTGCCGTGGGCGCCTTAATACTCTCGTCGATGATCGGCCGCTATAGCTAGGCGAAGTGAAAGGCTCCCTGATTTGCCGGTGGCCCGTGGCAGACGGGAAGGATGGTATGTATCTTTGTTAGTCCTGGGAGCTCTGGTAAAGGACATCCGCCCAGGCGGAGGTGAAGGCCAGGCCCAATTGTCGGTGGTTGCGATTGTGGTCGCTGTAACATGGGTTCGTTAGACGGTATATCCTTATTAACTACAGCCGCAGAATCGAGTCTCGATAAATGGTAGCTCTCATCAGAGTAGCCGCGGTATAGGGGTAAGCGTTCATGGTCGTTCTGGGGTTTTTCAGTACGGTTCTGCCGTTAGCATGAGGGTGGGCTTACCTCTTGGCAGGAGGATCCGACTGTATAAGAGGGTGCGCGAGTCAAACAAACTCATGGAGGTAATCTCCGAAATCATAGCCCAAAGGATGTTTAGTCCCGTTTCGCTTCGTTCCCCGCTATGGGTACTCGTAGACAGTGGGAGCAGCTAGTGCCGTAGTGGAGGTTAGCTAGAGGTTTTTTTTTTACTAGAGATTGTCTTGATCGAGATGGGCAGGAGTTGCTGTCTTGCGGGGTGGTGATTATCGGTTGTTGTTGGTAGCTATTGTTGTAGTGTACCTACTCGGGGATGTGTTTACCAGACCATGCAATGTAGCCAAGATCAAAATGAAAACTACTCGCAATTTCATTGCGTTCTTGAACACGACCAATATTGCATACACCAAAAAACTGCTAAGACTACATTTTTGTATGGCATGTGATAGCGGTTGTGTTTAGAAACACTATGAAGTTGCGGGTAAGGCACATTTTGAGGGTGATCAACAACGTTCAACTAATCATCGAAGGAATAATCCCTGGCCGGAGATACCCAGAGTACCGGTATTTCACCTGGCCCAGAACCAAATCAACCATGGTTGTGCTTGTAGTACTCTACTGGCATCCGTCCTACGCTGGGGGTGTCGCTACCGAGCCCGATGACACAAAAGGGAGGCTAAAGGCAAGGTTGACGGGCTAGGAGTTCTTCGGGTCTGGGCCTTGGTGGGGGGAGGTAGCTGTGGTTAAGCAGGTAAGGGGCAAGATCTCAGCCCGGCCACGTTTGTTACTCTATTACTCGCAGCAGGCATTTACAGTAGTACCCGAAAATGCACGTCCTAACCTGCAGTTTGGGGTACTTCAGGCTTGCCGCGAGCAGATTCAGAATCGACTTGCCAGAATTGAAAGCCTTGTTCGTCAAGTGGGCATATTTGAAATTCGCCCAACGAGGTATTTTCAGTAGAGGCTTTGATCAGTTGACCTGAAAAGGAAACTCCCGCAGCCAAGAGCCTGTGTAAAGCAGAGCATCCTGCAGGTGCAGACTGAGAAATACTAGAGGACAGAATGTTATGCACTGAGTATTTCTCAGAAAGTGACATGTCAGCTGCAATGGTGGCGCAGGCTTGGGTGCAGGGTTCCACTGAAAGACTGCATGGACCTACATCTCGATACATCTCGATACCGGCAGAGACTTTGGATTCTCTACATTAGCCAATGCAAAAACCACATCTGGCGGCACTGAAGACGCCTGGGTTTATACGTAAAGTACGAGGCACTGGTTTAGAATCGCCCAAATAACAGCTGATTATGTTTAGGGTGAGTGGGTCCGTATTCTTGACCTCTACTCCAATAGAAACTGCAGATTGGGTCGTGCATTTTCGGGTATTAAATGCCTGCTGCGAGTAGTATGCTGCCGTAGGACTTAACACTTAATGATGGTTTGAATAGCTTATCATGGTATATTCTACAACCACTCGGGTTAGGCAATTGCATGCAAGGAGAACCCGAAAATGGTTTTAACGGTAACAGACCCTGGTTCGCTGGAGGCTGCACCAAACTGGACCCCTGCTTTACATCTTGCATTTCCAGGTTGTTATTACGTGCCTGGCCCGAGTATTGCTGGGGAGCAAGGCGGGCTGAAATCAGGCAGAGATCTGACCTATAACAGTCCATGCATACGGTCATACTCAGTTTCTTTTTTTTTTTTTTTTTTTTTAATTCAGAGTTTCATTCGTTTCTAGGCACAAGAATATTGCATGCAGGGACTCCCTATGGCATAAACAAAACCTATCCCCAACCAACCAAAACAAACAAAGGAAACCGCCAAAACACAAAAACACAAACACAAAACCAAAAACAAAAGAAAACAACATCCCTATCGCCCGCCATTTAACAATTTAGTTTAGAAAACTTTACATCATTCCACCTGTCTCCGATTCCAGTGACGATAATGACGTAAGAGAAGATGATGAAGAGAGAGAATATAAAGGAGATTTGCGGGCCTGGTATTTCACCGGGAATCCCGTTCGTGTTTTGGTTATATAATCACTAAGTGCCCTTAGTGTTTCGATGGATTTAAAGCAGTCTTGGAGGCTGAGAACATTCGAGAGAGTTTGGTTTCGTATCGATTCCCTGGCGGGACATTCTAAAATGGCGTGTGTCATGGATTCTTCTTCTTCTTCGCACCTAGGACAGATAGGGGAGGCGTCGGGATTCATCCAGGAGGGGTGAGCGGCAAGGTAGCTTTTATGGGCTCTCATCTGGCATATTCTGCCTGAGATGAACCTGTTAAGCAGCAGATGCGGATGGGGTTTATGAGATATGGGCCATTCATAGTACTCGGGAGTAGGGATGGACTTCCAAATCTGGATCGTATCTTTCTTAATAAGAAAGCCGAGATTTGGGATGACACTTTGGTTCTGCGCAAACTCTGGAGAGTTGGTGAGAAGATTATGGCATAATTGGTCAATTGGTAGTCTGGCGACGCCTTGTCGCGTAGAGTTCCAATGTTTGGGAGGGTTGGGGATGCCCTTTAGTAGTTTCCGATTCTGGTTATTTCTAAAGGTACTTGCTGAGGGGAAATTTTCCGGGAGGCGCGCAGCAACCGGGTTGTGTTCTGGTGAAGCAGCAAGAATTCGTGCAGCGTATCTTAAACGTAGAGAAGATATATAGAGATCAATAGGAGGACAGGAGGCCTCGGCTTGTAGAATTGAAATTGGTGTAGAGCGGAAACAATTTGTGACCCATCTGAGCACGGAGTGCCAGGTGGTTTCGAGTAATTTTATCGATTTGTTTGAGGGGTGGAGACATGCTGCTCCGTAGGTGAGAATAGGAAGAATTGCCATCATTGCCAGCTTTCGGCAGTTCAAGGCTGTGAGCCCCTTTCCTGCGGAGGAGAACTGTCGAATAATCGCAAAGGTTGCAAGTGCTGAAGTGGTTCTTTTCTTGAAATGGGCATGAGGGTCGAGAGAAGGGGTGCATTGAAACCCGAGCCATCGGATCTCGTTACCGGGTTTAACGGTTACGTTATCCAACACAATAGAGGTATTGTCGACTGGTGATTTGTCTTTAGGAGTTCGCCAGTGCATAAGATCGGTTTTTGGGAGAGAAAAAAAGATATTCAAAGAATGGCCCGTGTTGGCGGCCTTTTTATAGGCTTCTTCCAGGAGACGGGTATTCTGTGAATAGCTGGTGGAGGCCACCGTAAACGCAAAATCATCTACATAAGAGATGGTAATTCCGGGCTTAGGGTCACTGTGAAGTGGACTAACATATATACAGAGTAGAAGCGGGCTTATGGGTGAGCCCTACGGGACTCCTACGTCCACCGGGAGGGGCAGGCGAGGGGATCCGGGGAAGAGAAGAGTACATTTCCTTTCTGTCAGAAAGGAGAGAATCCAGTGGATAAGATAAAGTGGGGTATTGTGCCTGTGGAGAATATCGGCTAATTTCATGGATTAACGTGGTCGAAGCCTCCTTTCACGTCTAGGAAGAGAGTGGACACTTTAAGTTTGGCTCTTTGAAGGAGTCTCACTTCGTGTTGGAGCGTAGTAAATGCATCTGCAGTGGATAGGCCCCGTATGGACCCGCATTGATGGGGGTGAATCAGGTTAGACGTTTTCGCATGGTCTGCTAGCCGGTAGCACATGATCCTTTCTAGAATTTTTGAAATAGTTTCTAGGAGGACGATGATCCTGTAGGCTGATGGTGACGAATAATCTGGTTTCTTGGGTTTTGGCAGGACTACGCCGAAGGCAGTTTTTAACTTCCGCGGGTGATATCCATTTTGTAGTAGATGTGTTAAGAGAGAGGGGAGGAGTTGGGCGTTGGCCTGGTATACTTGTTTCCATACCAGGGGGGGAAAGGTATCCGGCCCTGGGGCTGAGTTGCTAGAGGCGGCGGCTAAAGCTTGGGACACCTCAAGAACGGAAATTTCCGGCACATTTATAAAGGGTGTAGGAGGAATTGGAGAAGAGGGAGTAGAGAGGGGGGGGAAAAAGTGGGCAATCATTGCTCTGTTTGTTTCGACAGGGTTTGTTGCTTCTGGGAAAGAGGGGAGCTTTGTTATCTTGTCTCTGGTGGCTGACCTTTTTAGGGACCAGATTTGGGTGGAGTCTGCTGGAGAGACATAATCATTCCAGTGTCGATCTTTGGCTTTTTGAATGGAGTCAAAGTAATTATTTTTCGCTGCTTTGAGGGCAAAGGGTGGGGCGAAGCCTTTTTTGAAGTCCCTCGCGACGGAGTGATAGATGCGACGGAGCGTTGATAAGTGCGGCGTCCACCAGGGTTTAGACCAGGAGCTTACTCTTTTGTGTGGAACGTGGTTGAGAATAGTGGTTGTTACAGCTTCTAACGCGCTTTCGAACCATTCCTCTATTTCAGGAGTTGGGGAGGGGAGTCGGGTTTCTTTTAGGTCTTTCTGGATCGCATTCCAGTCGGCTTTATTCCAGTCTGGAGCAAGTTGGCGAGTATGAAGAGTAAAGTTGTCCATTTACAGTCTGATTCTTATAGCCGTGTGGTCAGACCCCGTGTGTGGGAGGTTATTAGACCAGGAGTCAAAAAGACGAAGAGCGGAAGGGTTGGCAAACGCTAGGTCGATGACCCCGTGCCTTTGTTGTGGGTTGGGCGAGATTCTTGTCGGAATACCCGGGATATTAAGGAGGGAGAATTCATTAAGAAGGGCCGTGTCAAAGTATTTTGCTGCAAGGCGTTCTTCTTTTCTGTTTAGTTTGCGCCGTGGATCGCTGCTCTTCGAGTGGATATTAAAATCTCCGGCAGTAATACATGGAGCTCGTTGTGTAGGAAATAATAAATCAGGAGGTAGGGAACGGATATCTGATGAAATATGCCTATGATAGATATTAATGAGCGTGAGAGAAAAAACTGGTGTTCCTGATTGTTGGGACCAGTTTAACGTCATCGAAAGAATATCACACCTGTTATAAGGGTGGATGTGAAAGGAAATATAGTTCAATAAATCAGAGTGAATGTATGTAGCGGTTGATATCTTATCCTGTTCTGAAATTAAAGGATAGAAAGTTTGGTAGCCAGGAGCATTTAGCGGGAGACCCTTGACTAAGAAGGGTTCTTGCATCATGCAAATTTGTGGTGGATTATTTTTTGAAAAGGAAGAAAAGAGCGAAATAAATACTTTATTACTGTTTGCACAGTTATGTTGTATAATTGAAAATGAACGTGGAGAACCATTCGAAATAGACGATGCAAATGAGGGTATAGGCGAACAACTTCGTGGCAGAGAAGAAGAAAACATTTGAATTTGACCGATGACGACCCCCTACATAGCGCCTGCTGGGCCTGATGGAGAAATATGGGGGGCATGGATTGAGGTATTTAGGACAGAGTCTTTGGGTTCAGCGGGAGCGGAGACTGTTTGTTTAATACTTTGTGTAGGGGGGCGGGCGGGGCAGTCGCGTGCGTAGGCTGTGTGTAAGCCATTGCAGTTAATGCATTTGGGGCGGTAGGCGGAGCAGCATTCAGTAACGAACTTCCTGTTGCCCTCTTTTGGGCAGTTATTGTTGTTGCATCTGTGGTCGCGTTTTGCATGGGACCGGCGCAGATGGGGCAGGTGGGTGCTTTGGCGCGGCAGCCTGCAGCGGCATGGCCGAGGCGGGAGCAGTTTTGACAAATGGACTGAGGTGTGGCATGCCATACCTTTGCAACGCGGCGTGGGCGTCCGAAGATACGGATGGAATCTCCAATCTTCGAAGTGTCTTCGTGGGGGATGGTAATTACAATGGAGGTTGTTTTCTTGTTACCTCTGTTTTCGAGTTTTGTGAGAAAGCGTGCCTTGGTAATATTTACGTCGCATGCGAAGAGAATCGCTTGTTGCATAACGGGTGTAACCATGTCCTTACTTGGGAAGGAGAAGAGCGGAACTGCGTGGACAATATAGTCGACATCTGTGGGGACGGGTTTGAATTCTTTATAGGTGTTTTCATCTGCTTTTGTTGCGGCATTAAGGAGCTCGATGAATCGGGGGAAGAAGGGTTGAATTGTTGAAATGTGGGTAGTGGAGGAAGTAGTGCAGGTCACGGTGCCGTTGGTATTTATGGTTGCCTGGACTTTGGTGTGTGGAAATGTGAGGCCGCCGTCCGCCAGAACTTTGCCGAACTCAGTAGGGAGGATGGCTTCAATCTTGGCGCGGTCTGTCACTGGCTCTGGGGAGAGACGGGTGGAGAAAGCGCGTCTCTGGGTAAGGGGGAGAGGGATAGCCTTTATGGATGATCCGGGGGTACTATGTGCAGCGGGTTTCTTATTCTTTTTTGGGGCGTTGGAGGGGGCTTCGGCGTGGCCTTTGTTCATTTGGGCTACTTCAGCAAACGAGAGGAGTCTGCGGTTGACGTGAACATCAATGGCTTCGAGGGTAGAGAGGTTGGAGAGGTTTCCCTCTGGTTGTTGTCTATTTTTCTTCTGGGAAGAAGACTGAGGGGGAACAGTGGCAGGGGGGGGTGGAGGGTTGGCAGGTTGTTTCCCGTTGCTCCTCTTGGGTTCTTCGAGTTGTGGTCGGCGGGCAAGTGAGTTAGCTACCTGCGCATGGAGCTGGTGTTGAGAATCTGCGAGGTCATTGACCTTGAGTTGGAGCTGGGTAAGGGTGCTGGAGGTATCGTCTTGAGTTTGGTCCACCTGACAGACCTTGCTATAAAGATAGGTATTTTGTTTAACTAGTGCACACATAAGCGAGATGAGGATCCTTGTGTCGTTGCTGGTGGTTTCGCAGGTGAGCAGTTCGTTAATGGTATTGGCGAGGGGGAGGGATTCCTCGGCGTCATCACCGAGGAGTTCTTTGTCAAGGGCTCCCAAGGAGAGTCTTGGAATGAGATTTTCAAAGAATGGGGGTGGGGATGGCATCTTGAAGCCAAAGAGATAAAGACTTTTCTACTTGTGTAACCTGGTTGCTTAGCAGTTTTTGGTGTTGAAATTTCAAAAGCGAGGAAGAAGCGGGGAAGGAGACTGACGGTCATACTCAGTTATACTCCACCATTTACAACATTGTTACGGTACCCAGCCCCGAAACACTACCACTGCTGCAATCCAGGACAAAGGTCTGTATATGGCCATAAAATTGAACAATAACAGGCTACGCCGTAAAAACAAAGTTACCTTTAACGTACCTTTGCTCGCCAGACATATCTCAAACGCGTATACGCATGAAGAACGTTTATCAGCGGAGTAAATACAGTGATTGGGGTTATATTGGTGTGGCTAGCTTCGACTACGTAAACATACCTATCCGACAATTATTCTAGACTAGAGAGTGTTGTCACTCTCGTACGTTAGAACTAGGCCCTTGAGTGACATTTTGTGTTGCCCGTCCTACAGGTGGCCCAACCCCCACAAAATATTGGAGAAGGGCACGTGTGACAAGATCTGCAAGTCGGGATCTCGACCAACCCCTGAATTTAGATACAGTTCCGTCTCCCAGCACCTAGGTACCTCCTTGGGTGCACTTAGTCAATTAGGACGTCACGGTGGAGAGGGTAGGGTTGGATCGTGGTGAGGTGCTATTCGCAGCATAAAATCAACCAGATAGCCAAAGGCCAGATGATGGGTGGTTTTCACATTAATTGTGCCTTGTGGTGCACCTGTAAGGTGCAGCTCGGTTCAGCCAGCTCAGCTGATTGTGCCCGACCTTTGCTTCCATTCTATCCAGTTTCGGACAAGGCTATATACTCTAGAGGTTTGAGACTTGTTTACGCCGGAGGTAAGTGGACATAGCCGGCGATCACTGAGTGAATGAGGCTATCCTCTTTCAGGTTCTATACGGTCTTTGCACATATACCGATGTCGTGATCGATGCGGGCAAGGACGGGCCGGTATCTTGATACCGATTGGTTGATTGGTTGCGAAGGCCTGCATGTAGGCAAATCAGTAGGCTATGTCGAAATCTTGCCACCCCATTCTTGGGGAGGAGCTAACATGGACGTACAACAAGAGGCCTGGTCCATTACTACCCAGTCTTTGCGGCACCTCATATTCAAGTTTCGATTGGCACAATGGGTACCTACAAAGTGCCAAGAAATCCTGACGTTATATATCGCGCTGTATATATATTAGACCCGTGCACCGCAAGGCAACGGCAAAGAACAGGGCCCCCGCTTCCAGACACAAGTAGTTAACATTATCCAGACTGTCGGGAACACCTCCAAAAGCTTTATCTGGTACAACGTACTACCAACACCGACAACCTACCTCCTTACTACAGAACGGCTTGCTACACCGTCTATTGAAAGACTCTGCCACAAACAACTGCCTCATGGGTGACCAGCTAGATCGGCCATATGGTATCAAGGTGTTGTTTGAGGGAGTTGACCCCGTTATTGAGTATGTTCTCGTACCTTTCCCGAGCTGAGGCTGCACTAATAGTTCTGGGATAGTTTGGTCGCAGTACATGGGCTTGACGGTGGCCGGGAGACTACCTGGACAGCCGACAACGGTGCCCTATGGCTCCGCGGCTTTCTCCCTGACGACGCCCCTAATGCCCGCATCATCTCCTATGGCTATGACGGTCGAACGAAAGACTCCTCCCAGAAGAGCTGCCAGAGACTTCATGATCATTCCATAGGTCTTGTTACGGAGCTTACCCTCCACCGTGAAACAACAAATGTAATGTTTTAACCCGGGGGGCGCACCTTGGTGAGTAAATAACTGACGGGACGCAGACAAGAAGCCGACCGATCATCTTTATCGCTCATAGCGCAGGAGGAATTATTCTTAAAGATGTAAAGTAGTCCGTTTCTTACTCATGCTTGGCTATATGTACTATTACAGCGGCGAACGCACCCTATTCGTGGATGCGATCTGGTACCGGAGCGCCCACCAACGGAACCGCCCAACCCAAGAACACACCCCACCAACTCATAAAGAGCAGTCAAGCCAGAGGACCTTCCGACCCTCGTCACCGGGCAGGTTGCTACACCCACCCAACGAATATCTTTCAGTAATAACCGCCTATTGCCATTCTCTGAGAGGATGCAGGCTTGGAGTTGGCTCGTATTCCAAGCACCAAGATACGTGGTGTTGAAGATTACTCTGCAGTACAGGAGTGCGCCCTTGAGTGGGGCACCACACCTAAGCCGTATGGTTAATGCTCGGCCCGCCTAGGACAACGGATAACTGGATGCCGCTGGAGTAGTACATGTTAAAACTCATTATTATTTCTCCCACGTTACATGGGGAGTAGGGAACGAGATACTAATATTACACATGTCTTAGGCACTTTTTCATTCCCATTCGGCCAACAAGAACAATCTACTACATCACAACGCGATGAAGACATCCACATATGGAATTCTTTTTTTCGGCACCCCTCACCAAGGGGAGGATATCATCAAGGGCACGCGGAAGATATTCGGTGCTTCTAAATCCACTAAAACGAAAACGAGATCACCACTAGTAGAAGGCTTATCGGAAGGATCAGAACAACTCCAAAAGCAGCTCGTTCAGTTTAATCACATAAGCAGTGACTTTGTCACGGCATGTTTCTACGGCACATACAAGCCCATGAATGAGAATAGGACAGGTTCACCAACTATACCCGGTGCTGTCAACGTTGAAGTCCTATCAATCCATAGTGGCCAGGACGACATGGTAAAATATAGATCTCTTGAAGATGATGGATTCAGAAAGGTGTCTGCCTGTATCCGGCTGATGGCGGCGGATGCACCTAAGAGGATATCGAGCGTATGGGAAAAGTGGAATAGGCTAAGAGGTAAATTGATCCGCGCTTCTATTCAATACGTGCTGCTAACTGACGATATAATGAAGATGCGGAGAGTGATGGATTTCAAAAGACATTCGACATACCATTCGAGCCCGAATATCCGCGAAATAAGCACTTCACAGGGCGGGAGTCTATTTTAGAGAATGTGCAATCAATCATTGACAATGCACATTCCTCTACCAGTGATGATATGGCTTTTGTAATTCTTATCGGACTAGGAGGAGCTGGAAAGACACAGATTGCATCTGAATATGTTTACCGCCATCAACAGGATTACCAGTCGATATTCTGGGTCAGTTTTATGACAAAGGCATCTGCAGAAGCTGGGTTCACTGCCATTGCCAAGAGATTGGTACAGGAGCACGCGAAGATAGCCCATGGAGCGCCTAACTACCTATCAATAGCGAAGTACTTGGATATGGTAGGTATTATTGATGAAAAGGGTGGCATAATCGACAACCAGAGGAACACTGAGAAAATTATTAGAGGTGTAAAGTTATGGTTTTCCAACCGAGCTAACAAGCACTGGCTACTTATCCTTGATAATGTGGACGACCTCGATAATATTACGGAATATGTTCCAAGAGCTACGCATGGTACTATAATTATGACAAGCCGAAGAATTGATAGTGCACCTCTTGGGACTGCATTGAAGATCGAACCGATGAATCAGGAGGAAAGTACAAGCCTCTTCTTTAAGAGCTCGGGCTTGGAAGGTGAGCCCTAACCTTTGCAATTTGCTTTCAGAATAGCACGCAGAGCTAACTGTCTGGTTAACGGTGTTACAGCTGATGATCTTGCAACAAAGCTTGTAGAACAGCTTGGAGGTCTTCCACTTGCACTTGTCCAAGCCGGTGCTTATATAGTAGTCCGAGGAACCCCTTTGAAGAAATATCTAGAAATCTACGAAAAGCACTTCAACGAGGTCCTGAGCAAGAAACCATCAAATGCCACATGGCAATACGGAGAGCGTACTGTTTGTACTACTTGGGAGATCTCATTCCAGTCCATCAGGGAGACGGACCCGGAAGCCGCCAGATTATTATCTCTCTGCTCTTTTCTGTCCAATAGAGGCATTAGAGACGATATGCTACAAAAAGGGATGGGGTTGGGCAAAGACGGTACGTGAATACAGAGCTAATATCGACTACCGCCTTACTTAACTGACACCGGTTCGAACGCAGATATCACATTGCAAGATAAACTCAGCCTACTCTTCTCATATTCCCTTGCAAGTCGCAACGATATTGGACCTGCACCAAGTTTCGATATCCACCCATTAGTTCATCTGTGGTCACAGAAGCGGCTCGAGCCAACCGAAATTGTCCTTGTAAGCAAGGAAAGCCGGACACTCATCGCAAATGCTCTAGGCGGGGAGTTCAGGGGCCAAGCGACAGGCAGCTGGAAATATAGATGTGATATTCTACAACACGTTTTGGCTACTGGTGAGCATGTTAATGAAGGTTTGACGACATTATTAGACGAAGCAGATGTATATAACATCAAAGCTATAGTTAACTTCCTGTGGAAGCAAGGTCGCTTGGAGGAGAGTAAAACGCTGCTACTTTTCCTGCAAGAACGGTTGGCGCAGGGGCAACCCTCTGGGGCTGACGCGGAAGAGGAATCCAGGTTCCTAACTAACCTGTTCAATTCAGCCTATCTCCTTCGGATCCACGAGGAGCTGGGACAGGTTGAAGAGCTCGAAGCCGTCAAGAGCCAGGTTATGGAATTGATGGATAATACGCCAGACGGGAATAGAAAGCGTTTGATGAGGATCATGCTAGCTAGCGCCGGCGGTGAGTGCGGCAGCAAAGTCCACGAGGAGATAGTAGCGGCATTGGCAGAACAAATAAGTTCCAACTACGAAAAGCTCGGGCCCAACCATCCCTACTGCCTCTTGCTCAAGTCAGCGAGAGCAGGCCTTGATGCAGCACAAGGCCGATATAAGGAAGCAATAGAGATAACAGAGGAAGAGCTAGAGGCGAAGAGACGCGTCCTTAATATTGATGATCCGGATATCTTCAACACTATTCTGCAACTGGCATTTCTTTACTACGATGCTGGGATCGATTCTGGGAAGTCGGGGGATGGTGGAGAAGTCGTAGAAGTATGGAGAAAGGCGGAAAAGCTATCATTGGAAGCAGTGGCTATGGCCAAGTCGTTGTTCGGGGAGGAAAGCCGGCTCACCTTTGAGGCTCATCGCTTGCTAGCAGCAGTCTATAGGCAGCAGGGACAGGAGGAACGTATGCGTTCTGTATTCACTCCCTTGGGTGGCAGCCATTTCTTGGATTTCTGGGGTGATCTAAATATTGTTCGCAACTGGAACATGGCCGGGGCAACCGTAAACACAAAACAAGCGGAAGCTGGTGGGCAAAGAAAAGGGAATGGGGAGGAAATGCTAGAGCTCCAGAAAATACAAGATTCAATCGAGGCACATTGGGGTAACGATAAAATAACACTTTCCCTCAGGGTGAAGTTATTTGCAACTTACCTCAAGAATGGAAGCAGAGAAAAGGCTACAGAACAAGTACCGGAAATCGTACGCTCTGCCAGAGATCGACTAAAAATGATACCCGCGGGCGATGAGGAGCGAAAAGCGCTAAAAGTGCTTCTTGGTTACTTCGAGCCTTTGCTCGGGCTCGGGGGGGTCGAGGCGATAGTCCAAAGCGAACAGGGGGGAGATGATGAAACACAGCACACCGAGCTGTGGCTAGGGTCAGCTGAGGCGATGGGCATGCAACCTACAGAGGGCCAGGGGTCCACGGATTATCCTTCAGATGGGGGAGATGTAGAGAGATATATAGCGGCGGAAAAGAACGCCTGCAAAGCATCCCAAAGTGGAAAGGGCGAAGAAGACGAAATGCTGCAGCTCCGGGAGATACACGAATCAAGCATGCTCTTTGGGAGAGGCCATATGAGGACGCTTTGTTTGAGGTTGAAGTTGTCTCTGACTTACTGTGAGAAGTCTAAAATGGCGAAAGCTGAGCAACAATTACGGATAGTCATCTACTGCGCCAAAAAAGAACTCCATGAGAACCCTGAGGTCCAAAAGGAGGATAGCCCTCACAGATATTTCATTAAGCAAAGCGAGGAGTTACTGGGGTCATTTAGGGCGCCGGTTCAACAGGAGTCACGCGAGGGGGAGATGCTCCAGCAAGCAATACGGATGAGCCTTGCACCTGACGATGATATATGTGAGAAAGGTCTAGGTGATGTCACGGGCAAAGAGGCCACAGCTTGGAGGGCGATGGGCATGCAAACTACAGAGGGCCAGGGGTCCACGGATTATCCCCCGGATGGGCGGGATGTAGAGGCATATATAGAGGAGGAAAAGGACGCCTGTAAAACATCCCAAAGCGAAAAGGGTGAAGCAGATGAAATGCTACAGCTCCGGAAGATACACGAATCAGGCATGCTGTTTGGGAGAGACCATATGAGCACGCTTTGGTTGAGGTGGGAGTTGTTTCAGACTTACTATGTGAAGTCTCAAATGGCGAAAGCTGAGCAACAATTACGGATAGTCAACTACTACGCCAAAGAAAACCTCCATGAGAACCCTGCAGCCCATAAGGAGGATAGCCCTCTCAGACGCCTCATTAAGAGTACCGAGGAGTTACTGGGGTTGTTTGGGGAGCTAGTTCAACAGGAGTCACGCGAGGAGGAGATGCTCCAGCAAGCAATACGAATGAGCCTTGCCCCTGACGAGGATATCAATGATAAAGATCTAGGTGATGTCACTGGGAAAGAAGTCAGAGCTTGGAGGGCGAAACATTGGGCAACAGCAGGGTCACATGGGCGGGATATTGTTGAGTCCAGCGGTCGCACCCTCGGTCATTCTCACCCGAAAACCCTCGAAGCCATGGCGCGATTGGCACAGACATACACGATGTAAAGTAAATGGGATGAGGCTATACAGCTATAGCAAGACATCTTAAGCGGTAGGAGGGAGTCACTGGGACTAGAGCATCCCCATACACTATCAGCGATGGCAGCCTTGGCAACAAGCTACTGGCACCTGTCAGACTTTGCGAATGCAGGCATACTGGAGAGAAAGGTGCACGAAGCACGGTTCCGGATATTAGGCTGCGATCATCCAGATACCCTCTCAGCCATGCGGAATCTTGCAGCGACATATGCATCCCAGAACAAATATACACCCGCAGTCAAGTTGCAGACACAAGTAGTTGAACGCTCCCAGACGACCGCCCGGTTCACATTCAAGCCTGGCGAAGGATTTCTCCCAAATACTGGAACCGACGACGAATTGCTTCAAATCTACCGAGCGGGGCTAGAAAGAAACCAGCCAAAGGGTCCTCCCAATTACAATACACGTTCAATAAAGGCTCCCGATACACAAGAGGTACCCTGGATGCAACGGATGACTGAGGTCTTCAACTGGATGAAGGACACGCCCCCACCCTTTGTGGTTGTTTCACTTTCTTTTTGCGTATCGTTCATCTTTTCTTCCTTTCTCTTATCTCTTTCCTTTGTCGGCTTATACCTTATCACGTTTCCTTTGCGGATTTTCGGTGGGCAGCGCGATTTATTCCCGCGTGTCCTCCAGGCCTTCATGAACCAGGTGTCCGACAGTGCTCGTGAGAAGAACCCAGGGCCTAGAGAAAGAGCTTTGCGCGGTTAGCACGGTACAAATGGCGCTATTTATTCACCTTGGAAATTAAAGCTGAAAGACTGTGGAGAACGAAGGGCAATGAACCTTGGGTTAGTCACGCTCGAACATGCGCAATATGATTCGGGTCATGGGAATATTGTATTTCATATTACTTACTTTCTTATTAGTCATACTATGTTAAGTCATTCCATTTGTTAGGGATCGAGTCAGACTTCTTACACTCTCTTGTCTCTCATTACATCTCTTTTGTACTACCTTTCTTTAGTATAAATAAGGGGGCCTCTCCGTACGATTGCAATCAAAGAACTCCCGACATCTTTAAGGAAGAGGTCATGATTAGTTATATATGTGTATATAAGAAACGTCTGGTTCAGCCTGGGAGGCAATATCCCTTCACTTAATTTGGTAACTAGACATTAGGGAGGCCTAGCTGGCGTAGCTCAGGGCTGCAAGCCCACGGGACCACCACCCTCCCCTCTTCCTCTTAATAACTACTGTGTTCTTCCTTCCACCAATCTCCGAGGCGCCACCTACACATATACTACAAGTTACTAAGGAACGCCACGAGTTTCTAGTCTTAGATATTTACTAGTAATTAGGATGTAGTTTATAGCACCACCTTTCAGGCACAGCCTCTGATCCAGTGTTCATATGTTTCTATCAATTTGGGCGAGTTTCTTTACACACTCCCAATAAGAATAGGAACTCTACTCTCTTTAACATTATAAGCACATGTGAGCTCCAACCGCTTTTCACAAAACGGTTTTGTCTCTATAAGTCTTTGCAACGAGGCTCGAGATAATCAGCGCGCCAGGTCGGCCAGTGTTGAGGAAGACAGAAGAAGTTTCTTTATTCTTTGTTTGTTTTTGTTTTGTTTTTGGTTTATTTATTTAGAGGGGAGGAAAATTAGATCTATTCCGGAGAGAAGGAGTGGTTAGTTGCCGTAGCCTAAGGGCTTCAGTATGAAGTATAAATAAATAGATAATATTAATTTTTGCATGCGGTTCATGCGCTATCACTCGACATGGTCTTCCACTTCTTTGCATTTCCTTTTTTTTCTATTCACTGTTCATGCGTTAGTCCCATGCTCTTCCATGTTTTAATACCTCTTCCTTCCATCTTGATGCCTAGGATTATTTGTCTGGTACAGACACCTAATATATGACGGGCTTCTATGAACACATAGTTAAGACGGTACAGTCCTCTTATAAATTCTAAATAGCCGGTCAATTAAGCAGGTCTGGTACTATCCAGTCGGCCTGAAATCTACGAAATTATCCTCGTACCCCCTAACATTCCTCTGATACAAGGTGGCTAGTCTCCTCGCTTATCATCCGTCGTCCTTCCTACTCCCACACATAGAAGCCCCATCCCGCTTGATGGTATATCGAACCACGCCTCAGCTTTCTCTTACCCGCCCCCCCCCCCCGGTTACTTGCTCTGTTTAATATATCTGCAACGCGTCTGCTATAATATCCAAAAACTTTCCTCCTTTTCATCCAATCCGCCTAATCCCCTGATATGCTGCGAAGGGAATGAATGAAGAAGTAAAGTTGAGGGCAGTAAATAAAATAGATAAAATAATATATGTTATTCGGCTTTTATTCCGTCTTTGTCAGTGCTCCTAGGATTTTCCTCTTACTCTCGATCAGGTCCCCCGCCGTTGGATGCACACACTCTAACGCATGATTTAATTTTCTTTTCCTCTGTTTCTGTTTTCTTCCTCCCTCTTCTTTTTTTTTTCTTGGGGGAGGGGGGGGGGGGGGTGGGGTGGTATTCGGTCCCTTTGTACGGCTGGTAGTACACACCTGATACTACCGGTTTTCCGCTGTACTTCCTATTTCTTTTAGCGTAACTTGTCGACAAAGATTTCCCAGCTTGGCCCAATCTCCCTCGTACAGAGGTTCTTTATATATATGGGAACTGTCGCGCGCGGTGTAAAGTCAATTTGGGTGCAACGACGAACCTAGGGCAACGACGAGAATACAATGAGATACCAGCCTGAGCGCCAGTGCTTTGTCCGTCAAAGACTCGTCGTTCAACCAGTTTCGTCGTTGTCCCCAAATTGACTTTACTCTGCATCGCATACATTACTGTGACATGTCCTTAATAAGACGGGTAATGTTATGTTTAGGTCCTCGCACACTTGCCACACGAGTATGCCCTGCAGAGAACTGGGATACTGTTTTCTAGTTATAAAGGCGCGAAGTAGGATTGATCCTTGGCGCCAAGAGGGCGCATGTTTCTGAGACAACGGTGTGGGGTACCTGCATAACCGAGATGGACCCCGCACTCGGTACCTGCATTGGCGAGCCGTTGCTACTTTGCG
The DNA here is from genome assembly GCA_024713715.1 of Morchella sp. 2018-W26. Classification (NCBI taxonomy): domain Eukaryota; kingdom Fungi; phylum Ascomycota; class Pezizomycetes; order Pezizales; family Morchellaceae; genus Morchella; species Morchella sp. 2018-W26. Next base: position 524,582 of record JAMGYX010000027.1, read on the forward strand.
CCACCCGATATCGTATCCCTTAGTCTGTCAGTAAGTGCTCACCCCCATAGGAGGCAAATTTTGTGTGGCTTTGCTAACAAATCCCGCTACATATCTCCCTTATCAACTAATAGATCCTCCATATAAATTTAATTCTTCTATCATAGGGGGTCAGCACTGACAGACTAAGGGATAGTACGCTGTACTAGCTAGGGGTTACCATCCCGCGACCGCGAGCTATGTAGGACTCTAAATCGTAGATATCAAGTCCTCGACAGCTACTCTCCTACGGCCCACCACCCCCTACCCCCTCTATCTCCCCCCCTCTATCTCCCCCCCTGTATCCCCTCCACCCTCCACCCTTCCACTCCCTCCTTCTATCTTATGATATCAATAGTTCCGAAATCCTTATTCTAGTTGAACCAAGCCCGACTCCGGGTAGCATTTCTTGGCGGTTGAATGCTGGGTTAGGGTTTCCGGTTTCCAGCCCCGCAACCAGCTCCCGGGGGAGCACTGCCTTAGGCTACCACAGACAACTGTAGAGTAAGTGGCAAGCAAACCAGGCCTCCCCATTCTTCCCGTGCCCAACTTTAATACCCGGCACAGACGAGCACCACCGCAGCTTGTACATGCAGCCGTACGCACGTCCACAGAGTGATGAAAAATACTCGGTGGAGGGGAGATAGGACTCCCAACATGGCGAGCTGCCAACGCGATGTATTCCCTCCGCCAGCTACCGCCACCCCACCCAATGTGTTGAGCGAGTGGACTAGGTACATGTAGGTACACTGACTAAGTTTAGCTCCGAAGCCACATCCCGACAGCCAAACAGGAAAAGCGCAACACCTGTACCCCGCGCCAGGCCCCACGTTCTAGCTATGCCGTATCACCCACAACACCAGCGAACAACGGGAGTGTCTGAACAGACGACAAGGGCCACGACACCCCTGGGCACATGGGGGGATAACACTTAAAAAAGTAGCGTCATCCCAGGGTGTGTTTCCGCCACCTATAATACCATCCGGGAGTATCAGATTGTACTCCGACGGGCCATAACCAAATCCCCCCGCAGCCGGAGGTTACACTGAATCTAGGCCACCAAACCCAACCCAACCCACGCTAGAACCACCGCCGAGGCGACACCACGACTGCAACCGCACCGCAAGGAAGCACCGTTCTAACCCCCGCCTCTTACGATCGTGGGATTTCGACACGGCTACGTGGGATTAGTGGAGGTGTTTAATGATACTCGTTGGTGTTCGGTGGGAGTTTTCCATGGAGCTGTGAGACGGGGTACTTGGCCGGTTGGGGCACCGGGCGACCGCTCTTTGTCGGGGCAGGTGGGCGTTCTTGGTCTTGGTGACGTTGCGCGGGTATGGACGTTTCCGGGAGGCGGGGATGACCGCATGCCTGAGGAGGAACAGGAAAGGCGCCTCACAAAGCGCGCGGGAGCGTTGGCGATGTTACTGGTGAGGTAGGAATAATAAATAAAAGAGGATAAAAAAAAAAGGAAAAGAAAAAAGAGGGGAGAAGATGGAAAAAAATATAAAATGGGAAATAAAGAAAATGATGAAGAAGACTAAGCGGTAAAAGAGATGATGTAAAAACAAAATAAAGGTGCAAAAAAACACACGGATAAAACAAAAAAGGTGAAAAAACAAGAGCGAAGACAGAAACCCAAAAAAAAAACATATTAGGAAAATGAGAAAGAAAGCGGTGAGAAAAAGAAATAGATAAAGAAACAAAGTTCTGGGAGGGAGGTGTTGGCCGTCAACAATCCTAGAAACCGCATCAGATCTTATGGCTAGAAGTAAAGCCACTAGCCTCACCTCGACGCCACCCCCAGCACACTGAGCCCTTTTCTCGTCCTGAGGCACATCCCCTGACCAATTACACCAGAGTCCTATCGCCATGCTTCTATTCTCATGATCTACCCCGCTTCTACTCCTGACATCATCAAACGTACCGAAACAACGAAATGGATTATAGACTGCCTTATATACATAGCCTGCCTTGTATGATCCAGACCCCGTAGTACTAGAAACTTATTATTATCCCGTAACCGCTTTGCCATTTGTAACTGAACTAATAGGCACCGAACAAACCGAACCCTCATCGATCGCCTGATTTCAGTGCTTGAGGAACCTCTGCTAACCCAGCGGCGGACGCCAGATGGCGGCGGGGATCAATAGGTGTTCGTGGTTGGAGCAGGATTCATATTGTTTGGAACTACGTGTAAGGAAAAAAGCTACCAGCTCACACTAGCGTAAGGAGTTGAGTAGAGAGACCAAAACGGCCGTTATTCGCATGAGGTTAAAACCTGCGATCATCGCCGCTATGGTTGGTTGGCGATTGTTTATCACAAATAGGAATATTTTAGCTAGAGTCATGCTCTCGAAGCACTGGTGCCGAGTCTAGAGGCCCGATTGGATGCAGGAGATTACGGAGAGATAAAGAAGGTGGGTTGGAGCGAGTGGTACCCTGGGCTTTATAACACGAGTAGAGGGAGAGCCCCTGCGAAGGTGGCTAGAGTTTACGATATCTACGCTGGATGGGGTTACTAATGGGATTTTCATGTCATGACGATTGTAGTAGGTTCGCTGGGTTGTGGAAGTGGTGGTGGGACGCTTTAGGCTAGGAGCGTTAATAATAGGGGTGAACTGCTTTCTATCAGCAACAAGATACTAGCTCTAGGGCTTGTTTAGCATGCTCACAAGATCATACATATCCTAGCGACTGTAAACAGCGCTATAAAAGAGATTGTTCGATCCGTCAAATGATTTTAGCAGCGATGGGCATTTACATTCTCCCAACACAGGTCCAATGGTCGAGGACTCTACCCATAAGGAGAGGTGAATGAAAGGCATGGATATTGCTCAACTACAGTACGTATTCCTTTCCAGGTCTTAACACTAAAGATCGGCCTAGTAATATTTTTATCTCAACAATGCCACTCCCTTAGTCATTCTATGCGTTTCCCACGGCTGATTATGTTACACGACCAGGTATACACGCCCAACCACATATTACACACTAGATTGTCTTCTTTGCCTCCTTGCTCGTTTTCCTTCGCTTTCAAAGACTGAAGGCGAGGCAGCCTCCCGACGGCGACGATGGGTCGAAGCTAATAGAGAATGTTTAGAGATCACATTATTTCTTATACGTAGCATTGGGGGCTGTAGCCCATACCTTTTTTCAAGATAAGTCCATGGAGTGCACGTAATAGCGAGGTATAGGTGGAGTGGTATTCATGCTCAAACTTCACCATAGTCGAATGATCGCCTTCGGCAGGTAATGTCTCTTCGATTGTACTCGGTAGGTTGAGAACCAACGACTCACTTTCTACCGCAGTGTAATACTCCCCTTTACGGGCCCAGACTCCATCCCCACCCTAGCCAAAATTAGCCTCTGACATATTTCTACGGCCGATCAAAATCCAGGCCGCAGGGGTTGGGTGATATAGAACTCATAATAATGAAGATGATACTTTGCTGGGTAGGGGGCAAACCTTGACGAGCTTTCTAGTTTGACCTCTTTCTCGAAAGCTTACAATCTTCCATCGCCGCTGTTCACAGATTGATATAAATGTTTCTAGCGTTTCCTGAAGGACTTGCGAGCCGGGGCTGAGCTCTTGGATCATTTCGACTCTCGGGGAGGCGTCGCCGACCATCGTAAGCAAATCATCAACAAGAAGCCCACGATGGGGTGTGCCAAAGAATATGATTCCTCTGATATTCGTGATAATAGAACTCGAATGTTTTCTATAAGCCTTGACAACCGACTAATCACATTTCTTAGTGCCATATCCAAAACCCCTGGGGCGGTTTATCATCTTACATGAGCGATCACAATGCCACCAAAGCTATGACCGATCAATATGACTGGCCTCGCCTTCTCCTAAAGAACTGTTAATTAATTTGGCCTACAATATTAGGATATTGGGTAGTATGATCTGCCCAGTCTTAAAGATGGCAAGATTTCGACTCTTTAATCTAGACTCTGTGTAGACAGACAATTGATATCCTGCCTTGTTAGAGCTTGGGATTTCCTGTTCCTGCATGTGAGATGCACCAAGGCAAAGTGAAACGGAGAGAATTATACTCAATAATGCCACCCGAAGGTACTGCTAGACTGGTGGTGAGGAAGGTGGCTGAGAATATGGACTTTCATTGGCCTAAAAAGCCCTCCGCAGCCAAAATTCTTCTAATTGCGAGATATATCATCTTTAAGACTGGGCGCACCATAGTTATTTGGTATATTACCTTTTCGGTGTTTCTAATCTTCTCCATCTCCTCCAGGAATGTATCAACATAGTCATGAATTCCATGTCTCGATTGGTCCTTCAAATTAGAGTTATAACCGTAGATCATTGTCCTACATTGTGGAAATTTCTTCGGGAGAAAGTGGCGAAGCCACATTCTTTTATTTCCGTAGAAATCCGGTTTTGCTGCCCACGAGCCATATGGATGACCATTTAGCCCACATACCGCGACGATGCTATTCAAATTTTAGTCCATACAGTGCATAAACAGTTAGGTTGAAAGGGGCATCTACTCAGCCGCTATCTCTCCGATCGGAGAATAGAGTTGTGTATATCCAAAGAAATCCTTGTCCACTGTGATTTCCTCGCCGGTAGCCAATCGCGCGGTAAAGGTCTCGTTGGTTTGAAGTGTTGTTAGCGCAGGTGGGACCGCTGCGGTAAATTGTATCAAAGCCACTTGTGTTTTGGCGCTATAGCAGTCCGGGACTATGGTGGACTCATATGGATCAATTGTAATGCCTGTTAGTTCAAATTTTGGTATAGACGAAAGTGCATCTGATATATCGGTTAAGGTTGCCCCATGTGGAATCCCCCGAACACGGAAAACGAGGTTCACATTAGTGTGCCAGACTGCACTTCTAGGCGGTGGTAGTGGATGCTTTTTAAACCAGGTTGGCGGCGATGCCGGCAATATATCCTCATCGGCACTAGACTAGTAACTGTTAGTAGAAGGGCTAGGAAGTTCATAGATATCTCTTACCCAGTCAGAGAGGTCCGAATAAGGGTCTATTTCATCCCTTGGACCGGCATTTTCGTCTATGGGTATATCCATCTCAACCTTACTTAGCTTGTCCTGGTAATTCGATTGCGGATTCTGGTAGGTTGATTGAGGAATTTGGGATGAGTCTCACCAGGTGCAGATCTAGCGCATCTCTAAACAAAATCCGAGTCTGTCCAGCTATTAGCAACCTCCACATCATACAATTATAATACCACTAACCGTTTCCGATATTACAGGTATCTCGCCTGGGGACTCCGGTGGTAAATCAGCGAGAGCTAGAAGACATGGACGTCAGACAAATATACATGAAAACAGGTGTCATTTCTAGGGTATCAAAATACGTGGAAAGCAATAGAGATTCTGGACTCCTCTCGCCATGAGACGTGTTAGATAACGCTCCGCACCCTTATCAAGACCGACACGTGAAAGGTGGAATGTAGCAGCTATAACGTCTTATCAGACCTGAACCATTCACCCGATAAACAATAGAAATCACTAACCGCCCTCTCCTAAGGAATTGGAAGCTTTACACCTCAGAACGCAGTCGTTAATGGCCTCCTCTAAGCTGTGTTGACTCTCGTCTTCCACCTATATTATCGTATATAGTCAGGCTTAAGTCGGGGCCTAGGCGTCGAATTTCTTACTTCACTATGTATTATGATCATGATTATGACTGGCTTCTTCAAGCGAAAAGGAGGATTGTAGATAAAGCGCTGTAAGATGCGCTTATCTAACATCGCCCCTATAGCTGCTCTATCCGCATTCGCCCTGAAGCGGTAGTCCCCCAACAGCCCACCCATAGTCCTGCTAGTGACGTTTCTTCTTCCGTTTTCCTGGTTCAGAAACCGGATAGATTTGATCCCGATTCCCGGATTGGCAACATCATAAATCCTTGCTATCTCCCACAATCTGTTCCTAAGGGCCTTGAGCGCTCCATCATTTTCGGCGTTTAGCATGGACTGGTTGTCCTCTACATTCCACCCGTTAGCGCTAATAATGTAAACCTCCAGCTCCTCCGATACCGCAAGGTCAGATCCCGCCGGATTAAGGATAATTGGACAGTGATTATCCCTAGGAAGTATAGCACAAGGGTTGCCCACCAATCAAGACTACCAAGTCAAAAAGCACAAATATTGAAAGCTCTTTTGCAGTCTGGAGATCACAGCCACTCATCGTCAAGTCATTGATCATTGCTTCCGCCCGTAATGCACACTCCACCAACGAGTCTTCATCGTAGAACGACTTGAGGGAGGGCCTTCGGCCGATGTATTCGCTTAAAATCCTTAGACATACACCTGCTGGGCAAGCCGGAATATTCTTCCTGTTGGAGATGGGGTTTGACATAGATATTATCAATCGTTCGTTGTAGTGTGTGATGTTTCGTGGTGCGGGGATCCGGAACTGGCCTCTCCCGTGCCCAGCCTTAATACTTGGCGCCAAGGTCTGCACATCCTCACAGCGGCTCTGCTGCTATATATAGCCAACAGCACCAGTGTTTCAAAGCTTTATATAATCATTCACACCCACTTCCGTACAATAAAACAGAAAGCTCTTCATAGTGACATCAGGAAAGAGCTGTATGAAAAGCTTTCAAATTCTTCAACAGGAATTTGAATTTTTGGCACTTTTTGAGCGAGTCTTGGCGCCAAGTTTGTTTCATTCTGGTGTTGAGCTTAGGTGGCGTGGGCCATCGTATAACTTTGGGACCTCGCCTTTCAGGCAGGGGGCATCTACACCTACTACAGGGCTCGGTTACAGTCAGTATCATCATCACTATTGTCAAACCTGCGATATACCGGTGGAGCTCACTCGTGGGTGTCTTAGCGCAGTAACGTTACCTGCCGAACCTTCCAACAAACCCACCTCCGACCGGGTGCTGGGAAGTAGTAAGGCCAGCTACCTGTTTCTAGTACAACCATTGTGAATTAAGTGAACTCCCGGCGGCAAGATAGCCCCATTGTTAAAACTGTTTTTGCTACGGGCACTGGCAAAGAAATAATTTTCGTAAGCCCCTGCCACAGTTCTGTTTTTTTCTTCTTTCGGTCGTCCCTGTGTAATTCGTTACATACATCTGATGATAAACCTCTTCAGCCTTTCATTGACTCTCGTAAACTCAGGTACTAAGATTCGACATAAAAATTCTACACGGAATAGTCTGATTTGGTCGCTTAATCTTATGAGAGCATCGAGTCCAGAGCAATCGGCTAATACGACCAGAACCGTATCCCACTTCAACAGTTCGCGCAACGTATCTTTAGCGGTAGATATAGGGAATCATCAGTTAGCATGCTACAGTAACACTTGCAGCTCGCTCCCACTCTTCTACTACCCCACCCTTCTATGGTCAGGGAGCAATTATTAAAGGCTTCGTTAATTGTGAGCGCTGAGTGGAACCCGGGGAAGGGAGATAAGATTAAATCCAACCAAGACATCACTGGAGGAAGTGGCAAGGAGTAATTTAACCCGGCTGGGAATACCGTCTCTCATTTGATTTTGTCGGTTTCGGTAGAAAGGGCTTCACGCCCGCCGATCAATTCCGATATGCCTAATTGAGCTACTTCTCGTAAAACTCTTATACTACAAGTTGAATATCTTTGACTTAACCTCAACTAAATCTTCAGCTTTTATCACTAATATCTAAACTACTTCTAACCCCGGTCCTGGAAGAATTTAATTTGGGTGGGCTCATCGGGTATTTACCTGGGTTAGGGTTTCGATACCTAGCCAATCGGCGCTTAGAAGACAGCATACAAATAGCGAGCGCAAAAATATTTTCTTTTGTTTCGTTTAATCCATTAATTAACGGCCGCAAGTTGTCCAGAAGGCTTCATCATTCAGGCGGCACTGGGGCCGCGCACCTTATTAATATGAGCAATTGAATAGAAATATTGCGCCTCCTCAACCGCTGATCGGTCAGGAGCCATATATCGAGAAGCAAGCAGGTGGGACAGCTACCAAAACCAGGAGACCTAATCCTTTAACGGCACTAGGCGCCTAGACTAACATGGCTCGCAGATTCCCATGCAACAGAAATTCCCCTGCAGCTTACCCACCCGTCCTCTGAGCCTTCCCGTCCCATCGAATGTCGTACTAGGCCTGCAACGGTGACTATTGGTCGTATTCACTGCCACATGCTAAAGTTTCTATTATTTGTCAAGCACTTGGTTGATCAATTGACTAAGCTTTTCCTCCCGCACCAACAACGTTCTCAAAGGTATGGGCCGACTTTGCCTCAAAGCTCTCATCAGGCAACGACAAGCCATCGGAAGTCAGAGCTTACTTTAAGAGTCTTAGCAACAAAAGCCTACGTCCAATACACCCTGACCTCAACTCCGAATCACCCCCAGGGAGTGCCGACACGCTTTATTATCTCGTTCCTGCGGCTACTCCGACCAGCCAGGTAGCGAACGCATCCCGACTGCCCATGCATAAGCAGGAGATCATAGCCGACCACCTACGCAACAACTATCTGAATGGGGGCCTCGACCGCCATAGTATCTTGTATTCTTTGGACCTGGTGGTGAAATGAGCATATGACTACGATTGTAACCCACCCACATCAATCTCTAGGTCTTATTTGCACTCTTTCCAGTATTTCTTATACCTACAGCGCGCAGCGGAGAGCGGGGGTCCGACCGCAAAAGGCTTCACGTCACCTAAGATATCAGGTAACCCCCTGACACATAGTCTCCCATAGTCTCGCCAGCTGCGCTCCTTATAATCCTCACCCCTTCTGTCTCCTCTCCGGTCCTCGCTCTTGCTCTCCTTGCCCTTGGCATCTCTCATAATACTCCACACCATCAGTTATTCTTTTTAATCTCCCCGCCCTAATCTCCCCGCTCTATTGTCCTTGAATCAGCACTCATCCCTAGTTACTCTGTGACAGGAAATACCTAAGCTAAACTGCTGCTGACAGTACCAGTCTCTAATATTATTTTGTTTTTAAAGCTGAGTAAGGTGTTACATTGAACTAAAGAGTTCATTTAGTCAAATGTTTACTTGTTAGGTACGTTACACTTACAAGTACCATTTACACCTCAGCCTACATTTACACAAAACGGGACTCATTTACTGATTTACTTACTTGTACCGTATGCGTACCAGATAACTCTCTAACTAACTTTCCGGACAAAAGAACTGAAGCAATGATATACTATACTATTCCATAAAAAAACATACAAATCTCCTAAGTTAAATTATACCCCCGGCGCCCTGACGATAAGACACGGTGTGTAAACAAGCAGAGATTCATGTTTCTGAGATCCTCTTAATGACTAGACAAGACCCCATCCACGCCCTTATATTCTCCTTCAAAGTATACAGAATGTAGTCACCCCAGTCCCTAACTTGCATGTTCACGTTCTTGCTCCTTCCCTTGAAGGAGCAGAATGACATCTTTATGATTGCCCTTCATGGCATAAAAGAGTGCAGTCTTAAGCGAACTATCCTAGATATTGACATCTACTCCGTGGTTGAGAGATGTCGAAACGACCGACTTGCGCCAGTGCGCCGCAGCCAAATGGAGTGCGGTCATACCCGACCTAGGATTAGCGTCGACATCTGCTCCGTGGCTAAGAAGGGCCTTAACAAGCGACTCGTGCCCGCACCGCGCAGCGCGATCGAGTGCGGTCCTACCCCACTTATCCTTGGCGTTGACATTTGCTCCGTGGCTAAGAAGGGCCTTAACGACCGACTCTTGCCCGCACTCCGCAGCCCAATGCAGTGCGGTCTTATTCAACTCGCTCTTGGCGTTGACATATGCTCCGTGGCTAAGAAGGGCCTTAACGACAGACTCGTGCCCGCACTCCGCAGCCCAATGCAGTGCGGTCTTATTCAACTCGTTCTTGGCGTTGACATCTGCTCCGTGGCTAAGAAGGGCCTTAACGACCGACTCTTGCCCGCACTCCGCAGCCCAATGCAGTGCGGTCTTATTCAACTCGCTCTTGGCGTTGACATCTGCTCCGTGGCTAAGAAGGACCTCAAGAACCGACTCGTGCCCGCACTCCGCAGCGCGATGGAGTGCGGTCTTATTCAACTCGCTCTTGGCGTTGACATCTGCTCCGTGGCTAAGAAGGGCCTTAATGACAGACTCGTGCCCGCACTCCGCAGCCCGATGTAGCGCGGTCTTATTCAACTCGTTCTTGGCGTTGACATCTGCTCCGTGGCTAAGAAGGGCCATAACGACCGACTCGTGCCCGCACTCCGCAGCCCAATGCAGTGCGGTCTTATTCAACTCGCTCTTCGCGTTGACATCTGCTCCGTGGCTAAGAAGGACCTCAAGAACCGACTCGTGCCCGCACTCCGCAGCGCGATGGAGTGCGGTCTTATTCAACTCGCTCTTGGCGTTCACATCTGCTCCGTGGCTAAGAAGGGCGTTAACGAGCGACTCGTGCCCGCCTCCCGAAGCCCAATGGAGTACGGTGTTATTCGACTTATCCTTGGCGTTGACATCTGCTCCGTGGCTAAGAAGGACCTTAATGAGGGACTCGCTCCCGCACTCCATAGCGCGATGTAGTGCGGTCCTTTCCAATTCGTCCTTGACTTCGGCATCTAGTCCGTGGCCGAGTAGGATCTGAGCTACTTCCTGATTTCCACACTTTGAAGCGTGATGGAGTGCCGTCTGCCCTTTCTTGTCCTGGGCGTTAATATCTGCCCCAAGTTTAAGAAGAAGCTTTACCGCCCATGCACGCTTGCACGCCATACTGCCATCGATTGGGACTATCCCAGCCCTATTCTTCGCTTCGGTCTCTTCACAAAGCCCATTTACAAACCATTCGCCATATCTTCCCGAGACAAGATCAAGTGCGTTCATCGAATCCCATCTTTGGTTACTTGAACCCCATCTTGTGTTCACATCTGACCTATTTTGAACTAGTAGCTTAAGTAACCCCAAGTCTTCAGCTTCGAATGCTCTCTCGATTGCGGTTTTGCCGCTAGAGTCCTTAGTTGCAGTGTCACCTCCGCACTGTAACCATAATTTGAAAAGAGTGAATCTGTCAAACACCTCCTCAACATTGTTTGAGGCATCAACTGCCAGCGTAGGGTAGACCGCGCTCATCTCCAGGACAATGTGCCATGGTATATAGTTGGCAATTGTCTTTGCAACCTCAACATCATTTTGCTTTAGGGCAACCTTTAGGCTCTCCGCGAAGCCTGGAGTGAGCAAGACTGGTACTTCGGGCAAGGTGGGTTCGAGAGTAATCGTCTTCCGAGATTCCATGTACCAAGTCGGGTTATAGAGTTCGTTTGGAGTGATGGGTAGAGAATAAGCAGAATAGTTCGATATTTCTGAAAGACTAAGGCCTGAGAGTACCGACCAGGATTGTTTGATCGATGAAGCGGAGGACTGTTCTATCGCCGGCCCGGGTTTGTTTACGCGGTATAGTAATGCCCGTCTGTATACCCGACTCCGGGTGAGGGCTGTTTGAAAGTTTGTTCTGGCCGAAGAGAATGATTGCACACTCCCCCCGGTGATGACACTCCCAATCACACTGGCCCCGGATGATAAGGCAGATCCAGCGGTAGCTAGGTCAAGCTTACGTGCCATCTCGGCATTACTGCGTAGCAGTTCGGCTACCTCCCTTCGCAGTTCATTCATGCTATTCAGAGCGGCATCTTGAGTTTCGCTGCATCCCCGCCATACGAATCAGCCTATGCATCTACACAGTGGTAATAGATCCGAACGAGAGAAAGGGCGTAAGGGCTGGTGTCACGCATACCTGGTGAGGATTGCAAACATAGAACATATAGTACCCTTATGGTTCTGTATCCGCTGAACAAGGTCCACCAGGTTGGACTTTGCCATTGACCACCTCACCCGCCGGAGACCCTCGGGCCATGACTCTATGCGTTTGACTTCCCTCTCGAGTTCTGAAAATGTGCACACGCACCCCACTAGCACTGTCACGACCTGATCGAGGTCAATCATCGACGCCCGGGTAATGTTTAGAGAGTCTGATTGAATGTATTTATCGAGTCGGAAGAGAATAAATCGGAAGTGGTGTATTTCATCATGGACCGTCTGGGCATAGTCATAGGCGCCTGTTAAGGCCGCAAATAACTTGGCTACCTCGATGGAGGCGGTTAACAATCCGGTGATGGAGGCGGCGACTGAAAGGGGATCCATGGTGTTGTGTTTGAGCTGTGCGGTCTAAGGCTTATCCAGGTGTTGAGGTGATGATACCCGGTGCGTTGTCGATGCAGCTTTACATAACATGCGCGGTAAGACATACCCGAGCGAGGTCCAATCAACAGTCATATCCGCCCTGGTTGCCTGAAACATCCTTTCTTGTACCCCAAACCGATGATTGTATACAGGGCATTTGAAAAATGTGCCTGGATAAAGCATTCTTCTTCATAATCCCCGGACCACTTCCTAAACGACCCAACGATGTCTATCGCGCTTGTGAAATCGCCGACATTAAATCGTCTTGGATGTGGCTGAAGTGAACGTTTGGCTCCCCGGCTTGGCGTCGGTTTGTGAGAGTGCAGCCACCTGACGACCCTGAACAGAGGTTCTAGTTATGGCAAGCAATAGCCAAGCTGCGAGATGCGGATTTTGCCCAGATCCCCTGCCCGTGCACTGGCAGTTCTCGCCAAGCGACGGCGAAAGACTGTAACTCGTTTCCTCTGCTCTTCTTACCCCCTACCCATTATCCGCCGGCGTACTCTCCGGAGCAAGAGTCCCCTCATGTCCTATCAGACTTATCGAATTCCCCCCCCCCCCTGGGCCCTAGCAACCGCTGCACTGACATTCTTTTCCCTCGCCTCGGCTGTGTCTTGTTAGCGTCGATGTTAGCGTGGATGTCAGATAGAAAACCGGTGCTTGATTGCAAGCGGATGCAGCTAGGTTCCTCTGGGGCGAGAGTCCCTCGTTAGGGTGTCCATGGGAGTAATTTCATGCCACCATGCAATGGACCAAGTAAGACAAAGGTTTACTCCGGTGGTTTCATTCTGATCGGCGACAGTGAGCTGTCTGATTGTTTCTGTTGCGGACGTTGGATCCTTCAGTGGTGTGTGGGACTTGTGGAACGTTGGGGACTTTCTGTGACATAGTCTACCCATACCCTAGGCCCTTAGCTCCTGGTCTGCCATACCCAGGCAAAGGGCTACAGGGAGCCGGCCCGGAATCTAGGGCCTAATCCCGAACGTACCCCAACCGGCCCACCCCCCTTCAATCATGTTTTAACAGGCGAGCTGCATCATGCTTGTGGTTGCGGAGTCTTCAAGTGCATTCTGCGCAGCATAGATATCAAAAATGTGAGGATCCTCGGGCTGTGACAGCATCTGGGGCAACTCAAGACTTTGTTGGGAGGCTTAGGGTTAGGGGTGAGACTACCCAGATCCTATATTCTGGGCTCGATGCCAACCATCTAATCAACATATACAAGACCTACTATTGGACCATCTAACGTAGGAAAAGAGCCCCCGTCATTCTTCCTTCGATCAATGCCCGTGAACCATGCTCCAGTGGTAAGGATGTCGCCAAGCCCGAGGATGTTCGGTGGCAATAGCTCCCACTCAAATGATTCAAATATATCACATATTATCAATAAACTGACAACGGAGAGATATAATCTAACCCAGAAGCCACCCCTATTCACTGGAGGGTTTCAAGAATACTCCGTAATAAACTACCTGTACCCATGGGCTAAAATCACCCGAATCATAGATTATCACTCGATGGACCTATGGAGATGGATTTTATAATCTTACTGTACCGAGGACGGGAGAATGAAACGCTTGGTTATTGTTGAATACAGGACAAGAGAGCTGTGGTATATATCCGTATAAGACAATTACAATATACACGTATGTGTGTATATGTGCTAGACAAATAGTCGGCCTAGGCACAAGGGCTGGCAACGCTCCGAGGCAATATATCTTCCAACAATAAATGGGTTCGCTATCTATTTATACTTGATAAGATAAATGGGGATAGAAATTTGGCCAGTAGAGAGTAACTGGAGTTATGGTGAATTCAGTGCCGCAGCATATGTAGTAATAGGCTTACCGGAGAACAGGATCTAGGAGGGTGAACGTGCTAGGCGCATGGAATGGGGGTAATCAGTAGAATATGCACTCTATAGCTTGCATTATTTCTATCCACAGGAAGAGAGGTAAGTCCCCTTTCTATCTCAATGCAGTTGTCACCGTATATATCGGTATTGTCATAGGTCTCTGGTTGAACGCTAAGATACGCTATAATACTTGTGTCCTGATAACCCTATTCTTGTTCTCTTAATACTCTCACTACAATGGGCGTCCCACTTTTATCAGCGAGCTGACATCATGTAGTACCCGTATACCCCCCAGTAACTGCAAAATAATGCACACGCCCAATACCATGCTTTGGAATATCTTTGTTGAGCCACGATAATCTTTTTTCTATCCCATCTTGTAGTTACCGATTTAGAAGCGGCAAAATATCTTTTTAAAATGCGCAATCATATTGCAACCACAAACCTTCCAGTAAGGATAACAAATTCTGCAAAATGAAAAAATGAGATATTGGAACAAGCCCGGGGGTTGACGAGAGTGTACGGTAGATAGCGACTTAGCACCATCCAACCGGATATAAAATTCAATTTCCTGAAGATGAGAAAGCTATATTTGCGATACTCTGGAACTCCTTGTAGCCCTAGAAAAAAAAATTGATGATGTGCTATGACTTGCCCGTGCGGGGCGGAGAGCGCGGGGGTGGTAAGCGCGTTCCTAGAATTCCGTTCTTAGTACAGAGGGACCGATATTTTTAGCTATCGATGTACTAGAGACTAGATTGAAATTCCAATATATGCACAAATAGGAGGGAGCGGAAAAGGAAATCATTAATTATCTACGCGCAAGCAAAAGTAGGCGGACATGCAGCCGAAGAGCAATTAAGAAGCAATGAAAACTGTAGTGGTAGAGCTTAGGTCCGTAACAGTTGGGGGTAAATGGATCAGATGGAAATTTAATAGTAGTAATGCATGTCGCAAGTAAGTACATTGGCCAACATCCTCTGAGTCTAAATATTTAGTTCTTGGAGACTGGTTTTTGGTGTGGATAGCCCGCCAAGAGCCCGAAATTCAAGATTTGAAAATATGGCCAACACGCTCTATTCCAGGCCCCTTCAATAATTTTTGAAGTAAAGTCGGATAAGGTAACAGAAATACACAAGGTTGCCTCACATCAGAGTAACTGAACAGGATAATGCCATCTACATATACCTACATGTATATACTTCATTGTCGATGCCCTACTTAGCGCTATCCCTTCGTCTGTCGGTGCTGCCCATCCTATAATAGAAATCTTAAATTTGTATGAGAGATCTGTTATTTGATAAGAGAGATAACGAGATCTGTTAGTAAAGCCGCACTAGATTTCCTTTTTTTGGGTGGGCAGCATTTTCCGACATAGCAATCATGGTGAAAGCCTGATCTTATCAGATTGTCGCTGTTCATGGGTGGACTTCCGAGCCTCGCTTATCGCTTTCCCACCATCTATCGCCACTTGCCTTCATGCAAGTAATTGTGTGGCGCCCAGCATCTAATTCCGCGCCACAAGTGAGATGACCTTGGCGACATTGACTTAACCTAGGTACATAAGAATTGGATTTTTGAGGCCAGCAATGTACATAACACTTTTCTTTTGACGGGAATTGGTACGGGAAATGGCAATATACTACCTGCGACAGGTAACAACTACCCGAAAATGGAGCACTGAAATGGTGTATTTCCATCTAATCCAATTAGAATTGCTTGCATATTCCGGTACCTCTTACCTGCTTCGAGTACATACTCGGGGCAGGTAAAAAGTACCGGACAAATAAAGGTTTTGGTTCACCAATGGGTGCGCATACTAGGCGAGAACTACTGCAAAAAAAAGACCAGAGACAAAACCTGCATTGTCCGGTACTATTTACCTGCCCCGAGTACATGTATATGTCATGTAGGTCTATCACGGCCCTAATTTACCGCAGATCGCGGAGGTACTCTAGAGTAGTCCGTATTGCGGGGTACGTGCTTGCATACTGCGCTAGCATCGATCCTCTCTCGGCACAAGCGAAAGGATCATCACCTAGGCACGTGGGATTCCTAGATTTGGGGCAGGATTGGGCACGCACCATTAGCGGTCGTGTTTATAATCAACTAGCTTCGCTCGCTGGTAGTACATGTAGTTTGTGGTACTGCGTAATACGATAATTACACAAAGGTTCAGATCATATAATCTGATATAACATGGTATCCTCTAATTTTGTGTTGGCTCTATCACATTTACAACTAAAACTGCGTACATTCCCTCGAAAGAATTAATGGCTGTGCATATGAGATCAAAATTACTATTAGCACTGTTCAATTAATCGTTAAATAGATGATCACTGGGTGGAGATAGCCAATTTTTCGAGTATTTGGGGGTAGGTGGTAGGGACAGCTGAAGGCGGATCCTGCTTGGTGGTATCCTACTATAGAACTTGGCCTCGCTAGAGTGAACTACTAGCCTGAAATCCCTATTGAACTAAGACATATGTACCTCAAAGATCAGCGCCGAATGCACTACTGCAGTATGTCCCACAACGGAATATGGTACGAGAAGGAATAGAGGGTGACTTTGACAACCCTAGTCTTGCAGATCGGGGATGAGTTTAGGATAGACCGCTCCCACACCCCCCCGCCCCGCACTAGCTCTCAAGGTCCTAAAATAAAGCCAATAGCGGCCTACTAACCGGAGAACACCGGCTAGCCTATAACTCTCTTGACAATCATTCCCGGTAATAATTGCAGATTCAAGTGTCATGGACGGTGATGGTATGCTGACTTATCATTTTCACACATACGCTTGCGTAGATTTGAGCAGATCTAGTTTAATCGAGAGAACCGATTTTAAATTTCACTTTCCAGATTCTGCAAACAGACGTACTACCCGTACTAATTGAACAAACCCCCCAGCCCCACACCAGTAAGAAAAAAAGGAAAGAAAAAAAGACACTCTTTCGCAACCGATAACCATTCTCAAACCGACCTTCCCATGGGATGCGGAATGAGACCTATCGCTCATTACTGCATATTGATGTAGTTAATGCGCCACCGCTGGCCTTCGGACCCGGGGTCATTCGGGACACCCGCGACGTTTTGCATGGTCTTCGGTAGAGGGGAGTCTCCACCAATACCGGCCGATAACCAAGGTCTCGCACCACTTTGCAGACGACAAAGCACAATTGGAGGTAGGCTGATGTCGTTAGTTGTGGTTTGCAATCAAGACGCTTTAAGTATTATAAGGGAGTATTTACCTTCGGGTTGCTATACACTCCTCAAGGGTCCATAGCTGGGACGTCGATGGCCTCGGCTCCTCCAACTTCCTCAGCACAATATTATTCTCGCCTTCAACATCCAGGGTCATACAAAGTTCCTCCCCGTTCGGGCCTTTCTCCTTCTTGATGAAGAGGAAAAACGGGTTATCGCCCCCACTGATAACAAGGCGCCTCATATACCACTCTCCCCTCTGTTGATTTTCAACCACAACATTATTATCAAAGCTTGTGAGGGTGTCGTTTTCTTGGAGAGTGAGGGTCACAAGTCCTTCTGGCGCGTCGTTCATGATTAATGAGGATATTTTTCAAGAGGTTTGGATTTGTGGTATTGCTGGGTTTGTGGGGGGTTGGGGTTCGTGTGTGGTATTGCTGGATGTGCTGAGCTTTCAATGCTCGGGCAATCTGGGCATGATATATATAATCTTTTGGGCATGTATGGAGAAGACGCGGACAATACTCTCACAGAAAGCGCCAAGCGCACAACAATGTGTGGCATGTGATATCAGCGCAACTCAGCCCGTACTCCCCCCACTGCTGCAGCAACAACTACGACAAATGGTGGGCACCCAGGATTGCCGTAGTACGTACTCTACCAGGAAGATTTCCGTTCCTGGTGTTGGTATACCCCCGTAGGCCAAACTAGAATAATTGGCCAGGATCCGTGAGACCGGAATTGCTTTTGTCGGTATTGCCTGGTAGAGGTCGATGCCATCCAGTTATGAGATATGCTCTGGCCGATTCTCCGAGGTCTGTGCGGTGGTATGAGGTAGACCTCTTCACGGGGGTATGGTGCACACTGGGGTATGGTGCAACAAACAAGAACGTCGAAAATAAGCATAGGAAATTAAAGAGAAATCAGCAAAAATACTTATTTTTCACAAAGAGTTCTATCCCTACATTATTTTTATCAATTTACCTTGTTCCCTCTGTGGTCAATCTTGATGTTCTGAGGCGTTGCACCACACCCTAGTGTGCACCATACCCCCGTGAATCACTATCTAAGATCAGCACCAAGTTCCGGTAACACGAGATCGGCGTCGATCATCCATCAACCAATCATAAAAGTGGAATATACATGTGATCTATTTCATTTCGCCTACAGGCTGCGAGACATACGCTCTTCCGAACCCCACCACGCGCCAAGACCGTACTAGTCCTTTTTCTGTGGGGAGCGCTTGAGGTAGTGCATTCGCTTAAAGACTCCAGAGTACCTACTTATTTGCGCAAAGGCCTAATGCTTGGTGTGCGACATCGAAACTGATGTCATATTACCTGCGACCTCATTCCCTCTCACCCAGATAATTATCCTTTCTCATCTATTTCGATGACTTGCCGACGTTGACAATCTCTTACATCAACACGTTCCGTTTGATCCCCGTATTCAATTCCTTACGAAGAAATTAGTAACTTTCTTTTTTTATCTTTCTTTCTTTTTTCTTTTTTTCTTTTTCCTCCCTGCCCTCCCCCGCAGTACTTGCTTTCTTTTTCTTTGACGCGCTGCAGACAATTGAGGTTTCAATTCAGCTCAAAGTTCACAATCTGCACAGGAATTGATCGATCTACAAGATTCTAGCGCTATCAGGGTAATGCAGGGCCGATCAGGCTGAGTGATCCCATCCTGATTCCACAGCGCTACACAAGTGTGGTTTATTTATTTATTTATCCCTACAACCGTAGGAGTACTAGTACATGCTTCAAAGCACCAGCTGATATTTGATCTAGCCCTGCATAATGTTCATGTGAGCCTGTGAAGTGCGTTTGCCAAGCTCAGATATACCATCACACTCAATCGCAATTGTCCGAATAATTATTAGGCCCTTTTACTGTTACTGTAATAGACCCTGGAGTCTTTTTCTACTTGTGTTATTGGTTGATGGTTTTAATTCTAAGTAAACTAACTGAATTGATACTACTGATACAGAGATACGCTGCTCATCTAAATACACATCGACCCTACAACCTCCGTGTTTTCCGCTAGTCCTCCATTGCCAGCATCATGTTTTCCCGATTGACTTCTTTCATTCCCGGCGCCATACCTTGTTCCATGCTCTGTGCCGTGTCTTTCATGTGCGAGAAGCCACTCAGCAGATGGGAGTAGCTCAGAGTATTTTGTCGTGCGTAGCAAGAACCCCCGCAGGTCTAGATTTATGTTCGAGCTCGGCATCGGCCGCAGCTTAGCAAAAACGCATTTGAAATATATATATGTTATTAATTATTAAATCGATTACCGCCGTCAAAAACCTTGGCACTGAACGCATGAGCCTTCCCTTTCTAGAGTAAAGTTCCACTGTACTTAGTCGTTAATTAAAGAGTCGGAATTTTTGATAAGCGTTTGGTTGAAACGATTCCGACAACCTAGTTAACGCGCGAGTATTATTCCTTTTATTTAAATTATAAACTTACAAACCTCTTTGCAGGTTTTTTATTATCTGGGCTTGAAAGATCGATTCCATTTGACTCAAAAGGCATAAGAGAGCTCAATATCTGCGTTGATATCCGCCTCGTGACCGAGGTATTTTTGCTGGCGATCAATCCCCCAAGACCAACCTCTTGGCACAACCATGCAGTACAACTCTTTCCCATCCAACCGGTAAATTCATGAAGTAGAAGGAACGCCGAACGAGGATCATTTGGGTGAGGAGACAGGTAGTTAGTTACAACATCGAGTTCTAGTGCAATCCGGCATTCCCCAACTTCGGCATATCCCTCAATATTAAATGCGAGCCTGTCTGATATATCTCCAATATGCGATTATGGGTGCGGCATTGGCTGAAGTTTGATAGTCAAACTAGGGCGAATGCCTTTCTGCTCTTACCTTCTTAGAGGGTTAATTCCTCTAATTACAATTGGCCTGACCACCAGCCAGATAGATGAGAACTTACGTTGTTATCCGCATAACCACCCCTAAACGATCTCGATTGATGAAGATATAGGATAGTTGATATATATTGAGAAATATGTATCTGATCTGCCGCACCGGTTACGAAAGGGATCGATCTCATAGTTTCAATGGCAGGAAGGGACATGACTGTTTAGCGTATTTCCCTCATAGGCTATCACTCGATTCTCATCGAATTATCGCGAGGCTACTCTGGGTTGGCTTGCTCGCTATCGCATCGGAATTATTGTCATAGGTAGTCTAGGACATAAAAGGCTATATTTAGGGGAAGTGGCGTTATCCCCCAAAGCTTCACGAGTGATTGCTCATGACTTCAATTCTTCATAGTAACGTATGAAATATAAATAAATAATGCTTCATAGTAGAAGTTGAAACAAGTGACTATTTGTGGCTTAGTGGACATGCTTGAGGTATGCGGCTCTTAATCCGTCAGCCATAGCTGAAAGATTCTCTATACCTTCGGCAGTCTTAGCCGTATATGAGCGGTTGGACAAGATAGTCAGTTATCTTTCTAATAGAATTTCAGTTAGAGATAAACGGCCCGTGCCTCTCAGATTCTCAGAAATGAACCTCATGAGGAGGTTTCAGTCGTTGTAACTTATTTAGCTGTGGTAATATGCGTTTCTGCCGAGAATTGACAGCCAAGTACCAGGACTATGTCTCCGGTACACCATCTGTGACTGTCCTGTATGGGTATATAAGACTTCCCTCGTGTTCTTAACGAGGGCCTGTATTTATATTTGAATTGGAATTAGTTCAATCGGCCGTTGTATGCATGTATGAAGTATAAATAAATCAATATACAAATCGCCTGGGTGGTGTCGAGTGACGCTTCATGATGGAGTATGAACCTAGTAAAAAGAGACTAGTGAATAATTAAGTAGTAGCTTAATGAATAATGGGGAGAAGATAACATATTCCGTCTCATTTGTCTCGCTGACTATGCGACTAAGATAAAAGTATTCGCAGCAATCAAGAGAAAGAAATAAGATAACTAGTCAAGATTTCGAAACGCACTCCCGAGTCAAGGTACAGTACAGTTTTACAATACTCCATATTATATCTTTTTTATCCTAGTATGGTTAACCTTTAAAAAGAGATACAGTACCAAAAAAGCGGGTGTATCTAGTACCTTATCTGCCAGGATACCATGACACTCCGGTATTGCTACAGCATTGCTATGGTATGATGGCCGAAATTTCGATTTGATTCGGAAGTTTTTCACGATACCGTATTGCTATGGTACCTATCACATCCCCTTTTTTGGTACTGTAGTAAATGAGCGCGTCGATCCGGTGGTCATGTGCCCATCTTTTTCTTCAGGTCAGCGGTTCTTGGTAATGGTGGATATATGTATCAAGCTTCTTTCTACAAGAGATGTAGTCGACTGTATTCTTAATTCAGTCTACTTACCTTGCGAATTTGGCGAGGAGCTTTTCTAAGTTTCTGTGGTGTATGGGATTTGTCTAACTCCCATTTGGGATTTTTGTGTCGAACCATGCTTGATTTAAAAAATCGATGTCGGACATGTTGGCGTGGATGTTGGAATAAAGTTCTCCTGACCGCCTGGGATGGCATCTGGGGGACAGCGGTGATACTTTTAGGGATATTTGTAACCCCTGTGCTTCAGAAGCAGCTGTAGTGGGAGAGGTTAGAGTAGTGCATGGTAGGCGATGCCCATTCTAAAACCTCATATCGCTTCTCAGGGGATCCGGAATTTCCAGGTGGAATCCCAGCGATTACTCACGGCCTTATCATCCGAGATCACATAGAGGCCTCGTGTACGCTTGATGCGTCACTTCGGCGTCCCGTAGCGGGGGTGGTTGGGGGGAGATTTTACATTTCCAGGCGCGTCTACAGGCTCCTCATTGGTTGCGCTGTTGCATCCGACTATGTGCTTGGGTAGTCCCTTTTAGGTACATAGGTCCAATAGGTGTGACCTGCTCATGCCAAGCTTTCTTAGGCAATTAGGCCTCCAACGAACCCGGACTCACCCCTAGCTTAAGGTCTAACGTCCCTAATGAGATCACCGTCCCCAACGAGACCACCATCCCCCACGGCGGACTCTATCCTACCGAAATACCTCACAAGCAAAGTATGATTTTGTTTTACTGCCCACGCTTCATTTGATCTCTTCTGACTTCAGGATAGTATCGCCTTTATAATGGCAACTCCGAGCCCTACCACACCTAACACCAACGAGCTATTACGAGCCAATATGGACGAACTATTTCGACTCTTTAACCACCCCCAGTGGAAAGGTGCATCACAGGAGCATCAAAGCAGCATACTGCATGTTCTAAAGGTATCAGTCGAAACATCGCTTAAATTGGCCGAAGTCGCACGTATCGAGGCTGTCCGCCGTAATAAGTTAGCCAACGCTGGGGTTGGGGAGGAGACTGCAGTATGTGAAAAAAGTGAGAGAGCGGAACTAGGGAGGGTCGAAGAAGATGCCCAAATGAAAAAGATGAGGATGGATACGGAAAGACTAAAGGTCGAGACTGCGAAACTGATGGCGGAGGAAGAGAGATATACGGTACAAATGCGGAGGGATCGGGCTGTGGAAGCTTATACAGATTATGTTAATATGAATTCACGTTATTGAGCATTTGTAATCCACAAGATGCATACCTTACAGGCTCTATTTATTCATCTGTAGTCGTGTATCTCAGCATTAGCTTTGAATGTTTAGCTCTTGGCGACCGGCTTTTGGTGTGGATAGACCACCAAGATCTCGAAATTTGAGCTCAAAATATGACATCGTGAGTTTGGCCAAGACGCTCTATTATAAGCTGATAAATGCTGTTCCGGCGGCCGGCGCTGGAGGAAATTGCATAGGTGTTGGTGGGCCAATCATTAGTAAAAGTCTGTTCAGTTGACACAAAAAGCCATACATCTGTCGCAATCTATGGACTGCAGGCCATGAGCTCAATAAAAAAAAGATACATATAACCTCCGGAATTACGTGTTTTCTTTCCATGGATTGTAATAAATTTAACGTCAACCAAACAGGCGCTAAATAATTGTGAGCGGGCAAAGCTAGCCTGCTTCATTTCTGGTAAATATCCATGTGATATTCTGAGGTACTAGAATTTCTTAACGGATAAAAGAAGTTGGAACCCAACTGACGGAACAGAGGCAAGTCGGTAGATCATAAACATATCCTTGCATGAGGAACCTTTGATGAAAAGGTGGTTTAGATTTATGGATACAGGTCTTGAAAGTAGTTGATAAAGGCCTGATATATATGTATGAGATTTAAAGCAAAATAGTTCGATTCAGCGTTGATTAAGATATTGGGCACATGATGTTGGTGTTTCAGGGTTAGGGTTTAGGACAGAGGTATCGTCCTCTCTACACCCTCCTCTCTATAACATTCCACACGTCAACACTTCTATTACTATTGATACCCCTAATATCTCCTACCCTTAACAATCTTCATCTTCTTCTTCCCAAAACTGGGCTGGTCAGGTGTGAACGTAGGTATTGGCACAGTCGAACAACTATCCCATCGCGCGTCGCAGAGGGCTTTGAAGCCCTCGCCAGTAGCCGATGGTGCCTGGTTCTCAACCGTATATTCTCAGATCGACCTCAGGGCCCATCAACATGATTTTTAATGCGTGGAGCCCAGGCTTGGATCGTTTCATGAGCGGTGGGTTACAGGAGAGGGTTGTAGTCAAAGGGTCAAAACAAAGCTACGAGCCATGGGATACAATAAATCCACCAAACCCGGACACAATCGATTGATCAAGCAGCAAATAAAATACCAGAGGCATACATAAAGGTCCCACACAGATCCTTTCACAACAAATACCACACAATGTCCCCACCCTTTTGTCGATCTGGGATTCTCGTCTTCTGTGAGATATACGATTGTTTTGCACTGTAAGGCTTTGTTCTCATCCTTGTTGTAAACCCGCGCGGAATACCTGGAATAGGAACCCCCCATCAGACTTGGGCAAGCGGGTCAACGAAACTACATACGATTGTAGGGAAATATCCTGCCTAGGCTAGTAACAAAGGTCGATTCCCTATTTCTAGCTGCAAGAATTTGTCATCGCATGGCTTGATAATACGTTCGGGTGCACAACCTGTCTCTGGCTGCAAGTGGTAAGAACCATGACCCAATCTCGCCCGGCCAAAGATCCTAGCGCCGCATACCAATGGAGTCGGAGAAATACCATCTTGAAACAAATTCCCCACTAGACGACACCTCCGTCACTCATACCATCCACCATCCTTGTCTTTACCCCACAAAACTAGTTGGAAGGACGATGGCTTGGTGGGTCGCAGCGCCAACGGCGCCACCGTCATCCGCCAAACCGATCTATCTGGTAATGTGCGCGCTGTCAAGCGGATCCCCGAGCCAGCGGATCCCCGAGCCAGCGGGCTATGGTGGGGGAACCCTTGACGCGGAGTAGTTTGAACACCTCAAGTTTGACCCGTTATAGCTCATCAACCACAAAACATATTTTTAATTTTATTAGATAGATCAACTCATCTTTGCCCTCTCTATTATTCTATCTGATTGGGTTCTTAAAATCATTTTCTGTTGTTGAGTTATAAGAATATTTGGGCTAGGACAATGTCGCTTGTATGGTCAAAAAGAGTGTTTTTCCTGGTCTTGGCGCGTAATTTGTATGGATTAGTAAGCAAGATTCAATGTCGCTGTCCTCCGTCTCAAGGGTTCCCCCACCATATATCCAAGAGATTTCTACGTTGCCAACGCCCCCCGACTTGAGATAATCTATTACATTCTATATATACTATCTCTTATATAACTTAATCCAGCGCTCGGACCTCTTCGTTCAGTTTCTTGGACGGTATGAGGATCGAAACTTCCTCCTCAATAACGCAATTGTGTATGTTGCGAACGGCACAATAATACTCACCTACTGGCCGAGGGGACTTCCCGTGATACCACCCGGTGATGCTGGAAGGCCTGAAAGTTTTACACGATAGGCACATCCGCCATCAGGACTTAAAGCCGTTGAGAAGTGTTTCTAAACTCATCTGTTTTCTTCCCATCCTTCGGATATCTCTGTTAAGGAACGGTATGGTGTTCCAACTTTGATGACCTAGACTGATACCAAAAACATCCTAGTAGTTGGCCTAGACCCGGTTCACATAAAGATAGCGGATTTCGGCGTCTCAAAAAGAATAAAAGACACAATGGCCCGCACTTTAGACGGGTAGTGACGGGAACGAATATCATTGCCTAGGTCCCACGGCTGATCAACATATACATGATGACTAGCATGAAAGCTCAACGATCAAGACAACTACCCCGACCCCTGATTGCCGTGCTGGACCACATACCAAGTCAAGTTCAACATTGTTCCTCTTCAATACCTCTGCCGACGGAGGAGACCCAAACCTAACTGTCGTATCTTGTCAGATGTGGAATGGTGTTGTATGAATGGTTCTCTAATTTCACAACAAGGTGATTTGAAATATAAACCTCTCATTATGATTCCGCATTGAATTGAATCAATGCATGTGAAACAATAGTCCCCAAGCGTCGGACGGGCTGAGGATATGGGAAGTCTTCCGGGAATTCTCGAGCTTTGGCAGTTACGGAACCTGTCTTTTCGAGTAACCTGTAATCAGAGTATATCACTCGTCAACCGAGTGATGACCTGTGATGCCTCTTTCTACCTGATCCTTCGCCCATAAGAGTGCTCTGGGAGTGCTGCGGTAGTGCATTGGCATTAGCTCTTTGGGAACGCTGTATCATCCACACTATATGCACCAAAACCACCATGAACTAAAATCCGACCTGCCAGTGACGATTGATGATCACGCGGATGATTTGTTAGCTATTATTTACTTACTTATGTGATTTGCTATTTTGGGCCAGGAGAGACATTAGCGCATGGACGTAGAACTGTTTCTTGAACTCGGTGGGATATTCTTGACCTCCCTTGCACTTTTGTCTTAAGAGAGTCCGGACAGGTGCGGGAACTGATAAATGGGTGGTGATGGCCTCAGACAATCTGTCTGGAGACACGATTTTAGGCCCTTCGGGAAATAAGACTAGGCTTGAAACATACCGAGACAAGAAAGAAAACCCTCAATGGTTTCTGGTATCGTAAGCTCCAAAGTAGGGTTAGGGTTCGGCGGAAGACCCTAAGTTTTCGCGATTTTTCCTCTTTCTTTTGCTAGCATCGAAGTTATGTGGATAAAGTCTCAATACTTTAAGAGAGTAATATGGTCCGACCTAAACTCTCTCAAAAGTACCTCCCTACTATCAAAGCTATAAAGTTGTGCAAGTGCAGCAAGCCTGGGAGAATTAGGTACCGTTCCGGTGGCCTGTCGGCATTGCGAGCCCGTCACCCACCGCGCGCTTAGGCTTCACCTACATTATTAAATCAGTAATTGGCCATAGCCTAGCTCCCGCTCTTCATCTCTACGACGCGAGCGCTTCCGTTGGGGTCTCTCATCTGTCTAAAAAGGTATATTAGTATATCAACTGCTTTGGTGAGGGGGCACGGCTCGTCGAATGTTGTTTCATGATTATCTTTTGAGTGGATTGGTGATGTGTAGCATAATTATTCCCTCTTTTATCACGTTTGGGGTGTTCTAAACATTAGCAATATCAGGAACTTTGACATATAAGGCTATCAAGTCACTTACCGCTGCTACCTGACTGCGCTGAATCTTAAGAGAGAACATGGGAGATTTAATGACTTGCATCCACAAAGGCGGTTTGTTGAGAGCGGGCAGGGATTGCTGAAGTGGGAGGTCACCTAGGCTAGGTAAGTCGAGGGCGAGGAAAA
Organism: Morchella sp. 2018-W26; assembly: GCA_024713715.1. Lineage (NCBI taxonomy): Eukaryota > Fungi > Ascomycota > Pezizomycetes > Pezizales > Morchellaceae > Morchella > Morchella sp. 2018-W26. The sequence goes on from JAMGYX010000027.1 coordinate 551,570, forward strand.
GGATTTGTGAGAGGTATTGCGGTGACCTCTCTTCCTATTCTAGAACCCCACACAATCCGTCCCGGGGAAGCTAAAATGCACCTTAGATGATCAGAATTTCAGCTTTGTGGCAGGTATACGTGTATTACTTACCTATGACACCTCTGGGTATATATGTATTTGATAGACCCTGGGGAACATGGCCCATTTTTTGTTACATCACCGCAAGAGATACGCGGTTGGCTGCTACCTTCATGGATCCTTCTCAGGACGACTTGTTCCCCCTATTGACTATAAGCAGTAGTAGATTTTAGTACTATACTATGTATAGAGCACCCAGTCCCGTAGGATTTAGGGGCGTGCGGTGGGTTACCGCGGCGAGAAGCAGTAGTAGGCGAATTGGTTACGTACCACCATGGCTAGGATTGCACTGGGGGTGCTGGTTCCGTCTTACCGGGGGTCTTAACTTATAAAAGATTAGCGTTGCACATCTACGATTTGGTGGTTTGTGATCTTATGGAGTAGTTGATGGTTGCGTTTTTTTCTTTCCTCCAGGACGGGAGCAGAACTTTCGGTCTTGATGTTCTGCCAACCCACTCGACGACTGCAGGGTTAGGCGTTGCTGGTTCGTTCCTTGGTAAGTGGTGTTTGTTTTATTTTTGTATTGGCTTCGTCGGATTTAGTCAGTTTCAGCGGGTTGGTGTTTGGGGGTTTTGTCTCCTGTGCACATAAAAATTAGATCATCGTGTAAAAAGCTTGCGTATAGATACTTTTCCAATGTAGCCCATCCCTTTATCATACTCAGTCCCTACGATAGCCAGTGGCGCCGCAACTCCACCCCCCTCTCTGCGGTACTGAGAGTTTCTGTTACTGTTAGAATCAATACTCCGGTGCTTTCTATACCTATATACGAATAAAGTATGGGGGCCCAGAACTTATTGGTCCAGCAAAGCTAAGTCAGATGTATGGTTTTAGTCTACTCATGGCCGGTAAGTTGCAGCGGGGGTAACAAGTGACGTACCGTATGTGAAAATGTGAGTATTGAGATAGACATATTTATGGCGTTGTGGGGGGTTGTACTATTCTTGGCGTATTAATTATACCGAATGCTATTTTGTGATTTGAGGTGATGGGCGGCATTCGTCACTCGCGCGTGGGAAACTGGCCTATATATATATACCCAGACACTGTCTTGGCAATTTATCCTTTATAAAGTTTTTACCCGACGTCCTATGTAGAATTAAGTTTTCTTTTCTTGGCGGCTCTTGTTGACTAGTCTATTACATGTAGGGGGTGGGTCACCCGTACCGTCCACGACCCACCCACCCCAGAGCTTGGCGCGCTGGCCATTCCAGCTTTCCGCTATTTCTTTACCGGGGTTCACCAACAACGCTTGTTTTATTTGAGACTGATTTATGTTTTTATCATCTTTTCTTTCGTAAGGGTGGGTTCTTGGCAGGTGCCCCCGCGGATACAATTTCTGGCGGGGGCTTTGCAGTCAGCAGTGTGGGCAGCCGGAAGAGCTGTGTCTTTAGCCGTAGGGCAAGAGAAAAACTGAGCAACAGTAAGGTGACATGTAAGCGATGATTATTTTCTAACTACGGCCAAGGAGTTCACTATAAGCTAATCGACATGAGATACAACCCCCTCCACCATATCCTTTCTCCTAACTCTAGCCACTTCCTGTCCACCGCGAGCCCATTCCGACAGTTTATCTGATAGAAGGAAATACCGGAGCTGATATATATCAGTGCAACAATGGTGGGCCATATCCGTATACCACAAGCACTAAAAGGCGAGGTAGGTATACGTCTCCGTTGGGAAAGATGGGTGAGAGCTAAGTCTGCGTAGCAGCTGTGTTATCAACCAATGTCCACCGATTCATGTACTAGTGCGAAATAAGGAATCTCGATCCCAATATATAGCTACCGAGTCTTCTGTCCTCGTGTTTCTTCCAGGGCTTCCTGCTGCAGGAGAGCTACGTTACGCACTCGGCGAGATGTCTCCTGCGTTGCTTTAAATATCATCTCTGCCCCAAAATACAACTCTCCGCGACTGTAGGTCGGGCTGCTTCTATGCTCTGTGTGTAGTAGGGGAGGAGTGACTAGGCGCCGCGGAGGGAGATAAAGGATAGAGCTAACCCGGGGGCGCACTGTGCCTGTCATATCAGCGCGACGGAAAGTCTAGCAGTGTTGTGCGCGATCGCGGAGGTGATTGTAAACCTCGTGTGAGGCCAATCCGCCGTGTTGCTTCGAAGTAGGCATGCCGTGGGAGATTTGGCTGCAGGTATGCGGCGGTGGCGGGTATGTACATGTATATTAGCTGGAACAACGGTTAGTGTCGGTCATGGTGGTGGTGTTCCTGCAGTGCCGTGGTGCGGGGTTAAAATTGAGCCGCACACACTAAATGGCTTGGCAGGCGGTGTGGTGTTTTGGAGAGGTCTATAGCAGCGCGGTCTCACTCGCAGTGGAGCGTTGTGGTGGTCCATGCTAGGATGACGCTAACCCTACCCTACCTTCCATTTTCAGAGGCCCTCGCTGCCCCTTTCTCTTTACACATCACGGTCAAGGACACTATTATCAAGGACATCACGAGTTCATCATCAATGTTTACATAGGTATTCCCCCATCTACTATTCATCTAAACAAATGCTAATACATGTCTATTGCTTGTGAATTTATCAAAAAATCTCGGCAAAAATGCGGAATACACAGCCAAAAATGGAATACACAGCCAGATGTTCCTTCCTACCGCTGCCTGTCTGTTCGCTACCAGCTCGCTACCATTCAGAACCCGCTATTTCTGGGCGTCGCTTCGCGTAACCATTGGGTTTCAAGAGTGATAGGGCTTTCCCTTCTGTCCAGATGATTTGAGGAGAAGTGGATAGGGTCCGCTACCTCTCTACTCTCTGAATTATTGGCAGCAGCTGGATCTTTTGACTGAACGGGGGAACTTATTGTACTTTTAGTTGAATGGATTAGTTTTCTATATTATTCTCATCAATATCGTGGTGTGATGACTTACTTGTGATAATGGTTTGAAAATTGACGGGCTCGCACAACTGACTTGACAGAATAGTTTTCCCGGGCTTCCAAGGCAGCGATGTGGTTTCCAACTGAGTCTATGAATTGGTAGGATAGTTGTGAGTTTTCTTCCTCCAATTTATAAAACATTGACCGTATTCGCTCATTGACCTCCCCCAGCTTTAGTACTCGAGATGTCTTATCAGGGTCCGGCTTCAAAGCATCAACATGAACCTGCTCCCGCAATGGTTTTCCTTCATATATTTCTAATCCACCCGATCCTAACCTTTGATGGTATTTACTCCAAACTTCAGTTGTTAGCGGTGGGACAAAAAATTCGGCAGGTTCTGGATTATTGATTCGGAAGTCATGATCGATATAATAGATATGTTAACAAGGTAATTGATACCGGCGGGAGAAGAGACAGTTGCAAGCATATAGACCTGTTGACGGATTCGATTCACGTATAGGTACTGGCACCTGTTGCTCTAATCGAATTGCGAGTTTGCTGTACTCGGTAGCAACAATGAGTTGAAGGCTATAGGGAAAGGGGTGCAGCCCTTCGTATCCTGGCCTCTTGATGAGTGATACCTGTTTGGTCTTGTTCTCGATCTCTGCAAGCTTCACCTTGTTTTCCACCTCATGCGCACAATCATGAACTGTCCGAACACATCCAAAAATACTATGTGTACTGGTTTCTCCTTTCTTCTGCCCCGCTCCGTTCTTGAGACGTGAATGCCAGGCTTCACATGCATTGGTTGAGGTAACTTGCATTAGAATTTGGCAATGTTGACGTGCAAAAAGTGCCCATTGATGACGGTTCTCAATGAGTTCCTTCTGTATGTAATTTTTCTTTCTCTCCGAAGATGCTTTCTCTATTGCGTTTTGACAAAGCCTTAAACAATGTTCTTCCGTATGTGCATTTATTGCATATCGGAGCAATTCATAGCTTTCTCTGTCTTCTAAAGACTTGAAGTTGCGTTGAAGGGTGCGTTCAGTATGCACAGTGCAAAGAAGGTGATTTTCCACAATTCTGCTAAAAGCCTTTCTTACTGCTACTTTTTCAATTGCACTATTGTCTGTGAGGGGGTAGCGCATTTGCCATCGGTTCTGACTCCATCGATAAATGCACTTCATCGCTTCAGCTAATACCTCTGAGTTTTCACTCTCAACCAAACAATTTGCACCTGGAATCCAGATACCGTATTCATTTCTACATAGAAAAGTAAAAAGATTGTAAACATGAACGTTGACTTTATGTGTAGAATCAAATAAGGTAAGATATCCTCTTTTTGACAATACAGACAGGCGTAATGGATGTGCAAATACAAGACCGCGGGTGAGAGCTGTTGAGTTGCCGGTGGGATTTGATGTATATATTGTTTCGCAGAAATAGTTTTCTTTTAACAAGAAGGTGGTTGCTGCATCCCAATCATCATGAATGGTTGTGGCATGAACAGGCTTTCGTATGTCAAAGGACATTCCCCTCGCTAGGTTAACACAATCCTTCCTATTAAGTTATTAATTTCATTATGTTTGCAACTGAATAATAATATTTCTGTTTACTAGCAGGCAGCCCAATGAATTCTGTCTTTTCGTGGCAGGGTGTAAAAATAAAACCATATTAGTCTGTCTTTTCACTGCTTGGGTGTGTAGCCCAGCCCCTAATTCATATTTTGATAATATTTATTATTGAAACGAACTCCGTTTTTGCTTCCAAGATGCCTCAATTGTATGATCGTGACAATTTAAATCAGTTTTAAATTTATCTAGAACTTGTTGAAAAGTCCAGATTTTTGTTGCGGTATCGGGTTGAACTTCTAGGGGCTCTATTACTTTAATTTTTACGAGTCTGGGATAAGCGAACGCGTGGTGATACGTGATTTACCACTCTTATTTTCTGTTGCTGGATAGGGTTCCGGTTTTGAAGATTTTCGTTGTGGTCCTAACCGACAGGAATAGTAATGTGTTTTAAACTGACCATGTAAATGTTTCTCTGTTTTCCGATGCGTCCAAAAACCGTCAACAAGAGGCCAGTAAAGCGTCTTTATTATGTCATATTTCCAATAACTTGCATTTGCCAAAGCAAATCAATCCAATATTCGTAATCAACTGGTAGCGGGATCAAATTTGAACTCATGGTGCGATAGTATATAGCAATTAGTAGGTGAATGGTAAACAGTAGGACGCGTACACAGAGAACTCGTTCCTCTGCAAGAAATACATGCTAAATACGAGTGATTATCTATGAACTTGTAATCTAATGTCTGTGCGCCTCTGTCCGTGCCTAGGCTTGGTATTTCAAGCCCGCCCACCAACACAAAGTGAGACCGCGCTGCTGGAGACCACTCCGGTGTTTTCTTGCAGATGATGTCTGCAGGGATCGGGACTAGCGCCAGCCTAAGAGCAGAGCCTCATTACTTGTAGATACATGTATCTACAAGTACCCTACATCCTACTCGGGGTTCGGCGTCAACATAGCCCTCGCCATCCGAACCTAAGAGGAGCACGGTTTACAAATGAATCTCAAGCACCTAGCTGCCGTTCTCTTTTTTCTACATGTAGTTATTAATTCTTTGCCGACTGTAGGCTCCTGGGCGCTGGTGTTTGCGCGCTAAGCCTTGCCAAGATACGTGCACAGGGTAACACGCCAAGGTTTACTCTCAGTGCGGCTAAAGTGTTAGCCCCGCACTTTGCACCCCTCATGAAGCGAGAGCCTCACCCCACCAACAGGTCCGACGATAACCAAAATAGTGCGCGACGAACAGCTAGAGCTACTAAAAAAACCTCACCAACAACAGCGCAAACCCCCTCTCTCTCCTCTCTTATTACCTTCGGCACGCTTCACCGCCACAACTTACCCTTGCGACGGAATCTGCCCGCGTTCGGCCCTCGACACACTTGATGGAACCACCGCGAGACCTCATGAAGACATGTTCCGGACAGCAAACACGAACTACCGCCTAGGGTGGGACTGTTAGCCTTATTACCGCGTGCGCAACTCCGCTTACTGCCCCCGCTGGCGTGGGGCTTGGAGATCCCTAGCGACCCATCCACGAGCGCCTTCATGGTGACCAACTATCCTGGTCAGTGGAAGCCCTGCTTTCCAGGTCCTTCCCTCTGGCAAGAAGGCTAATAATCTTTCTTTCAGCAGGGGTGTATACGAGCCCAACCACTACCGACGCGATGAGCACACGCACCGACACCGACACATGACATCGCGTTAACGCACACCCTTGGTCCTACAGCTACGGCGTGGTTTATCAAAGATATTGTGTTAGTACACGTCCTGGTACCGGGCTTGCACCCGTGTTTTTCGCGACTGTGTGGTGCGGTGGACTGGCGGCGTGGGCATCCTACATGAGATTAGGGAACACTGACAGCAGTAAGCTCCCTAGGGTGCGGGAGAACGGAGGAGGGGGTTGGTTATATTAGGGGCTGCGCTGTAAGCTGGGCGTGGCCAATAGGAGGACTACACCCCCGCATAGGTACCCATTCGTATTGCAGCAGTGGGTGAAACGGCCCGTGACGAACTAATGGAGTCCCACGACATGTTTACTTCTGCTAGAGGTATGTGTAGTTAGTAATCAAATACATACTTAGATTTGATACTGGGACGTGGATTGTTCAAGGCCCCTTGCGTGTTTCTGTTTGATGTATCGATCAAAGCTAGGGGCTGTCGGTAATTGCGCCTCCGGGGGTAGATTATTTTGGCGCTAGGCTGTGAGCGCAGATTGACTGGGTTAAGAATAGATGAGGCAGAGTTGCAAAATGAGGGAAAGTGACCAGTTAACACGCGGGTCTACGCCTGATATAAAAGAACTAACAATATATATCACCGCATCCCCAAACTCTAAACAGATACCGAGAGTGCCGGCGTTAAGTATGGAGGAAGGTAAAAAAAAAAAAAAAGGATCTAGGAGGGGGGGGGGGGGAAAGGAGATATTTTGGGCCGGGGAGGTGAAATGGTATGGAATGTCAGAGTAACTAAATATCTAACGAGACGGATCAAAGGTGATAGAGCGGGAAGCCGCGGCTCTCTTTGTTATTTAATGTCCCCCCGAAATATGCAAAAACCGAACTAAGCAGGAAAAAAACCCGAGACATGAAATGTCACTCGGAGCTTGCCTCAAAACGCTTTGAAATAGGAATAAGATATAGTGGAGGAAATATATAATAGTGAAGTAAATATAGACTTTCTTATTACTTTAAAACTGAGTACAAATTAAAGTGGGTGCTCATATAAGCATATAAAACAGTCAGGTATTTGTGTACCGGATATAAAATCCTAGGCACGAAGGTTGATTGTGCTCGGAAGCGACACTCATTGCAACAAAACCTTGCTCTAGGATACTTTTCTAGCTTGCTAATAGGTACTTTAAGAAACAGGACATCTCTAGTAGAGTGATACAGTATATGTGGTGAACATTTTCTAATCGTAGTATGGCCTGTGTCTGATTGTATCTGACACTGATGATGACACCTGCTCGATCCTCTTCAACTATGGAAGGAGAATTCCCAATAGCGGCGATAGAAATGCTAAAACAGGCTATTCATTGCCGGGCTTGATACATTTTTCTGCTTTGTTCTTTGACTAGTATGCCTAATCTACCTTCCGAGCCTGAAGATACAGTACCAAAAAAGCGGGTGGATCTAGTACCTTATCTGCCAGGATACCACGACACTCCGGTATTGCTACAGCATTGCTATGGTATAATGGCCGAAATTCCGATTTAATTCGGAGGTTTTTCACGATACCGTATTGCTATGGTACCTATTACATCCCCTTTTTTGGTACTGTACTGACGTGGTTGGTTCCAGTATATTCCGGCATGCAGCTAGGTTTTACCTCTGCCGGTAATACGACATTCAATCATACAACTTCTTGCTCTTTGAAAGCAAGGACACTGGCGTACGCGTGTTCTACACACAGTATGAGTTACTAGAAACCAATAATGACAAGCATACATATTCAAATTACCCCTCAAAGTTCCTTTCATTCTTACTTACATGTACATCATGAGCCGTCAGAGCACGCTACCGGCACGGCTAGTCTACATGCGGGTGGGCCGGGCTAGCGTCTGCCGCCCTGGTGGGGTTGGCAAGTGGGGGCGATGGCCTAGTCGCCTAAGTCTGGCATCTAATTCAGCAGCTTCAGGTTCGGACCCCCCACTTGCTAACAAATATTTCCTAGGAAGCTTTGGGCGGGTGGCCCACGTAAGTCTTTTGTCCCGGCTGGATAATATTTTTTTTCCTCGGACATGGCGCAGCGCGGGGCCGACTAGGGTCCGACACCGTCCCGCGGAGTCCGCCTTGGCCGTTCCGCACCCTATGGTACAATTGGGAAAATGTAACATACCGGAATATGAGGATAAGCCGTCCCATATTGAGATATCCTCTAGAATGACCTTAGTTATCCAAGTTTTGCGATGAACTCGTCCCATATAGCTGAGGAAGGATACGTTACAGGAGGTGGCGGGAGGCGGCAGGAGGCGGCAGGAGGCAGCGATGGGTGATAGGGTGCCGCACAGAATCGGGGCAGCACAGGGCGGGCACGGCACATAGGGTAGGCGGGCATGGCAAACAGGGAGGGTATGGCTGTGCTAGTCTGGCTGGAAACCTTTAAGTCCCAAAGCCTACATGTACATACTTAGAGTCATCATCATCACCATCACCATCACCATCATCATCATCATCATCATCATCATCATCATCATCATCATCATTATCATCATCATCATCATCATCATCATCATCACTATCGCCATCACCACCACAATTGTCATCAGAGAATACTCTATAAATACGGGTATATATGGTGCGGTAAACATGAGAAAGGTGATTTTACCACCGGTGGTGAAAATAATACCAGCATTTATAGCTTAAAATGGATAAAAGCACAGACCTTTTGGCCAAAAGGGGCTATATAATGCTAGTATATATGAACGTTGTCCACCAGTGGTAGGTCATTTTACCACCGGTGGCAGCTATTTTACCACCGGTGCGAAACTGTTAGTATTAATGATAATGCAGAATAAAGACTGAAAGTCAGCATTTATACTGGAACAAGGACTAATTCAGTGCTTATACCGACCACCGTTGGTAAAATTACTTTTGACACATTTACCGCTCCATATCATACTATTGCCTTGGTACCTTTAGTGCGGATATTTATATATTTTCCGTATTCCGAATAGGATGAAACTAAATAACTAAGGGCCCGTTCGGATAACCCAATAATCTAGATTATTGGCGATAATCCGATGGATTATGGGCTTTTGGATTATCGCAATAATCTAGGCTGTTCATGCAATTGAGTAATCCGAGATCTGGAACTCCCGATTATCCCAAAAATCCGCCAAGGAAATAATCACCTCCGGAGGTAATTATTCCCAGATATCCTGAAAGCCTAATCCTATTTCAACGTTCTCTGGACATGTAGATCATCCACTCATTATAGTTATTATGGTTATCATTTTTGCTTTCTAATAGTCCAATCTGCCCAGTGGTCCAAAGAGATAGTCTAAGGTTGTCGGAACGGGCCTAAGTTGACTATGTGAACAGTACGTTCAAAAGAGCAACCCGTCCGTCTTGTAGGTCGGGGCGAGACGCCTGACATAGCCCATCTAGTCTAGATGAAAACTACAATTTTTTAGGGTAGGGACAGGCTGGACTATTGACAACCGTCCTCCCTATCCCTTCGTCTGTCTATAGGATGCTGCCCCCAAATTCAAGCAAATCTAGTGTGGCTTCACTAACAGATTTCGTTTTCTCTCAATGGAAATCCTTCTCTTCTCTTTCTAAATCATGTCATTCCATTTCTATATCTCAAGGAAATTCAATTCCTCTGGTATAGGGGGCATCAATTAGTTGACAAACAAAGGATAAGGCGCGGAGGGAGTCAACGGAATGACAGCCGGGTTCATCTTCGTATATATATACGCTAACACCCGCCCCGCCCCCCCCACCGGCCCACAGAGGCCTGGAGCTGGAGGGGGTGCTCGGTCATTGTTTTAACCCTCTGCCGCTTGATCAACTGTTTGGTCGGTTAAGCAGGGATCCTGTGTCTTCGGGCTTGATAGAGGAGCTGGAAGACGAAGACCTATTAAGTGACATGGTTTAGCCTTCCCAACCGGGAAAGCTAGAGGATCGCTCAACAGCCTAATTTAGACATGCATTCAATCTCAGTGACTTTACTAGCAGGCAGCGTTTAAATAAAACATCTCCTTGTGTGTGTTATTAACCGTTATAGCAGGATAGGTTCTTCTATTGACATGACATGAGATCAAAGGAGAGACTTTACTGTCCTTTTGAAAAATAGGTCAATAGGCGAAGAAGCAATAATGGCACGATAGGTAATGGTTTTTTCCCCAAAGCCACACTACTAAGAAATCCTTGCCGTCGCTACGATAAAGCCATATCCACTGGAATATTACCATGGAAGGAGATCAGAATTCTTTAGAGATTGCCGTAGCTAGTATAGTCCGCACCTAATTTCCTAGTCTACTAGCACTCCTCTGTAATTAATGGATTATATAAAGAAAAATCCAACTGTCCTTCCAAACCCTACCGAGTGATAGGCTATGACTCAACTCCTCGGACCGCCGTTATATGTGGCAGACATCCTAGTAGTTGGACGCGCTGTGTACTATCTAGGTACCTGATAGGGTCTCTCTGTTGACCCCGTGGGCGTGGGCTGACACCTTCCTTTACCCACTGGGGGCTGTATCATATCTAAAAGGGGATGCAGGAGGCCGGAGGTCCAGTTTTGCATGATCATGCGAAACCTCCCAAAGAGCACCACCCCCTCACAATTCATTAACTAGAACTGCTGGTGAAGCCCATTCCCGTTCAATCCGGTTAAATTTAATGGGCATGGGTGGGTTGCTAAGTTGTGGCATCATAGCCCATCACTCGGTGCTCTTATGAGTGTTGACAAAATAGGTATATTAGCACCGAACCTTTGACAACACCCCGAGATGCGCAAGAAGGATAGAGGTACACTGACCTCCACTAAGGTTAATATACGGCTTCCACCGGCGCCCGCACGGATATTTCGTAGAGGTACATACTTAGGTATTTGTAGATATAATGTGGCTGGGGATACGTCCACCGTGTGGCACTGTATGCTGAAGCATTCCTAGTGGTCTCAACGTAGCTTCCACGTACTAGCAGTGTGAAACACCCTTACGCACACTCGATAGTTGCCGGCCGGGGTTGCATCATGTGATCTCACTCGACGCTCTAAGCACCGACAAAAACCGTAACATATGTCGAGCCGAAACCCCATCCAGGGATTAGTCAGCTCGAGCCGCCCACTCTCTCTTCCCCAAGCACAGGCTTGCTGCATACAAAGCGTTACAGATAGTTTTTTACAGGTGTCGATAAACTCCAGACCAGCACCGATTTCAGAAACAAGTGGTGCAGCTTGCTCAACATGGCACGTTCGGTTTGGTCTTTATTCTCCCTTCCCAATACTTCGCGTAATGACTGGTCTCGATCTCAGACTCATTTCCGGCCTTCTTCCGATAGGTGCTGCACTATCAGGACGGCCGGGTGCATCATGAGGTATCACTCGATGTTACTTTCGGGGTGGTTACATGCAGGCTGCGCTGTGAAATAGCCAAGTGATGGGATTACGCCATACCAGGAACGCGGCAACGACTGAATAAAAATAATGTGATCATGGGAATATGTAATTGGTAGGCTTCACTGGGTATAGTGCTAGTAATGGATCACGGGTGGCGGTGTAGCGGGAATATTATATATTGGTTCAGGCCTGGTGTAGATCACTTCTTTATACATTCCACGATTCATTGGTAGATGAATCATTACCATGTGAGCAGCTGAGCGAGATTTTTCCGCGCTCAAGATGCAATATCGGGGACATAGGGGACGTCTCTCTTGGCGCAAGATTTCGTTTTAATGACAGTATGAGCGAAGCTAGCGATACAAGAGTAAAGGACAAAAAGGTTCCTACTGCAACCAGTACACTACCCCACCTTGCAAACGGAAAATTCATCCCTCCACTAAGGGAATCAGCCTCGGTGGTATCCGCACCATATTTTTCTCACCCTAAGAAAGCTCCTGATAGCGCACATACAACATGCTAATTTCCCGTTTCTCCTGTGCTATCTCATTTGGTACCGCTGACAGGGCCATGTGCGTCCTGGGGAGCGGGGCACCCCCACCGATAGCCACCGAAAGGTTAGGATCCTGGCAACTCTGGAGGCGGCCCTGCATCATGGGCGGAAATCTACCAAGTATAATGTCAGCTAATGATTATGCGTAGAGTGCTTTGTTACTTACATCTTTGGTCCGATACACTCCTCCATGGTCCATAGCTGCGCAGGGGGTGTAGGGTTCTCCATAGGCGTAGTGACAATAAGGAGCCCGCCGGGGTTCCTAGAGAGGGTGAGCGTCTTGCTATCGTCGCCCTCGTATGACAGTGAGAACTGTTGGTAGTTTTCAGGGTTGACCCGGACCCGCCAGGTACTACCCTCGGGACCGAGGACTGTAGCGGCATAGCCATTGATTTCGACCACTGGGGCTTTATTTTCCCCAATACTGAGTAGAGCCGTACCGTTTGGGAGTGCCATTGCTATCTAGATTGTTTCGCGTAGGAGAAATGGGGAGGAAGATTGTTGTGAGTGAAAAGTGAGGAGTGTTGAATCCAATGTTGGTGGCAATGCTGGCTGGAGTAGCACGATTTATACAGTCTAGCCATCGTTTGTAAGGGATTATCCAACCTTACAAGTCTTCATCCCTACCCCGCGTCTCTCTTTGATAAAGCAAGTAAAAAGGTCGAAATATGCAGTTCGATTCACAATCGGACGATGATCTGCACCAATACCATGGATCTGTTTGAGCTCAGCTCGGTTTCAACACTTTACTTCGGCATTGATTTCTCTTTACAATCAGGCCATGTTCTCGCTAAGTTGGTTGGAACACTCGTCTCTCATGGCGAGTGAGCGGTTAAAACCGATTTGGAAGCCCCGGAAACCCCCACCCCCCCCTATGGCCCAAGAGATGTCAAGCCCCGAGGTCAGACACAAAATAACAAAATGAGAACACTTGTCTAGGATACCCCGCTTTTTCCCCGGAGCATGAGAGGATTGGAGAAACTCAACGATGGCATCGGGGCTGACATCACCAGAGATAGATCGTCGCCAGATAGGGGATGGCTTCTCTAGATGGTCTGTGCGACGCGTCCACCATGCAGGTGGTCGACTGGAGTAATTACTTAGCGGACCACCAACTCTAGCACTGGGGTCTGATTTTGCACGAGTAAAATCACTTTCAACAGAATTTATCACACATTCTCTTAGACTGATGAGACATTTTAAGCCAACAGAGGAAAAGGGTCGGTAAAAAAAGGATCAGCGTCCACTAGCCGGAGGTAGTAGGTATAATATTTTCTATGCAGCTCATCGAGGCCACTATCATGATATCAAATGGACAACCGTGCGAGCATGGCATTTACCTGGTAACGACCAACCTAGTACGTATACGAGCAGTAGAGGACTAGGTATCCTTTTTTTCGCCGATCTTTTTTTCTGCAAAACACAGTGGCTTAAAAGGTCTATTACCTTCCAATTTATGATATACCCAGGCTGTCATAAATGCGGGAGGTGCCTACTCCTGTCAACCAAGCTGCTGTTTATTGCGATTAGTGGGCCAGACTACATGTACCGCGGGGGTCCTCAAAGTGATGCAACGGCGACAAAAGCCACATATTCCGCAGCTACTGGCCACCATGCCCAAAAAGTGGGAAGTAATTCGAGTCGCATCAAGCGGAGCTATATAATAATATTAAATGGGGAAAAATTGACTGGGTCTAGCTGTGGTGGTGGTCGCGACACTAGAATATTGAGCTCGTTGCATCACTTTAAGGACCCTCGGGGTATATATGTCATGAGACATCCACAAGCGACTCACGAGTCCGCGCAAGCTGTTTCGCTTTGAGCCTTGAAATTACTTATATAGGCTTCCTACATAGGCGATGCTACTGCATGAGAGATTTTGCGCGCCCAGTACATAGTAGTACTGCCAGTAGGTAATCAGCTATTGATGCTTGCCTTTACTCAACTGAGAAATAATCTATTCAGTACTACGGACCCTATGTCTTAGCAAATATGAAAGTGCGACATCTCGATGTGGTTTGGTTGGTGGGATCAATGAGAGTCTAAGCACGACACGCACCAAGAACCCACCGCCAAGAGCTAAATATTTAGACACAGGTGGTTAGCGCCACTTCCTATATAGGCGCGCTAATGATAGAAAGTACTCGTCTACCAGGGTAAGAACCAGAAAATGCGAAAGGATTATTTGTATGGCAGAACGTTGCCACTCCATACAAATAATCTCACTCGGATTTTCCGGTTCTTATGCTAGTAGAGTATAGTAGTGAGACATGTGTGAGACAGAATTGACGTGATTTGATTAGTCGGTTGATGAGTGGCAGGGATTAATGCCAAGAGCTTAATATTTAGACACAGAGGTGGTTAGCGCCACTTCCTAGCAGTTTAATCCCCCCACTGTCTCTATACTTTACCGCTGTTCCCTAGTGTAGCTGTTCCCTCATAGGACCAACCTGCAGTCGCGAGCTGGCCACTGCTAGTTCTAGTCGCACGCCTATGAACCTCGCCGGCAGTACTCTAGTAATCCGTTACTACTCAGTCGTTGATTAAAAAGTCAGCGTATAGTCGCAACCATATCCGACGAGTTCGTTAACGCGCGAGTAAATGTTATCGGGAATTACGGTACTCGGCGAATACTGCCAGTTGACGAACAGTGGTAAATGTTCACTGCCTGAGTAATAATTATTAATTATCGACAGGATATGCCAAAGACAAGCGAGGTGGAATGATATCTTGGGGGCAATACATGGATCTAGAGTACCAAGCCTTGTCTTGCCAAGAGGACCCCCCCAAGCCTCCCGTAGACCATGGTGAACAAGGAAGAAGAGTGTAGATCCATAGATACATGTATCTATGACGCTCAACCTATCTATTCACCTTGATTAGACCTTTCAAGCCAACATAAAAAAAAAGACCGGCAAATAAAAAGGTCAGCATCTACCAGCCGGAGGTAGCAGGTATGATACATATTTTGTATGCCACTCACGGAGGCCGCTATCAGGATATCAAAAGTACCATGGTTATCAACTGTGTTTACCTGATCATACCAGCCTAGTATGGCTACATGTAGTAGAGGATTAGCCGATCTTTTTCGCTTTGCCCTCCGTGGTTCAGGCTCTTGCCGATCAAAGTCAGGGGTTTTGTCTTCCACCAGCGAAACCTAACCCTTAGTGGCAAGTGTGGTACTCTACAGGTAGATTACCACGGTATACCCGCCATCCTGATGATCTGGACACTTTCATCCTTGTAAACGGATGGTGGAGATCCACCTCCATCTAACTTTTGACGGGAAGTTAATCAATCGAGTTGTCTCGCTAATCAAGACGTGCCCCTGTCGGTGATGTGTAGTTGGGTAATGGCTTGCAGGAACGAGAGAGCCTTTGCTGGTTGCGTAGCTGCCACCCGTTAGAGCTAGTCATCGCCCAGTCATCTCGGGTGAGTGGCTGAGGCTTACTAGAGGCCGTGTACCTGGGGAAGTGGTGTTACTATTTATGCTCGAGATTGTTAGATCAGAATTTTTTATAGTCGTTCCTTTGAGCCCCACTTGTCAAGAGCCATTGACACTCCCTGGTTGACGATGCTTCGCACACCAGTTCCTCGGGCAATGTATTAAGCAAAGGAAAAATAAATTCCCTATCGGTAGGTTTAGCGGCCAATTCTTACGTTGTAAGTAACCTGGCTGACAATGACATCCGTGAGCTCGCTCGTCGGGTACACTAAAACCCCACAGCAAACCATGTCTGTAGCCAACAAATAAATAAATCCCCCTCGGAGGTGCATCATGGGATATCACTCGTTTAACATCTGCTGCGCTCGGTTTTTTTTTTTTTTTGCTTAATTCATTAGTTGTATTTGCTGCGCGAGGAAGCCAGGGGGAAGGTCGTTACTAGCAGAGTTTTGCGTTCCGATCAAAGCTAAGGAAATATCAGCTTTAGAGTGTTTGAAATATCCATCCTTCCGCCATAGTAAGCCCCGAAAGAATGTTGCGACCAACGCCAACTCCACCCCATGACGTCACCCCGTGAGCTCACGCCTACACCCGCACTAGGTGCACACCCGCCCGCCAAGGCTCTCCGATAAACCGCATCCAATCCCCCTTGCCCCTTGCATGCACGCTCCCTTCGCTTATCTACATGTACGTACTTACTAATGCAGCGCACAAAGCTTATCTCAACCACCACGCCTCCGCTCGGAATGGGAAACCGGCTCATTCGCGCTCTGCCGCCGCGCACCCTGACGGCACGGGCTCTGGCGGGGGTATGGTGGTGTCTGGGTTCGGGTGGCTTTACTTTGGGCATAGGCGGAGTGGGGCGCTGCGTATGGCGCGAGAACCAAAGTCCCCTGTGGCTGCCAACCTCCAGGCACACTTTTGTATTCTAGCCTATCAAACTACAAGGAAAGGTCCTTAGCGTCGCTTTTGGGGCCTGTGCTGCTGTGGCATGCTGTGAAAATGATGGTGTGCGGAGGGTTCACAACCAGAGGGGACTTTGGTTCTCGCGCCATAGTGTTTGCGGATTTGGTACTTGGCGTGGATGGTTTGGACACCCGGGCGTGGGTTTGGGTGCCTGAAGGCGTGCTTGCATGACGGCGTAGGGTGGCGCTGGGTAGGGCTCCAGGCTCGGTCGATTAGAGTGCTGACATCGCTAACGATATCTTCCAAGTCGTCTACTCCCCAAGGATCCCCGCGATAAGGTTATTTCCACGTTGCGAACAATCTCCTCGATATCATCTCCCGCAGCTCCCTTGACGAGTACGCATTTCTACCTCACGAATGATTGATCTCCTGGGTACTATCTTGGCAGGCGCTATCTCCACGGGGGTGTTCCACATCGCCAATGACCGCACGAACTTGTTTTAACATCGCCCACAATCTTCTACATACGTCGCAGCTGGGACGACCTTAAGAGGGGTATTCCCACGTTGCGGATGGCCTCCGGAAAAGCCTTTCATGCTCTGCATGCCAAGGGCTTCCGCGATGGGGTTATTTCTACGGTGCCAGCAGCCTCTTGGGTAGAATCTGGAGGTGGGCTGCCTTGAGGACGTTGCCAAGTACCTCCGAGTATGATTTGGAGTACTACTCTCGAGACTCCCCTGGCGTTATAATATTGTCGAGCCGCCGCTGGTATCCCGGGTGCGGCTCTTCCAGGGCTCCCCGACACGGCTGCCCCCATTGCCAACGACACCTGGATAATGGACCCTTGCAGGGGAGAAGGTCCCCACGCTGCCGATGAGCTCCGTGGTATGGCTTGCCACAAGAATACTACTCAAGTCGCCAACGACCCCTTAACTAGAGCCATCGACTAAATCTCTCCGGGACCTCGAAAGGATTATTTCCGTTGCCAACACTCCTCTGCGAGTGGCCCCCGCAGTATAGGAGTATCCCCACGCCGCTAATGACCTGGATAGGATTAGGTGCTACCTTTCCCACGACCTCGAGAAGACTATATCCACACGGCCGGCGGTCTCCAGCGGGGTCTTTTGCGGCGACTCCCGCCATAAGAGTATTTCAGCGTCGCCAACGCCGCCACCGGGGGTTGTTAGACACTGCTCTGGTAGTGGACTCTGGTCAAAGCTCAGTTACGGCTACGGCCTCATATCGCCGGGGGTCGTCACGAGAGGGGGGCTCGCTAGTTCGTACGGCCGTGTGTGCTTGTCCGGTGTTTGTGCCCGCGGTGTTGTTACCGCTAGGATGGTCGTTTGTAGGGCGCTAGAGTAACAAGGGGAGTATAAAACGCGGTGGGGTCCGGAAACGGTGGGCGGAGTGTAGGGGCGAAGTGAGCGACGAGGAGGCGGGGAAGGAAAAGAACTATAGCCGGGCTTGGCTGTGACGCGGAGTTTGAAAAGCAAGAGTGGGGGTGTTTGCTTGGTTATTTATATCTCTGCTGCTCTTTCCTTGGTGGGGTTGGTGGCGGAGTGCGATATTTTCATAGCCCGGGGCTGCATACATTGATGAATTAAACTAAAGAACAACTCTGCATAAGGCGAGTGATGGCCTGTGATGCACCCCCGGGGCGCCGCCCGCGGCGTGAGGTTCAGGTGGGCTCATTGCCGGATTGCCCGGTCACGGTAAGTCACACCTCGCTTCCAAGGCGGGTGGTCCTCAGGCTTCTGCAGGGGCTGTTCGGCAGTACGTGGGATACATTTGCACAGCTCGCGTTAGGGAAAGTGTCAAGGGCGTTCAAGAGGCGACTTAGATATCCGCTGTACAGCCCATTGAAATTCCTCAGCCAATACAAACACAAGGGTGTATCATGCAGCGTAAAGTACTCCTCCTCCGGGGTAGTTGCACCCACAGAAAGCCTCCACACGCGAGGTGAGCTAAACTCTCTTTACCATCAATACCCCCCCCCCCCCGGGACGGGCCCATAATCCCGCCGTAATACGACCACCACAGCTCCGTCTACGCCTGCCCTCCGACTCCCTCCTAGCTGCTATCCGCACAGACCGTAATAAGATGACCATGATGAGCGGCACCGTGTCAATACCTCCATTGCCGGCGCCGACTTAGATAACCTCCGACAGCCGTTGTCACTCGCGGACTCGGTAAGAGGGTAGTACTGGACTAGCTAGTGACGTTAATGATCCCTACTTGTTCTCCCTTGTGCACGACAACTTCGATCTCGCAATGATGCCGCCTGCGTCCGGCAACATGGAACTAGAACCTCCGCGACTGAGCGGCAGCTGTGGAGTCTAGAAGACCGCATCGCTTACAGAGTCCGTATTTCGCCCTCTGCCGCTGGTGTGACTATCAGCTAACTGAGTAGGTCCTCCCCCGTCTTCGAGGGGTGCCTAGAGAGCGCGGCCATGAAGGGCGGTCCCGACGGCCATCTCGGTGCCGACGGCCGCGGGGCCAGTGCTCGGGGAGGCGAGCGACTCCCCAATACCAAGCAGCAGTATTGGCTGTTGCGGTAGTATGTGGTGCTGGCGATGAATGTGGTGGCTGCTGGCTTGGGTTCTGTTTGGTGCTTGGTGGTTGATGTTAGCAATGATGGCTGTCGTGTATTGGGCATGTGTTGTACTTTGTTCACCTTTCATGGTTTCCGGGGGTGTCCACCGACGGGGGTTCCCTAGATCGAGTCGTCTCGGGGCTTTGGATAAAGTGCTGTGGCGTGGTCCCGGCGGGGTGGCAGTGCGAGTTGCAATTAACGGCGAGAAAATACCCGGTACAGTTCGTTCCGTCCGGTCGGCAAAGCCACAACGCTAGCCGGCAAAACACAAAGTGTCACACGCTATCCGCCGCCACCCCGGGCGGGTGTCCTTGTAATGTGCATAGTATCTCACCCATCGACACCTCTGGCCATGTGTTAGTACAGAGCTCCACCAGCAGCCGTCATCATCGCAGTGGGCGTGTTTTTATGTTGTGTGGGCTGTTATATCAAGCCATCCAGCTAGTACTATGTGACCAGCCCTGTTGCAGGCGAGACTCGCTAAACTACGTGTCTATGCAGCCTCCCTCATGGACTTTGGTTATTTAAATCTTAAAAAGTTAAATAATGAAAGGGGGGCGAGGGCAGCTTTCAGCTGCTGGCCGTAGGGGGCTGGGTGTGTGTATACCCACAATACGAAGAAAGGGGTGAAATAACTACTACTATAGGACGACGGAACTTAGCATTGAATACCGAACCAAACCGGCATCGGCGGAAAGGTACTGTACTAATACCGTGTTCTTACCGCATTGCTAGCGTATTGACGGGGATACCGTAGTGATCCCATCTCTCTTTTTGGTACTGTAGTTCTTGCTTATGTCCCGCAGCACGCGGTGAGTCATGCACAATTAATGATGTCACTAGAAATAAAACAAAACGCGGTGAGTCATGACCTATCACTCGGCGAGTGGACGACCGTGGCTGCCCGAGACGTCGACTATCGCAGCGGGGGTGATCCTTGATGCATACTTCTACTACAGGAGGGAATCTAGCTGCCCTTTTATATGTAATAATAATTCCCTTGGCACAAATGCAGCAATGGCGTAATGCAATAGTGGTCTAGACATTGCCATGATTGTTACAGGCAGGATATATTTCCCCCGGCTCGCAATGATCATCCCAACAGTGGCGTTTTTCACGGTGGGTGTCTTATGAGTAATCTTCACTGCGATTTGTAGGTACCTAGGTGGTGCGCTCCAGGAAGCGTCATACATTGCAGTCAAATTAAACAAGGTTGAGGAGGCGGACCAGTACCGCGAAAGCTTGGGAGATTGGCTATCTTCGGCAAGGGTTTACCTCCTTCACGATTGGTCGAAGGCTTATAGTAATTCCGATTTCATATGCATAGCTAGTTCTTCGAGTAATAGCGGCACACGCGCTCAGGCGCCGCAGCGGCGGGGTATATGCTCCTCACACCGTATGGAAAGTAAATACCTAGCCTATGCAGGCTCAACCACCTACCGCACCAGGAGCCACCCCCTCGCTCGGTCGCTGGAGGTCAGGTAACCGCTTCCACATGGCCAACCCCCCGAGAACGGCAGCGGAACCCTCCAACAACGGCATTTTACGTCTTGTGACATGTGTGTTGTACATCCAGCAACCAATTGCACGACCCGTCATCGGGGCCGGGTGTTAGACGCGCGCATGTGGGCTCAATCTCTACTAGAGGGGGGGGGGGAGGGTGGAGGGGGTTGGAGATGTCGTCGGCGGTAGGTAAAGACGGGATATCTAGGAAGACAGTTGCCGGTGGTTGCGTGGCAGCTTTGAGGCTCTAGGAATACGTACATCGGCAGGATCGGGCTCGCCTACAGTACCTAAATTACAGCGTTATCCGGACGTGGAGGTGTATTGTGATATATGGGCTAGTAAAGGATCCTATCTGGCATTAAGCATTCTCCTTGCTTCTGACCATTTTCTTGCTCTGGCCAGTACGGGCTCGGGGGGGGGGGGGGGGGAAGAAAAGGTGAATATAAAAGCAAGTGTCGACCGCGGCAGACACCAACTCCGACCTATTAGTCTCGCGCAAAGCCATCCGACTACATGGTCAGCAAAAAAAAACGGTAAAAATAATCACAATCCCACGGCGGCAAAAGTCTCACGTGGGCCACCCGCCCACTGCTTCCTATCTTACATGTTATGACTTCCCGGGGGTTCGAACCAGAGGATACGCTCTACAAGTCGAGACCTGCGCAACTCGGCCAACCCCCGGGCGAAAGAACCGTATGTTTTCATAGTTTTGGCCACGTCTTTGTCAGATACGTCACCAGGGTGGCAAACTAGGCTGTGAGTACACAAAAGAGGGCTAGCAGAAACGTGTACTCTGCTAGAGGATTCTAGGCTCCAGGAGGCGGGTGGGGCGAGTGGCCACTTCTCCCGTGAAATCGACCAACACCTGGCGTCTGTTCCGGAACGTTGTCATGATCTATCTCTGCTTTAAAAGCCCCTCACTGGTTCCACTGGCTCCATCTCCTCACATCAACCCAGAGACGTCGGCCACTGTCCCAACCAATCGCTGGGCAAGGGGGTGTGGTATTTTTCCCTTATTACGGTCGTGACATGTCCAATATTGGTGTTGCCTCCATCTCCTCACATCCAACCCAAGCCGTCGACCACTATCCCAACCAATGGCTCGGTACGGGGGTGCGGTATCTTTCTCATTAAGGTCGTGATAAGTCCAATACGGGGGCTTTATTCAGGTATCAGGTGGAGAACGTGGCTGTCTGCTCACCAAGTAAGTACCTACAAGCTACCTACGTGATCGTCAAGGACCGAGCCCATCACGGGTCCGCCTCCTAGGAGTGTATACTGATCGTTGTCTTCTTCATAAGATGTACTCGTACCATGTGTCCTTTTGGTTCCTCGTTATACTAAGGACGAATAACCACCGTCCCGCTCTAAAACTCGAACTCCTGATCACGGGTTACAAAAGCAGCAATATGACAAGAAACATAATCAACGAGCTTCATTTGCCTGCTCTCCCGTCCCGTCCCCCACGCTCCGGTTACGAAACCTGCTTAAAAGCACGCCGGGCAAGAAGGTATGGCTATGTCATGGAATTCACTGCTGGGCATCGGGCAAGCACGGGGCTTCGGCGGGTGCCCACAGCAGTGAGCCTGCAGATGGCTTTGTTGGCCACTCGCTACTGTGCCCGCTTGGAGGAACCGCAGGAGGACGGGGAAGAGGAAGAGGAGGAAGAGCTAGTGGGCCCGATCAGAATACCCGCAAAATCTCTTGGTGGGCTGAGGAAATATCTTATGGAACGGCAATACTACTAGCTACTTACTGGCGAAACAAACTGTGATGGCCCCGGGAAATGAAATTTGACTCTGCGATTTGATTACCAGTGACTCCGGCGTGTGGACGCGCCCCCCCTTTGAACATCCAAAAGTAAATGCCTGACTCGAGGGTCTTTCAGTGCTTCAAGCCAAGCTGGAAACTTTAGATTATTCATCCCCACACAGATAAGGGGGAGTCGAGGAAGTGGAAGGGAATAGGGACTACGGAGACGACAGAGAGGACAGAGAGGAAGTACTATTCCATCCTATTCTTCTAGATTTCCGTTTCTATGCCTAACTATTTGTGATCTGGGCAATGATTTCGCTGTTGTGTAGCCTGGCAGTTGTCGCCAAATTCCTTGTACTTTTGTTCTGAGGATACTTGTTCTTGTTAAAACTATACTATATAGAGTGCTTCTCCCTTTCCTTTGTCTGGGATCATCAGTTCGACGATGAATTACAATTCGTATTATCTTCTCTCACGAAGATCCGCTTCCGCTAAAATTAGTTGTTTACAGGGGTCGTCATAAGGTTACCTAGACTAGTATTACGTACTAGACTTTTTGGGGGGTTTAAAAAAGGGTGTAGATATTACAGATACAGTGAATAAAAAATGATTGGCTAATTCTATTATGCTAATGGAAGTAATCCAGCTAAATACCGTTCAAACGATATCCAGATTTGTATATATAAAGCCAGAATACCCACCAGCTCTTATGCTAATAGGCCTCATGGGGGTGTATCAGGAAAGCCAGGTATTATCCGACCGGGAAAATGCCCCCCTCCCCCCCCCCTCTATCTTCATTTTTTCATGTGTGATCAACTCCCAGCGCTGTATGTATGCACTTTAGAGAGGTTTTTTTGTCAATACATTGAATACGTGTTCTACCAAAACTCACGCAGATCGGCCGGGCTGCTGCTGATGTACTTTTATCCACTATGATAGCCCTCCTTTCTTATAAATACTCTAATTCCATACCAGTGGCCAGAGGAGGAAAGAATAAACACGCGAACCCACAAGCACCGCTCGTTACCAGCTGCCATTCCACCGCTCGCCGAGCCCCGCCTGGAAAACTCCATGGGCCTGTTACCTTGAGTTTAGGGTACGCCGGTGCCATGACTGACAGTTGATAATAGTTCCTAAGCAGACCGCACACCCGAAGCAAAGCTGCCTCAGACCACAGCCCTGAATTGTCCCTACTTGGTGTCGCATCGCGGGTGCTCGCTGTACTATATTTCACATCCCGCAGCAGATCGCTGACACCGCCGCCGGGGTGGACGCGTCATGGTGCGGTTGAACACACGCGCAGAGGAATCGATGTCGCCCCAGGCCTAACCCGTCAGTCTTTGGGTGTGGTGGGAGGGAGCATGGTAGCGGTGTGGCAGATGCCGCTGGATGGAAGGATGGGGCGCGGAGGGGGTGTTTAGCAGACTAGTCGGGCGGTATCAGCCCGCTCTGGTGACCGCGGGGGTGGGGGGTAGGACTTGGTTTGCCGCGTCGGGTGGGTGCAGCATAGTGGAGTGCGGGGGGGGTTCGGGGTGCGGGGGGCTTGAGGTTAGGTGTGCTTTGGTAGACTGTCGCTGGGCGGGGATGTAGGGGCTGTGTCTTGTGCCCGCTTGAGGAGAGGGGTGTTTCTTGGCGGGGTGGGATGTGGCGTCTTTGTGCGCGGTCCCGGGCCGGCGAACAGGTGGTAGGACGTTGTGTGTATGTTTATGGCTTTACACCGGGGAGTTATGTCCGCAACGCTAGTGCAATCGCATATAGCTCGCTAATATTTGAGCTGGAGATCGATTCGGGCAGACACCAACCAATCAGAGCGTACCGGGTGGGAGTGCGCTGTGCTAGTGACTAATCCAACACGCACCACCTCGGATGTTACCTTTCCGCCCCGCTGCTCATGATAAAGAGCAACACCACCCTGCGAAGGAACCCGGGACTTTCTCTCCAGCCTGCTTCGCATCACCGGATTATCAACAACGGAGATGATGTGCATGTCTCCTCGCGATCGGGGGCCCGCGGGTCATCATCACCTTGGGCCGTAGTACTTCAAGGAGCTGAAGACCTCATGAGGGTTGCCGGGGGTGTGCACCGCTGGGTTATGCGCCATTTCCTGGGGGCCGGGGTATCGCCAGAGGATTCTCGAGATCTAGACTTTGTGCAAAGCAGACGGGACCCGGCGGCAGTAGGACGGGACGGGACGGGACGGGACGCGAGGTCTCTCGATACCTTTTTGACTGTTCCCCGCCGTACAGTTTAGGTTGCGGGCTCATGGGTGGGGATGGCAGCGGGGTTTGGTAACCGACTTCCCACCAGTTCACTCAAGCTCACAGTCGCGGGACTGTGAGGGCTTGATACTTTGCCAAGACACGTTCTTATCTCGGCCAGGCAAGACAAGACAAGGCCTGCCTCGTCTTGTCAATACTGTGTTCCTCAACGAATCCCAAGGTGGAGGTGCGGTGGCTGTCAACACCTTTCTTGCTTTGTGGGGGTATCTTGACCCCATATCGCGGTGTCTGCAGTGATGTGGGGGGCGGGGGGCGCGTGTTGGCGGTACCGTGTCGGCTGCGCCGCGTGGGTCTCCGGATATTACTGAACAAGAGGGGGCCTTTAGCAGCCGTATTGATCTTCATGGCCATTGACATCATGGGATTTGCGTTTAAACCCCCGGTACCTATAGAGGGGAGTACGACCAGATGACAAAAGAACCCCCGGGGAACCTAGCCAACCGGCTGGCACCACCCGTGGCCAGCCAAACTGAAACAAAACCCCGTTGATTGGGCCTGGTGAGGTAGTTATCCCGAATGTGTTTTTGTTCAATGCATGGATTTCAAACACTCAGCAATAATAAGCAGAACCTTAGTCGTTTTCCTCTCCCACATTCATCAACCCAGATATTGCGCATGACCTTAAGATTCCTACCACGGCCCACGCGCGACGGCCGTCTTCATATCTCGGATGTACCCAACGCTCCTGAACCTCCTAACAATAGCCCTTCCGGGCGGTACACGAGCCATGCGGCAGACCAGGCAAGGGAATCGTCATGTTGGGTGGAAATGAAGTTGCAGAGCCGTTGAGGTACTTTACCTGGTATGTAACTGCTCTGACCCATCCGCGCACCCTACCCATAGAGCCGATGTTAGTAAATGGGTCATCCCACTCACTATTGGGGAGTGATAACTGTATGGGGTACCCATGGCTGAACTGGTTCTCATCAAACGGCCCATGCGCAAAACCACGGAGATATAGTAGTACTCAAGATATCATACCTCGAATAGAGAATATAGTAATAGACAGAGAGACCCGATTGGTATTATGCAATAATACAAAGCGGATTTGGATATATGAGGTACCATCTGAGATATTAAATGTGAGTATTGATATCTGAAATCGCTTGTAACTTTGGTCTACTGTATTATATCACATGTTATTGGATTCAATCTGAGTCATTGAGTCAATAGCTTCATTGTGAGATCATATTACTCACCGGAAGGGATGTAGGAATGTAGGGAAAGATGACTCAAGCTATATTACTGACTCGCTATTGCGAGCTATAAGTAGAGTAGGTCAACGCCTGTATGTATATACAATGTTATGATGCTAATACCTAATTCAATCATATTCAGTAACTACGAATTAATATGATGTCTACGCAACAACCTTCGTTTCCGTTTTCTCTCGAATCTCAGAGAGCATGGTATATACGGCTCCAGAGCTCTGAAAACAAAAACAGGTCTCGTCCTAAGGCTTCCAAATTGCAATCAATACGGGAAATTCTTTTTGGAGTATCCCCTTTGGAAGGAGAGGACGCTAGACGTCTCAGGCATGAAGTCAAGGTCAAATATGAACTTGTGGATGGTGTTTTGAAAGTCAAGCGAAAGAATGGAATTAGCAAGAAGGTGGTGACTGACTTGGAGGTTTTTGACTTGGTTGTCAAAATACATATTGGGCTTGGGCATGCAGGAAGTAGGAAGGCGTTCTTGCGGAATTAGATAGAGATTTTATGGAATTTCACGGCAGGAAGTCGAATGGATTCTCAACCACTGTTCCACATGCGCCGTTAAGAAGTCTCAGACAAAAACAGCACCTTTGAAACCTATAGTCTCATCTAGACTCTTTGAGCGCGTGCAGGTAATATTCTTGACTTCAGCGAATAATTACATATGATATGAATACTAAGAAATTGTGATTGATAGGTTGAGCATCGATATGTCGCCACTGATGGTGGTTTCAAATGGATTTGTCATATCGAGGATCACTTTAGTAAATACTCACAAGCTGTCCAATTCTTTAAACATAGTGAAAATGTCTGTGATCTTTTTAAAAATTTGGATATCGCCGGACCTCCAAAAATTCTGCAATGTGATAATGGAACAGAATTCAAAGGTCTTGATATTACTATTGGTGAAGGAGTATGGCATCTGGGTAGCTGTAATAAAAGAAATATTGAAGTTGATTTGCTAACTATCAAGATAATAAATGGCCGGGCGCGTCACCCTCAAAGCCAAGGATTAATCGAGCAAGCCAATGGGGTGTTAAAGGAAAAGTTGTCCTGTTGGATGCGTGACCACCTCTCAAGGCGGGGGTGTGGTATAGACTTCGTTCCGCAGGGTGCGGGGTAAGGAACAACGATAGCTCCGATAGTATAAAGGAGTTATAAGTTATATTCAATAGGCAGCGATAGTTTCTCTAATGAGAAAACTATAATGGAATAGGCAGCGATAGTTTCTCTAATGAGAAAACTATAATGGAATAGGCAGCGATAGTTTCTTGAAGAGGAAAAGCGTAGTAGATTGATAAATACAGAAGGCGTTGCGTGAAGAAGAAAGAAAGGAAAAAACGGCAAGTAAATCCGTTGCCTCTCCTTATATCTTGACAACCCTCACTAAACATGACTCATCCTTCGCGTAACTTATGACTCATTCCCCGTGTAACAGAACCTCCTAGAATCTCTTCGACAAATCGGCTTCCTTCAAACGCAATAATCCCCGTCGTCGTCCTTCCATCCCGAACAGTCCATTGTATCCATGAAAGTAGCCCCCCCCTTTAGTCGCGAGCTCCTCTGAGCTCTTCTATCGGTCGGTTTCTGGGATAAGCGGCGATGTGAAAACTCCGGCGGTGGTTTCATTAAGGTATTCGGCGGGTTCCCAAGTAGGGTCGGCGTAACCTGTCCACTTAACATAGTACTGGAGTCCCTGCTTCCCGTGAGATCGGGAGTCCAATATTTCCTCGACCTGGTATTCCTCCTCTTGTTCAACAATAACTGGTGGAGGCGGTGGGAGTATTTGTCCTTGCACTGGGTCTGTGGCTGTAAGATCGAGAAGAGAAACATGAAAGACAGGATGCATCTTCATCGAGCGGGGGAGATTCAGGCGATAGGCATAGGGGGAAACCACTTCCCGGATAGGGAAAGGTCCCAATTTCTTCCAGTCGAGCTTCCTCGAGTTACGGGTAGTGCGAATATTCTTTGCTGACACGAATACCATATCTCCGACTTCGTACCTCGGGGCGGGGGTGCGTTTAGCATTTACCGACTTTTCTTGTTGGTCCTGAGCCGTCCGTAGTTGGGTTCGTAGATAATCGTGCAAATCCTTCATTTTTCCGGCAAACTCATATGCATCGAGGCTGGGGGGAGACCTTTCAGGTTTTTGGAGGTCTATTGTAAATCGAGGATGGTAGCCATAATTTGCAAAGAAGGGTGTCGCTTTGGTGGAGGCAGAAACCTGGTTATTTGCCGCAAACTCTGCCATAGGTAACCATTTCGCCCAATCGTCTTGTTGATAAGAAACATATGCTCGGAGGTATTGTTCCATGACTGCGTTAAGTCTTTCCGTTTGGCCATCGGTTTCCGGGTGGAATGCAGTCGACATTCGTGCCTCGACCCTAAGCTGTTTGCAAAGGGACTTCCAGAATTTGGCTGTAAATTGAGTTCCCCTATCGGAGGTAATATGCGTTGGCAGACCGTGTAATTTCCAAATATGTTGCAGGTACAGGTTTGCCGTATCTTCCGCATTAATTGTCGTATTACAGGGTAATAAATGGCGCATCTTAGTTAGTCGATCCACCACTACTAATACGGCATCATATCCCTCGCTCTCAGGTAAACCTGTAACAAAATCCATAGAAATTTCTCTCCAGGGTTGTTCGGGAATAGGTAATGGTCGCAGTACGCCTAACTTGCCATGTGTTGTTGGCTTACTTCGTTGGCAGGTATGACAATTTCGAATGTATTGACCGATATAATCTCGCATATTTGGCCAGTAGTAGTACCTGCTGACCAATTCGAAGGTTTTTTCTCTACCGGCGTGACCTGCTGAAGGAGCATCGTGATATTGTTTAAGAATTTCCAATCGTAGGGGGGCATATTCGGGAACATAGAGACATTCGCGGTACAATAAGCGACCATCGATTTCGGTGCATTCTGCCAAGGAAATTTCCTTGCATTGCTTCGTATCTGTTTGTCGTAGGTTCAGTATCCTTTGTGGGAATGGGTCAGCCAAATATCCTTCATCGAATAATTTTTGTAGAGAGGCATTCTTTTCAGCGGGTTCATTTGCTAAAGAACCATCGCTCAACAAACACAAAACTGGATCCAAATTTTCCCTCTTCAGTACCGTCTGACTCTGGTGAAGTAACCTTTCATCCCCTTCCTCAGGGAGATCTCCTGATCTCCTAGTTAATGCGTCCGGTTTACCGCTTTGTTTTCCTGGTCTATATTTGATAATAAATTCGAAGCGGGATAAATATTCCGCCCAACGCACCTGCCTCCTATTAAGTTGCTTAGTGGACATAAAGTATTCAAGGTTTTTATGATCCGATATAACCTCGATGGGGTGCTTCGCTCCCTCTAGCTCAGGCCGCCATTCTTCGAAACATCGGATAATCGCTAGTAACTCCTTGTCGTATATCTCGTAGTTGCACTCCGCAGGTGTATGTTTCTTAGAGAAGAAGGCTACGGGGTGAAGTTTCCCTTGATTATCATATTGCGATAGTACACCAGCGGCGACATAGTCTGAGGCGTCCGTTTCCACTGTAATTGGTTTTTCAGGGTCGAAATGAATCAAAACGGGAGCGGTAGTAAAGGCCTCTTTTAGTAACTGGAAGGCGGCCTCAGCTTCTGATGACCACTGGAAGGCTATTCCTTTCTTGGTAAGTTTTGTAAGGGGGGCAGCCAGCTTTGAGAACCCGAGAATAAAGCGCCTATAGAAATTGGCGAATCCCAAAAATGCTTGAATATCTTTGACTGTTCGGGGGGTGGTCCATTCCTGTACTGCAGAAACCTTATGGGGGTCCATCCGGATGCCGTTAGGTTCGATGATTAGTCCGAGATAGGTGGTACTCTGGGTATGAAATTCGCATTTTTCCGGTTTCAATAGAACACCATGCTTCTGTAGTAGCCCGAGTATTTTTTCCACGTGTCCCTCATGTTCTTCGAGGGTATCGCTATATATCAAAATGTCGTCCAGATAGGCCGTACAGAATTGGTCAAGATGTTCTCGTAAGCAGTCGTTAATAAAATGTTGAAAAGTGGCGGGGGCATTGGTGAGACCAAATGGCATAACGGTATACTCAAAGTAATATGCGGGTCGAAGCATGATCTTCCATTCTTCCCTTGAATTCTTATCGATTATAAGCGCGGCGTAAGTCTAACGGTGTACCATTTAGCTTTTGATGAGCGATCCAATGTTTACCGGATAAGTGGTAGGGATATCGATTTTAATAGTCAGTTCATTAAGTCGCCGATAATCGCGCACGTAGCGCTTGGCCATCGGCCTTCTTAACGAACAATACGGGGGCTCCAGCTGGAGAGGAGCTGGCGCGGATAAATCCTTTGGACAAGTTTTCCCGGATGTAGTCGCGTAGTGCAAGTAATTCGTCCCTGGACATTCCGTAGAGAGGGCCGAATGGTGGTTCCCTTCCTTCTTTTAATGGAATCTTATGGTCGTAGGGGCGTCGAGGAGGAAGGTCCTGAGCAAAGGCCTCGTCGAACATTTCTAACCGATGGTGGTATTGTTTGGGAATTTTATACTTCCATTCAGCATCCAGAACTTCGCTAAGAGTTTGCTCGATATCGCGGAGGGATGCACTATAAATTTGTAGGCCCTTTTTCCTAGCAAGACGGCTAAACGGTACCGGTCCTATCATGTATGTTTGAGGCTTCACTCCGGGAATTTCGGTGGTTTCGTATTTAGTATTGCAGTGCTGTTTGCAAAACTCCGATTCAAAGGCAACCGTGTTATTCTTAAACTTGAGAGTAGCATCATGATGTTGTAACCAGGGTATACCGAGAACCAGAGGGTATTGTCCGAGTTTAGTAACAAAAAGGGGAATACGTTCCTGATGAGATCCAATCTGAAGAGGCACCTGACATATCGAAGTAATTTGTCCGGAGGATATAGGTCGTCCGTCTATTACCTCAAGAACTCTAGGTGTTTTAAGTAAAGAAATAGGAAGTTGGTGATGGCGCGCAAAGGTTTCGTCAATAAATGCAAATCCCGAGGCCCCAGTATCAATCATAGCATGAGTAGGAATGGAGTCTTTATTGTTTACAATATTACAAGCAACAACTAAATGATCTCCATTTAACTCCTCCTCCGCTACAGCTGAAACTGAGAAACCTGAAATAGAAAATGCAGATAAAGAAAATTCCTTTGAGGGTCCCTGGCGAGGGCCATAGTACTGACCAGGGACTAATGAAAACCCGACTCATTCGAAGATAAAACAACATCCGTAGAAGTACTCGGAACAGAAGAAGAAGAAGAAGAAGAAGTAACAAGAGGTACAGAGGCGGCAGGGGGGGCGGTTAAAGCAGCACCCCTCATAGGAGGAGGACCGCGGGGGCGATTTCCTTGAGGACATTGGGCAAAAACATGGTCTGGAGCAGCGCAATAGGCACAGCGGCCGTTCTCCATTCTCCATTTTTTCTCGGCGGGGGAGGTCTGGCGGCGTCCATTGACAAAAGTATATCTTCCCTCGGGCGGAGGGCGTGTAGTCGAGCGGGCTTGCAGGGCGGAGAGGTCCATGGGTGCGAGGCCTCCGGGGGTATAGGACGGGTGGGGGGCGGCAGGTTGGGTTGCGAATTGTCCCATAGGGTTTCTATTGGTGCGGTGCGCATCCTTCCTGGCCCTAATCCTGTTGTCCATGGTCATCAACCTTCTCACATATGCATCGAATCCTTCCGTTGCGGTGTCCTGGTATATCATGGCGTCTTTAAGGTCATCAGACAACCCTGTCTCCAAGGCGTCTTTTTTGGCTTCCTCGTTATAGTCTAACCGTCCCATAATCCGTAAGAACTGTGTAAGGTATGTCGCGAAGTCTCCTTTGCCTTGTCGGAGGCTCTGGAGTTCCCTTCTGGCTGTGCCTCGGGGGTCTGGGTCTCCGAAGGAGAAACTCAACTCAACAAAAGTAATGGCGAAGCAAAGGGTGGGGCGTCGCCTGCGGCCATAGGGATGACCTGGTCCAGTGCCTTCCCCTCCAACCGGCTGACTGCGTAAAAAACTTTAGCTTCTTCGTTCAGGAATCTATCATGGTTAACCCTGAGTTTGGTGCGAAGAAGGTTAAGAAAACCAGGTAGCTCTTTCCTGGTTCCGTTAAACTTGGGGGGGTCTGGAAACTTTTCGGAGCGGAAGGCGGGAGGTAGGTTCGCTGGTGGTGGTGGAGGTGGTGGTGGTGGTGGTGGTGGTGGTGGGTTGGCTTGCGCAGCAGTAAGTTGGAATTCCAGGGTACGAACCTGTGCTTCCAAGGTATCGGTGTGAGTATTGCTTGCTTCCAACTGTTCCCTTGCTGCGGTAAGTTCATTCCTGGTTGTAGCATGTAGTGTTCGGCTAGCATCTCGTTCGGTTTTCCAACGGTCCCCTTCCCGAACAAGTGTAAGTAAGTGGACATAGTGATAGTGTAGGTCGTCAACGGCCTTAAACTCGTCGAAGGTTTGGGGGATCTGATAGTTTCCATCAAGGGTAACTCCATCGACGACCCTAGCGGTTGGTGGTTGTGGTGTTGCCATTATAGTGGTGCACGGTGCGGATGACGACGCAACGTAATCTCAAGGCGGGGGTGTGGTATAGACTTCGTTCCGCAGGGTGCGGGGTAAGGAACAACGATAGCTCCGATAGTATAAAGGAGTTATAAGTTATATTCAATAGGCAGCGATAGTTTCTCTAATGAGAAAACTATAATGGAATAGGCAGCGATAGTTTCTCTAATGAGAAAACTATAATGGAATAGGCAGCGATAGTTTCTTGAAGAGGAAAACTGTAGTAGATTGATAAATACAGAAGACGTTGCGTAGAGAAGAAAGAAAGGAAAAGAACGACACAAGTAAATCCCGTTGCCTCCCTTATATACCCGACAACCCCTCACTAAACATGACTCATCCTTCCGCGTAACCCCGCTATGACTCATTCCCCCGTGTAACAGAACCTCCTAGAATCTCTTCTGACAAATCCTTCCTTCCAAACGCACAATAATCCCAATCCGTCCAGTCCCAATCCTTCCATCCCGAACAGTCCATTGTATCCATGAAACCACCAGTCTATTCAATGGAGAAAAGCAATTCCGGAGGTTATATTAGCTATGAACTCACAACAACATTCATCCACTCAAAAACCTCCTTATGAAATAGTTTTTGGCCAACGGAATTGGGGGGAAAGAATATTATTTACAGAAAGAGCGTATAGCACTGTCCTTGATGAAGATATTGAAGGAGAGAGTCTCCCAACAGTAACTGGGCAGGGCTCCGCCTCGTTTGCAGATGCCATTATTGATCCACAACTAGTCAATACGAATACAGTGTCCTCTGATGTGGGGATATCCAGATCTCATATGGATGAACAAGTCAAAGAGGCAAATGACCGGGCAAGACAAGCAATGGTACTAAGAGATACACGGGACCACAAACCTCCTGTCTTTCGAATCAATGATATGGTAACTCTCAAAATACCTCGTGAGGATCGATTATCCTCAGGTGTAAAGAGATTGATATGCCAAATTCTAGCAGTTTCAGGGTCTACTGAGAGCAGTTACACATTAATGAGTGAATACGGCATAATCAGCAGACCTTGCGCTCCAAGGGAAATGGAGTTAATCCCGAATACCATACAGTTCAAACCTCAAAAGGGATCTGGAAGCCGGTTCATAACCATAAGGAGAGCAACAAAGGAAACAGAAAATCGCCGCTTGGATTCCACTAATTCGCGCCTCTATTGTACATGTACCGGAGGATGTAAAGCTCAACGCTGCCCCTGCTTTCGTGCAAAAAGACAGTGTGGACTCGATTGTCATAAAACCAATCAAGCGAATATGGACGAGTGCGATAACCTGGATACAGAGTTGATATCCTTCTCAGATAGCAGCGGAGACTCTGAAAAGTCAGATTCTAGTGAGAATATTGAGTCTGATATGGAAATTGCATCAATCCGTACAAACTGCAGGATCCCATCCGTACCCATCACTAAATTATCTCAAGAGGGGGCTGGTAAGCAAGTAGTTGCCGATACCTGTAAGTAAAATATATCAGTAAATCTCTGCATCGTGCTAAAACCTTATAGCGACTCTAGATACCATTCACGTACAACAGCCACTTTTCAAAAACCCGGGTACATCTCGTCAGATGCTAAAGCGAAGTGCAAAGGATGAAGCAGAGAACAGGATACGGAAGAGGAGGAACTCAAGAAGCAAATAATTTTATTTCTGGTCATATCTCTATGTATTATTGCAGTTAGTACAATTACAATTAGGTAGCGAATATACTCTACCTTTTATATTATACTCCTCCACCCGTATCTCAGTTTCATATAGAAGAGACCCATCTGCCAATAGGCTGCCCGTACATATTCAACCACCCATCCACTCTTGGGCTGCACGGCCCACTGATGTGAAGTGTATGGGATATCCCATCCGTCAATGGGTATAGATGGACGTATGGGACAGAGCATAACTAACACATAAGTTTACAAAAGCCATAGTGGGGCTTCCTGGCCGTTGGTACATCTCCTCACTCCGCGAGAAAGCTGCAACAGAGGCGTCACGGTACCGCAGGTAAGCACGCGTGCGGGGCTGTTGCGGTCCCTCGGGGCGTGGTCGGATCACAGATTATCGCTCTTTCGAGACTGGGGGCTGTGGAGCCTCGGAAGCTCATGAGACGGCAGCCCCTTTTTGTGCGTGTCGGGATGGGTCGGTACCGTAGAGCCCGCTCTAGCGAGGCCGAGTTCCATCACCATCCAGCGGGACCCGCCTGACCGTTCTGCAGGTGAGCCGTCCCGGCGGCCAGGCTAGTCCACATGCGGGTGAACCGGGCTAGCGTCTGCCTGCCGCGCTGGTGGCTGAGAGACGCAAAAGATGGCAGGTTTCCAAGTGGGGGCGATGGCCTAGTCGCCTAAGTCTGGCATTTAGTTCAGCAGCTTCAGGTTCGGACCCCCCACTTGCTAACAAATGTTTCTTAGGAAGCTTTGGGCGGGTGGCCCTTGTAAGTCTTTTGTTCTGGCTGGATAAGATTTCTTTTTCGTGCAGCGAGGACTTGCTGTAACGGTACCTTCCATCTATAACGGTAGCATTCTAGGTCCTTTTTTCCTGCCCTTCAGCGCCAGCGCCTCTTAACGTATTTCACTGGGAAAGCAATGATCACTGGGGGAGCAATTAATCATGATAGCAATGACTCCGGCAGGCTTTTTAATGGGCCGGATCGGTCCATATTTACCCTAGACCGGCCTAGCCCAGTCTACTATGGAGTTGGCCCAGACCGACTGGCTCATATAGAGCTAGTATTGGGCACGAGCCTGTTCAAGACGAGCCTGGCCTAAAGCTCGAGCTGGCCCGGATTGTGGGAAGAAAGGCTCGATATGTTCGGGCTCAGGGATATAGCTCGAGCTTAGGCTTGAGCTCTCAAAGGTGTAGATAAAGATAGTCATATCGATATATATTTCACCAAGTGATTCTCAGAGGATCTATCCTTGCTATGCTTACAATTGTGCCAATATCGGCCCATTACTCATAGGTTAGATTGCTCGAGCTGGCTTGGGCTCGGGGGAGGGGAGCTCGAGGTGTCCGAGCCTAAAAGCCTAAAGCTGGAGCCCAAAGCTCGAACTAGCTCGGCTTGTGCCCAACACTATATAGAGCCAGGCCTGGTCACAGAAAGATAGATATATGGTCCCTCAAAAGATAATTATCAAAACCGAAAGAGCTAGAGAGCGTTTGGAAGCAGATTCTTCCCCCAATCGGTGGAGAAATATAGTCATAAACCGGCCCATTCATTATTCTGCTTGACGGGTCCAAAAGCCCACCCGGACCGGCCCATACCATGAGGGAAAAATCAAAGACCGGACCACCGCCCATATAATTGGACCGGTGCGGCCCATACAAGTACCCGGCGGCCCATTAAAAAGCCTCAGTTCTGAAGGAGTTTAAAAAATCTATATTATGAGGCTGGAGCGAATCAAGTGTCCAGAGACACCCTTCAGATGTCTATTTGACTATTTTAGATGATATTTGCTAAGGTTGGGTGGTGATAATACATACTTGCGGTGAAATTAAGTATTGTCTCTCGTGGTTGCATGGTTGCCACCGCAATTAGGACAATACTTAATTTCACCCCAAGTACATCGTATGTACATCTTAATTTCTTCTCCCTTTAGGTCTTTTGAAAGTACCCCCACCACACTACCCTACGTAAATATCACCCAAAAACAACAAAAAGCACTTCTAACATATTTGGCTTCGTTAGATTGAACTTTAGTGCTATCATCTTTCATCAACGGAACCCGGTTGCTTCCCAGTGACGATCGCTTTCCCGGTGAAACACGTCATTTAATTTCGGTCCCGAGTGTACCGTTATAGCAAGCTTTCACTGGGCCTTTAAGCCAATAGAAAAAAAAGTTTGGCTAATAAAAAGATTAGCACCAACTAGCCGGGGTTAGTAGGTACGATATGTCCTATGCCATCTATAGAGGCCACTATCATGGTATCAAAAGTACAACCATGCGAGCATGGCTATCGACTGCGTTTACCTGATCATACCAACCTAGTATGGCAAGGGGAGGTTTACAGTAACAAAAATCGGGGTGTTATTACTACGGCAGTGCTACAGTAGTACTGCGGCATTTCAAAGACTGCTCTGTGCTTTGAATTCCCAAGTGATGGGTATAGCTTACACTATGGCCAAGTGAGGCGGTCGGTGAAGCGGTCATGCGGTGTGGTAGCCCAGTCAGTGAGCACCATCACCACCACAACCACCACTATCATCATCACCATAATCATAAAGAATCACCATCATCGTGAATTACATCTTCCTCACTCAATTTATCCCCAGACCAGTAAAAAATATACATCTATTGATGAATTAAGTTGGTGTGTTCGGAACTCTGGTGATGAATTTGAGATACTTCAATGAAAATAAGTTGCACACACTCCGGACTAGCATAGGTATTTACAGGGCATTCACAGGGCATTCACACAAATGCGGCAGCACTACCACGCTTCCCAATATGCGGCAGTCCTACCGTAGTAATATCATCCCGCTTTTTGCTACTGTACCTTTCTTTCGCCGATCCTTTTTTTTCTGCAGACGATGGTGGCTTAAAGGTCCGCTGCAGTATGAGCCGCTAGAGCACGTTACCGGCGCGGCTAGTCCACATGCGGGTGGGACGGACTAGCGTCTGCCGCCCTGGTGGCTAAGGAGCGCAAAAGATGAGAGGTTGGCAAGTGGGGGCGACCTAGTCGCCTAAGTCTGGCATTTAATTCAGCAGCTTCAGGTTCGGACCCCCACTTGCTAACAAAATATAGTAAGCTTTGGGCGGGTGGCCCATATAAGCCTTTTGTCCTGGCTAGATAAGAATCTTTTTGCTCGGCCACGGCGCAGGGCGGTGGCACCAGGAAGGCCTCCAGCCAATGTGCCGAGAACGATTTCATTACTCACCGCTGCAGCCCAACGCAAGCTTCAATAGGTGGGGTGGTATATCTTCTGTCCTCCTACGTAACACCTAATAGAGCTGATACTATCCTTCTTGCCATACAGGAGCCTGACATGTATTGCACGTATTTACACAGCTACAACCACCTGTCCGCTCACCTGCCACCTGCACAAACAAGGCAATGTGTCCTACACTGCCCCACCGTATGTCCAGAAGCTTCTACACCTCTTTCACCACCAATGCGCATACTCCGCCCAGTGAAGGACTTGAAACATTATAGCAGCACACACTACCATGATGCACTCAAACACACGCCCGTATCCCGCTGGAACCCCGACAGACGACGAGACAGAGCTCCTCTCACATATCATTGGGCTAAATGTGGACATGGTGTCACCGATATCGTCTTCAGGCTCGGGGGTATCCTCGTTATCGGCTGGTATGGAGGAGGAGGAGCTCGGGCTCGAGGAGTCTGCTGCTGTGATGGATTATGAGGGGTTGGATATGACGCTCTCCATGAAGGAGGGCGGAGATGAGTGGATGGGGGATGGGGTGGGGGAGAGGGACGAGATGGAAATCATGGATGTGGGGGGTGAGGTGCAGGCAGACGATGCAGATCCAATGGGGTATGAGGGGTTGGATAAGCCTCGCCCCACGCCGGGGGCAGGGGGTGGGTGGATGGAGAATGAGATGGGAATTAAAGACGACATGGAAACGGCGGGTGTGGGGGGTGAAATGGAGGTGGAGCATCAGGTTCGGCGGGAGGATGATGTGGGTATGGATTGGATTTGCGAGGCGAGGGGGGGGCCGGCAAAAATTTCGCCGAGTATGTTTATGCCTAGTGATCCCGAGGATGGTGATGAAAGTGAAGAAGGAGCAGGTGCACCGACGGGGATGGGGGTAGGGGAACCCAGTGGTGGATTTGGGAGTGTTATTGGGGCCCGTGATGGAGGCTGGATTGGGGTATATGAGAACACACCACCGCAACCCTCTGACCTCCTATTTCATGCTTCTCAGGGAGTGGTGCCGGTGGCCCGCACAGGAAGTATGTTCACAGCGGCAGCCCTACCGGCCGAGACCGGAAGCGGTGTAGGGGAAGAAGAGGTCCTAGAGACATCGAGCAGCGGCGCGAACACGGCGAGAAATCTCCGAGGGGCCCCTGCGCCGTCGGTGCAGGACTGGCGTCATTTTCCCTTGGACATGCCCAACTACAGTCCTATCAGGCACCGAACCGCCGGCACTGGGAGTGGTAATTCCGCCGTACCCCGTCCGTCACTACTGTCAAATACTAGCACCGGAACCATCTTCACCCCCCGTTATGTACTTTCGTCAACTCCGAGTGCAGGCAGTACCTCCACCTCCGTGGATGCGTCCCCTCTGGAGTGTAAGGCGCAGATCACCCCCGCGGAATTAACACCATTCAGTGAAGAATCGGATTCCCCGTCGGTCTCCGCGGTTACTGAGAGAAGAATATTGGGGGCTCGAGAATTTACTAAGAATGTTCCTGCAATGCCGGAGGATTCGTTGGGTATTGTAGAGCCGGGTCGGGATTTAGGGGCACGGGTAGTCCATACTGATGGTATTGGCCGCGGATGGTGTAGCGGTGGGCTTAGTCATGGGGTTCGTAGCACAGATGGGGTAAAGGCTGTGCCCCCAGGGCCTTCAGACGGGGATGCGGTGACGCTATCACCAACGGGGCAGGCGGAGGGGGTAGAGCAGCGGGTACCTACCTTTGAAGAAGAGGCACTGGAGGCAGGGGGGCCCTGGGCGTCTCAACACGAGTTTGTGCTAGGGCGGGTGCGGAGCGTGCCTCCAGCCACTGTCCCCGGCGGGGGTTCATTCCAGAGATTGGTTGGGATCAGGGGACCAACAACGATACCTCACGGGGATGAGGAGGAGGAACGGATGGAGGGGGTGGCATCTACTACCTCTAGGGATACTAGGGAGTATGTGCGGGGTGTCTCAAATCCAGCTGATGCCTCTTCTGATAATTCAACACACGAGACGGATTTTGTGGAAGCTCCAGATCCGGGCTCGCCAATAAACCCTTCATCACCAGAACACAGTGACTCTTATTCCGAGCAGCGGGGGCCGGCACTACACAGAGCTTTGACCCCATTCAATGGCATGTCAATAGGAGATGATGGACTCTCTAGAGAACTAAACCGGAGACCCTCAGATATCTCTCCCGCAAGGGCGGGTACTTTGCCAGGTGTAAACCCGTCCGTCCACCAGGCCTCAGGCGAGGGACAAGCCGTGCTTGCACATGATCTAACCACCGCCCCCGTTGAATACCAACAACCACCACAGCGCCAGATAGGTGCTTTGAACGCACTAACCACCAATTATGGAAGGGGTTCATCCACGGGACAGTTAGGGAGGGGGCAAGATATAATTCCTCTTCCGGTGGAGAACGTAATGGCCCAGATAGGTCTTACGCCAGGTATACAGGCCGGCGTAGGAAGCAATATAGAGCTTTGTGACGGGGGAATTCCGCCGCCCTTAACCAGTTCTTTAGCGAGAAGTAGAATGCACAGTGTAGGCGTTATTCCTGCTCAAGAGCTCACTTCCGGTGATAAGCCATTCATGGGTGAGGTGAGGGGTCTACCAGAGTCAGCCACAGTCTCTACTCAGAGCCTGGTCGCCCAGAGGGGTGTCGTCGTAGATCAAATGAGTGCCAGTCCTAATGGAGCGTCTGTGGTACAATATCCGGCCCTCCCTCTCACTAGATTGACGTCCCAGGGTGGTACAGTTCCAGCTCCAGAGTACGCTATTGGGGATGACCAGCTCCTGGGACATGTGGGGGTGAGGCCGAACCTACACATCTCCCAGGCGGGGGAGGCGGTGGCGCCGGTGGGTCTTGTTCCTACCCGAGATTTTACGGCCATGCAAAGACCATTCGTAGGACAGGCGGGGAATGTGTCAGACGCAGCTACCGCCCCTTCTGGTAATCTAATGGGCCTAGAGCTGATTGCGCCAGTCCCAAGGCGCGCCTTCGGGAAGGTGTCATTTATCTCTACCGGCGAGGGAGTCATGGAGGAGGAATATGATGATGCAGCGCCAGGGCCGTCTCCAAGAGGCGGGCAGTTTCTGAGACAGACGGGTATGTGCAACATCAAAATCCTATCCATAATCATTGTATTCCTCAGCTGAATGTGGACAAAGATCAAATGACCACCCCTGGGGCTGGTTTGTCAATGATAGGACCCGCGCCAGCCATCTATAACGATCATTCCCGTGATACGGTTATGGCTCCGCCCTCTGGGCATCGTGGTGGTGGAATGGGGCGGCCGAGGGTGGTGCCTTCAATTACACCCGCGTCTAATAGTGGGGCGTCTATGGGGTCGGTCGGGCTTGCTCGATCCACAGATGTCCCTCACTATGAGGACAATGAGGTTTACACGTTGATTTCGACAAGAGATGGAAACATGTGCTGGGCGTGTGAAAGGCTTTCAGGGTTGGAATTGATGTCTTTGCTGCCAGTGGAGGATATACAAGGGGTAGGTCGACTATTGCTTCCAAGCCGTGTTCACACTAACATGTGTCCCAGTTCGGGTACTACCGAAGCCTTAACCTCCTTCCTTTTCCCACCCCCCACCACGCTGACAACCTCATTCTTCTCTGCCCTTCTTGCCGGGCTCATATTTGCTGCTCTCCTGCCGGTCTCATAATCCTGCCATCCGACCTAAACTTCCTCGTCCTCTTTGAAGAAGCCGACTTCTTGAGACGCGCCCGGACCGGTGAGCCTCGCAGCGTGCCGACCGCCAATGAATATGCACCGCGGGGATATACGGTCTACCGCGCCCATCATGGGGCGGCCAGTCTGCAGCGCCGCTTTGTGGAGAACAAGGCGTGGGGCGGGATGCCAACCGCGTTGGTAATGAAGGGGATTGAGAGTATAGGGCTGGCGAGCACAGAGGTGCCGGAAGGTGATTTAGTGGCGCTGGAAATGTTGATGGGGTTGTATTCGAGGAGTGAGAAGCCGAGCATCGTGGATGTCAAAAGGGAGATGGCGATAGCAATGGAGATGCTGAGGGTGCGGAGTATAATTGGATTTGCTCCAGTGGGTCCCCCGGTGGGTATTCGACAGGCGGTTGCCGATACCGTTCTCAGCGGCGGCGGCGAAAACCTGAATATCATTGTCAATCCTCCCAGTCCTATACAAAGCCGTATCTATGAAGGGCTGTCTCACCCCGAGGATGAGGCTATCCCCGCCCAATACCCGATTTCTTTAACTGATGGTCCCTTTCCTGATACTACTCCTGCGCCCCCCATGAGTCCTGCCACTGCCAACCTCCTTGACCGCTACAAGAGGGTCACGCAGCACCTCGCAGCCCGCGAAATGGCTTTTGGTCCGGACGAACCGGGCTGCGCCACACACATCACACCTAACAGTGCCGACACACCGCCAGTACCAACCGGAATCTCCTCCTTTGCCAGTTTCCTGGGCGCGAGCTTGGTCGCTGAGGCTGTCGCCCAGCACGGCCCGGAGGGTGCACAGGCTGTTGGTGAGTCGGCGCGCCGGGCGCTCGCAGCCAGAGGTGCGATACCGGCGATGGAGGACGCGGGAGGGGACGGGTGTAGCACCGAGGAGGAGCCGGCGGGGGGAACCGGGTATACCACCGAGGAGGAGCCGGCGGGGATGGCCAAGTGTATCCCTAAGGAAGAGCAAGTTGGGAACCGGGTAGCTGGACCGCCGGGGGGATTATGTTTTGAGGATCCAGAGGCGGGGGCAGGGGAGGGTAAAAAGACTATATTTGGCATGGACTGGTGGGAGGGGATTGAGGCGGATGTAGAGGCTAAGAGGAAGAGGGAGTTTGAAGCAGAGAATGGGGGCGACGCTGGGAATATGGGTAAAAGCACCCCGGGTAGGACCAAGGCGGAAACTAGACGTTTGGAGATGGACAAGAGGGTGGGGAGGGTGTATAACTTGCTACTCCCGCATGGTGAGGGGCAGACAGGGCCGGTACTGGGGGGGACGAACGAGCAGAGCAAAGGGTCGGGTATGAAGACGCCTCCGGAGCTGATTCGACTCATGACCGACGGGGGGGGCAGAGGGGGCTTGGCCCCCGGCGGGGTGCCTGGGAATGCGGGTCCCGCCAGGGTTGTCTGGCCAACTCAGCCGGGATCCTTTGGCGGAGAAATAGCGGGGAATGGCAGCGGGGGTGGGTACTGGGGTCATGTTGAAAACCCGAGAAAACGGGGGCCGAGAGGGAAGCGGGGTAGGGGAAGGGGAAAGGGGAAAGAGAGGGCGTGAGGAGATGTAAGAAGGCCGTGCGGCTGAGATTGAGAGGGAGTCTT
Organism: Morchella sp. 2018-W26; assembly: GCA_024713715.1. Lineage (NCBI taxonomy): Eukaryota > Fungi > Ascomycota > Pezizomycetes > Pezizales > Morchellaceae > Morchella > Morchella sp. 2018-W26. The sequence goes on from JAMGYX010000027.1 coordinate 594,115, forward strand.
GGTGAGGGGCAGAGTTGGTGTCTTGTATGATTATTTGCTTATTTGCAGTTGTAACTGTAGTTTTCGTGTCAATGGCCTATCTAATCAAAAGGCCTGGAGAGGCCGATACCAGATGCGTGCAGGTCGTTGAATTCTGTATTTTCACCCTGGGAATGGTATCTGATGTTTGTTACAGATGATTCAAGCGATACCTCCATGAACTGGGAAGAGTAGATTTGGGTGCGGTATTAGAGAGTTGAAGCCACTGGGTTAGTTAGCCACATAGAAAAGATCATCGGACAAAAAAGATCAGCGGTCTGGGATCATAGTCAGTTAAGGCATCTGCGGCTTGAGTGGTGCAACCTGCCATTCCTCTTTTTTTCACTTCGTACCATCAAAATGGCCGGTATAGAGTCAAGGTCATCATCACAGTGGCTTCAACTACTCAATCGTGACACTCAGCAAGCGCTTGCTGTAGCACCTCCTGAGATAGTCTTTCTGTATTTGAGCCAAAGATTCATATTTTACCAAGAGCTCCGTACTAGACTCAAATTTGAGGTTTTATCTGAGGAGGACTTTGTCCATTTTACCCGATTCACCTCAGATGATCTGGTAACCGTAGGTATTTCCTCCATTATCTAGATACATAAGTAATTCTTTAGATTGCGTCTCTTTTGCAATTACCTACAAGGGTTTCAACACCGGCAAGAGTCCTGTTTACAAGGTAAGAAGTTTTTTTCTTGCTTTATGCCCGTTATTGCAATATCCAGGTTGGTTGTCAGTTTTCACAGGTTTCTTCTCTTATAAAAATATCAAAATTCTCAATCTGTAAGTTTGAGACATGGGTTGTTTGTTTGTCGGGAGCACATGGACAGAGGACGCAACCGTCGGAGAAAATTTTTCAACATGTACTTGCTTACCAGCAATAGAACCCGAAAATGCAATCATCAGCCCGGGGGTTTTGACCGGGATATCACCAACGTCTGTTCATCCCGGAGAGGGTCGATAGAGAGGAGATTTGGTTCAATTGAGAACAGTAGAGACTTGGACCGTGATAATACATATAAAAAATACATGTAGTAAAGAGAATAAACATTCCGGTCCATGAATACTCAGTTCCACCCATTCACTACTGGGTTGATAACCCATTTCCATCCATTCACAATGGGGTTGACAATCCATTTCCACTTTCAAAACCGGGTATGACCACCTTCATTTACGATGACTGCAGCGATTCTTTAAGGCATAGTATCGAAATACTTTAAATTTTCTTCTGGAGTTATCCTTGCCCACTCTTGTAGAATTGCTGTCTTCATCCGATCCTTTCTACTAGGCCTCAGGTTTCTAGCCTCCAACCTGACCTTTAGTAGTCCCCAAATATTTTCAATCGGATTCAAATCAGGAGAGGCGGCTGGCCAGTCTAGAGTTGGCATGTTATATCAGTGCCCTTCGGCTACACTAGCTTTAGTACGATGTGCGGGAGCATTGTCTTCCACGACCCAAAGTCAACCACCTAAGTCTAGAGAGTTGTTATACCAGAAGGTGTGGAGGGCGGGTTGAAGAATTTTGTCGATATAGTTTTGAGAAGTGATCACATCAGCAAACTACTACTTGTGTATACAGTCTCCCAACAATCTCCCGAGTCTCTTGAGAGTCTCCTGAGGCTCCTGGATATTTTTTGAGCCTCCTGAAACTCAGGAGACCTCAGGAGACAAATGAAGTCTTGCTGATGCATTCTCCAGTTCTGAAGTATAGTGCATGTATATATGCACGGTGTTTATAGCAAATTTTGTGACTTTTGACTGCCATGATCGATTGCTTTCAAGTTGCTTTACTGTTTGTTTTTTAAAAGAACGGCCTTTTATATTCTCCACAAGTACTGATTAAATGTTACCATGACGATAGTACAGTTCTAATTGCAAACGAACAGAACTGGACTTGAACGACAGCATAGTTCCGATTGCAAATGAACACAACTGGCCCGGGACAACGAACTAGAATGCGACTACCATGATTTTGATAGCAAACGGATGCAAATCCCTGTCATAACCATGTCCACAACCCTGACCGTCTTAATGCAACTATTTTCTGGTTCTATTGCTGGTAAACAAGTACTATGAGTGTAGGGGTAAGTCTATTGCCACTGACTGTGTTTGTAATAGTTCCCACTATCAACAGTCCCCAACATGCGTATTATATTAGACTTGATACTTTCCTAGTTTAACGTTCTACCCTGCTTTATACCTATAATAGAGCCATATTAGCGGTTAGAAGAATAGTTCTTACCGGGCCTGTTATAGGCTCAGAGTTATTGATAGAATTTAGCAGTTACAGTGATAGGAAAAGTACCTTTAGTGAGGACCGCAACCTGTTACAAGTGTACCTACCTTCTGACCGCTAGGGTGGAGATCTATTCATGAAAGGATAGGCTGACGAGTCTAGGCCTTGTCAATGAATAGAGGACCGGCTAGAGAAAGGTCTCTAAGTGCCTGAGCATCTCCAGTATCCCTCTGGGCAAGAGAGAACTCTGCCGCAGGCGGCAGTGGCTATACCCGGAATAATCTACAATGAGTTACAGCTCTGCAGCCATCAAGGGTAGACCACCTGAGCAGAGACTCATCTGATGCGGGCCGGAGCTGTGTGACAGCCAGGCTGCAGGTGATCCTTGACCCTGGCTAAGGGTGCTTACTCTAGGACCGGAAACACCCGCTAACGCTTAGGGAGAAGCGGGGTAGCGGAGGAATTGTTTCCGCTCCAAAACAGAGTTTTCACCAGAACTTAGTAAGAGCGGTGGAATGCAGGAAACAGAGAGATTTGGAGTATAAGTACTCATCTCCAGTTTCCGCCCATCTGTTCTGATTTCCTGATCATCAGTTGTAACAAGCGGAAGAAGACCCTTAAGATTATTCAAAGTCTAAACAAGAAGAATCTTTACTCTCTAAACCTAACTTCTATCTGCTACCGGCCCTCTTGCTTCCTACACTCTTGTTTAGTAGACGCAGAGCCCCGTCATAATAACGTATTGTCTTTGTATCCATCTCAAACACTTGCGTACATTGATTACAATAATAACTCTTCAATTGCACAATACAAATCAATCAGATAATACTGATTGATCTGAATAGCCTAGCATTTTAAGCAACAGTTTCAACGAGACTATACCAAATTTTGTATTTGTACCGGTTATTGTAGTTGGAGTTGCCAATTCTCAATTTTGCGAGTTTGATTCGAAGCTTTCACCTATTTCTACAACACACATACCTTCAAACTACAGAAGAAGACAAAAGAGTGAACCCGTTTGGAGATTTACTTAAGAAATCTTAGTAAATAAAGAGAAAACAAATCCCCATTTTTATCATTTTGATAAAGCTACACTACCTCCCTGGGAATTCATTCTCTCTATTTTTAAAAAGAATATTAAGATATTAAATTCTTCTGTTTATAACAACAAACGATTTCATTCGCTGGGATTGGCGATACAAATTGTTGTCAAAGTACAAAACAATATTGTTTGGCCTACAGATTTTACGAAAACTGCATGGCAAAAGATTTTGAACAAAGTAAATTCAATCACTCATTTAAATCCTCTAAAAATAATTAGCTTTGTTGTAATAGTAAGTTACGCTTAATTGTCTTCAGTTGAGGAAAAAATCGAATTAGGACCTATGTCAAAACAATGCCGTAAAAAATGGATATGATTAACTTCCAACTTGTAAATTGCAAATTTATTAAAGCTAAAAGGATACTAGACAGCAATCTTTGAATACTAGTAATTACAACAAGCTCGCTCACAGCGAGTTAGTAAACACTTCGAAGCATATCATCAATGTAACGGATTGAAAGGTGGTGGAAACTATCCTCAAGGTAAAGAGGGAAAAACGTTTATTACTACGTTAGCTTCAGGTTATCATCATCATCCAACTCTCACCTATTTTTTTATATGCAAAAAAAGTGGAAATAGGTGAGTGTACAGTATATCAACCTCTATGAAAAGATATAGGTTTTACAATTCTCACGCAGCATCAAAAATATACTCTTTTACCAACAAATAAAGCTAAAAGAGATACACTAAAGCTCAAATACGGCAAAACAAACTTGATTGCGGTTTCTTCACCTTGTCCATCACCTATACAGCTCTCAACAACAGTAGATGAACCTTTCTCCTCCCTAAATAATGTTTTCAATATTGGGTTACTTTCTATTAATGCTAGTCAATTACAAAGCAATCGCTTTTTGCAGCAAAATATATTAAGCGAACAAGTCAACTTACCAGTTCTTTTGTAATACTTTTGATTTTGTTGTTTTTAGCATTCAATACATTCTACAAAGTTAAATGAGGCAAAGCTTTGGTTGAATGAGTCTGGTTTTGTCTTTAGGTCTGTTATTAGATGGAGAAATTTGCATATTCTTTTAGGTTTAGGCGTTTCAAGTGGAATTGCTTGTATGTTAATTGATGAAGCAAAATGATAATATTATCATTTAAAAGCTAGGAGTGCTGATACAACCTGTATAGAGAATTTTGATGAGCAACTTTAGATTATTAAACATATTCTAATCTTTTAAAAAATGCCCTTATGTGTATGGGAGTAATAGAAAGCATAGCATACACAAAGAAATCGCTTATATTGTCTTTTAGAATTGCTTCTCCAAATTCAATATTATGATGGGAAATCTATTTCCTCACAACACCAAACGCAATCTGAATTGGGTTATAGTCAAGTGAGTAAGGAGGTGACATAACAAGTTTACAACCAGCAGCTTCAATCAAATCCTGTATTAATTTATGTGGGTGTATTTGACGATTATTCATTAAAATTACTGAATGCCGTGCTGGGTAGGAATTACAACGTGGTAGTAATGCAACTCGAACAAAGTAATGAAAAAGGATTGAATTAAAACTTCCTTGAATAATTTCATAGCAAAGAAAGCATTCAAGGGTAAATGCCAGCAATATTGAAAATGTTTTACCTTTGGAAAAAGGTAATGGATTCACAACTTTAACTTCAGTTGGTCCCCATACACTTCATCTATTACCAATTCTTTCATTTGCAGAACTCTCATCATAAAAGACAAATTGATTTAGAGTTAAAACTCCAATCTGATAGAGGTAGTAGGATCGAAACTTATCGTTCCGTTCCAATACGGCTTGGATTGCCTATATCAAGGCCAAAACTTGGCTAAAGTTGTATCCAACAGAAAGTATTTTAAGAACGAACCACTTTTTTATTGCATCGAACACACCTAAAAGCCCGCTATATTGAGGTAATTGAAAATTTTTATCATATGTGATCGATAAACTATGTTAAATTTTATCTAGGTGAAGCGCTGGCCGTACTTCTAATTGAGACAATATCTATTGAAGAGTATAATCATTAATGTTTTGGGAATGTCTCGAGCTCTGTCGTGGTTTGATTATAGCTCTATATAGAGATTATCACAGAGACGAAGTGAGGTGGAGACAAGACGTGCCAAGGTACACAACCCAGGCGAAGCTAAGTATAGTCTAACAGAACTAAAGGGACGAAATTAAAGAAGACTAGCGAGGCGAAGACGGGGGACAAGAGTTGAGCAAGAAGGCTCTTACGAAGCGAAAACTATAAAGTTCCTAAAGTATCATATTGACTTGAAGGACAAGAAGGTTGCGTGAAGAGAAAAAAAAAAAAAAAAAAGTCCTACAAGCAAGGGAGAGAGCTCTATATATATGGCCTAGAAATTTCTTGGTTGACTCATGCATAGAACCCTATAGAAACGCCAACACGCCGTACTATTAGAAATACATGCGTACCATTATTCACCTAATCCCTGTAACAGAAACACGTAGAATCTAACAGAAACCTCTGACTCTCTTCCCGTAACCTAACTAAATAAGTTCCACACCATGATACAACGGGGGATAGAAAGGACATCCTTAGTTTCTGTCCCCATCAGCAAGTCTTCATTTGTATTCTGAAGTCTCCTGAGCCATAGGGAACTCAAAAAATATCCAGGGGTTTCAGGGGACTTTCAAGGGACCCAGGAGACTGTTGGGAGACTGGATACACAGGTAGTAGTTTGCTGATGTAATTTATAGTTCTCGTATTCTCTTTGACCTTGCCCTTCATCCCCGTTCTACTTTACTCAACATAATCTTACATTTGTCCTACCTCGCCCCGCCTCGCCCTGCCCCCTTTTGCCTCAATTGTGTACGTTTGTGCGTCTCGTCCCAGTCTTTGCCTCGACCTGGTAATAGAGAGGAATGTCAGGAAAGCAAAATAGTCCTCTGCAATACGAGCAACAAAGCTTAAATTTAAAAGGAATAGAAGTAGGATATCTTTTGCTTCCTCGTTCAGTTTCTGTCCTCATCAGCAAGACATCATTTGCCTCCTGAGGCCTCAAGAGCCTCAAGAGACTCAAAAAACACCCAGGAGCCTTAGGAGACTCTCAGGAGACCCGGGAGACTGTTGGGAGACTGTATATATAAGTAGTAGTTTGCTGATACACCTGAATTGAACCAGTATGTGTCACGGCATGACTGGGATTAGACTAGTATCGGATCGGGTTAGTAGGGGAGGTTGTAGTTCTAGGGTTTCTATGGGATTCCGTGGAATGGATTAGTCAGTGACTGGGATTTTACTTGTATATAAGGATGTTATGGGTATAAGAGCTGATACCCGAAGACAAGAGGAGGAGCCCTCCCCTACGCTACTATCATCCACTGGGCGCGCCTTTCATGAATACAATGGAATGTTTGGGATGGGCGGATTAGGATTGGACGGATTGGGATTATTGTGCATTCGGGGAGCAGGATTTGTCCGATAAGATTCTATGAGGTTCTGTTACACAGAGGAGTGAGACATAGTAGAGTTACGCGGAAGTATGAGTCATGTTAAGTGAGGGGTCGTTGGATATATAACGGAGGCAACGGAGCCTACTTGTGTCGTTCTTTTCCTTTCTTTCTTCTCTACGCAACGTCTTCTGTAATTATCAATCTATTATAGTTTTTTCTTCAGAAACTATCGCTGCCTCTACTATATAACTTATAACTCCTTTATATTATCGAAGTTATTGCTGCCCCCAGTCTGCACCTTGCGGAACGAAGTCTATACCACGGCCCCGCCTTGAGAGTGCCAGAGAGTAACGATACTGCCAGTATGGAGCCCAGTGCACAGTTGCAGAATCCCTATTAAACGAACCTGTTTTCGACCCAAAAAATAACCCCTGGAGCGTCAAAGCACCGACACAGTCGCTCTGGACACTGGTGGGTATATGAGGGGGCAACAGTGCGAGTTTGGAGTCAATCGGACCAAAACGGATCGAACAGCAAAGATAACGAAGAAGCTGACGCTGGTGGCACCTAGGAGAAGGTAAGACTACCCGACATCTCCGGTACCAATCGTTGTCAGTCCTAACGTCGAGCCATGCTCCTTAATAATAGATAAAGATACGCGGAAAGAGTTGGTGAGCAAAGTCGAGCTCAGTACCAGGGTGTTATCAGGTAGGCTGACTCTGAGACTCCTCGTGACCACTGACGAAGGCTGAGTGCATGCAGCAACGGGATGTAACGTGAGGGACTTTTGAGCATAGGCGTTTGAGATTTAGAAGTGGGTGTATAGAATTGGTGTTTGGTTTCTTGGCAGGTTCTCAGGGTTTACAGGGTCTCGCACAGGATTATTGTAATGGTAATAGCTAGTCCGCTTGACATTTGCACAGGATATAAATACGGTGTCATTCGCCGACTTTGTTGAAATCATCAGCGATGAAGAAAGAGTCTTATCGATATAAAACATTTATTGATCTATCTACGTTTTCATCTCTATTGAACTTAGTGATTCTTCGAGAGCTCTACCTGAACTATTCTTTTGATTACTTCTTTGATTACCATTTTGGACTAGCAGTGGGCAACCGGGACATCCAGTATCGAATTGATTGAAGAGATCTTGTTCCTTTCTACCTTTGTAGTTAGCGTTTCCAACTCCAAGCTCATTACGAGACTGCTCGGGTTGTCTGTTGCGACACCCTAATAAAGGCGTTGCGGTTTCCTTAGTTGTGTTCTTTCTTCTTCTTCTTCTTTTCCCTCCTTACGCAAACTCCTGTTGTTAATCTTTTCCTTTAAGTTCCTTGTTTAGGTTTTCGTTCTTGAATCTCGATTTGGTTTTCTGATTAAATATACTTGGTTATTATATACTTTTGAACTCTCCCGAACCCGTATCGGCTGTGTCCCTTGGTAACACCGTGTCCTGAACCTATCTGCTTCGCTTAGGTGTTAGGCCTCCCGTCTCGTTGAAGCTTGACCCCGTACCCTGTTCCCCGTCCCCCAACCCTGTTCCACGTCCCCCAACCCTGCTCCGTAACAGTATGGATCTTTTGTTAATTGAAGAAGGTTTGAATATGGAAAAATCAAGGTAGTAGAAAGTGGGTATGTAAAATTTCCAATCATATAAAGATCAGGTGCAGACTGATTGCATCGCTCAATAAATTTACTTTGCCGTAGTAATACATTATTCTTTCAAAGACCCTTTGTTGTCCCATATAATTTGTATCTAATTCCATCTAGAAGTTTAACTGTTGAATATTTGAGTACGTGTAGATATTTATATCTACTATATCAATCTTTTTTCTATTTATTTGGCCGATATATTTGCTGTATTGTACACTTAAGAAAACTCCAATAATAATCGAGTTGGGTACCCTTATAATGTTGATAACTGGCAAAGAACCTGAGTTTTTCCTTTGTCAATTTTTCCGAATTAAAGTCCTGTAAGAGAAGTCCCAATTCTTTATTCTCCAACTCAATATCTAGTTTATGCATTTTCAAATGGCACTTATTCAGTAATCAAAAAGAAATTTCATAGTCTGTAGCATATTTGGTTAAGCAAAATGAGGAAAGAGTAGAAAAATATATCTTGTCTGATAAAAGGTATAGCCAGTCCAGTGCTAAATATTTTAGAGAGATTTAGTAGGCATATGACTAATATAATTGATTATTAAATGGTTTCAAATCATATATACCAGTTCCATCTGGGTTTTTACCTTCAAAATGTTAACTAGAAGTAAACGCGTAAAGTGAAGAAAATTATCATTGGTTAATGTTAGGTAATTAATATGAGATCTCTTAAGCCAATAGAAAATGAAGTGTTTGGTAATGCAAAGGAAGATGTTCTCTCTCTGAGCCTTACCCAATACCCCTCTGTCATTTTTGTCTATCATCTGCCGGAGGGTTTTAGCATTCATATTTGGCAAACACGTGTTTGATCAATTGTAGAAAGATTTTGAGTTTCTTTGGCTTGTGAAACTAAAGGCTACTTAGTGTTTTTTTTTCAAATCCTATGTTTTATTGTTTTTTAGGTTACAAGAATATCGAATGTAGGGAGACCCTAATGCGTGAACAAAAACCTATCCCCAAAACCTACCTAAGTAAAAAAAAAAAAAAAAAAAATAGTACCCGCCGGGGGCCTTGTTAAAAAAACAAATGAAGAAGAAAAAGAGTACAGAAATATCACGGCGTAGAACGTATCGAGTCAGGTTGCGGGAAGAAGGATTAGTCAGAAGGTTCTGTTAGGTTCGATGGGTTTCGATGGCGGGGATTGTATGAGTCAGGGTTATGCATGTATTGGTAATAGAATGGTGCGTCGGGTGTTCTATGGGTTTCTATGGATGAGTCAGCAAGGGGATTTCTGGTCTATATATAGGGAGCTTTCTCCCTCGCTTGTAGGATTTCTCTTGTTCTTCTTTTCTCTCCACGCAACCTTCTTGTCCTTTAGTCAATACAATACTTTAGGACCACCATAGTTTCTTCGGAGCCCCGTGCTCATTCCTCGTACCTTGTCTTTGTCTCGCGTCGTACCTCTATCGTAAATTACCTTGTTCACTTCGCCTCGTCCCGTTCGGCCTTGGTTGTGTACCTTGGCACGTCTTGTTCCCGCCTTGCCAAGCCTCCGTGATACTAAGGTTGCGTCTCCAACGCCAACCTACACAACTAACCTCGCCTAAGGACTACCGCCATAGATACCGTCACCATGTCGCAAGAAGCCCAGATGACGGACCCAGTAGAAATCGACTACGTGCAACTCCTAAGGGATATAGACAAATTTGTTAGCGATTATCTCGCAGTACCAGCAGGGGCCACCGATGAGGCCAAAAGAATGCATCGATTAATGCATGAATCCACGAAAGCCGTCCACACCCTCCTCAATGAACTAGACCAGGTTACAGAAGATGCGGAAGACGCTACCAAGGAATGGCAGAAGAAGGTGTCACAACAAGGAAGGGAGAATCAAAACTTGGAATCCCAAATATCGACCCTCCAAGCCGAGAAAGAAAATTTACAAGTTCAGTTGAACCAAGCAATCCAAGCCACCCAAGAGGCAGAAATAGCACTGGCCGCCCAGGTCGCTCTCCCTCCTCCCCCGCCTCCAGCCGAACCTCTGGCACCACCACCACCACCGCCCCGTCGACCGAATCGGTTTCTACCAGGATTTATCCCCGCCCCAGAACCCCGCATGGAAAAATCAGAGAAGCTTCCCGACCCGGAGAAATACCGTGGCAGCAGGAAGGGACTCCCACAGTTTAAAAATATGTTGAAGTTAAAGCTCTTGGGCAATGCCGACAGGTATCCCACCCTACAGAATCAATTGACCTATGCTATTTCTCGTCTGGAAGGCCCTGCGGCAGACCAATTTATGCCCTACATTACTACCACTGGGATTAATCTCCCCTCTTTAGAAAGATTTTTTGAAATACTGGACACAGCGTTTGGGGACCCAGACCAGGAAGGAACCGCCCGTCGCGCCCTACGAAGGATCAGGCAAAACAACCGCCCCTTCTCAGAATACTTTGCCGAGTTCCAGCGCTATGCCGCTGAGGCCCGAATGGGAGAAGTGGCTAATGTGGAAGCCCTGACGGAGGGACTGAGTGAGGAACTAACCAAGCTCATGGTACATGAAGAAACCCCCGCCACGGTCCTCGAACTCGCTACTATTCTCCAACGCTTGGACAATAAGCAGCAGATGTTCGCTGCCAGCTACCGTCCTCGCTACCAAGCTCCTACACCGACAGCTCGCCCGGCTCCCCGCTATGTTGCTCCTATTCCGTCTGCTCCCCGCTACCAAGCTCCCGTTCCTCGCTACCAAGCACCAGTCACTCCCGCCCCTCGCTACCAAGTACCCGCTCGTCCCAACCCTCCGGCCGCTACTCACCCGTCCCATACACCAGGGGGAGCGGTACCTATGGACCTATCAACTGGTCGTGGCCGCCCGGACCCTCAGGAGAGAGAGGCCCGTCGTGCGGAGAATAGATGTTTCTATTGTGGAGGTGTGGGACACCTCGTGAGGGAATGCCCGCAAGCGCCGGCCCCCAGAAACCCCGCCCCCAGGATAAGGGGAGCCAGGGTAGATATGAGAGATGAAGAAAAGGATGGAGCCTCCGGCGATGAGGCGTTAAAAGATTTTTCCCTGACCAAGCCACTCCAGGGAAGGTTGAAGGATTTGTCTAGGATTTCGGTTTCTGGGTTTTCGGTTTCAGAGAAGGATATGGATGGGAATCAATTAGTCGTAACTTGCTCAATTTCTCAAAATAAAGATTCTTTTATCCCATCATATGCCCTCATTGATACTGGCGCCTCAGGATACGCGTTCATAGATAAGGACTTCGTATGCCACCACAAACTTAAAACAATTCCTCTTATTTTACCCCGACATATAGACGTAATAGACGGCAGACCCATCGAATCAGGAAAGGTTACCCACAAAGTTATCTTAAGCCTTGATATAAATGGACATCGAGAAGAGGCCCCCTTCTTCGTTACTCAACTCGGACACTACCCAATTGTTATGGGCCTGCCCTGGATGCGTCGGCATGCGATTACAATCTCTCCTGCAGCAAATACAATTTTCTTTGATTCACCCACCTGTGTCGAATCATGTTCCCTTAATCATACCAAGGTGACGGCCAAAGGAATTTCCATCGAACCTCCCACGAAACCTATTACCAATATTTCAGTTATCGAATCATATGCAATGGATAGGTTGATCAACAAAAAGAGAAAGGGAATGCATATTTATTCAACGACTCTAAACGCCCTAGATGATCTACTGGTTCAACTACCAAAGGTCCCCTGCAGTCTTGTACCCCCAGAACACCATCGATATCTTCATCTTCTTAGCGAACCAGAAGCGACCAAACTACCTCCTCATCGTACTGAGTATGACCTATCTATCGATATCCAAGAAGGGAAGACAGTACCCTTTGGACCCATGTATGGAATGACTCGGTTAGAATTACAAGCCCTCAGGGATTATTTGGCAGAGTATCTTGCAAGTGGACGCATTCGGCATAGTACCTCGCCCGCAGGATCTCCGGTGTTATTTGTTAAAAAGGCTGACGGATCACTCCGCCTGTGTGTCAATTATCGGAAGCTAAATGCAGTTACAGTTAAGAATCGACATCCTCTACCCCTTACTCCTGAAACGTTTATGGGAATCTCCGCAGCAAAATATTTTACCAAATTGGATCTTCGCAATGGCTACCACCAGTTACGGATTAAGGAAGGAGACGAGTGGAAAACAGCGTTCAGAACGCGCTATGGCCACTTCGAATATACAGTTATGCCATTCGGACTTACTAATGCACCGGCTGCCTTTCAACACTGGGTCAATGATATGCTGCGTCCTCATCTTGATCACTTTGCTACGGCCTATTTGGACGATATTCTGATATATTCGGAAAACCTCGAAGAACACAAGGAGCATGTCAAGAAGATACTTCAAATTCTAGAACGAAATCATGTATACCTGAAGCCCGAGAAATGTGAATGGCATGTTAAGGAGACAATGTATCTGGGATTTGTTCTTACACCCGAAGGATTGAAAATGGATGAAAAGAAAGTTGCCACTATTCGGAATTGGGATACCCCAACCTGTCTGAAGGATGTACAAGAATTTCTGGGCTTTGCAAATTTCTACCGACGATTTATATACGCATACTCTAAAGTGGTCTCCCCGTTGACAGCATTAACAAAGAAGGGAATTAAATTCGAATGGAACGAAAAAACGGAGAAAGCCTTCCAAGATTTGAAAATAGCTTTCACCACTGCGCCGATTCTAAGACACTTTGATCCTTGTCGAGAAATTATCGTGGAAACAGATGCCTCAGATTATGTCTCAGCCGCTATTATGTCGCAAAGGGATGATGAATGGATATTGCACCCGGTAGCTTTCTTCTCCAAGAGACACATACCTGCAGAATGCAATTACGAAATTTACGATAAAGAACTTTTGGCGATTATAAGGGCATTTGAAGAATGGCGCTATTTCTTGGAAACATCGATGTACCCCATTAAAGTCCTAACCGACCACAGGAATCTTGAGTACTTTATGTCGACAAAGCTTTTAAATCGACGTCAAACTCGTTGGTCGGAATTTTTATCGCGCTTCGACTTTGTGATCCAGTTTAGACCAGGAAAACAGGGAGGAAAACCAGGTGCATTGACTAGACGATCAGGGGATCTCCCTAAAGAGGGGGATGAACGTCTTACGTTCCAGTACCAGACCGTGTTGAAGAAGGAAAATTTGGATTCTAAGCTAAGTTTGTTGGCGGGTTCTTTGGCAAATGAACCCGCTGAAGGAATGTCTACCGTACAAGAGTTGTTTATACAAGCTTACCAAGAAGATAGTTTTCCGAACAAAGTCCTGACGATGTTAAAAGACGGAACAAAACAATCGAAACAAATTTCCCTAGCCGAATGCGCCGAAAACGAAGACGGACTTCTCCTCTATCGCAGAAAACTCTTTGTACCAGAATGTGAAGAGTTACAGTTGAGACTCTTGCAGGAATACCATGATAAACCATCCGCGGGACATCCAGGCAGAGCAAAAACCCTCGAGTTACTTAGTCGCGAATACTATTGGTCGAATATGCGCAGATATACAGATCGTTACGTCATGAATTGTCATACTTGTCGAAGAAGTAAAGCCAATCGCAACGCCCCCCAAGGAGTTCTCCGCCCTCTTTCAGTTCCCAAAGCACCATGGACGGACGTCTCTATGGACTTCGTTACAGGGTTACCTCTTAGCAATGGCTATAATGCAATTCTCGTTGTTGTTGATCGTCTTACGAAAATGAGACACTTTATTCCTTGTACCGAAGAATCAGGAGCTAGAGATGTTGCTCGGATGTATCTGGAGAATGTTTGGAAACTACACGGTCTACCTGAGAAAATAGTGTCCGACCGAGGAACCCAGTTTACCTCTGATTTTTGGAAATCCTTATGCGAACGTCTTGAAATCTCTCCCCGTTATTCGACCGCTTTTCACCCACAAACCGATGGCCAGACAGAGAGAATTAATGCCATCATGGAACAATATCTTCGAAGCTATGTGGATTACCAACAGGACAACTGGGCCAGCTATTTACCTATGGCAGAGTTTGCTACCAATAATCATGTCTCCGAATCAACAAAGCTTTCTCCCTTCGAGGCTAATTATGGCCGACACCCCCGTATGACCTTTGGCCCCCTGCAACATGGCACAACTACCAACGAAGACCAAGCAAACACAATGGCAAGAGATATGTCAGAGGTTTTTGACTTTCTGAGAGCAGAGATGTTCCGAGCTCAACGAATTCAAGAAGAATCGGCCAATGCTAGTCGCACCCCGGCCCCTCGATATACTATCGGAGATAAAGTCTGGCTATCAACACGGAATCTGTTGACCAAACGCCCCTCGAAGAAGCTGGACTGGAAACAAGTGGGACCTTATTCGATCTCACGTATTGTTAGCCCCTATGCCTACGAACTTGCTTTACCCTCGTCAATGAGGATCCACCCGGTGTTCCATGTTTCACTACTGTCCCCAGCTGCCAATGATCCCGTACCAGGACAACTACAACTACCTCCTCCACCAGTGGAAATTGAAGGCGAGCAGGAATGGGAAGTAGATGCTATTTTGGATTCTCGGAAACGGCGCGGAAGGTTTGAATATCTTGTTCGGTATACCGGCTATGACGAGCCATCGTGGCAACCCTATGACGATTTAGATAACTCCTCCGAGTTAGTTAAGGACTTTCATGAACGCTACCCACGAAAGCCTAAGAGGACTTAGGCCTTAGAGAGGGACCTAATATCTATCACGGCGTAGAACGTATCGAGTCAGGTTGCGGGAAGAAGGATTAGTCAGAAGGTTCTGTTAGGTTCGATGGGTTTCGGTGGCGGGGATTGTATGAGTCAGGGTTATGCATGTATTGGTAATAGAATGGTGCGTCGGGTGTTCTATGGGTTTCTATGGATGAGTCAGCAAGGGGATTTCTGGTCTATATATAGGGAGCTTTCTCCCTCGCTTGTAGGATTTCTCTTCTTCTTCTTTTCTCTTCACGCAACCTTCTTGTCCTTTTAGTCAATACGATACTTTAGGACCACCATAGTTTCTTCGGAGCCCCGTGCTCATTCCTCGTATCGTGTCTTCGTCTCGCTTCGTACCTCCATCGTAAACTACCTTGTTCTCTTTGCCTCGTCCCGTTCTGCCTTGGTTGTGTACCTTGGCACGTCTCGTCCCCGCCTTGCCAAGCCTCCGTGATAAGAAAGTGGTGTGCCGCCCTGATTCATGACTGGTCAAGTCTTAAGGCGGGAGTGTGGTATAGACTTCGTTCCGCAAGGCGCAGAGGGGGTGACAGCGATAACTACAATAATACAAAGTAGTTATGAATTATATAGTAAAGGCAGCGATAGTTTCTGAAGAGAAAACTATAATAGATTGAATAAAATACAGAAGACATTGCGTAGAGAAGAAAGGAAAGAAAAGAACGACACAGATAGGCCTCGTTGCCTCCCTTATATACATCAGCAAACTACTACTTGTGAATGCAGTCTCCCAACAGTCTCCCGGGTCTCCTGAGAGTCTCCTGAGGCTCCTGGATATTTTTTGAGTCTCCTGAGGCTCAGGAGACCTCAGGAGACAAATGAAGTCTTGCTGATGTACCCGACAACCCCTCACTTAACATGACTCATACTTCCGCGTAACCCCGACTATGACTCACTCCTTCGTGTAACAGAACCTCATGGAACCTCTTCTGACAAATCCTGCTTTCCAAACGCCCAATAATCCCAATCCGTCCAATCCCAATCCTTCCATCCCGAACAGTCCCTTGTATCCATGAAATCAAGACGGAACGAGAGAGAGAGAGTAAAGTGTGATATAAACCTACAAGCAGACTAATGCAATGGGAGGGTGGCTGGAATCCAGTTGCAATCCGAAGATAATATTCTCATAGGAGGGGGCTTTTGAGGACTCCGGAGTGATTGGTTAAGAGTTTTCTTTTGGAAAACTCTTAGCGAGCATGATAGGTATCAAGCAACACCTAGGGAGAGTGGTGAAAGAAAACGAAGCTTTCAGAACCGGGGGCCGAGACTCAAACGCAACCCTACTATCACAGCGTGGAACGTACTAGGCTGTATCAGCAAACTACTACTTATGTAAGCAGTCTCCCAACGGTCTCCCAGGTCTCCTGAGAATCTCCTGAGACTCCTGAATATTTATTGAGTCTCCTGAGGCTCAGGAGACCTATCACGGCGTACTACGGGTTACTATGGGAAGAAGGATACTAGGGAATTGGATACGGATTTTGGATTTCTTTCTATGGGTTTCCGTTACACGGGTTATGAGTCATGCTGTTGCAGGGATATGGACTGGTATATATTGGTGGCTACGGGTCTTTCCTTTGTTCTCTTTCCTCTCTTTCTCTTCTATTTCGTCTTCCTGTTATCAACCCTACTACAAAGGGCTTCTCGTCTCGTCTGTCTTTAAGTTGTCTTGTCTCTAAGAAACATACGATCGTCTATATACTTCGCTTCGCTTATCATTGTGCCAAGATCCACGTGACCTTACCCCGCTCTGTCATAGTACCCGCTTTGCCATAGTCTCTGTCTTGCCATAGTCCTCGCTTCGTCATAGTCTTCGCGTTACCATAGTCGTTGCCTCTTCTCGTATATGTACGAAGAAGTTGAGAACCTAATTTACTGTTGTCTCTACGTGTACGCCTACACTAGGCACTCCCTGTGGTACTACGTCCCGGATCTACTGCTCCTCGGTTAAGTCTCTGTCTCGTCCCCGCTTCGGTTGTGAACCTAGGCCTTCTGTCCAGTTGTCACCGCTTCGCTCCGTAACAAGACCTCAGGAGACAAATGAAGTCTTGCTGATGTAGGTTGCGGGAAGAAGGATTAGTCAGTTGTTTTCTATCAGGTTCTTTGGGTTTCGGTTGCACAGGTCTATGAGTCAGTGCCATGTTTGTATTTCTAATAGGATGGCGTGCTTGAGTTTCTATGGCTGAGTCAACGAAGGGATTTCTGATCTATATATAGGAAATCAGAGTTCTCACCCTTGCTTGTAGGATTTCTCTTCTTCTTCTTTTCTCTTCACATAACCTTCTTGTCCTCATAGTCAATACGATATTTTAGGACTTGAATAGTCTCCGTTCCTGAAGAGCCTTCGTGCTCACTTTTGTATTCTGTTTCGCCTCATAGATTCTTTGTTACCTTCGCTCCACCTCTCGTTGTCCTATCCTGACTCATTTGTATAACTTGGCATATCCTGTCCCCGCCTCGCCAAGCCTCCGTGATACCTACGAGAAATCAGGTAGAGGAGCTTGTAGAACGACACAAGGAAGCAGGCCAACTGCTTAGGGGAGCGAAAGAGGAAGCTGACAGAAGGAAGTTTGCTCAAATGGAGGGCAGAGACAGCTATATGAGCATGCATCTCTGGAAGGAGAGCGAAGAAGGCAGAGCGATAAAACAATTCTTGAGCAATGAAGCCTTAGAAAAGTCTTTAGAAGTGGATGAACCCTCCTATTCTCAAGTCTTGGCGGAGTTTAAAACGGGGTTCTAGGTTACTTAGTACTTATTCTGTTATACTGTATGCATGTGCAGCTTGTCATGCATCAATTTGTCTTTGAATGAGTCTATGACTGTAACTGAAAGCCTCTATTGACATACATATTTCCGGCACCTTTTTAGAGCTAGTAGAGTCACGCAAAGTAATCACTTGTAACCGTTGGTCCCTAGTGGTTTCCCTGCGCTTCTTTTCTCTCTCGCTGCCATAATAACCTTCACGGGTACCTTTCTCCTTCATGACTGACTTCGCTCAATGGTTGACTTCGCTCAGCAGATGAAAATCCTGATTTTAACCAAGTCTCGTCAGCCTTGGTAGCCATTTGCACCGCCTCCACCGCCAGGTGTCTTCTCACTTACCCCTACACCCGAAGTACAAACCTGGCGCTTGCATTGCTAGATAGGGTAATACTATAGTTCAAATTTCGACAAGGAACTACACAAACAGTAAGTTTTGACTAAAGGTTTGCTAAGGCTGCAAAGCACCAGATTCTGAGCATGATACGGCCCACCAGGCGATAGTACTACGGTTGTAGGGGTAAGTCTGTAGACAGTAGTCGTGGTTGCAACAGCAGTAGGTGTCTACAGACTTACCCCTACAACCGTAGTACATGTTTTGGTCACTTGTCTTACAAACGCCCCCTCATACGCGCTGTAGAAGGCAACTTAGACGTCTGTGTGACCGTCCGCTGAGACAAACTGCTGCGGTACTTGCGCCCGTATCCCCCAGTCTCTTCCAACGGTAGGTAAATCAACCTAGAGCGTCAGATAACGCATCTATGCCTGTCAGTGAGCCACACTCCTTTTGCTTTTTCTCCGTGGGGGCAGAAGGGGTGGATAATAGTCCGAATCGACTGACGATAGCCAACATGAACCGTGCTGTGCAAACGCCCAGCTTATGCTACCACCTACCCCCACCGCGCCCCGCCAGCTGAGCGCGCCGCCGGAGAGACCTTTTCTGCCACAGCACCGTTTGTCGAAAAAAAGGATCCGCCAAAAAAAAATGATAGGCGGTCAGGGGTGTTTTCACTGTCACTTTCTTTTCTGCGCGAGAAGTGTTTGAACTTGGGATTCTAGGTTTAGCTGAGCTCTTGGCTATCCTTTTTTGTTGATCTCTCTCTTCGACAAACTGTACTATGGCAGAAAAGGTCTAATTCGTACACCCGAGCACCATCCTCACCGGGTGGTGGTGGGCGCTATGTGTGACGGACAGGAGCTTTTTGGCAAATACTGGATGAGTTCTCGTGAAAATTTAAATTCTTGAATTTGAATCTGAATAGAGGGGGGGGGGTCGGTTCACATTTCTAAACTTTAGAAACCTGGAAAGTAGTAATTTGTTTGGTTGTTCGTGACCCTTGCCTGAAAATCTAGGTTCTAAATTTTCTACGGGAAGTCATCCACTAACAAACAAACTGGTGCTGGCTGTCTCTTGTTGATGATATCCGTGAACAGCGGTAGCCCGAGAACCCTCGTTGACGGATTTCCCCGAGATCTAGACACCCCTGCTTTCACGCCTGGCTGTAGGCGTGTGGGTATGTAGCAGCATACAAACGCCGATATCTCTGAGACACCAACACTGACTCAACACCTCCGACCGGTTTTTGAGGACATCTACCTAGTCACCGTGACGTCAATGGATCACGGCTTGTAGCCCCACCGAACCGATTTCTCTCGCCCCCTGGTAGACCCTTGCCACCCGTTGGACCACAATCGGGCCATATATACCACCCCAACCCGCTTTGCACTCCTAGTTGCCTCCCTCCGCAACCCACCACTCTCCTTCTTACTCTTCCCGTCCGGGATGCATTTGGCTCCCAGGCTAAAATGCGGTTTTCATCCTTGTGAACTCCGTTTCCTTTGTTTAGCCTTGGCTCCTGCCAAACGGCCCCTTATCTCCTCCTCTCTCAGGGTACACCAGTCTGATCCTAACTAACGCACGGATCCGGTACCCCCCCTTGTACCCCCCCGACCTCATTCCGTGGCCGTACCTCGTAGTACCCACGGATGTGACAAGAGCGATACTCTTGTCCCCCTCCCCCTACCTGCCCCACGAAGCAATACTCGCGACACCCGCCCTGCCCGGCGGAGCACCTTCCACCACGCCGACGCCCCCCCCTAGTCTGGCACACAGAAGCTGTTCACCCGCGCGCCGAAGCAGCGCGGGCGGACACACATTCGGGCGTCAATGAATTCGCCTCACGTCTTTCTTCCGGCCGCCGAACCGGGCCCCCGGGCCCACTGGGTGCGCAGCTGATCCGTGAGCCCGCTTCCCTGGTCTGGCCGAACCAGGCGGCCGCTGTCACCGCCGCACACACTGCCCGGCCATACCCTGCACCGGTCACACGCTGCCGTCACTGGAGACTGCAGTGAGGGGTTTTAACGGTGGTGGGGTGGGGTGGTGCCCATGTTTGTGGGTTTGTTGGTATGTTTGGAGGTTACTTGGGTGGCGGGCGTTGGAGGGGTCTTGGCGGCGCTTTGCGAGGAAAGGATGTGGATCTTGGGGTGGCGTGTGGGTGGCGTGTTGTTTGAGGTGTTATGGACTGGTTCATTGTCGTGGGTTGGGCTGGGATTGTTTATTACTGAAAGAGGGTAGCAGGGTAGAAGTAGGAAAAAGGTGTTAAGGCCATTAGGACAAAAGAAAGAGTAATAAGAAAAAACAATTGGAGATACGCTACAGGCCGGTGGGGTGTAGTGAGCTCCGTCTGATAAAGGGTTTGGTGTGCGCTCATGTAGGTAGATAGTTAGTATTAAATAATTATACCACGTTATTAAACATACTGAATATTATTTATATGACTTTCTACCACATGATAGCGAGGGGATGAAAGTAGGGTGACCGTCTTTCTGTATCCCTTAGTCTGCCAGTAAAATGCTGACCCCCCAAGAAGAAGCAAATTTTGCGTGGCTTTACTAACAGATCCCGTTATCTCCCTTATCAAATGATAGATCTTCCATACAAATTTGATTCCTCTATTAAAGGGGGTCAGCATTAACAGACTAAGGGATAGCCTACTGAGCGTGAGTGTTGCAGCTGAGACCGGCTCGGGTTCGATTCCTGCAAAGCCAAGTGGACCCGTGTGTAGCGTTTGTATGTACCTGTTGTACGGGTTGGCGGTCGGAGCTGGTATTTACCCTATACGATGATGAGACGGTTAATATAGTTCAGTGCGATAACTCGTATGCAGTAAACCAATACAAAACACAAAACAAGGCAGTACAGGGGATTGCTGGATTTCTCCGCCGGGGATCCGTGACCACTGAACTGCTTTACCTGTTCATAAAACTCTGTTTTACAGATGGTGTGTCCGTGATACGGTTGGTACAAGAAAAACAGGAGGGGAATGGGTAAATATCATCAAACCAAGCACGGCGGAGTATTATCCGTGCAGGTCGTCGATTCTCAGTAGTGCTGGTGTTCCGGACGCGGGAACTGAGGCCTCACCGGCTGCGCCACCCACACGAGCCATGATCTAGTCGTCCAAGGGCCTATGTGTCAGAAAATATGAAAGTGCGACATCCCGATGTGGCTTCGTTGGTCGGCTTGGTGAAGTGGCAGGGAGTAGTTGACTAAGCACGACACACACCAAGAACCCACCGCCAAGAGCTTAATATTTAGACAACGAGGTGGTTAGCGCCACTTTCTAGATAGGCGCGGTGGTGAGAGAAAGTGAAATAGTGAGACATGTTTAACGTGCTTTGATTGGTCGGCTGAGAACCCACCGCCAAGAGCTAAATAATTAGACAAACAGGTGGGTAGCGCCACTTTTTATATAGTTGACTAAACAGGTTAACCCCCCCGCTCTTCCATACTTTACCGCTGTTCCCTATACTATAGCTGTTCCCTAGACTCTGTCGCTCTTCCCTATCACTGGATCAACTTGCAGTCACGAGCTGGTCATTGCTAGTAGGAGCAGTACGCCACAATCCTGCCGTATAGGCTGCCGAGGCGCGCAGAATCCTGGACACTGAGCACATTGCTTCTCTGTCAAGGGCTTTGTTACTCAAACGGGAGGTCCTGGCCTCTGCGGGTCTTAATGGCCGCCTCGAACTAGGAGGAGCCACCTATACAGAAAATTCGTTCAGTTCAGAGACTAGCCATAAGATTGGATGACATGCGAGGGTACTTTACCGCCAGTCCACATATTATTATCAGCATATAGGGTTTAGTTGAACATGATATATGGTTGATTTGGCATTTCATATGATAGTTTTCATCATGCCTCGTTGAAGCTAACTTTTGGCTCAGTCTGATATTTTTATTGTATGATGTATATGAGAAGTCCTATATAATACTGATTTTCTTTACTAAAAAATTCAAATGCGTAGGTATGCCAGCATTCACACTTGTTCTGCATAGGGAAATTTCACAGATTAAATTCTTATTTATTCCACGATTTAATACTATATATATATATCTAAAAATTATTACTACAGCGGCTTGGCTTGCTGTTACGGGACGGAGCGGAGACAAGAGAATAGAGGGCCTAGGTTCACAACCGAGGCAGAGACGAGGCGAGACTTCTCAGAGGAGTAGTAGATCGGGGACGTAGTACCACAGAGAGTGGCGAGCGTAGGCGTAGACGTATAGGCAACAGTAGATTATGTTCTCAACTTCTTCGTACATATACGGTATGACAGTGACTACGTCAAGAAAGACTACATGGAAGTCAAGACTACTACGTCGAAGACTATGGTGAAGTCAAGACTACAAGTCGGAGACTACAGAAAGCGGGGTAAGGTCACGTGGTCCCTGGTATGATACCAAGCGAAGCGAAATATATAGACGATCGTATATTCTCTAAGAACAAACAAGACTAAAGACAACGGCATTTATGACCTCGATAAGAGGTTGATAACAGGAAGACGAAGTAGAGAAGAAAGAGAAAGGAAAGAGACAAAGGAAAGACCCGTAACCACATATATATATCCTCCTAATCCCTGTACAATCATGACTCATAACATCGTGTAACAGAAACCCATAGAAAGAAACCCAAAACCCGTATTCCGTTCTCTAATATCCTTCCTCCCATGGTAGTTCGTAGTACGCCGTGATACTTGCCTGCTTGATTGCACGCTCTGTACGGTATGATACAGTATGATACATTATGGTACAATGCTTAATTCCGCCGACACGCTCATTTCGCTAGATTTGCTAGCTTTAGTGCTGGAATCGAAGGATTGTATACCTAATTCAATTCACCGGTTAGCTTGTATCCTAATGATGATCATTAATTAGGGGGATGGGTAGATGAAGCCGTAGAGATAAAGCCATAGAGATGAAGGTGTAGGGAAGGTATAGAGGTAAAGGTATAGTAGATAGGGAAGGTGTAAAAGAAATGACGTGATATGTTTCTAAATCCTCAACCGAACCCTCATTCCCGTTAAGACTTTTTGATCATATGCTTTCTCCGTGGAAGATTGGCTAACGAAAAACCGCTAATTAAGTCTAACTGGTATCTAACGAGATTGCAAATATCAGAGTTATTGCCCGATCAGGGAAAATTAAGGTTGATTCTACATCTACATCTCATATCACACTAAAATCATACCTCGGGGGCAAAATCAACCTGATATTTTTAAACAAAATGGTGGTAAAGAAACTAGTTATAAGATTAGGTCGCTTCTTTCATGGCATACTAACATCAGCAAGACTTCATTTCTCTCCTGATGTTTCATGAGCCTCAGGAGACTTAAAAAATATCCAGGAGCCTCAGGAGACTCTCAGGAGACCCGGGAGACTGTTGGGAGACTGTATACACAAGTAGTATCTTACTGATGAAGTACTACAGTGGAAGAAAGGATATGCCAGAATTATTTACAGTTTTAAGAGATTGTTTTGGGATTTTATGGGTTTCTATTACACGGAAAATTTGTCATTATGGGACAGGGATGTGGATAGTATATATTCTCAGCTATAGGTCTTTCCTTCGTCTTTTCTCTTCTTCCCTTTCTTACGCAATCTCCCTGTTACCAACCCGTGGCTCAGAATTTGCTCGTATCGTATGTCTCTAGTTTCTTTCCTCGTTTCTTGTATTACTATAGTCTTCTGAATATACTTTAGATATTATATCCTATTTGATTCTACAACGTGACATCCCGCTCCACCATAGTCTCCGCTCCGTCTCGCTATAGTCCCCGCTTTGCCTAGCCATAGTTCTGCTTCGCCATAGTCTCTGTTTTGTCCTTGTATATGTACAAGAAAGTTATTGATGTTATCTACTAGTGTTTACGTGCACACATCTCCATTAGGAACACCTTGTGGACCTACCTTCCCAATAAGTTATTAGTCGGTTAATTCTTCATCTCGTCCCGTCCTTGTACTCAACTAGTTATGCCTCAGTTGCGAACTTTGGCTATTTTAGTATTGTCTTCGATTTACTCCGTAACAGCTTCCTAGCTAAGACCGGACCAGTCCCAGCGTCTTGTTTGCGTCTACCAAGAGAGATTCATGAAATGGCCGGCCTAGACAACGCTATTGTAATGGATATGCCGGAGAGTGTCACTTGAGATACGGCCCTTGCTAAGCAATAGTTCTGTAGCGTTTTAAACTTGTAATATTGTAGACAGGATTCCGTTCACTTGAGAGGATGATGTGTTCTCCTAGTGGCGGGAATCCTGCTAGCTATTTATACATAGAAAACTCCCTAATGCCTCTAACTCCTCTCATCAGCAAACTACTATTTGTGTATGGAGTCTCCCAGCAGTCTCCTGGGTCTCCTGAGAGTCTGCTGAGACTCCTGGATATTTTTTGACTCTCCTGAGGCTCAGGAGATATTAGGAGAGAAACCAAGTCTTGCTGATGCTAATAGCAAAACTCCCGCAGTGTCTCTACTACTGCTCCAGTTTCTTACGAGGTAGGGTAGGGAAATCTCCTTCTATGATTCGATCGGGGTAGCCGAGTTATCACCGAACTCCGCTTTTCCTACGTCACCTTTACTTATTGTTATTGCACTAGGACAATTCCATTATTCAACTACTACCAAATATGCCAAGCAATCCTGTAACAGCTATTGATATAGTGGCATATAAAGATACAATCTTGCTAACCCACTTCTTTGACCGTGATAGGCAACTAGTCCTAAACCAGTTCGAAAAGATTTTACTTCCAGGAGTATGTCCAGAGGGAACTTTAGTACATTTTGTCGTACCCCTCCCACGGGGAGCTCTGGTAACGCTTTGCTTAATGAAGTGGGTGTGTAGGGGTAAATACATGTAGAGTAAGTATGACCTTCTTATAGACTAGATACTTGATAGAGTGTATTCTAGTCAGAGACCTATATCCCTCTACGAGCAAGCAACCTTCTCCACCGTAGGGCACTGTATAGAAGTCCCGCCTCAGTACTAAAGTGATGGGGTGGTATCTACATATATGGGAAGAATACAAATGGATAACATACCGGCAGAGGAGGAGGATACCAGAGTGGAAGAATGGTAAGAGAGCAAAGTCTAGACGCATGATAGAAAACATAGGTTTGTACATCAGCAAGACTTCATTTGTCTCCTGATGTCTCCTGAGGCTCAGGAGATATCAGGAGACAAATAAACTCTTGCTGATGAATCTCGAAGTTGCTACGGATATATGAAAAGGGTGAGAAAAACCATGAACACCTGCATCAGCAAGACTCCACAAATTTGGGGAGATTACAGGAGTCTCAGGAAACTCAGGAGACTGTTAGGAGACTTAGGGGACTACAGTCACAAATGGTAAAGGTTGCTGATGCGAAAAAGATGCAATCAATACTTTACTGGCAGTCCACATATTATTGTCATCTTGATATACAGTTTAGTTAAACAGAATATATAGCTGATTTGGCGTTTCATATGATATTTTTTATCATGCTTCGTTGAAGCTAACCTTTGGCTCAGTCTGATATTTTTATCATATAATATCTGTAAGAAGTCCTAAATATTACTTATCTTACTCACCAAAAACTCCAAGTACACAGGTAGGCTAGTATTGACACTTGTTCTGAATGAGAAAATTTCACAGATTAAATTCTTATTTAGTTTACAATTTAATACTATATACATATGTCTAAAATTTATTACTATAGCTTGCCTGCTCTGTATGGTACACTATAGATTCTGCCAGTGTGCTCGTTTAGATTTGCTGAATTGATGCTCAATTTAATTGGATTTGCTGAATTGGGTGCTAAATTTTCTGAATTTGGTAGATTGAATGTTTAATTCACCGATTAGCTCATATGCTAATGATGGCGATAATTAATTACAGGGAAGGAAGTAAATAAAGCTAAAGAGATATAGCCGTATCAATTCACTGCTTGATTGGTTTTTTTGGATTCGCTGCCTGCTTCACCACTTAGCCCACGTCTGGACAATAATATGATGTTTAATAGTAGTGGAGGTGAGGAATAGAGATAAAGGTATAGAGATGAAGCTGTAGAGCTGAAGGTGTAGGGAAGGTGTAGAGGTGAAGGTATAGGTAAGGTATAGAAGGAAGAAAGGACGTTATATATCTTCAAGTTCCCAACCCTAACCCTGATTCCCGCTGAAATTTTTTGATAATCAGAGTTCTTCATGAGTGATCCACTCCTAATTGAACCTGCTTGAAATGTGAATAGGCCCCAAATATCAGAGTTATTACCCGATCATGAGAGATTGAAGATGATTCTGTATCTACAGCTCATATCAAGCTCTAAGCAGACTTGTCTCAAAATCACCTTTATTTTTATACTGACTCGGGGTAAAGTATATATGGCCTACAAGAAAGTATCATTCCTTATCATAGGACTATTATTAACATACCTGAACCACTACAACTAGATGACATTACCAGAACTATTGACTCATGAGAAAACAAGAACCCGGATAACGGCCAAGAAAGTCAAGCAATTACAAACCAATATGGCAACTGCTGCAGTCAGCGCGAATCAGACCGTAGAATCACCAAAACTGTCAAGATCTTGGATTCAAAGGGAATACAGAAGATCAACTATGATACTAATTATTTGAAAAGCAGAAGAAGGATTGGAAGGATGGATGAGCGGAGTTTGAAAGACTGCACCCACCGGAATATGTATAAGTAAGTACTGTCGTTATTATATATATATTTGGGTTATGATCAACTATATATATCTAACTAATAATGATAGAAGTAGATACATACGTATATCGATACTGGCAACTAAAAAGAGAAGAGAATAGGTGGAAAAATAAGAGACATAGGGATATAGGACCCAGTGGGAGATGCTAGACTATTAATAAAATACCTGATTTTAGCTAGTTAAAAATTACATGCTTCAAAGATCATGTGAGGATGGTTAAACTGTAAAATTTGTTTAAACAAAGATTTTACGCCAATAAGCCAAACAATTCAAGTTAAACGCTTTTGAAGATTAAGTTAAACAATTTAACTTGTTAATCATATCTTCAGTTAAAATTAAACAATTTAACTTAAACATATCTCTTGTTTAACATAAACACTTTTTCTGTTTAAATTAAACAAAAGATATGTTTAAATATTTATTTGGGCTAAACACTTAGTTTATTTAAAAATTTAAAAATTTTATGTTTAATCCCCGTTGAACACTTTGTACTCCGTATCCCTTGGACAGAAAAAATTGTCAAATTAGCAGCCTGTACTGTGCACGCACTAAGTTCATTATATCCATTGCTCATATTGGTTTATAATAACCATAGGGCCGATCGGGAATAGCTGTTAGCTAGCCTCGATCCCAGACTCTGTGTGGTGGTAGGTTGTGCTTACCTCAGCACAATTTCGCACTTCTTTTTGAGCCTGGTGAAATTGAGGTGATTGCTACGACTATGAGAAAGAATATTTGTGAAAACATTTAGTTTTCTCACAGATAATTCTCTAAGTAGCAATAGCCCATATGTGCTTTTTGAGTATTCTGCGCCAGCTCCTGTTGTTGAGTTATAAGCACAGAAAGTCTCTATTTTAGTATGATTTTGGCTGCGCATGTTTTGCGTGTGCGTTGCCATCCTCAATTTCACCAGGCTCTGAGATGGTCGCGCAACCGGTTACGCCCAAATATCGAGCGCGCTCCAAATCTCGAGCCTGGAACCGAGGCTAGCTGTTAGCTGCCTGCTTGAGCTAGTGATTAGCTCAAATGGGCAAGCTGCGAATTTGCCGATTTTATTCGTCTAAGGGATAACTGCATGATACTCCGGATGACATAAGCAAAGTATGCGTGTGTCCTTTATGCTTTCGGGGGGGCGGGAACGAACATGTTTCTGCCCTCTTCGTTATTGCTTAATAACCCTAGCCCTGCTACGGTATTATGCCTCTCAGCTGGACCTGAGTTTATGACCGGTTTATAACCGTGTTTCTTACTCCCAGTATCTTATCCTAGTATATTCGACGGGGCCATAAGGACCTATATATATATATGTCATGTATTCTGGGTCGCACCTCCCGCCTAGTGGGCCTCCCCCCCCCCTTCCTCCGCACCGCCCCGCCTTCCCTCCGCGCGGTTCGGGTTTTGTTCCCCGCCGAGAATGCTGGCTGGGACCGCAGTCTCTCTAACTACGCAATTTCAAGGACGAGACTTCACCAGCTAGAGTTATCGTTACGCGAAACTGCTTTATTGCCCCCCGACTGAATGGGACTACCCTCACCACCCGGTAGGACCCATATTTACGCGAAACAACCTTTTACCATTCTCGCTACTGAGAGAACACCGGGACCCAGGAAGGTCTATTCAGAAAGATTCAATATTAAGCTCCCTCGCTTCATACAGCCAGGCCCGTTCTGCCCATCCGGCTTGAACCAGTGTTCCCAACGGCAAAGTCCAGGCTGTGAATATCTATAGATGACTTGGCAGCTCTTCAGTCGCTGACTTTGCCAGGACTATAGATAAGGCGCTGGACCCTAGAGATCTATGAGTCATGTGTGATCACTCAGCTTTGGCAACTATACTGAATTATAAGTGCGGGAGGATTGATATGTTGAGCTCCTGTGCGGGATACGTGTGTGAGGGGAATGCTGAGCCTTGCAGACTATATATCAGTACAAGGACCGCAGATATCTATGCAGGACTGTAGATATCTGCATGGCAGCGCCACAACCTATGCCAAGCTATAACCCTATAGTCCATACTATAGTCGGTGGTCCTAGCCCAATAGCCTGTACTCGGTCACGGATACCTGCTCAAGACCGACTACAGCCCGTAGTCGGTCCGGTGCTTACGCCCAGGACCGACGGACTGACCTGTTGGGAACACTGCCGGCTTCCATCCAAGAGGAAACACGATACCTTCCAATATAATTGAGGGTCCTATCGATGAAATGGATGGTTTTGATTTGTCTACTATTTTCCGGAGATGCAAAGCTCTTTGGGGAAAAGTTAAGACCAAACGGCCTGATGTTCGCTATAGAATGTTGGAGCTGCTTGGAATGAGGTGTTGATTACACTGCAGGCTGGAGGTTTTTATCAGAGGGGAGAATAGCGGCGCCTACGCTTAGAGATGAATTGAAAAAATCGATTACTTTCATGGAATGTCTTACTTGTGAAGTGGTATCGGACTTGCTTGGTGGAGCCAAAAGTACAGGAAAGGTAGCGAGGCGACCTCACAAAGTCCGAAAGTTTCCTTTTTCTCGAGATCTGGTATGTTACACATAATATTTTCTGAAACCAGTACATCACTTCCTAACATATCTTAATTAGCGCATACTACTCCGGTAATATGGTTTATACAAGACGATTGTAGAATCAATGATGAACAGGAACAGGAACGAAGTGATAGAGGGAAAGAAAAAGACAACCAAAGGGGTAGGGCATCTATTTTGAGATAAGCTGCAATATTCAATAGGGTTATTATTATCCCTTTCTCTGGTGATTGAATGCTGTCAACTTTTCAGGGGCCACCTCCGCCACCGTGACAACCATAAACCAGTTCTCGGAGGTACAGACGGCTTATTTCTGGGGAACCCCCGGGTGCACGGTACATGATGCGGCCTCCTTGAATTTTGGCATCTTCACCAGCAAAAGATATAGAGAGATTACCCTTGGGTACGGGGTGCTGGTACTGAAGGGCAGCTCAAAAAGGGCCGAGAGGTGCCACTAGAAGGTACCGTTACAGCAAGCCTCCGCCGCACCAAGCAAAAAAAATGCAATGTAGCCAGGCAGGACAAAAGACTTGCATGGGCCACCCGCCCAAAGCTCCCTAGAACAGTTACAAAGGTGGGGGGTCCGAGCCTGAAGCTGCTTCAATTAGATGCCAGACTTAGGGCACTAGGCCATTCCCCCCATCTACAAACCTGACATCTTTTGCGCTTCTTACCACCAGCGCGGCAGACGCTAGCCCGTCCAGGACAGAATTATGCGCAGTTTTACATCCCATTATGATGCTTGTTGTGGACCTGCGGGGTAGCAATTGCAATTTTGATATTTTGCCACCATGTATACTGCATGTACCTCTACAAACCCCTGTCATTTCCCCACGATGATGCCTCGACCGTGTGGCTAAAACTTTCTAATGTGTACTCTTAGGACAAAAGCGCACACCCCTGCTCTACCCCCCACTCTACAGGTGAAGGCTGCAGGTAAGGATTCCCAAGCCCAGTCTACTGGTTTAGGCCCCCTACTACTTCCGTGGGTGGTAGATAGTAAAGACGGAGTATTTCGCAGTGGTGTAGAGGAGCTCGATAGTGTTTAATCGGCGCACGGTGGGGGCCAAGATATGGACTCGTAGCGGAGAGTAGATTAGTGAATGTCGACACATGTGCTAACCCTGCGCAGGCGGGCATGATACAAGGTTTAGCAGGTCAAGAAATAGGACTTATATCTATACTTGTTTAGGTGTGAGGAGTGGCTAAATTGACCCAGCCCGAAAACTTACCGTCCCTCATATCAATATCAAGGCCTATGCGTAATCGTGGGGCTTCCGGGCGGGGTGGTGTCATTTTAGCTTGGTTATGCAATCTTTTCGGTCCTGCCTCTGCTGATATATAATATGCTCTAGTATACGTAAGAGAATATATAACAGTTCAACAAAAATGGATTATGGGTACTAGGCCTAAGAAAGAGGTTGTGAGTAAACGTAAGGGTATGATATACCGCAAAATCGCGAGTTATTCGAGGGTTGCCAAGGGCCGCGGTTTGCAGGAAGAACTGTGCTTTTTGAGCTGTTTGGGGAAGAGATTCCCAAAGGGTCAGAACCTGACCCGGGTATCGTTGAGGCACGACAACAAAGTCCAAACCCGCATAAAGAGTGAGCATATGGTTAGGTATGATTTTGGGGTTGGGGAGAATCAAATTTTTCAGTCGAGTTTACCCGTCAGGCACGCCCTGTCTAGACGGTGTAGATATGGAAGCCGGGCGTGTTCGATATCTGCTAAATCCTAGCCCTAGCCCTGAAACCTTATGGGTTTTCCTACTGCCTATTTCTTCATACATGCTTCTTTAATGCACCCTTAACTGAGCTATTTGGCCCTAGTTATGAGAGTTCTTACACAAATCGGTAGTGAATGAATTCGATATCCTTCGTCCTACCCCCACGTGTGACAATAGGAGAAGAGCTGGTGGCCTTTGGCAATATATATGATGATTACTATATATCGGGCGACACGAGTGAGTTCCACGGTGTAAAATTGATTCGGCGTTTCTTGCCATTCATAACCTTGGCGCTCAATTCTTTCTTCTTCCTTTTAGGTGTTTCATCAAATCACAATAAATCAAGGTATCTTGTGGAAACGTTTCATGATATATATAGGCGGGTTTATATACTATTCAACTGGAATTTAATCACCATTTTTACCGCAACAATCTACAACCTTGGACGAAAGTGCTATGAGCGCTAAAAGCAGCTCCGCTGATGAGCACTAGTAGTGGGATGGGTTACCTAAAACCATTTGAAATTTGCTAATAGACTAGTTGCTTAACGTTAAAAGATCCTACCCCAACGTGTTTCTGAGAATGTCTTAAATCAGACATCACAGTTCGTCACTCGATGTACCGAGTGACAGACTGTGATGCATCCGCTCGGCCTATTTAATTAATCGTTTAAGAGGCAAGAGTACTTGTTTGCTATCGTAGGGTATCCACCGTATTCTGGAGTAAAAAGGTGACTTAGGTACTGGGATCCATACTCGGACATATCCGGGGAGCCATATTTGCTCTGATGTGGTGGGGTCCCTACTGCTGGTGCTTTGACGAGACGACACGAGTCGAGAGGAGACAACATCTTGGAATCTGCTATCCTCTCATTTATTCTACCATTGTAATCTCATGATTACCGTGATATAGGATTGGTTTTGCGGTCTTCTCGTGATTTAGAGGCCTTGACAGACGAAATTAGAGAACAAAAGCCCTGACCCCTCAGAACATTTTTGTTAAATATTAGTGTAAAGGGAGTCTAGAAGCTCTCGAGAGATATCTACTTCCTATAATTAACCTACTCCCATCTCACCCCGTCACTCCTTGGGACCCGTGTTGTTTTACCGAGGCTCTTGATAGCTAATCCGTATATATTACTAGCTGTCCCATCGACTATAGATGGATTCTCATGGAGCGGTAAATGTGTCAAAAGTAGCTTCACCACCGGTGGTATAACCATTTAGTTTCAGTCCTTGTTCCAGTGTAAATGTTGACTTTCAGACTTTATTCTGCATTATCATTAATACCAACAGTTCCACACCGTTGGTAAAAGACCTACCACCGGTGGGCAATGTTCTTTTCTTTTACCAGTTGCACCTGTTTAAGGTACAAGACATTGCGTAAAGTATAAACCATGGCATAGGGTGGACAGTGTTCATCTATACTGGCATTATATAGCCCTTTGTGGCCAAAAGGTCTGTGCTTTTATCCATTTTAGGGTATAAATGCTGGTATTCTTTTCACCACCTATTGTAAAAGAATTTAGCACCGTTGGTAAAATCAATTTTTACACGTTTACCGCACTATAGATTCGGGCCACACATGTGCCCAATTTTGATGGCGTTGCAACCAGCAAGAAATCTTTAAAAATCCAAATTAAATCGAAATAATACAGAGACACTGGCTAGTACATCCTGTGGAGCTCTTTTAAACGATTGCGTGAATCCATGAGACATAAGGAAACTTAACAGGTAGAACATCTCCATTGAGTCTTTAAACCCCTTCCTCCGGGACCACTATCTCTGGCCTATTTGAGCTTGAATCTACAGAGCCAACAGTCATCCCTAGCTCAGAATACCCTTGGAAGGTACTCTCCATTACCTCTATAAGGTGGTAGGATGGTTGATTTAGTGAGATATTTGATTTTTTTGACAATACCTTCCAGCCAAATTACGTTTCTTTGTCATCCAGCAGTACGGCAGCCTATACTTACAAAAGGGCAAATACAAGTCCCGGCAGGAGCAATTTTCAAGCAAAGCAGGGATGTAAATAAAGCTAGTTCAAATATAGGTAGTTAATTTAAAATCTTTGTACACTACTAAATGAGGGGTGAAAATTTTTTTGCTAGCAAATATACAAATTATAAGAACAGATTTTACGCGGATACTCTTCACTATATTTTCCTGCCTCTATACTACAATGTCAACTCAATTTTGCGTAGGAAATCCTGGCTTCGAACATCAAACATTAATCAGCAAAGGATGTCCATTTTGTGGAGTAGAAGTATCAACCTCTTTGTTCGAGAACCAAAAGCCACCAGTAATAAATTTAGTTGATTCCGACAAAGAACTTTTTGTTACAGGATTGCTTGGTAGACTTATCAGCAAACTACTACTTGTGTATGTAGTCTCCCAACTGTCTCCCTGGTCTCCTGAGAGTCTCCTGAGACCTCTGGATATTTTTTGAGTCTCTTGAGGCTCAGGAGACTTCAGGAGACAAATGAATTCTTGTTGATGAAGGTAGTACTAGTCGGATAATGATATTGTCCTAGTGCGACAGCGCCAAGCGTGGGTGACGTAGACTAAGGAAAGCGGGGTTCGGTTACAACTCGGTTATTACTATCACGCCATAGCAGAGATTTCTCTACCCCACCTCGCAAGAAACCGGAGCAGTAGTAGAGTTATTGCGGAGGTTTTGCTATTGGTGAAGTTAGCGGGTTTAAGGACATTCTTATGTATAAATAGCTAGTAGGATTCCCGGAGTCTTAAGGGAATCATCATTCTCTCAAGCGAACGGAATCCGGTCTACAATATTACAAGTTTAAACGCTATAGAACTATTGCTTAGCAAAAGCCGTATCTTAGTGACATCTCTGAGATATCCCTTTACACTTTCCATTTCTCAAATAGTTTCACCTTTACCGCCAAAGATTTCCAATTCCCAAACTCCAAGAAAACCAAGCACAAATAAAAGATCCCTCTTCGAAAATAGAACTCAGGTTGAAGAAGCCCGATCTGCAAATTTTGCAATCCCCAAACGAGCTATGGTCGGAAAAATGCCTGCAACATCGAATTTAAAATCAAATAGTTCATTTGGAGTCGGAAACTTTCAGGCACCAGTAAAGTCTCAAAGACTTATTATTTTAGACATTTACATTGGTTAATGCGGTCAAAAGCCATCTGAATACAAAAAACTGGGTAAATTTTTTTTCCACCGTATGCGGGATCTATCTAATTCATTAGATCCTATTAGTATAATGTTTCCTGACAGCAACGCTTGGGAACCTAGCTTGGCACGATTTATAAAAAAGTATTTTATTGAAGACTCAATTGAGCTTCACGATTACTTAAAAACATTACCGACTGGTGATCAATCTAAGCTATATACTCCTCCCTTTCTTTCTCCCGATGTCAACAATACGAACTGTTTTACAAGACTGCCACGTTCAGTAACAGATAATGGTTTTTATATCAATGATCTCCTGAAGCATTTTCCAAAGGGTCGAATTGCATTGGTTATGCAAACTGAATCATTAGTTATGGATAAGTCAGCATCCAAAGATGAACTAGTAAAAAAGATCAATAAGGGAAAACAACGGAAACAAATCAAAAAGAAAAAGCCAAGTCCAAAGGGTCCAGTAGTAGTGAAAAAGGAGTATGGAAAAAGAAAGAGAAACGATGAACTTGAAGCTGAACAGGTAATCTCTATGAATATAGGTTTCATGTTTGTATTTACTGAATTTATATAGTAGGTGGAGTCCCCAATCAAGAATATCAAAACTGAAGTTAAACTGAGAAAGTTCAAAAGGTCAATTCTTTTGAAAAACGATGGAGAAGATATACAGCAGATGGTTAATGCCGCTGTGAAGAATATAGATAATTGTCAGTTATCTGAGAATGATATTACTGATGGAAACAAGAATATGGAAGATTTTGGGGTAATTACTCCTCCGAAGGCTACAAAAGCATACGTTTATGAACCAATTGCAAGTCCCAAGTAAATATCAACAAAGATTGTACATAACTGCTCTTCAATATCACTTTCTCCCTCTAAAACCATATTTTTTAATACTTCGTAATCCTTCTCCATCAGCCAAGAATATGCACCAGTCAGACCTTTTGCAAGTTGTAGTATTGGTGCTTTATATGTTTGCATATGATTTTGGATTACTGACCGGAGCTATCTTACAAAAATCAATATTGTATAAGATAAAAAATAAATAGAAACTTACATATATGCATAAATATGTGTATCGGTACCATCCAACTCTTTTCGCTCTAATGTAATCGGAAGGTTAAAATTATTATTCCTCAATGACATTGAGCACCAGTTCCAGGTATCAATTGGTAAATCTATGTTGGAATCTATCAAAATTATTATCTTATAATTAGTGCTTCTATTAAATATGAAACGGAC
The DNA here is from genome assembly GCA_024713715.1 of Morchella sp. 2018-W26. Classification (NCBI taxonomy): domain Eukaryota; kingdom Fungi; phylum Ascomycota; class Pezizomycetes; order Pezizales; family Morchellaceae; genus Morchella; species Morchella sp. 2018-W26. The sequence goes on from JAMGYX010000027.1 coordinate 629,657, forward strand.
TCAAACAGATAGCATATACCGTAGCTGGATATATATCTCTCCAAACTAGCCAACAAGGAAGCATCAGGTGTTGTTTCGTAATTTTGAACGTTTGGATTATTGATTTCTGTGTGGTGATAATTAAGAATTGGGTTTCCCGGAATCATGAAAGATCTAGTTCTTTGTTTCCTGATTTTGTGTATGTTCCAAATATGTGTGAAATGATAGATATGGGTACGGAGAATTGGAAGATATATATATGCAACTGCAATTTTGTCGGCAATACTATCTATATCTAATCCCTGTTCACCTTACAAACGAGAGAATAGATCCTATAATATCAACTCCATAATAATAAGTAAAAATCAAAATATACAATATTATTCAATCCCTACCAAGCGAGTTCATTAAGAATTATTACAGTACTGATTTTTATTCGAATACTCGCTTGGCTAGAGATGAAAAATAATCTTTAATGATAAGAAATAGTAAATAGTACCTTCTACATTCCTGATTGCCGTTGTGTCATTATATCTCACCAAGTTTCAAATCTTTGATTTCTCATTGAGGTTCCGTAAAGATGAGCTTGATTAAAAGTAGGCTATCATCTTGTTTCTCAATTTTGGTAAATTGCCAATGGGCATTGGCAATTAAAGGTGTTTCGGTACCATGATTAGAACGAAGAAACTTGGGTTTTATTCCTCCAATAGCTATAGTATTGAGATATTGCGATAGAATACCAACAGCGGTAGTAGCTGAAATACAAACATATATACAAACAATATATTTGGAATATGCATCAATTCCAGTATATATTTAAATTCCGTAATTCTTAAACTTTAGATATCAATCAATAGACCATACTCAATTTGGGCCTGGAACTCGATAGTGTTCTTTATGATTCTGTTGATCTTTTAATCTATTAGAAACACCAAATGGATCCAACTCCCATGGAATTGAAAACATTCTATCTCTAGCAACTGGAATGCCTTTAGCTTTGAGATGCCGGTACATATATTTTCTCCCATATTGACCGGGTAGTTGACTCTCAAGCTCAGCCTTTAATGCTTCCTTAAGTCTTTCATTGGCAAAGCCTACCTCAGCATTGGTTATTGAACGCGGAAAGCCAAGTTCTCTTCGAAGACTTTGTAAATGACGCCAATCAATAATATATCCTGAATGCAATTAGTAATCACATAATGATTGATGAGGTTTTACGTTACCTTCTGAACCCAAAACATGTAAAAATTCTTCATCATTCAATGCAAGATGAGTGACGCAAACAATCATCCGAAGCCTCAGCTCAGGAGTGTCATCAGTGAATATCCGCTTAGTGATTTTCCGATTTTGAAAGACCGTCTTCAAACTCCGCTCACTGGATTCTGATTTTAATAACAATTCTATATTTACAGACTGTAGAATATACCTTGTTTGTAGATCATGATTTTCTTTTAGGTAGTTGAGAATTTGTTTGATATTAGCATTCTCGTTAAGATAGGAAGTTATCATTTGCTCTTTATAAAGCTCGAAAGGTATTGTTGGTCGGCCCATGTTTTCATATAATGGTATTGGTAAGTGGCGGAAGTAAACAGTTGGAGAAATGAAGACTTTTTATACGTTAGAAACCGAGATGAAAAATTTTCATATATAGTTAGATAAATTCACTATTATATATAGCTAACAACATTTTGCTCATAGAGCCGTAAACTAATTCAAAACAGGAATAGTAAAGAAAAATTTTCAAACTTGTTTGTCAGACCACATTTTCATACATTTATCTGTCATAAATACCATAGAATATCTATCGCCAACAACAGGCAGATTATAATATGAAAGAACTGCAGAACGAAACATGATAATAGAACCCGCGGGAAAGGGCACTACTGAGAGAAACTCAGAAAATACCAATTCTCCACCATCAAACGCACCCTCAGCCTAACAAATGATAACACAAATCCCACCGTGACCTTTAATATCTCCTAAATTCTTATGAATCTTGGTTTGCACCAATTTGTTTATCACAACCGCTACAAACAACCCAGTATATTTGTTGCATCCTTCCGGTACCTTTATACTATTATAGACTTGATAAATCTCAGGGTAATTCCTTAAAACTAGACCTTCAATATATCTAAAGAGACGCAAATTGGATCTTTGAAACCTCTTTGGAGCCATATAGAATGGATTATCTCTTTTCTTATAATGCTTTCCTGTTCCAGGTCCACGGTAGTGTGCAGACATATAAGGTTGAACAAATCTGCCAGATTTATATCAACAGCCAAGAACTATAGCAGTATAATCACCTCTTGAATGGGTATAATCATAATTACCAGTAGGAAAGAATACGGAAGAGTCATAGGTATTCCAAGCCTCAACTAGTCTATCAAAAATTATAACAGAGCCATATTAGCGGTTAGGAGAATTGCTCTCACCAGCCTATTGTAGGCTCAGAGTCATTAATAGAATTCAGCTGTTACAGTGATAGGAAAAGTACCTGTAGTGAGGACCGCAACCTGCTACAAGTGTACCTATCTTCTGACCGCTAGGGTGGATATCTATTCATGAAAGGGTAGGCTGACAAGTCTAGGCCTTGTCAGTGAATAAAGGACCGGCTAGAGAAAGATCTCTAAGTGCACGGGCATCTCTAGTGTCCCTCTGTGCAAAGAATAACCCTGCTGCAGGCGGCAGTGGTTATGCCTGGAATAATCTACAATGAGTTACAGCTCTGCAGCCATCTAGGGTAGACCACCTGAGCGGGGGCTCGGCTGATGCAGGCCCGGAGCTGTGTGACAGCCAGGCTGCAGGTGATCTTTGACCCTGGCTAAGGGTGCTTACTCTAGGACCGGAAACACCCGCTAGCACTGAGAGAGAAGCGGGGTAGCGGAGGAATTGTTTTCTCTCCAAAACAGAGTTCCCGCCAGAACTTAGTAAGAGAGGTGGAATGCAGGAAACAGAGAGATTTGGAGTATAAGTACTCATCTCCGGTTTCCGCCCATCTATTCTGTTTTTTCCTCATCATCAGTTGTAAGAAGCGGAAGAAGCCCCTTAAGATTATTCTAAGTCTCCCCGGAAGAATCTTTACTCTCTAAACCTAACTTCTAACTTCTACCGGCCCTCTTGCTTCCTACACTCTTGTTTAGTGGAGGCAGAGCTCCGTCACAAATATATCCTCGGGTAATATATTAAGTGGAAAAAAATGAACCAACATAATTCCTTTTGAATCAACCAGCCCCAAGCCATTGGTAATTTCTGACCTTGAATATACCTATGAGTCCTATATATTTCATCTGGAAACCTTTGTAAAACAGGGCTAGGTTGTGTAGTCCTTGTCCTCCCATTAATCAAAGCCAAATTTAGTTTAAGGGAAGCGACCGTATTGGTTTGGGCTTGTATCTTTTGAATTTTATTATCGGTTGATTTATTACTTTGCTTTTTCCTCCGGGCCGCTCTTTGCTTACTCCATTTTGACTTGGAGCAAGCTAAAGGGTCGGTAATAGCGCTATCAATAGAAACGAACGACTCTGCAGTATCAAAATGATAAGTTGGATCACATAGCCACCCTTCTGGTTGAGCGGTGGACAGGTAATATTATGTTGAATCCACGGTTGAGAAGTCAAACTCGGAGTAACGATAGATTCCTGATCCTCAGAATCAACTTCCAAAGTATCGAGCTGATCTATACTATCCTCAATATCCTCCGGAAAACCAGATGTGTCAATGGTGACAGATAGGAGCGCTTGAGTTGATCTCAAGGCGGGGGCGGGGTATAGGCTTCGTTCTGCAAGGTGCAGATCAAGTAGCAGCGATAACTTTGATAAATATCGAGGCTATATATTATAAGTTGTAGACAGCGATAGTTTCTGAAGAGAAAACTATAATAGATTGATAAATACAGAAGACCTCATCAGCAAACTACTACTTGTGTATGCAGTCTCCCAACAGTCTCCTGGGTCTCCTGAGAGTCTCCTGAGGCTCCTGGATATTTTTTGAGTCCCCTGAGGCTCAGGAGACCTCAGGAGACAAATGAAGTCTTACTGATGCTTGCGTAGAGAAAAAAGAAAGAAAAGAACGACACAAGTACGCTCCGTTGCCTCCCTTATATATCCAGCGACCCCTCACTTAACATAACTCATACTTCCGCGTAACTCCACTATGACTGACTCCTCCGTGTAACAGAACCTCATAGAACCTCTTCTTACAAATCCTGCTTCCCAAATACACAATAATCCTAATCTGTCCAGTCCCACTTCTCCCACCTGGAAATATCCCCTGCATCCATGAAAGTTGAGGACCGCAACATTTTGATATTAAATATACTAGTATAACTCCACGGGCTTTTGTCCGATCGCTTTGAAAAGTGGATAGGAAGATTTTGCTCGCTGAGTAGATCTAGGACGTATATAGTACAGTATTCTCCTGTGTATTTCTAGGGTGCCTCTTAGGACCTTAGTACTCCATTAGTTCAATTCATGGTGATATACAGACAGAAATGCTTACAGCTCCACGAGTTTTGGTCCGATCGTTTCGAAAAGTAGATAGGAAGATTCCTCTTGACGAGTACGTCTAGTACATACAAGTCATCCCCGGCCTTCGCCCGGTCAGGAAAATGAAATTGCGTCCAAAAGTGACAGGTCATCTTGCTGAGTCAACCTAGTGAGTCATCCTAATGTGTCATATTGCTTAGTCATCCTACTTAATCATCATGAGAATCTCCGCCTCCATCTCTATCTTGATATCCACCTTCACCTCCACCTCTACCTCCACCTCCACCTATTCTGACACCTACGCCAACGTATATTTAGACTCCTAGGACACGCCCATATCGACGCCATGGACACGCCCAAATCGACGCCTAGTCCTATATCCACACGGCACCGAATCATCTCCCCAGGACCGAACCAAGTACCCAGTACCGAACTGAGCACCCAGAACCGAACCAAGCACTCAAGACCGAACCGAGCTATCTCTTGCTTTGTTTACTTTCAATTTCCTAGTGTGATGGTTCTGGGCTACCGGTGAGTATGAACGATCGTTTCAAAAGATAGTCCGACTGTTTCAAAAGAGATAGCTTGACTGTTCCGAGAGACAGCTCAACCGTTTTGTTGAAAGAGATAGTCTAACCGTTCCGCTGAAAGAGACAGTTTAGTAACCTTTCCGCCAAAAGAGATAGTCCAGTAACCAATCCGAAAGAGACAGCCCGACCGTTCTGGGGCAGCCCATAGGAGCGGCACTTTGTATTAGCGGTTGTTTCGGTGCAATCTTTTATGCTATGGGTTAGCGATGCCTAAAGAGATAGTTCAATGACAGGAAGTCAAATGTTTAGGTGCTAGGCCCTCGATATTACTACTAAAGTCAAGCAACTTGATCTGGATGGTACCGATGTTTAAGCTATTGATTAGCAATCGTACTTCCTTAAATTCTGAGTTAGCGTCGATGTCAACTCTAAGTTAGCGATAGTGCTAACTCTGAGTTAGCGATGGTACCTAAAGTGATAGTTCAATGACAGGAAGTCAAATGTTTAGGTGCTAGGCATTCGATATTACTTCTAAAGTCAAGTAACTTGATTTGGATGGTACCGATGCAAGATATTTCCATGTTTGCAATTCATGTGATTCCCGATATGAGCAATTGATGTGGGTAATGTATGGGACTCCTAATATGAGGTGAGCAATGTATGGGACTCCCAATGTGTGTAATTAATATGATTCCCGATATAAGTAATTGAGGTGAGTAATTAATGTGATTCCCGATGTGAGTAATTCAGGTGAGTAATTAATGTGATTCCCGATATGAGTAATTGAGGTGAGCAATGTATAGGACTCCCGATGTAAGTAATTAATGTGACTCCCGATGTGGCAATCAATGTATATAACTCCCGATGTGAGCAATGTATATGACTCCCGATGTGAGCAATGTATATGACTACCAATGTAAGCGATTGATGTGAGTAATGTATGTGACTCCCGATGCCAGTATGAGCAACTATTTTCTATGATTTTTTCTATATAAAAAGGGCTACCCCGGCTTGATGTTACATTTATCATCATCACTATCAACTGCTCTAACCTTTACAATGCCCCCAATCCGATCATTTAAAATCTCTATTGATGAACTTGCTAGGCATATAGCAAGCCGACCTTCTTTACTCCAAAAAATTAGAGACAATAATATTGATTCTCTTATAATCTCTATCAAGACAAAGTTCAAGTTTCCTGATTTTACCGATGGGTTCTTCAATGACCTTGCTTCCTTCCTCAACGATTCAAAACAGCTTGAAACTCTGATCAAGTATGTTGAACTTAGAGCTGCTTTGGAGTATAGGAAATCCGAGAAAAATAGAATCAAGAGAGTCAAAGCTCTTTTTGTCAAGGATTGCAACCTGAAGGAGGACGATGCGAGGAGAGACCAATAATTGGAAAAATTTGCGATTGTGGAAGTCGATCGATATGAATCACTATACCCTCTCCCAAGCCACTGGGTATATGAATCCGACCAAATTCATGACATTTGGCATGACCATTTGCAGCTTGGAAAGCCGAAGGACAAAAGACTTAAGATACCACCGACAAGTTATTTTGGAACCACAACATCTCCAATTAGATGTTGCCGAGAATCAAAGCATGATCCTTGTCGATGCCAAAACCAAAGAGATTGTGGGCTTGGTTGCAAGGGATTGGGTGGCCGAGGATAGGAAAGAAACTCTAGACTGTGTCAATGATGTTATTATTAAGGAATGTCAGATCAGGAACATCAGCAAGACTTCATCTGTCTCGTGAGGTCTCCAGAGCCTCAGGAGACTCAAAAATTATCCAGGAGCCTCAGGAGACTCTCAGGAGACCCGGGAGACTGTTGGGAGACTGCATACACAAGTAGTAGTTTGCTGATGAAATCTGTCTGAGTAAGTACTATTTTCTCAATCCTATTCTTCCGAGTGCTAATTGTTTTTTAGTTTGAAAATTCTGGCAAACTTTGTCAAATGGGTTTCTCAGCTGGTTCCAGAAGCAAATCCAGTTTCGATTGGGTCAGAAACATCACCTCTAAGAAAAACCGACAGGAAAAGTTTGAACATATGGGCAGTTATATGTTTGCTCTTCTATGGAACACGTGTAAGGGGAGGTTGCCGAAGCCGATTATTGATGATATTACTGGGTTTTGCAATTCTACTCTCATTCCGAGAATGAATTATGCTGCTAAGCATAGAGCTACTTCTCAAACATTAGGGAACTATGTTGTGCGAGTAGGGGATGAAGACATTGAGTTTGACTGTGTTCTGATGGCACCACCATCTGGGTTTATGGTATATAATTATGCAAGATAATATTCATTCCGAGCATATATATTTTGTTGTTACTAATTAATTATATATAGAGGTACCCATAATGCAAAATGCCCCCATAAGTATGCTTTGTTCTGGACTACAGCCAGGACATATGGTACCGATGAGGGGGGACATTTCTTCATTGCTGACTATGGTCACGGTATCAGAACCCGACAGCCAGCAAACTCAGCTGTAGTCCGGAAGCCGACAGACTTTCATGGAACTACTCTATCAGTTAAAGGTCCTACCGATGAGGACTCCAATTCCCATCAAATTGGTATGAGTATTGTTACTCCTGTCTGATTGGTAAAGTTGTGGGAGAAATATCAACAGGAACAGGTTACTGCCGAGAATGTTGAAGCTATGTTGGTTGAGTCTGATGAATCCGAAGAGGAATAAATTGTTATTTTCTATATTAGGGTTTTTTCTGTATAGTCACTACTGAAAATCTCCACTCCTGTATTGAGTACTTATAGTTTTCACAGCTGCCAATAAGCAGTAATAACTATTTGTTTTTGTATCCGATTGCTACTGCATCAGCAAGATTTCATTTGTCTCCTGAGGTCTCCTGTGCCTCAGGAGACTCTCAGGAGACCCGGGAGACCGTTGGGAGACTACATACACAAGTAGTAGTTTGCTGATGTGGTTCCGATGAATGTTATGTCCGATGTCCGACGATTTTTGCAACTTAAGTAGGCAGTAATAACTATTATTTATTGTATACCGATTGTTTTAAAAAATAGTTTAAAAAATAAAAAAAAATAAAAAAAATATTTTATGACAAAAGATTTTTATATACAATATTTTTGACTTTGTTTGTATCCCCGACAGCAATAATTGATGTATTTTTACCTAATAAATACCTAATATTGTCCCTATTTCTAACTCAGGAAATACTTGTATATAGTTGACCATGTGCAAATACAGGAGTTCTGAGATCACTAACAGCTCTATCGAGTGTTAAACCTTGACAACTATTAAAAGTTGTTGAATATGCTAGTCGTAAAGGAAATTGTCTTCTCTGCACTGTCCAAGAGCAGTATTTAGGCTGAAATTCAAATACTATTCTAGGCAGACACAAGATAGTTGTATCTCGTTGAATATTCTGTGCAGTTGAGATCAATTCAACTTTGACAAACCTCTCATGAAGCTCTTCAATAACTACTCAGGAATTCTTGACCAAGCTATTTTCTAGGGATAGATTTCGCATTATCGAGCAAACACACCCAACCTTCAAAACTAAATTGTGTGGTGGCATATCAGGCTCCTTTAACATAGACAGAAAGTCAAGAACTTCTCCCGAGGGTAGAATATTGCTTGTTGAGGATGTGAAGTTGGGATCCTCTTTTATACAATCGTGGCTATAGTAGGTTCTTTCTATCTAATATAAATATATTAGTTTATTATCGTCCATAACTGACAGAGAAAAAATATACATACCTTCTATCGTTGGGAATTTTTCAAGAATTGCCAGGTTAAATTGGTCGACATTGATATTAAAAGAGCTGAGAAAAGTATGATGAGAGACTGTTGCTGGATCTTCCAATACCTCTGGAGGGAATAGAAAATCTATGGCTTCCTCGATGGTGTCTAAAGGCTTAATTAAATCTAGAGTGACAAAAGATTCATTTGATTCTTGATAGCCATCTCTAATTTGATCCACCTACTCGGTATATTCTAAATCAGAAGCATTTCTTATAGGTGTATCTTTTTTTTTTTTTTTTTTTATTTCATAATTTCATTGGTTTCTAGGTACAAGAATGTTGCGTGCAGGGAATCCCTATGGCATAAATAAAACCTACTTTCTTATAGGTGTATCCAGTCGTAGGATTTTAAATTGTTGCCAAAGGTAGGACGATCGTATAGAGGCTTCAAGTGTAGCTGTTGGTCCTGCTGACTTTACCACTGGTGCTACCTGTCGAAAATCTCCCAAACCAAGGAATACTTTGCCACCAAATGGCTTGTCGTTGGCAAGCACAAGTTGCAAGAACTCATCTGCACATTCAATCGCTGCTTTGTTGGCCATAGGCATCTCCTCCCATATAATTAAGCTTGACTGTGATAGTAATCTGGCCCGATCTGACCTGATGCTTAGGGTAGATTGGAGTTCCATATTATTCTAACTCCACTATGTTAGCCATTGTAACAACCAAAACCCTACGATAAGTAAACATTACCTCAACGATAGGAATTCCAAATGCAGAGTGTGCTCTACGACCCCTCTCATATAATGTAACACTTAAGGCAATTGAACCAGTAATAACAACAATATCTCTTTGTCCTCTTAAGTAATTTACAATAGTGTTAACAACATATGTTTTCCCCCAACCAGCCTTCCCATCCAGAAAAAGACATGTATGGTCAGGGACCTCCCCGATGAATATTTTATCAATGGTATTAATTATGGTATCAAAAGCCTCCAACTGTTGAGGTAGTAACTGTTCCCGAGATGTTGTTGCCCTTTCAGTAAGCTCTATTCTACGATGGTCAAAGGCAAGTGTCTCCATGGATATTGCATCAGAGATATCTTGAGGTGGAGGTAAACCAAAGTCTGACAGGCTACTCCCTTGAGAGGCAAGATGCACTGCGATTTCCTCCAAACATTTGTTGATAACTATCATTGGAGAATCGTATTGGTCAAGATAATCTGCTGATAGAGCCTCCTGATATTCCTCAAACAGCTCGATTGCTGTAACTAGAATATTCACCAGGAGATGTGCAAAGAGAAATCGTAGCTGATTGGGGCTGCAAAAGCTTTGAACTGCCTCCAACATAATCTCTCTACCTTCTGATTGATTCTCAAAGAGACCTAATGCTGCTGCTCCTTCTTGAAATGTTGTATAGGTAACATCGTTGACAATTTTGAGGTCTTGGAAACTATAAGCTGCTCTATTTAACAGGGGAGCTCGGAGGCAGAATAATTCTCCAGTTCTGGGGGAGACAGTATCAACTCGGGCTATTGCTTTATTCCTCCTTCTAGCTCTAACAATGAACTGTGGAAAACTGTTGCATACCTCTTCTAGGAAATCGGTATCTTTTAGGGTAGTTGAGGACCTTGAGTAGAGAATCCACTTTTCGTAATATTGTATATATGTCAAATCCTGAAATAGTGCATCTCGGGGCCTGGAAAAATATCTAAGTAGGGTTGATGCTATAGACTCCCCACCATTTCTTCGATACATCTGATCCATATTTCTTCCAGGGAGGTGAATTGTGAGGGATTTGACTGCAGGAGATCGGTCTGTTATGTGATACTGTAGGATCCTCTATGCTGCCTCAGAGGCAGACAGATATCTTGTATTAATATAATCAGTGATTTCGTCAACCTCCTTTTGCCCCTCAGCACTAAAAGAAAACAGTGTTCGATCTGGTCTTTTGAATAGATACCTATACAGATACATGAAAATGTTAACTGTAAGGCATACATCGACATTAACATGACATTCCAGCAATTTGGTGAGGAATGACATATATGATGCAATCCATTGATCCTCTTCCTTCCTCCTTCTATCATATTGTACGCGACCATATTGATTAAGCTCTGTAGTTTCCCGAATAGCTTGTGGATATCCCCAAACACAGGATCCATCTTTGTTACACCTACTGTTGGCATAATTTAAATGGGTTTGAGGGTGCTGATTGAATCGTAGAACTAATTCTCGCAGAACTAGATCTTCCTCTTTTGTAGGTACTTCGGCAGATACTATTGAATCAATAGCAGAGAAAGGTCGCTCAGGATGCACCTAATATATATTAGAATTAACTTTAGTTGAGAACAGATTAAATCGTACCTTAATAACAATGTGAGCATGGAGTAAACCCCTCTTTTGAAATTCGGTAACTCGAACAATGTAAACTATTGTTCCTAGACGACTTCTAATCTTGGCAATAGCATTCTCTAGGCTTGCTTTGAATACCCGACAGACAATAACTGGTATATCTAAAGCAGTCTGTCCAAAATGCAATCGTGACCTAATCTCTAGCCAGTTGAGATTTGTTGTAATCGTAATAAAGAAGGAGGCTTTGCCTCTTGATCTACAGATAGCAAGAGAGTCGGCTACTTCATTTGATTCCCATGCTCGAGAGCCTAAGAAAGAGTTGGGTAGTGTCGTACCTTTCTCAAAGGGTAAACCCCCTACTGCCTCTGCATCTGCAGATTGCTGGGTATACTGTCTCTCTCGTCCCTTTCATCTATAGTCCAGTCTCTCATCCTCCACTCTTGAGTACATGTCCACCAAGTACTCCCCACATAGCCTACCAAACCTAAGAAATCTATCCTCTGTTGCGAGCCTGGCCCTATACCATCGTATTTGACTAAAATCAGATTTGCAGTCCCAACCAGGTGTACCATGAGGAAATAATACAGGATATTGCAGTGGCTCGTAAAGGGGACTTAGTATACTGATGGCTTTTGGGCGATCGAGGATATTGTTGTATACCAATACAATCCGAGGGTAGACTTTCTGTATATTGCTGGCACGTATAATAGCAGCTATCTCTCCACCAGTTGTTGGAGTATATAATTCTAGTGCAAGTGGAGTATTTGGGGCAGTGGTGAATGCTGCTCAGAGGCGGTGTACAAAAGGATTGACATCCTCTAGTAGGTTTCGAAAACTGGTAACCATAGAAGATGGTACCCCAAGCTCAAGAGCCAGTGAGTCTCTTGAATCTTCATCGTGAAGAAACCATCGTATTGAATGTTGTCCTTGATTAGCATCCAGCAATTGATGATATACTCGCCCTGTAATAGCCACATTGGAGGGTGTTGGTAACTGTCGAAATCCTCCTGTAACTCCCAAAATTGAAAAGGAAAAGATGTTATTGAGTTTTCGGCTGATCCTACCCAAATGACCACTATGTTGCTCAAATTTATTCTCAGTATCGGGGGGATATGGTGGTAAAGAGAGTAGTTGGTATTTTCCATTAGTACAACACCAACTATTATGCTCGCTATTCAATAAGACAGCATTACAGTAGGTACAGTGTTCAGACCAACTAGTAATGCATGGTCGGAGATGTCTTGTTTTGATAGGTAAAGTGTCCCACCAATTGCTCGGTAATTCATTTGGTTGTATATTACTTTGGTTTTGGGTGGTTTGTCGGCGATTTCTAATTTGATGTTCAGCTCGAAATTTAGTTGTGTTTGTATTTGATTTAATTGAGAGCTATTGAAGGCTTGAGAGTTTCTGCTCCTCCTCATTTGGATACGATTTGCATGCCTGTGATCTTCGATTGATTGTCTGGAGTTTGTTCTTGGCATTGTAAAATAAAATATTATATTGATGCTCAAAATGTATTATACACTTCCCGAAAGAGATATCCAAGCCCTATATATATCCTGATAATAGTACATATTTTTCCCAAAAAGTAAACTAAGGAACAATAATTCTAAACCTAAATATTATATCGAACACACTGTAATCGAAGCCAACATCCTCAATAGCCCCACCCTCTAGACTTTCAAAATCGTCATCAATAGAACAATCATTAGATATACTCGTAGCTTTTCTTTTGACTGGTGTATGAGGTTGTGAAACAGGAGATGAGCTAGCAGCAATATTTTGAGGAGTAGGGGAACTTGAATACAAACTTGAATAATCCATTGCAGATCTCTTCTGAGCCCGAGCACCCCAAGATCTTCCAGCTTTCTTTGAATCTAGCCTTCCTGACATTTGCCCACTAGATCCACCTCCAAACTCCGGTTACATAACAGAAATAAAATTCAATGACGATACCAAACAACCAAGAAAACAATGTGATGAGGCATTATCGACGACTACTCTGCCAATCAAACTTCCAGTGATTTGAATGCCACTATCAACTTGAGGTAGCTTTTTACTTTCCCATCTCTTTCCTGGTGGTATATACCACTTGATAACAAAATACTTTCGAGAAGCTGATTTAGAGGCAGCTTCTAAATCGTAATAAGATGATCGTAAATCAAAAGATTTCCAACCAGTAGGAAGAGAACTGATAGTACCCTTAGGTTGTCCTACAACTTTCCCGACTGAGTATATAGTAGCACATGAGGGTGCAGGTGCTATGTCATCAAATGGTGGATCTGTCGGATCACCACTGGCAGCAAACATAAGTCAAGAGATATTAGTTATAATATCATACATAGAAATTTAACAGCTTACTCGTTCTTATTTAGCAATGTTATAGCAACTGGTTTGTCTTTACCCATATCGCAAAACCTGCCTGAACATATAGCAACATAGTTTTCGGTAGGTTCTGGAAGAGTATCGTTGATAAAACAAACAATTCAACATGGTATGTCTTCTTCATCAATGACTGAAGAAGGTAAATCTTCACTCAGGCAAAATAGAGTTGAATCGTAGGTTTTGAGATAACCAGTCCTATCCGTCTTGTTGGTGAATTCAATCATGCAATGAATTTCAGTAGAGGCATTCTCATTGAGAAATTGAGGCATTGTGGTGTTAGGTATGGAGTAAGCAGAGAGTCTTTGCAATTGGTTGGTGGAGGTAAAGAATGTGCGATCAAGAGTTATTTTAAACTACGATTCTAACTATAATAATAACAATATTAATACTTACTTATGTCCCGAATCGTCACTTACATCAATATAGAAAAAAAGAAGGTCTCTAATATTTCTAAAAAAAAATGAACAGGTTGCTTAATTGTTAATATCAATATAAGCAAAAAGCAAAGCTCCCGATTGCCAAAACACATACAAAGCATGGTCCTCTAATTGACATCAATATTAATATAAGCAAAAAGCAAAGCTTCCAATAATTCATAGTGGCAAAAAAAATAATATACCCAAACATAGCCAATCAAAACCTTTAAAATACACATTGCATATCGGTATATCTATATACTTATAAGATAGGAAAGTGTGCTAGGGTTTCTATGGGTTTCTATGGATGAGTCAGCGCAGGAATTTCTGGTCTATAGATAGGGAGCTCTCTTCCTCGCTTGTAGGATTTCTCTTCTTCTTCTTTTCTCTTTACGCAACCTTCTTGTCCTTTTAGTCAATACAATACTTTACGACCTATATAGTCTCGTCTCCGTAGAGAGCCTTAGTGCTCGCCTATCGTACCTCGTCTTTGTCTTGCTTAGTCTAGTCCTCTTCGTCCTTATCGTATCCCGCTTCTCTCCGTCTCCTCCCCGTCTCGTTAAGCCTCCGTAATAACACTCTTGGATCATCATTGTGAATAAATGCACTCCCTAAGCGGACGAACCTCTCCCTTAACCGGCCTTCCACATTCATGGCGGCACCAGCTACGGCCCTCAATTCTATGCTGATCATTAAAAACCCATCTCAAGATCAATATCTCAGGCAGCAGTTGAACTTTTGACCCGCTCAAACATAGGTCAGATGCTTACCACTACATTAGGTAGCGATTTGCACATGATACAAAAAATTAAGCGGATCATAAAGATCTTTATACAATGCCTCATTTGATTCCCTACTCGCTACACTAACCTTTTCTAATTCCGATATGGCCTGCCGAATAGGGAATGCTAATAATTCGCTTATCGCCTAACGTCAAGGGATAATTCCTACATCGCATTGACAGTACTGGAATGTTCCCCGGGCGTCAAAGATCCCATCTCGGCCAGAGCATTCACCATGTGTGGTATAAGCACTTAGTTTCAGTACTTATTTCAGTGTAAATGTTGACTTTCAGTCTTTATTCTGCATTATCATTAATACCAACTGTTCACACTGTTGGTAAAAGACCTACTACCGGTGGACAATGTTCATCTACACTGGCCTTACATAGTCCTTCAAGTTTGTGGCCAAGAGGTCTGTCTTTTCATCCGTTTTAGGGTATAAATAATGGTATTCATTTCACCACCTATGGTAAAATAAGCTACCACCGTTGGTTAAATCAACTTTTACACATTCACCACACTATAGATTTGGGCTACACATGTGCCCAATTTTGATGGCATTGCAATCAGAAGAAAGAAATCTTTAAAAATCGAAATTAAATCGAAATAATATAGAGACACTGGCTAGTACAGTCGCGCTCAACTAATTTCCGCCGTTTTTTGTCCGTGTCAACGCCCGCGACACCCACCCCCCCGCAACCATTGCGCAACAACATGAAGCCACAACCACCCCCACCCAAAAGGGAGCTTTCAAGATATGACAAGAGACAAGCTGTCATTACCCTCCATAAGACAGGACTTACTGCTGCTCAAATATCAAGAGATACAAGGTATCCAGCCAGGACTGTTCTTGATACCATCACCAATGAGGCTAAGAGAGGTCATGCCCATGAACTCCCTAGATCTGGAAGACCACCCTCCTTAACAACCTGGGAGAAAAAAAGGATATTGAAAGTTGTTAAGGATGACCCAAGCTCCTCCCTCATCAAAATTAAAAAACTGGGAAAAGTCAATTCCAGTTGCAATACCATCAGCAAGTTTCTCAAGCAAGAGAAATTAACCCTCCATGTTAAAAGACCCAAACCTTGGCTCAAAAAGGATCACCCCCAACAGAGGAAGGAGTGGTGCAATAGGAGACGTCGGTGGAGGAAGCAGCAATGGAGAAAAAGAGTCTGGACAGATGAGTGCAAGATTGAGTATGATCCAAACCCAGCTGGTCAAAAAGTCAGATATAGACCAGGGGAACAACTCAATGAAAAACACCTTAAACCCACCTTCAAAAGCGGCAGAACGTCAATTCAAGTTTGGTGTGCATTCCAGCATGGCAGTAGATGCAGCCTGGTGCGAATTCGGAAAAGGACACCTGCAGAAAGGACATCAAAAAAGGACAAACTGGGGATGGATACAAAACAATACTGTGAAGAGATTATTGACAACAATTTGGCCCCATATTGGATGTCTTTAGAGGATCCTGCGGGGTCTTACCTCATTGAAGATAATCTCAAGATTCATCAGGCAAAAATGGCAAAGCATCAGCAAACTACTACTTGTGAATGCAGTCTCCCAACAGTCTCCCGGGTCTCCTGAGAGTCTCCTGAGACTCCTGGATATTTTTTGAATCTCCTGAGGCTCAGGAGACATCAGGAGACAAATGAAGTCTTGCTGATGAGGAGTATAGGGAGGCATATGGGATTGTTAAGGATGATTGGCTCTCAAATTCACCAGATTTCAATGCTATTGAAAACGCATGGAAAATGCTCAAGACAGCTCTAAGAAAGAGATGGAGTTATACTCAGAGAAGGCCCCATAGTGAAGATGAACTTTTTATTGGAGCTCAAGAGGAGTGGGAGGCAATTCCTCAGGCAAAGTTAGATAAGTTGGTGGATTCCTTACCAAAGAGAATTGAGGCATGCTTGGCAGCAAATGGAGGACACACAAAATGGTAGTCACATATTTAAGTTCCTTATATTTTTTTAAACACTATCATGTATTCTCTATCAAATTGTTTGTCAATTGATTTATTTGTTGATATTCGGGGGTGTCGCGCGTGGTTGACCCGGGCGAAACGGTGGGAACTTGTTGAGCGCGGCTGTACATCCTGTGGACCTCTTTGAAACGATTGTGTGAATCCATGAGACATAAGGAAACTTAACAGGTAGAAAATCTCCGTTGAATCTTTAAACCCCTTCCTCCGGGACCACTATCTCTGGCCTTTTTGAGCTTGAATCTACAGAGCCAACAGTCATCCCTGGCCCCGAATACCCCTGGAATGTACTCTACATCACCTCTAGAAAGTGGTGGATTGGTTCATTTAGTGAGATATTTGATTTTTTTGACAATATTTCTCAGCCAAATTATGTTTCTTTGCCAACCAGCAGTAACTGCAAGATCCCCCACCTGCGCCCTCTAAAATTAAATACAATGCTATGTGTAGGTGAAACTCTTTTTGCAAGATAATCTGAATTGTTTTCAAATCCCGGAATAACGTATTTCACCGGGTATCTGTTTTCACCGTGTAACTGTTTTACTTTGGTCAGCATTTAGGCACCCACTAACAAGAGAATATTTGTTGGTTGCGAGAACAAGAGCAAACAGATTCATTTCTTCTATCGTGCTTGATTGTTTTGATAACTTTCCGGAAAATGGGCCGACTTGGAAACAGACAAAAGGCGGATTTTGAACATCGCTTGACAGAGGCAAAGACCGATCTTGCATCAGGAAAGTTTCTGGAAGTGCGTGAGGCAGCTGAAGCTCATGGAGTAGCGGTTAGCACTCTAAGAGATAGATTAAAAGGAGGAATTAGCTGACAAAAAGCCCGAGAAACACAACAGAGTTTAACAATTATCGAAGAAGATGCTATACAACGATGGATATTAAGGCTTGATGATTGGGAATTTCCTCCTAGACACCAGTACGTTAAGGATATGGCGCTTAAATTCCTTTGCAGCCATGGAATTGCTACACCAAAGCTAGGAAACAACTGGTTAGCCAGATTTTTAGCTCGTCATCCAGATCTTTCCTCAAAATTTTCAACCAGACTAGATAAACAAAGGTCATATGCGAGTAATCCTACTATTCTACATGATTTTTTTGATAAAGTAAGTCCCTTATCAATCTTTCAATCAATTTCTAATGTGTCTAGTTATCACAAATAATCAAGGAGCACGGTATTTTACCAGAAGATATCTATAACATGGACGAGAAAGGCTTCCTAATGGGTCGTTCATCCCGAGTGAAGGTCATATGCCGTAGGGGAAAAAAGCGACATTTTAAGACACAAGAAGGTCAACGGGAATTAATTACAGTTATCGAGACAGTATCAGCATCTGGTCTAGTAACACCTCCAACTATCATATATAAAGGAGAAGCACATTACGCAGGATGGCATGCTTTAGTTAAAGCAGGGGACAAAGTATTTTTTGCTTTTTCTAAAAAAGGATGGACTAATAATATAATTGGTCTGAATTATTTGGAAAGTAATTTTGAACCAAATACAGTAAAGCAGTAAGTCCGTACTACACTTCTACCTGAGTGAAAAAGTTCTGACACTTTTCAGAGCAGCAGGACGGACACGCCTCTTGATTCTGGATGGTCATGTTTCACACTGTACTTGGCAATTTTTTGAATATTGTTTATCACACAATATTATTCCTCTATGTCTTCCTGCATATTCTACACACCTTCTACAGCCTTTAGATGTTGGTTTATTTGGTCCACTTCAACGAAACTACGGTGACGTCTTGGATGATTGGATGCAGGAAGGGAACGTTGGTATTCATAAAGCAACTTTCTACCCGTAAGAAAACCCTAACCCTAATATCAAAATTCCGAAAAACTGACAAGCGGATAGACTATTAGTCAAAGCACGAAATATGACATATACCAAAAAGAATATCCAAAGTTCTTTTGCCGCAACTGGTATATATCCTTTCAATCTTAGAGCCGTTCTTGAATCAAAACATCAAACTTCAGCCTCAAAAAGCAAAACAGCTGCACCCCGTACACCTCTGCATGGAAAATCAATTGCTGTGCATTCTCGGCGCACTTTTGCTCTCCTTCGGAACAACACACCAAAAAGCAAATCTCTTGCCAAACAGATGGTTGAAAAGCTAGCAGCATCTGCTGCAGAAAATGCAGCACAGGTAGTAGTATTGCAAGAAGAGCTTGATTACTTGCGCAAAAAGCATAAAGCCTCTACAGATCCAAGTGCTTTAAAGGTAAATAGTAGAAAAGTTTTATCTAAAGCATTAGTTGTGACCGCAGAAGATGTAGTCAAGTTGCGCAAACAGGCTGAAGAAAAGGAAAGACTCAAGGAAGAAAAAGTAATTAGAAAGACAGCATACAAGACCGCTAAATCTGTTAAAACTGCTGCCGCGCTGAGAAGCCGAGAACCCGCACAAAAAAACCCTATTGTAGCAGTAGAGGATACTATATTAGAAGAAACTGAAGAAATTTGGGAGGATTCTGAATCAGATGAAGGAAATAGTAACAATGTAACTAGACAGTATGCTTTGAGGACTCGCATGCCACAGAAAAGCAGTATGTTTTAAGGGTTGAACTCGCAAGTATGGAAATGATATAATTACTTTTTTTTCTCAGATCGGTTACACAGTGAAAACGGATACACGGTGAAATACGTTACAATTAAGGAAGGAATGAGAGAAGTATCAGTTATCGACAAATATGGGAAGCCATGTGCGAGAAATTATCATATCAATTGGATGTGATAGTAGGATTAATATCGATCAGCAATATCTACACCCTCCATATTCTGATTGTAGTTATTGAATGCTATAGAAATATGAAGATCTTTATTGACTTGATCTCTAAATTTAGGTAGCGCTCGCTTGTGTTTGATGCTTTTGAGACCTGATCAACTGCGCGTTTTTAGGAACAGTTGAGATGAAAGGAAAATCTTTAGCAGAGGGTTCAGCTGTGCAGCAAGCTCCAATGTCGAGTTGACTACGTAGCGCAACAAGCAACGGAATACTTGTATAGTAATTATTGATGTAGATATGCCAGGCCTTTTGCTTGTGTAGTGGACTGGTCAGGTAGGACTCCATATTACCAGTGGCTGTTAAGACTGGTATCTGTAATATAGGTTCAGATCCCGCTTGGTAGGAAGTGGGCAAAAGGTCCCACACATAACCATGATCTATGAGGCAATGGAACTTGAAACCTTTCAATTGGCTTACTCGGCATCTTCTACGTTTCAACCAAGCGCTCTGTACATCTGATCATTGCCTCATTAATACTAATTTCGGAAAATGATACTCTTATTGACCCGATGGTACATCGATTTGTATGATTACACGGTAATCTATCCTGAGCACGAGAATAAGAAATGATAATTCTGCATGTTTTAGGCTCAAAAGATGAAGTTATCTTTCGAACTGGATACAGGACGATACATATCCTGATAGGAGGATATTATCGGTGTAAATTCTGACAGGGCGATAGGTATCCTGACTGGACGATATATATCCTAACAGCAGGATAGGCATCTTGATCCCCAATCATGCCTAGCCCTCCTGCTGCGCTCTGGCGAGCCATCACGAACCTTTTTAGCTTCATCACGCAACCATCAGTAAATCACTAAATGTATCACCTCCCATGACAATAGCCCTCTCAGATCATCTCTTCAATCCTTGGGCTTACTAGAGTAGGGGAACACAATAACTACAAGATGTATTTCCATATGAATCTGAGCAAATATCAGCAAAACATAGGTCTGCGTCTTTCGGTGCTGGGGTGCCACAATTGGCACAAGATACAAAAGACATTAAAGATGCACCAAAATCAATTGCTTCCCTGCATCCCCGCACCCCAGCCCCACAAGATCCATTTTTTGTCTTTAGTCTTCAAATCCCATCTCATCCCTTTTTAAATTAAGTATCGGAATATTGGATTTAGTTTTCGCAGGAATTGATGTCGTTGATTAGACAGTTCAGGTGATTAACGGTAAGTAATTTATGTAATTTCATGTAATGTAATTCTAGGTACAAGATATATGTCTACGCAACTGTCCGCCTGCGTGACTGCCTGAGCACTGATCTCCCTACCTGTAGCGGCCATTATTTCAGGCGTCACTACGAGCATGTCCATGGCGTCGATTTGAACATATCCATGGTGTGTATTTGGGCATATCGATGGCGTTGATTTGAGTGTCAATTCGGGCATATCTATGATGGGCGTATTCATAGCGTCGATTTAAGCATGTTCTAAGTTTCGAGCTAGGCATCCTAGGCATAGATTTTGGCATGTCCATGGTGTCAATTGTGGCATGTCTGTGTCATGGATTTGAGCGTGAATTTGGTTGTGACACTCTATATAGACATTAGCATATGTTTCAGAATATTGAGTAGGGAGATACTCGAGATATAGATGGATTTGGAGGTCGAGATGGAGATAGAGGTGGAGGTGGAGGTAAAGATGGAGATGGAGCTGGCGGCGGGGGTGCTTAAGACCTGGAAACTGCACCAGGAATGACATGAATGCTCCGAGCTAATCACGATAAGGATTAGCCTTCTCACGCATATTACTTTTCTGCCAACATGTCACATTTTGGAGATGTCAAAAGATGACCTAAAGACGAAATAATGCCTTAAGGGACATCTGTACAAGCCAAGTATAACCTGACTTGTCAGTTTTTGGAGGAGCTCAGACCAGTGGATTGTGATATGCCACTTTTTGGAGGCACCCGACGAATCTGATACACTCAGACACAACCAGAGGAAGACTTCTTGGTATCTGGTGTTTTGGAAGATTGGATGCGTCTTGGTGCAACCTATTTCCTTCTGATGGAGTGCCCGGCTGATTGACCATACTGATGGTAATAGTGAACATTAAGGGTAGTGCCAGTTAGTAGAAAAGAGCATAAAGAGTGAGTGGAAGTGCGATAAAGTATGCTTAGTGCCCAATAGCAGGCCTGCATGAGAGGCAAGCTACTTGTGGGGTGCCTTCTCCACTAGTAAAATGACTTCATATTGTCTAACAGACCTAGATCAAGTTCGTGGAAGGAAGTAGAGACAGGGGCAGGGACGGGGATGGGTTCGAATCGGAATACGCCAGAGTCGACATAAGGACTGATTCAGGTTCGGGTATGGATTCGAGTTCAGACTCGGAGACAAAGACTAGCGGAGGGCTGAGGCCAACAATATCAATTGTTAACAGAAAGTAGATGTTGCCTGGAGAGGTGAAGACATAGGAAAAATGAAGCTCTATATAAACAATTATTTTAACCTCCGCTGACTTATTCCATAGAAACTCATAGAAACCCTTCTACTCCTGAACCATCCACATTTTTCCCAATAACAACATACTATCCACCAACTACCTGAACAATCCTAGTGCTTACATTCAATCTCCAAGCTACTTCCTGTTGACCTGCTCTCGACATTGACCAGCTCTATCCAACAACCCTGTTCTGAAGGCGCCTTGGTGGCAGGTGGGATGCAGGAGGCTGAGCTGTAATATATTGATCATCAAAAACATCAGCAAGACCTCATTTGTCTCCTGATGTCTCCTGAGTCTCAGGGGACTCAAAAATATCCAGGAGCCTCAAGAGACTCTCAGGAGACCCAGGAGACTATTGGGAGACTGTAGAAACAAGTAGTAGTTTGCTGGTGAAGTATTGTTTATATACAATACCGCCTGTATGCATATCAATACAGTGAGAATTATGAGTTTCAGTGAACTCATTAATGATATATGGTGCGGCCCAGCTGAAAGGTGACAAAAGCTGCATCGCTTATAATATTTCAACAAGGTAAAATATCAAAAATCTAACACAGAGAGATTATAGATATAGGTATGATGAAGAATTTAGTGTTAGATTTTTCATATCTTCTCTGTTGAAAAAGCTATAAGAAATGCTATTTACCTATCTTTTGTATGTAAAAGGTGCCAAGACCTGGTGGAGTGGAAAAGTATTATACCCATTTATACCCCTATATCACAGACTTACAGCCAAGATATATTTTTCAGCTCTACCATGTCCGAAACCTAAGGTCCTTATTGGCTAACAAGCAGCTGGAGTGGCTATGATTGTTCCAGCTGAAATTACGTCATGTCACCTTTCAAACGTGCCGCACCATATGCGAGACTTCACTTAATACGATAGCTTCTGATTGCCACCCAACAAGATCAGGGAAAATATTATGATATTCCAACAGGACCAAACAATAGCTACTGTTGGGACAATAGTGACAATATTTCTTTTTTTTCACGGTTACCAATAGCTGTCCTAAACGAATCCAATCAAGGCCATGAAAAACTAGCCAGATGCGCTAAAAAACCGCAGTCTTATTGTCTTGGGCCCCTGCTTTAATACCATGAGAGTCTGAATTCAGACTTGAAATTTACAATTTTACATAGTGTTTTAAATTTTCTGGTAAATTCCTTTTTTCAAAAAGTAATAGTTAGCAATAGCAGCTCATTGGATAGGTTGGCGGCAGTGAGGGATCTATTAAGAAAATTTAAACTAATATAACAATAACCAGCTAGCTAGTAACTACACAGGTTTGATGTCAACATCCGCATCACCACAAGGCATCAACAGACAATTCCAAACTGATTACCCTTTCAACAAATCCTAATCAAACAAACATACTAGAACTTGAAAATTGATACTAACGGATAATGAAATGAGCCGTCTGTTCTTAGATTGGTGAGTTGATGAAATTTGAGAAGGTTAATTATAAGAAACCCTATACATTAGTTCTCCTCGAGCCAACTCACAATTACTGTATAAAGTTTGCTTAGGTTGTTGCACCTTTTGCTTTGAAAACATACCAACCATCCGCACCAACCCCTGTATTTCTAGGAGTGGAAAGGTCCCTCGCCATTTATTTAGTATTAGCTTCTGAGTTGCCTTTCTCAACTCCTCAAAGCAATTCACCATAAATACTGCCGGAGCCGTGAAATCACTGCCAAAATTATACTCTGTTGTCTTTCCCCCATTGCACACGATTTGAGGCAAATAACAGGAGACGCAGCATGTGTAATTATCCAATTTTAATTTTCTTCTCGAAGAGCAGAATTCATCAAAGGTTGACAGATATAGGGAGAAAGAAAGTAACCCCACTCTCCTGAACAGGTTTCCACATGCCGGTGACCTTATTGTAACCTATCAGATTGCGAATGGTGCTATTGAAGTTTCCAGCCCTTGTTTGAACTTCCCCCACCCGTCTCTGTCTGCAGATTGGCTACCAGACTCACTCCCTATTTGCTTCCGTGCAGCAACTGCAGCAACAGTAAGCTTTCCTGGACTCTTATTTTTCTTCAGGTAGTGTGGCCTTATTATTGCGCTGCAATCATTTAATGAATACTGTGGGTTGATTGAAGGACTGGAAGCACTGAGATTTGACAGGTTGGAATTATTGTGCATTCGGGAAGGGGGCGGAGCCAAATAAGATTCTATAAGGTTCTGTTTCATGAAATAGTGACGCGTGATTGAGGTTACAAAGAATTCTGAGTTATGTTTGGGAAACAAGTGTTGGGTGTATAAGGGGTGCAGCGGTCTAATCTTCGTACTTTCTTTCCCTTTTGTTTTTCTCTATGCAACGTCTTCAGCATCTATGAATATTCATAGTTCTCGTTAATAAAACTATTGCTGTCTTCACTACTTATGTAATTTTCCCCACCTTTATTATGACTATCAATGACACTTTATAACAGAGCCATATCAGCGGTTAGAAGAATAGTTCTCACTGGGCCTGTTATAGGCTCAGAGTCATTGATAGAATTCAGCAGTTACAGTGACAGGAAAAGTACCTGTAGTGAGGACCGCAACCTACTACAAGTGTACCTACCTTCTGATCGCTAGGGTGGAGATCTATTCATGAAAGGCTAGGCTGACGAGTCCAGGTCTTGTCAGAGAATAAAGGACCGGCTAGAGAAAGATCTCTAAGTGCTTGGGCATCTCCAGTGTCCCTCCGTGCAAGAATAACCGCGCTGCAGGCGGCAGTGGTTATGCCCGGAATAATCTACAATGAGTTACAGCTCTGCAGCCATCTAGGGTAGACCACCTGAGCGGAGACTCATCTGATGCAGGCCCGGAGCTGTGTGACAGCCAGGCTGCAGGTGATCCTTGACCCTGGCTAAGGGTGCTTACTCTAGGACTGGAAACACCCGCTAACGCTTAGGGAGAAGCGGGGTAGCGGAGGAATTGTTTCCACTCCAAAACAGAGTTTTCACCGGAACTTACTAGTAAGAGCGGTGGAATGCAGGAAACAGAGAAATTTGGAGTATAAGTACTCATCTCCGGTTTCCGCCCATCTATTCTATTTTTTCCTCATCATCAATTGTAACAAGCGGAAGAAGAATCTTTACCCTCCAAACCTAACTTCTATCTTCTACCGGCCCTCTTGCTTCCTACACTCTTGTTTAGTAGAGGCAGAGCCCCGTCACACTCTGAGCCTATAACAGGCCCGGTGAGAACTATCCACCTAACTGCTGATGTGGCTCTGTTATAAGAAGTGGTTCTTTTGCACCAAGAAATGCCAAGACTGGATTCCGAACACTTGAAATCCGAGTCATTGTGGATACCACTATCATACTCTATTAGAGCCCAAGCAATGTGTAACCGATAATCTAAATGCTCAATAGAACTGCCGGTCTGGTCTCTATAGATGAAAAGAGAGTTTATAAGTGCAGTTTCAAGAACCCAGTAGAAAATAGGATACCAGTTCCGTCTTGATGTCAACAGTGTATCATAGTAGGTGCGGTACTGATCAGCTCCGTCCACACCAACTTTGTAGCGATTGTAGTCCAGAATAATTCTTGGAATCATCATTTCCTTTTGCCGGGCCCTTTGAAACTCACGGTTAGCAGCAGCAGCATTAGTACTCTTGTGTCTAGGATGCCAGCGTTGTCGCAGTTGTTCTGATTCGTTACCACTGATGATGTGGATAGTTGTCATCACTGTCACAGGAGTGCTGTCCATCCAGATGACTATGCCAACTCCGTCTTTCACTGCTACTATTCTAGAATGATAGGGTATTTTCGCTTTTTTGCCAATATCTAGCTGTTTGGGAAAGCCTTTGAAGTCTGATCTAGTAGTACCACAACCTCCGATTCCCATGCGTCTCAGTTCAGCCAATAATGGTCTTGTTGTAAAGTAAATATCTACATATATATTAAAGACTTTTTTACGATGACGGAGGAGAAGACGTTGTGCCATTGTATGTACCATACGTGATGTCTTGTTGTAGTCTGAATTGAGTTTTGTTGACTCAATATCAACTGGATCAAGACTCTCGATGTTAGAACTAGGATGAAAGTCCCATACATATCCATGGTCTGCAAGTGCAAAAAACTTATATCCAAGGCCTATTGGCTTATTACGCATTTTATTGATATGCACAAACCTTCCTGTAAATTATATTATAACCTCATCCATTGTAATGTTGGATGATGAGACACGATACTGCTGAGATGACCTTAGTAGTTGATCGAGAACAGGATCAATCTTGTGGTGCCAACAGGTTACGGTATCTGATGCTGGCGGGTTTTAGGGATTGGATACATGGAAATAACAGCGTGTTTGTTCAAATTTTTCTTAAGTCATAAAAGATATGGTTAAGAAGCCGTCTCTATTCAGGAGTCTGCCATATCTCCTCCAATAATGAGCGGGTGCCAGTAGAACACCAACACAACTCATATGGATAGTTAAACCTAACCAGACCCGAATATCCGACCCAGTTACACCCTTCCAACTAGCGTTGCGTCCTTCTTGAGCATTATTGGCCTCTTCCATCTTTTTTTTTAGCATAGAGGTTGGTATTTTTAACCATCAAATCTATTAGGGTGTCGCAAGAGACAACCTGAGCAGTCTCATGATGAGCTTGGAGTTCGAAGCGCCAACTACAGAGGTAGAAAGGAACGAGGTCTCTTCAGTCAACTCGATACTGTAAGTCCCAGTTGTCCACTGCTAGTCCACAATGGTAAACGAGAGATGGTTGAGACGAATAGTTCAGGTAGAGTTTTCGAAGGAATCACGAAGTTCAAATAAAGATAAAGGCCTATAGAGATCAATAGATTTTATATCGATAAGACTCTTTCTTCATCGCTGATGATTTCAACAAAGTCTGAGAATGACACCGTATTTATATCCCGCGCAAATGTCACACGGACTAGCTATTACTATTACAATAATCCTGTGCGAGACCTTGAAGACCCTGAAAACCTGCCAAGAACGCCATACACCATTTCCATAACCCCGCTTCTAAATCAAAACGCCTATTCAAAAATCCCTCACGCTATATCCCGTTGCTGCATGCACTCAGCCTTCGTCAGTGGTCATGAGGAGTCTTCGGAGTCAGCCTACCTGATAACCCCCTGGTACCGGGCTCGACTTCGCTCGCCAACTCTTTCCACGCATCGTTATCTATCACTAAGGAGCATAGCTCGACGTTAGGACTGACAGCGATCGGTACCGGAGGTGTCGGGTAGTCTTACCTTCCCCTGGGCGCCACCAGCGTCAGCTTCTTCGTTATCTTTGCCGTTCGATCAATTCTGGTCCGATTGACTCCAAACTCGCATTGTTGCCCCCTCATATACCCACCGGTCTCCAGAGTGACTGTGCCGGTGCCTTGACGCTCCGGGTGTTATTTTCAGGGTTGAAAACAGGCTCGTTTACTAGGGATTCTGTAACTCCGCACCGGGCTCTATACTGGCAGCACCGTGCCTCTCTGGCGCGCCAAGTGGGTGATAGAAGTGTAGAAACTCCTCCTCTTGTCTTCTGGTCTCCATTCCTATACCCGTAACAAAACCAATCATATTATTAGTGAAGAAAAGGCTAAAGATTTGGCTTGCGGTAACCAATTTCCCTAGACGCCGCAGCTCGATAGGTAAAGTATTATATGCCTTGTGTAAAGAAGCTGAATGGACGAGAGGGTCAAATGGTGGTGGCTCTTGGGGGTTGATGTGGTCTTGAAGAACTGGTTGAATGCTGGCGAGATTTTTCAAAGCTGGCCTTCTGAGGCCCTTATTCTTCTTCTCTAGTTTCGAGGAGCTAATTGAAGGGGTAATAACACCCTGACAAGCGATTTCTAGTGCCCAATTCTCTTTATCTGTGATGGGTGCGGAGCTATGTGGTCTGGAAGGGGGGTCAGGCTCAAGCGAGTGATAGTCTATGATGCAAGCCTTGGCGTCAATCGTTAATGGCATCTATAGAACCTGTCT